>JBAJHW010000009.1:18878009-19478009 GCA_037013535.1 Intellagama lesueurii
TTTCCAAGCCATAGAGCCAGCGTTTGTCCGTAGACAGTTTCCGTGGTCACGTGGCCAGCGCGACTAGACACGGACCGCCATTACCTTCCCACTGTGGTGGTACCTATTTATCTACTTGCATTTTTACATGCTTTCGAACTGCTAGGTTGGCAGGAGCGACGGGAGCTCACTCCGTCGCGTGGATTCGATCTTACGACTGTTGGTCTTCCAACCTTGCAGCACAGAGGCTTCTGTGGTTTAACCCTCAGTGCTACCATGTCCCAATTATGTAAAGAGAGAGTGATGTTCTGAGGCATGGGAGGTACAAGGCTACTGAGGGAAGAACGTTTTGTGGCTGATGACGGGTCTCTCTCTCCCTCCCTCCCTCCAAAGTCAGATATCCCATGGGGACTGATCTTTATTGCACCCAAATTAACCTCAGATACCTAAGGATATTAAATACATAAATACACAGTCTGAGATTGAAAATGTGTGCCTGGTCTTCAATATCCTTCACTCTCAACCAGTATGAGAATATGGTCAATATAATGGCTGCTAAATGTAATCAAGCTGCCTTCCTTCTGTACAGTTCATTCATTAATTCATACAAAGCATTTTCCCCCCACTCTTCAGAAAATTTCCTGGAAGACTTGCAAAGATCACTAAAAATTTAGTGTCTGTCCTTGAATTTCTAATGTAAAAGACATGACATTGAAAGAAAAGGTACAGGAAGGAAGGAGAGGGGGGACCTAAAACAGGGGAGTACTTTTCAGTTACAAAGTTCTTGTAAGTGTCCTTTGTGGCAGTTAAGGGCAAAGTGGGATCCCTGCAGCTGCATTGTCTTTGTCCAATGGATAGGGACAAGTTAGCCTCCCTCCTGCCATGATGTTCTTCCTGCAAGGCAGGGTGTCCAGCCT
The DNA here is from genome assembly GCA_037013535.1 of Intellagama lesueurii. Taxonomy (NCBI): domain Eukaryota; kingdom Metazoa; phylum Chordata; class Lepidosauria; order Squamata; family Agamidae; genus Intellagama; species Intellagama lesueurii. The sequence goes on from JBAJHW010000009.1 coordinate 18,878,906, forward strand.
GGCAGCGGCTTTTGGTCATCTGGCTGATGGATGAGGGCAGAGTGTGATTTGCTTCATCTCTGCAGATCGAGGTCAACTGTCAGCTGGAATATGGTTAGCCCATCAATCCCTGTCCTTTTATGATAGCAGAGGGGTGTTGCAAAAATGTTGTGCCAGCATGCTGAAATGTTCAGAACAAGAAAGAATGAGACATCACTCATATTTAACACATTACCTCATGGTTATTTCCAAGCCAAGATTTGAAGGCACTATTGTCCTTTGAATTTTGAAATATGAGAGGTAAATCAGGCAGTTTATGGTCAACTCAGCTGGTTGGAAATCTGTTCTGATGAAAACGGACCAACCACTCTTGCAATTATATGTCTCTTAAAATTGCAATATTACAACAACAAAAGGACAGCAACTAAACTAGGGGGTTCCCCCCTCCTGATGTTGTCTCCATCAACAATAGCCAGCTCTGGAATTTCCATCAGCTCCCATTGACAGCAGGCAGATGATAACAATCATAGTCCATTAACTCTGAAGAGCAGATCTTTCCCATCTATCCTCAGAAAGACAGAGTACGGACCATTGTCATGCTGCATTTTCAATCTTGCAGATCACCACAAAGCCTGGGTAATCTTAGGGAAATCTCAGTCTTTTAAACCAGTGATTCCCAATCTTGGATCCCCAGATGTTCTTGGACTATAACTCCCAGATATCCTGACCAGCACAGCTAGTGGTGATGGCTTCTGGGAGTTTTAGTCCAAGAACATCTGGGGACCCAAGGTTGGGAATGACTGGTTTAAACCAATTTACCTCACAGGATTGTTGTGATAGAAAAATATTGTCCTCAGCTCCTTCCAGGAAAGGTAGTGTTAAGTGCATGACAAATAAAGGAACCATTTCATTGCCACCTTTGTGCACAAAGGGTCAGGAGAAAGGAACAAAAACCCTGAGTGCCTTCCTCCATTGCCAGATCATGGCAGAAAAGAGACATGTGAGGGGATGTGATTGAGTGCAGTGTGCCCCGGGGGATGTGTTGCTACTTTTGATCTACCCTTCCTGGGTCTCTGAAATTATTTCGATCCACCCTTCCCTGGGTCTCTGAAATGTGTTAATCTAAAACGTGGTTAAATGATGCATTTTGAAACATAAGGTAGGATCATATGAATTCACACAACCAGATATATATTATTGTCATCCACCCGATTCTCCTACAGCAGGAGGTTTCACATTTAATTGCAAATGAGAAGGCCATCACATGCCGAACTAGAAGATGAGAATGTTAATGAATGCTCTTTCGGGCTTTAAGGAAAAGATATTGCCCAATGCTGTGGAAAATTAAAATTTGCTCCTAATATGCATGGTAAATTTAATGCTAAAGATTAAAGACAAAAAGGAAGAGAGTTTAATCTGTGCTGACCCCATTTTGCTGGAATGTTATTTGTATATCTTTCACCCACCCTCCCGAAAGCAAAGTGTGTGTGTGTGTGTTGGGGTACTAATTAATTCTGGCATGCTGAATATAAATTATTTCTGCTATGAGGATGAGTTTATTGTAATTTTTAAAGGAAAAATTGTAGGATACATTATTTGGAGAAATCCAGTGGGTAAGTCAAGACACTTTGACTCCATGAAAAGGAGAACCCCAAGCCCAAGAGGGGAAAAGTTAAATAGATACAGATAACAGAAGACATAATGGTCTTTAATGGTGCACAAAGAAAATCTGCTGACTGAAGCAGTCTGCCTTAGTTTGCTAAATGATAGGAACTGTCCTGTATTATACTAAAATTTTCCATGACAAATAGTAGTATATGAAATGAGTGTCATGTGAAGAGAGAACACGTAGGCAATGTACCTGTGACTGGGTACTGAATTGTAATGATGTGAAAATGAACTACATTTCTTGCTCATGAGGAAACCCTCCATACGAATGTAAACTTCTCTTCAGACATCTCGCTGTGTGCTGTGAGGAAAGTTATGACAGAGGGGGCAGGCATAGGCATTTCTCTACTCAAATGTTGGCTAAAGCATTGCAACTAATGCTTGGATCAGCTTAAAATGAATAAATAAAGATTACATATTCGGTTTAAGGATTTTTCCCTGTGTTTCCAGATTCCCAAAAAGGCTTCCAGAATAGCCTGCAAGCATTAGCGATGCCTTCAGGATTACAAAAAGACATGATGGAAAATGAAAATTGACTGGAAAGGGGGAAGAGGAGAAAAAGCAATCCTAGGGAGTAGTTCTTTGCTTCAATTGTTAATATAGCTACATATGAAATTGTCTAACACAAAAGAAATTGTCTAACACAAACGTGTCCAGTGATTTCCTTGTTAAATATGTTTAGTAATACTAATATTGACTGGAGGAAAGGGGAAATAATTACCATTATAGTAACCATTGCAAGACTGATACAGTGGTGCCTCGACTTATGAACTTAATCCGTTCTGGAAGATGGTCGTAACTCGAAATGGTCATAAGTCGAAGCACCCATTTCCCATTGAAATGCATTGAAATGCAATTAATCCGTTCCGGCCGAAGGGGGGGGGGGGGGAAGAAAGAAAAGCAAGCCAAGCGTGCAAGACACATCGGAAATGGGAAAAAAGCAAAGCAGAAAGCAAGCGAAGCGTGCAAGACACATCGGAAAAGGGGAAAAAGCAAAGCAGAAAGCAAGCGAAGCGTGCAAGACACATCGGAAATGGGGAAAAAGCAAAGCAGAAAGCAAGCGAAGCGTGCAAGACACATCGGAAATGGGGAAAAAGCAAAGCAGAAAGCAAGCGAAGCGTGCAAGACACATCGGAAAAGGGGAAAAAGCAAAGCAGAAAGCAAGCGAAGCGTGCAAGACACATCGGAAAAGGGGAAAAAGCAAAGCAGAAAGCAAGCGAAGCGTGCAAGACACATCGGAAAAGGGGAAAAAGCAAAGCAGAAAGCAAGCGAAGCGTGCAAGACACATCGGAAATGGGGAAAAAGCAAAGCAGAAAGCAAGCGAAGCGTGCAAGACACATCGGAAACGGGGGAAAAGCAAAGCAGAAAGCAAGCGAAGCGTGCAAGACACATCGGAAACGGGGGAAAAGCAAAGCAGAAAGCAAGCGAAGCGTGCAAGACACATCGGAAACGGGGGAAAAGCAAAGCAGAAAGCAAGCGAAGCGTGCAAGACACATCGGAAACGGGGGAAAAAGCAAAGCAGAAAGCAAGCGAAGCGTGCAAGACACATCGGAAATGGGGAAAAAGCAAAGCAGAAAGCAAGCGAAGCGTGCAAGACACATCGGAAATGGGGAAAAAAGCAAAGCAGAAAGCAAGCGAAGCGTGCAAGACACATCGGAAATGGGGAAAAAGCAAAGCAGAAAGCAAGCGAAGCATGCAAGACACATCAGAAATGGGGGAAAAAACCCAAACAAACAAACAAACCCCCCAAGACCCATCGGAAATGGGAAAAAAAAACACACCAAAAAACAAACAAACCCCCCAGGACCCATCGGAAATGGGGAAAAAAAATACCAAAAAGCAAACAAACCCCCCAAGACCCATCGGAAATGGGGAAAAAAATACCAAAAAACAAACAAACCCCCCAAGACCCATCACAGCACAGAAACATAACCCCCCAGCCCAAAACCAAGCTGCAAAACCCACCCAGAAAAGTTTTTAAAAAGCAGAAAGCAGCACCTTACCTTACCAGGCAGTCTGAAGCCTCCTCCGATCGCACTCACTCTAACCGTTGGGGCGAAAGAGCTACAAAGAAGCAGCCTCTTCGCCTACCAATGGTTAGCAATTTGAATTTCCCGCCTTTTCCCCCTGCCTTTTTCTGTTCGTAACTGGAAGCTTTGGCCGCAAGTCGAAGCAAAATTTTGCGGCCGGAGCTGGTCGTAACTCGAAATGGTCGTAAGTCGGGACGTTCGTAAGTCGAGGCACCACTGTATTTCCAAGAAATTGGACGAGTAACAACCAGTTTACTATGAAGGAATGTTATACGGAAATGTGGAAGATTGATATTAATACTAAATTAATGTGTGAATTCAAAGTCAGGAAAGGAATACTGAAAGTAAATTGTTTCAAGGATATATAGAATGTATTTTTAGAACATGTGTTTGGGAAAGGCAAAATAAATATTACAGGGCTAGATTATATATATAATGACTATGTCCCAGAGGTGGAGGGGTACATTTAACATTTAATGTTAAATGTATTATATATCTTGAGTTAAAAATATTTGTATTTTTCTCCCCTCCCTTTTTTGTATTTTTTTATACTTGTATTCTTTTTAATATATATATTAAATTTATTATTAATATATTATTAATATTATATATATTTATAAATCTGACCAGTAGAACACAGATGGGGTCATACCAGGAGAAAACAATCTAACAATATATATTTGTTCATCACAGCTAGGGTCAATCTATTGAACTAGAGCATGGGTCAGGGAACTTTTTTACCTTTTACCCCCCAAAATATTTATATACGCCGACATTACCCCGCCCCCTCCCAGCACCGCGCCTCCACTCTTGCCGTCCATGGCTGACCCCCCCTCCCCTGCACTCGCCCGGGACCTGCCGCCACCGCCCGGGCAGCCAGTCTGGAGCCGCCACGCCACCAGGAAAGCGTGTCCTTGGTGAGGGGAGGCAGGCGCCGCAGGGGCGGCAGGTCCACCGCCCATGAGCTCAGGTGAGGCAGGGCGGGAAGGGGACCTCCTTGCCAGCGCACCAGGCGGGCAGGCCCGGGCAGGAAGGAGAGCCCTGGCCAGGGCTCCGCCAGGCAAAGAGTCCAGCTGGCCTGGTCCACCGCCCTACCCCCCACTTTGGAGGCAAGGAGGGCAGGCAGGTGCCCTGTGCAGTTCCTTGCTGGGGCTCGCTCTCCCCGCGACGGAATGCCCGCCTACACACAGCATCGTTGGAAATAAAATGCCTGGGGGTAATGAGGACGGTCGCGCTGCTGCGACCGTCCTCATTACCCCCAGGATTTTCATTTTTATCCCATTTGGGGTAATTTACCCCTGTTCCCTGACCACTGAACTAGAGGGATGTACATAAGTACTGACTTAATAAGTCTCGTTCGTTTAATGAGTCTCTCCTAGTTTAAATCAACCATCAGATTTAGACCAATAGGTTTGAAATAAAATAACACAGCCTTCAAACTAACCCAGAGAATCACAAATGAAAATTGCTCCATGAAATTGAAAACAACAGACACACCAATTGTTATTCCTTCTTTCTGCTCTTGATGCTGGCTGACATAGCCTTCAATGTATTGCAGTGAGGCTCTGGGTAGGAAAGTAAGGGACCTTTGGGGCACATGTTTTTCTTCCACCACTCCTTCCACTTGAAGGTCATGGCTCAGGAAGAGATGTGGAAATACTGAACAACTAGCTGCTCAGAAAGGTTGCCGGGAAAGGTTTGGACTCTTGGACTACCTACTCTGGACCTGTTTCACACCAAGAAGGAAGAACTATTTAGAGAGATGAAAGGAATGTGAAGTGGCCACACCGTTTGGGGGTTCATTGTACTGAGGAAAGCCTGGGTGACTGCATAGGGAGCTTATTTATGTATCTAAATTATTTATTATTATCTTTAAAATGAGCTGAGATTTAAAAGGGAGATATATAGGAAATGGAAGGAATGGCAAGTCACCAAGAAAGAGTAAGGACAAGTAACCAATATTTAAAGAGAAAAGGTCAGGAGAGCTAAAGCTCGGAATGAGCTCAAATTTGCAAGATAAGTTTTTTAAAAAATAGCAAAAAGGCTTTTGCAGCTATGCTTCAAGAATAACAAGGAAGCAGGAGGTCAGCTTCAAGGAAAGAATGGACATGTGCTAATAAGTGCTAAATAAAAGGTGGAGCTTCTCAACAACTCTGATGCTTCCCTCTGCTCCCCAAAGAAAAACAAATCTCATCCTAAGGAACATATAATGAAAAGATAGTGAGGGTCTCTAACTCAAGGTAGTCAAAGAGATGATATGCAGGCAACCTACCTCCTTTAAATGAATTGAAATCTCCAGGGCCAGGTGGTGGAGGTTTCAGCAAACTTGAAATCTCAGACCTACTGTCTGTAAACTATTGCAGTTCTTGGAGGCCAGTCTGGAGGGGACCAAATATTATCTCTGTTTTCTAAAGGAGGATCCAGATGTCTAATGACATTTTGAGCTTGACAATATCAGGAAGGTACTAGAATAGATCATTAGGCAATTGGTCTCTGAGAAGTTAGAGAAGAGCACAGAGATTACTAACAAGTAGCATGGGTTTTTCAAAACCAATTCATGTGAAACTAGTTTTATCTCTTCTTTTGTAGAATTGAATCCTGGGTGATCAGAAGAAGTGTAGTGTATTTTGATTTCAGTAAGGCTATTTATACTAGATGATTCTGGAAAATCCATTCCACGATTCTAGATTCTAAGACTGAAGAGTCACATTATAAGTTCTCAGTTTCATCTTCAACTTTGCAACTTCTTTCAAAGCTAATTAGTGCTGGTGAAACTAAGTGAAACCCAAAGATATGCAACACAGACAATTTGAAATCAATGGCTTGGTGCTTGACACTGTGACGAGACAGCAGGAAGAGGACGGAGCTCCATCCCCTGGGCTGAATTCCGACCTGTTTGGAACCCCCAAGGGGGTTAAAACCACCCCAAAGAGGTGGTGAAATGGGGGAGAAGCCTGTTGATCATGGGGGGGGGATGGCGGTTACCCCCGTTTTGATCCGGGAAACTCCCCAATCAACCAACGGGTGGAAACAAGCTGCTGAATAGCTTGCTTGCAAGTAGTCGGCAGCCAGCAATGGAGAAACAATAAATCAGCTAAGTAACATTGCTGTTACCACTGGGTGAGAAATATTTTATAACTGTACTGCTTTATGACTATCCCTGGATGAGACAACCCTTATAACAGAAATAGTGTCTCCTATCCCCACCACTTATAGAGCAGCGGTGAATCTGGAGAGAGGTAAGAGACCAAAAGAGACGCAAAGAAAATAAATTGGACATTAATTAGACAATTAATTATACTTCAAGGAAGGAAGTTTGGTATTACTTTGGCATTAGAAACTTAAGAAATCTTTCTCTTAACATCATTATTAGCTAAACAACTCTGGGAGTTAAACTTGTTATGTTATGGCTACAGCTATCTACAGTGTTGGCAAAAAGCCCAGAACAATGACCTTGAACACTCTATAGCGGTTTTGACTTCCTTTCCCCCCCCGAGGACTGAACTGAAGTATAGACAAATTAACGCTAGAAAGCCTAATCTTGCCAAAGTGGAATTTTTAAACTGTATCCTCGGTTCTGAAATTGACTGGAGCATAGGCCGGGACAGAATTAATACTGGAATGGATTGCCTTTGGGGCTGGATTACAAAAGACATCAGCCCATGAATACAAACATTGAGTGAACTATTTGGTGAGCAAGTGTCCTTAAGCCTTCAAGGGGGGGAAACTCTTTACGTCTGAGACTGGATTCAAGTTTAACCCTAAGGCTGATCAATCTATTAAAGTGGACCTATGGAAGCAAGTATTGATGGAATTGGACTGATTACTTTAAGCAACTGGACAACTTTCACTTGGAATACAATTATTTGATATCTGGGACATAATGCTACAACAAGGAAAATTTTGGGATGAAACAAAATCTGCACTTCAACCAATTTTAGAAATAGTGAGATCCCACAACAAAGAGGCAAAAAAGAAAAAAGAAAAAAAAGAGGTTTTTGTTTTGTGATAGGAATGTGCAACTCTGTTAAATCTGATCTTTCGTTGACTTCTTTGTTCACTGATCCACATTGGACAGTGAGTCTTTGTTCCCACTCCCTATGGTAAGGTAGGTGAATTCCCACCTGCACTTTGCACTTCCATTCAATTTTACACTTTGATTAAAGAGTCTATGAATATATTCATATGCACATATTTTTCATTCATAATTTCCAAGCACATTTTTGTGTGAATTGCAGATGTTGAAATGTGAGGATTTCCAACCACCAGTTGTATCAGGTCTTGCAGTTGGTTCCAAACAGTGAAAACAGAAGATATCACCTTAAATATAAAGCTGACTAAGAGGGTGACTACAAAGGCATTTAGCCCGCTGGTCACTTTCTTGCGAGAACAGGTTGATTCACTCTAAAGCCAGCGATCAGACATTTTTGAGGGAGCAAATCAGCATGCTCCTACCACCACATTTCTCGCCCATCAGGGGCTTCTACTATTTTGGTGTGGGTAGGATCACTCTGTTTTGGTATGTTTCCAGCATGTGCTATTGCTGAAAATGAATGAAAAATGTACCTTCCACTGTCAGTCTGCCATATTGTACAGTGGCTTAAGAAGATAGCCATTTCAAGATATAGATAAATTAAACAATTCCTTGGCTATGTGGAGGGGCTGAGGAAGTGAAAAAATTTTTTTGAAAGGGTATGAGGGCAGTGTGGATGCACTGCATCGCTTTAAATAAATAAAAGACAAATGGAAGACTTCCTCCTGGAACCAGGAGGAGACAGGAGGGGGCAAGGAGGGAGATTTCTGGGTTTTTTTATCTTAAAAGATCTAGCCGCAAGTAGGTTCTCAACCAAATCTTTAAGAGAAATGCAAACAAAAATCCCTTCATTCCCCCTCCTGTCTCCTCTCACTTCCAGGAGGAAGCTTTCTGTTAATCTTTTCATGTTTTTTAGAGTGGTGCAGCATATCTATGCTACCCTTAAGCTTCCCCTCTTCTTTGGCCCCTCCACAGAGCCCAGGAATTTGCCAATATTATTATTATTATTATTATTATTATTATTATTATTATTATTATTATTATTATTATTATTATTATTATTATTATTATTAATTTCATTTATACCCCGCCTGTCTGGTCTTGCGACCACTCTAGGCGGCTTCCAAACAACATAAAACAACAGATAAAATCACAAAATTATTACAAAAACAATTTCCATAACAATTATAAAACAAAAAATAAAGATAAATAGAAAAGATAAAAAGATCAGGTATTGACTGGAGGGAAGGCCTGTATAAACATCCATGTTTTAAATTGATTTTTAAAGATACCCAGCGTAGGGGCGGCACGAATCTCCGGAGGAAGATTATTCCAGAGGCGAGGAGCCACCGCCGAGAAGGCCCGATTTCTTGTTCTTTCCCTACGGGCCTCCCTCGGCGTCAAGCTCCTCAGCCTCACCTCCTGACTCGCACGGGTGATCCGGGTAGACCTTGGTGGGAGTAGGCGTTCCGCCAAATATCGAGGTCCTAAACCGTTTAGGCCTTATAAGTAAGCATTAAAACTTTGAAGTCAATGCGGAACCGAATGGGCAGCCAATGCAATGCGGCCAGAATAGGAGAGATATGCTGGTATTTTCTCACTCCACTAAGGAGTCTGGCCGCCGCATTCTGCACCACCTGAAGTTTCCGCATCAACCTCAAAGGCAGCCCCACGTAGAGCGCGTTACAGTGGTCTAATCTTGAGATTACGAGCGCATGCACCAAGGTAGTGAGCGCCCCCATATCAAGGTAGGGCCGCGGCTGGGCAATCCGCCAAAGATGGAAAAAGGCGGAGCGGACTACCAACGCCACCTGCGTTTCCATGGTGAGCGCCGGGTCCAGATAGATCCCCAAGCTGCGAACCCCACTCTTAGCGGCCAAGGCCACCCCCCCAAACGAGAGAGAGTCATCCAAGCCGCCAACCACAGGGGCACCCACCCTCAGAACCTCCGTCTTGTCCGGGTTCAGCCTCAGCCCATTTTCCTGCATCCATTGCAATACAGTCCCCAAGCAGCGCTGAAGGGACAGGACGGCATCACCTGCAGTTGGTAAAAAGGAGATGTAGAGCTGGGTGTCATCAGCATATTGATGACATGATGCTCCACACCCCCTGATGACCTGACCCAGCGGCCTCATATAGATATTAAACAGCATTGGGGAGATAATCGACCCCTGTGGAACCCCACAATTGAGACTCCACGGGGCCGAGACACTCTCCCCAAGCTGTACTCTCTGGGGACGGTTCTCCAAGAAGGAACGGAGCCAGGCAAACGCCAAGCCACCAATTCCCAACTCAGAGAGCCAATATCCTGATGCAGCTCTCTTCTTCACAATACTGGCAAATTGGTAGTGGGCTGATATGGACCAAATAGGGTTGCTTGAGGTCAATGTTCCCTCTGATTCTCTAAAGTTCTGCCCGGAGGCTCTGCACCTTGTGTGCGGAGTTCCAGCTGCAAATGGAAGCAAATGGGCAGATAGATTTGTTTGGCTGTGCACACCTAATGCAGCGGTGCATGGCTTAGAAGGAACATTGCTTGAGGTCCATATTCCATTCAGATGTGAGGATCACACCAAATGACATGCCAAACCTCCTAGTGATCCTATTTAGCTCATATATGCCTGCTCCAATCAACCTGAGCAGCCAAGGCCAAAATTTTCAACCACCTCTATTCTATATCAAATACACTGAAAAGTTCCTTTCATTGTGAAATGAAATGCATACATTTCATTCATTCTGAAATGCACATCCTAAATGGAAGTCCCACGTCAGTGGTTATGAGTGGATAGAGAACAGAAACTGAGGGGGAAATTGAGTTTGCACTCCTCCTACCAATTTTAGGAATATGTTGTTTGTTTTCTTAAAGAGTGATCTGGCAATGCAAAGATCATGTCACAGACAAGCTGGATCAGAATGTTTCCTAAAGTGTACGGGGTGGGGCTGTCCCAATCGGTGTGCTTTTTATTTGGGTTAAGAGTGGGTCACAGCATTTCTGCACACCTCTTCAGTTTGGTTACTGTAAATGAGTGAACATTCCTTTTGAGGTCATCTACCAACATTTTATATTCATCTAGAGAGGACAGAAAGAACTTGAGGCCTAAACCAAATTGAATGCAGATTGTCCCATCTGTATCCACTGGTAACCACGAATGTGGGACTCCCATTTAGGATGTGCACAGAAAGGCAAACTCAAAAGTACACTCAGTACAGAAAAAGCACAGAAAGGCACAATGAGAAGTGCTGGAGCACAGTAACAACACTGAATTTATTTTTCTAACAATGGAGATCGAGACCATTTGGAACAGAGCACATCAGGAATGGGCAGATCTGTCTTTACTTCCTAGCAGGGACATTTTTTTTTCCAAGCACAAGTTCATTCTGCCTTGTTTCTGCACCACTTTCAGCTTTTAAATGAGGCTGAAATGAAAATGCATATGCATATTCATGCTCAATAAAATGTCTTTGCACAACTGTACACATTTTTCTATAATATATGCACTTTTGGAAGCACTTTGTACAACTTAGGCTTTTTAAATGCTATTTCCCATAATTAATACATTTTTGTCAGCACTTTTCTCAAATATATTTCTTCCTTTCTTCTTCTTCTTTTTACATGTGTTTTGACTGGAGAACTCTGTTGAGAAATTTGGAAAAGCACAGAAACTGAGGAGAGATTCTGTTGTCGGGCATATTCATTTAAGTTTGAGTTAGGTCAATTCATAACAAAATGCAAACTAGATAACATTCTGTACCATTTTTATGGCACATGTCAGTACAAAATAAGATTTTCATCACTTTCTACCCTGGGGTCTAAAAAACCAGAAGCAGGTTGAAGGCTGAACTTGGCTTGAGGGTAAAACTGACGAGCATTACAGATGACCTCATCTAATTTTGCTGTAAAAAAAAACAAGTACATTTATCAGGTTAAAAAGGCAAGACTATGGTTATTAAAACATGAGTAATGCATGCCCTTTACTTGTAGAAGAGGAGAAATTCTCTCTCCATCTTGTGTTGCCCAAGGAGAAGGTTAGGATTATTGGAGAGATGAGGCTCAGCCACATTGGCTCCCAACCTCTGTCCAAGGTCTCAGAAAGGCACTGGCTGAAGTGGGTTGTGTAATCTCGTGTCTCTGTTCAAAAAGCCATGTATTGGAGCCTCTTTTTATAAGCTTTTACCAGACCAGAGGTGTAAGATAATTAATCAATCAGTCTTAAACATTCTTTCTGGTGTGCAGTGTTGATGTGGGTTATAGTATCACACCATCAGGTCTTCCTAAATGTACTTAATCTTCCTGCATTGAGCAGGGGATTGGACTCAATGACTGTATAGGCCCCTTCCAGCTCTATGATTCTAGGATTGTATTCTCTATATATTTTCAACCTGCTGATGGAAGTGAAACAGACTTGGTCAAGGACCAGGCAAGGACAATGTGTCCCTTTTGATTCTGCTGGCGCTGTCAGTGGCATTTTGTGCTATCAACAATGTGCTAATGGTTCACTGTGTTTCAGAGTTTTGAATTTTGATTAAATTTCTCTAGGTGTGCAGCAGAAATGCAGGCATCACAGATAAGAAGTACTTGAAGATAGCTTCAAGTTCCCCAGAGCAGCCTACCTTTCTCTCTCTCATTAACTGGCACTTATAGTCTCAATAACTCAACGGACGGACGGACTGCTTCCAACAGACAAAGGAAAGATAAAGAAGCTCCCAGGAAAGAGGCACAGCCCTCGCTAAACCCAGAAGCAGGGAAGAAACAACTGGCCAGAGCTGGACAGACCAAAAGCCACCTCAGCCCAGAAAGGTATTTTTCAGCCACACCTGACTAGAGGCTGCATGTGAGGATGCAAAAACTCCAACACATTGTTGGGCAGTGGAGGAACAACTTCCCACTGATTCTGGACCTTTTTGGAGAAACATTTTAAGAAGTTCATGCTAGAGACTTTGATATGGTGTCTATTAAGATTCATTAAGGTCTACCACATTTCTTAATAGCTACACCATTGCTACCAATAGAACTATTTCAAGGTACAGAGACTGGGTGATAATGGGAAGCAAAAAACCAGCTAGCTCTGTGACCATGATATGTGAGGATCATGGAGAGTGAGCCAAGCTACTCTAAGCATCAGCAGGATATGGTCGCCAAGTAAAAGCAGAGCATCCCTGTCTGCCTCTGGGTCTCCAATCTGAAGAGTTCAAAGCTGAAGTCAAAAGCAACCCATCAATCCTTTATATGGTGAGGAGCATCTTCAGGGACTAGAGATATAGTATTACCATACAAAATCAAGGTCTATGAAGTTATTTAAGGCCCATGAGTATTTCAAAGTGATAGTTTGCAGAGTATGGTAGCCCCGGACCTCCAAAGTCAAGATCATGAGTAGAGATGGCCATGAAATGAACCATGAAACAACCTCCACCCCCCGAATTGGGATATTTCATGGTTTGTTTTGGGATGCTTTGGGAAAATGCACCTGCCCAGAATGAAACAAAATGCTGAACTATGATCTGTGTCAGTGATTCATACACATCATGGTTTGCATGATTTGGCCCTTTCACAAGTTAGAAATGCCAAACTAGCAGAGAGTTAACCAGCTGCTAAAGAGCACTTTCCTGGGGGCACCTGATTTGAGAGGCGTAGTAGCCAGACAAGCAACAGAACCAGTAAAGGCCTGTTTGCCAGCCTTTCCTTTGCTGGTCAGTGAGGGTTGTGCCTTTCCGAGCTCCACGGGTTCCTCAGAAACAAGGGCCATCTGTGGGGGAGAACTAGTGGGGTTGGATGGTCCAATCTTCCCTGTCACCTTTGTCTGGTTGCTCTGATAGTTGACTATCAGTCCTAAGGCAGAACTGGATCAGACCTTGCAGGATCCCAGACCATACCACCCAAGGCAGCTCATCCAGCACCTTGTTGGCCAACCCTTCCTGGAACTGGTCCATCAGGATGGATCTTGCAGTTTTCTGTCTTTGCTTTCTGAGATCCTCATAAGTGGCCTTCATTTGGGATACAAAGCTGGAGTAGTCAATATGGGGCTGGCCTGCAAAAGGTAGGGCTTGGCCTTCTTGGCACAGAGCCTGATAGCAGACTGATGACAAAGCCTATTTTAGACTAGTCCTCTGAAAAGTTGTTTGAGTTGAGCTGCAAGAAGGGATGTTGGAACGTCTTTGGACCCCAGTCCCAAGTCCAAATCTGAGTCTTTGGTAACAGGCTTCAGTCAAGTCCCAAGTCTTTGGTCCCAAGTCCCAAGTCCCAGGCCTTGAGTCTGAGTCCCAAGTCTTGGATGGAGGCCAAGAGGGTACATGTGCATGTGCAGAAGCAGCAGTTCTGGCTTTCCTTCTCAGAGCAGGCCCTTGCCTTTGTGCATGCTCAGAAGCAGTGGGCCTGGCCTCTGCCCCCCTGCTGCCTAACTGCTCCTGCCACTGCCATGTCCTGTCCCCCATCGGCCACCCCTACCATCTCCCACTGCCTACCTGGCACTGGCACTGCCACGCCTCCACCACCTCATTGCCACGTCCCACTGCCTTTCATCTGAACTGTCAATGGAGAGACTTAACTGCGATTTGACAGCGAGTCTCAAGTTGTAAGACCCCATCCCTGGCTGCAAGCCATCAAACCTCATTGAAGGAGACACAGGGCATTTTTACCTTTCAGGAAGAGGCAGAGGAGATGGTGTTGCATGCTTGACTACTACAGGGTATCTACCTGGTGTTGAAGACTCGACTACCGCAGCAGTGAGCTGGGCAGCCTAATCCTGAAGTGCTTGGTTTATTTATTTATTTATTTATTACATTTATAGCCCGCCCATCTAGTCATATAGACTACTCTGGGCGGGTAACAACATATGATGTAACAATTTAACAATTTAAAATCATAACAATATATTACTAAATAAACAATGATCCAAGATGGGAGAAAACACAAAATAACACAAGTGCTTCCATGTCACCAAGCAAGGGTGAAAGATAAACTGTAATGTTGATAGGCTGTAAGTGTTGGGGCCAATCAATTTCCGAGTATGCTGCAGTCTTTCATACAGTCTGCAGTCAAGCTGAAAGTCAAAAAAGGATTTACGTTGTCAGACTGGGAGCAGTCAGAACTACAGTTGTCAGTCAGTCTGGGGAGCAGGAAGCTCCAGGAGGTGTGGGCAGGCAGAAATGGTGTCAGAGCAGAATTTATAGCCTTCAGTGTGTCTCTCTCAGATGGTCAGTTGTTTCTAGGTACTTATGAGGAGCTAGTTTTTCTTTGAGATACCATATTTGTAACTACTCCAAACAAAACTGTCCTTTGAGCAAATAGCCCATGCTCCATTGCTGGAGGCATTCAAGAGAAAATGGGACAACCATCTGTCAGATCTGCTTTGATTTGGATTCTTGCATTGAGTGGGGGTCGTGTGGGGTTAGACTCAATGGCCTTATAGGCCCTTTACAGCTTCATTACTCTGATTCATTAGTAGGCTCCCTTCATCCTCTGTGTCCTCCCTGGAAGGATTGGCCTCTGCCCTCCCCTCCTGAGCTTCTGATAGGGTTCTACTAGCTGGGTCTTGTGCATTGGTCTCTCCTGGCTGCAGGGATCATCTTTGCTTTCTAAAGATGACTCAGCTGGGTGCAGCATGATAGTACCTTAAAATCTGATTGAATGAACAGTATGGTCATAGCAGTGCAATAAAAGGGATAGCCCATAGCAGCTTCTCTCTGATGAATAATGCAACAAAACCTGGTACTATATATTCTCAGTTCTATGGTATGCCAAGGAATTGTGGACTTTTAACACAACTCACTACTACTACAAAAAAAGAAGCATTTGAAACATGGGTTTCTCACCGAATGCTTCAAGTTTCTTGTTTTGAGAGGGTGATCATCAATAAGGAAGTACTGAGGCAGATGAATAAAGACCAAGATATTATAAAATACAATCCGAAAGTCAAATACTATGGCCATGGAGTGAGAAAGAAAAAGTCCAGATTTTTACAGCTGATCCTTCTAGGTAATATAGATGGGAAAAATAGTGCATGAAAGAGTGTACTAATGATCTTAGGGAGAAAGCAGATGTTAGAATACAACACCATCTTTCTGGTTCATATTTCCCAGCACTGAAAGGCAAAGTAGCTCTGAAAGTGGAGGTAACAGATGACCATTGTGAAATAGTCGCCATTGCTCAAATCTGTGTCAAGGTTTAGACCTGTTCAGAAAGTAACAAAAGCTTTCAAGGACCAAAATGTTCTCACCAACAGGAAGTATGGCCTCTGATTTGAGAAATCAGCCTCAAAATTCTGCATTTCCATGGAAATATCACTTGTAAATGCAAATTTCTGGGAGTCTGCTGGAGCGATACTTTATACATGCAGATGAGGAGGAAACAGTGCAGCAAAATATAGAAATGTCACTTCCTTGATGTGTGATATCAGTTCCATTGCATCCTGAAGGACCAGCTGACTCCAAATAGCTTTTGATAAACTTGCAATTCACTTACTAATATCTCCAGTCTGTTGAGTAGGTGAAGCCTCTGAGAATGGAAATAAGCCCGCCTTTAGCTTGGCAGCAGCTGAAGAGAAACTCATCAGCAGATGATCAAAGTTGGGAGTTCAGATGAAAGGCCTTAAACTTGTCTCAGCGAAATGCTGGCCTGTCATGGCTCATTGATAGAATTTCATTAGCTTGTAAATGTGACAGGTTATAATCATCCTGTCCTGTTTTAATCTCTGCAGTAGAACTGGAGATATACTTATTTGAATTGTGAATATGCCCTCTTTAAGAAGAACATTTTCAAGTTAAATTTTCAAGTTAAATTTCCCTTGCATATAAGGGAAAAATCTGTCTCAAACACAAAAACATACAGTACATGTTTGCAAGCACGCTCATAAAGGAATGAATATAGTCACTTGTTATTAGTATCATGCTTCGTCCAGTGAAGAAGGCTACTAGGTGAAATTAAAGTTCCAGGTGGTAATAATATTATTGTGTCAATACAAAATTGCAAATAAAGTGAGCTTTTGAATTCTCCAGTCCTGTTTAGCAGGCAACCATGATTTAAAACTTCTCAACTGTTAGAGCAGTATGACAAAGGAACCAACCACATGATATGACGAGCGCTCCAACACTGGAGGCATTCAAGAGAAAATGGGACAACCATCTGTCAGATCTGCTTTGATTTGGATTCCTGCATTGAGCGGGGTGGGAGGGATTGGACTTAATGGCCTTAGGGACCCCTTCTAAATCTGTCCACAAAACTGGGCCAGAAGCGATGCCAATTGTTCTTGAAACCAGAGTGCCAACTGGGCGAGTTGGAGATGAGGCAGATGTGCCAAAGGTATCAATTTGCAGCATTTTGTTTCTCACCAGACAAAGCCTGACGTGGAATTCTGTGTCTCTGTACATTCCCATAGGCCAGGCACTCGGGCCTCTGTGTAAACCTAGAGCAGAAAAACACGGAACATGGCTTTGATGTCAACCAAGCAGAGATCAGATTTAGATATAGCACTTGGTTTGAAAATAAACAAACAAAACCCCCACATTTACAGCAGTTACAGTCCTGACCACCACCAAGATCAGCACATCCAGAGTCAAGGCTGAATCCAGGAGTACATGTAAGCTCTGAACCTAAGTTTTCAGGGGGAATTTAACATCCTTCATCACAGGTTGAATTCCCATTCCATGATCTGCTTTTCAACTGAGGAGGAACACTTCTGCATCAACAGTCAGTGAGCCACTCTGAAAGGAGGGGGCTGTAAAAAAAAAAAGTTCCAACTTTTGAACAGTTCTTGAATTGGGACCATTTTTGGCAGAGTTGTAGTAGACTATATGGCCTCGCCCTATACCCAAATTCAGAGAAGTTTGGACAAATACTTTTACAGGTCTAAAAAGAGTTCCCTCCTCATCCCATGAATTCATTCTGCTACCATTTTTTGATGGCGTGTAGCAATACTGACACCAAAGAAAGATGTTCTTCTCATTGTAGGGGATTGGAATGCTAAAGTAGGGAGTCAAGAGATAAAAGGAACAACAGGTAAGTTTGGCCTTGGAGTTCAAAACGAAGCAGGGCAAAGGCTAATAGAGTTTTGTCAAGAGAACAAGCTGGTCATCACAAACACTCTTTTCCAACAACACAAGAGGTGACTCTACACATGGACATCACCAGATGGGCAATACCGAAATCAGATTGATTATGTTCTCTGCAGCCAAAGATGAAGAAGCTCTATACAGTCAGCAAAAACAAGACCTGGATCTGATTGTGGCTCTGATCATCAGCTTCTTATAGCAAAACTCAAGCTTAAACTGAAGAAAGTAGGAAAAACCACTGGGCTAGTCAGGTATAATCTAAACCAAATCCCTTATGAATACACAGTGGAAGTGAAGAACAGATTTAAGGAACTAGATTTGGTGGACAGAGTGCCTGAAGAACTATGGATGGAGGCCCGTAACATTGTACAGGAAGCAGCAACAAAAACCATCCCAAAGAAAAGGAAATGCAAGAAAGCAAAGTGGCTGTCCAACGAGGCCTTACAAATAGCAGAGAAGAGAAGGGAAACAAAATGCAAGGGAGATAGGGAAAGTTACAGAAAATTGAATGCAGACTTCCAAAGAATAGCAAGGAGAGACAGGAGGGCCTTCTTAAATGAACAGTGCAAAGAAATAGAGGAAAATAATAGAAAGGGGAAAACCAGAGATCTGTTCAAGAAAATTGGAGATATTAAAGGAACATTTTGTGCAAAGATGGACATGATAAAGGACAAAAATGGCAGGGACCTAACAGAAGCAGAAGACATCAAGAAGAGGTGGCAAGAATACACAGAGGAATTATACCAGAAAGATCTGGATGTCCCGGACAACCCAGATAGTGTGGTTGCTGACCTTGAGCCAGATATCCTGGAGAGTGAAGTCAAGTGGGCCTTAGAAAGCATGGCTAACAACAAGGCCAGTGGAGGTGATGGCATTCCAGTGGAACTATTTAAAATCTTAAAAGATGACGCTGTTAAGGTGCTACACTCAATATGCCAGCAAGTTTGGAAAACTCAGCAGTGGCCAGAGGATTGGAAAAGATCAGTCTACATCCCAATCCCAAAGAAGGGCAGTGCCAAAGAATGCTCCAACTACCGTACAATTGCACTCATTTCACACGCTAGCAAGGTTATGCTCAAAATCCTCCAAGGTAGGCTTCAGCAGTATGTGGACTGAGAACTCCCAGAAGTACAAGCTGGATTTCGAAGGGGCAGAGGAATTAGAGACCAAATTGCTAACATGCGCTGGATTATGGAGAAAGCCAGAGAGTTCCAGAAAAACATCTACTTCTGCTTCATTGACTACGCAAAAGCCTTTGACTGTGTGGACCACAGCAAACTATGGCAATTTCTTAAAGAAATGGGAGTGCCTGACCACCTTATCTATCTCCTGAGAAATCTATATGTAGGACAGGAAGCAACAGTTAGAACTGGATATGAAACAACTGATTGGTTCAAAATTGGGAAAGGAGTACGACAAGGATGAATCCCAAGCCGGAATTAAGATTGCCGGAAGAAATATCAACAACCTCAGATATGCAGATGATACCACTCTGATGGCAGAAAGTGAGGAGGAATTAAAGAACCTCTTAATGAGGGTGAATGAGGAGAGTGCCAAAAATGGTCTGAAGCTCAACATCAAAAAAATTAAGATCATGGCCACTGGTCCCATCAACTCCTGGCAAATAGAAGGGGAAGATATGGAGGCAGTGACAGATTTTACTTTCTTGGGCTCCATGATCACTGCAGATGGTGACAGCAGCCACGAAATTAAAAGACACCTGCTTCTTGGGAGGAAAGCTATGAGAAACCTAGACAGCATCTTAAAAAGCAGAGACATCACCTTGCCGACAGGTCCGCATAGTCAAAGCTATGGTTTTTCCAGTAGTGATGTATGGAAGTGAGAGCTGGACCATAAAGAAGGCTGACCGCCAAAGAATTGATGCTTTTGAATTGTGGTGCTGGAGGAGACTCTTGAGAGTCCCCTGGACTGCAAGGAGAACAAACCTATCCATTCTGAAGGAAATCAACCCTGAGTGCTCACTGGAAGGACAGATCCTGAAGCTGAGGCTCCAATACTTTGGCCATCTCATGAGAAGAGAAGACTCCCTGGAAAAGACCCTGATGTTGGGAAAGTGTGAAGGCAAGAGGAGAAGGGGATGACAGAGGACGAGATGGTTGGACAGTGTCATCGAAGCTAGCAACATGAATTTGACCCAACTCCGGGAGGCAGTGGAAGACAGGAGGGCCTGGCGTGCTCTGGTCCATGGGGTCACGAAGAGTCGGACACGACTTAACAACTAAACAACAACAAAAGCAATACTATAGTTATTGTTGAAATGCTGCTTTCCGAAAAGAAAGTGATTCATTCTATGCCCTTTTAAAATTTAAAGTTGGTACATTCTCTTGTTTGGAAGACACGTTCCCTTAAAAATGTTGGCATTTTAGCAACCTTCTTATTCTTCTTTGAAGAGGTTTGGCTGAGAGGGACCTTTCTGGGCTGGGGTGATTTAGTAGTAACCAATTGTTCTTTCCCTGCATCTGATTTTGAAGAGAGCCACACCTCTGCATAAGAATCTTTTCCCTTCCTTTTTTCAATCTGCTGGCAGTTAGAGTAGTTAGTGATAGTTACTGTATGTAATCAGTGTATGCAGTTAGCAGTTTATGCAGTAAAAAATGTAGTCTGCAGGAGCCTGCTGGAACCAGGATATGAGTCAGTTAAAGACTGTTTGTGTAACCTGTCATTTTTGTACAGTATGCTGTTTTTCATCTGTTCAGAACTGTGAATAAATGGAAATCTTTTTATTCTTTTTCTTACCAACATCTCAGAGTGAGTTATTGAGACTGTATGTGCCAGTGGATGAGAAGCTAAAAGGGGTGGTCTACTCTGGGGATACTTGAAGTAACTCTGCTCTGTAGATCCCTCCACTTTCTGCTGCATAGTTAGAGATTTCTCTAGCCACAATTCAATACTGTCAAGAAAAAAAAATGCTTGTTTTATATAGGAAATCTTCCATAAACTCTGGCTGTGCATGTTTATTAAAGTATTCTGTAACAATTGCACAAATGTCTTGCCAGTACTTGAGGAAACTAAGTACTACTGTTTCATCCAGGTGAACAGTGCTTATTTCTGACAAGAGGGTACGTTAGGACGCCAGCTTTACTAGAGGAATAAGTGTGACTGAACTTGGTTGTACTTCCTTCCGAGTATGCTGGCAGGCAGGATCAGCTGTAGGCATAGAATCCAGAAAAACTGTCTTTTTGGGTTGACCATACATAAATGCCAGAAACACTTTTACTGTAATCATTTGTGAATCTACTTAAAAAGTGGTCTCACTGAATTCAGTGGGACTTATTTCCAGGTAGATTTATCTACTGTGGTCTTTCATGAACTGTGTATATACAGTACTGTAGCATAGTCTCTCTCTGTGTTTGTTCTGTGATGACTTATAGCAACCCTAGTAGATCTCCAGATAATTTCTTTCATTGGAAAGCTGGGTGTACTGTGTGCTGTTTCTCCTGTTTTTAAAAAACCAAGAAAGTTAATCCTTCAAAAATCTCTGGTTTATGAATGTGGGATATTACAGCTCAAAACCCTGGGACATTTTCTGACATTGTCTTATAACATTGTAGTCTCAGCAGGAAAAAAGATGGCAAATATGATATAGCAAAGTCTAATCTGAATACTGACAACACCGATGACAGCAGTCAATATGGTCTACACAGTATATACTCTTGTGTTCACTACCATTCACAGAGAGACATCAAGCAAGAGAAAATCCCAGAAAATAATTCCTCCTTCCCATCGGGTAACCACTTATCATCCAAACAGAAGTTTTAAAAGTAATATCTCTGCAAAATTTATTGTTTGAGGAGAAATAATGTTATGTGCCATCTGCATAGTTGTGGCACCAATCTCCACAACACCAGATAGCCACTCCCAGTGATTTCATATATTATTGCTGCACAAGAGTGATTGTGCAGCAGAGCCAATCAACATTCCACAAGGCAATTCTAAAAGTGGGGGGCAGCCCAAACAAAACAAAATGAAACAAAACAAAACTTTGAAACTCAACTTCAGACAACTTCATTTGTCTCAGATGTAGCAGATAGTCTACTCTTGATCCATAACAAATTCAGTGACGTTTGTGGAATGGGTTTTTGAATTATGATTTTTTAAAATAAAACCGGTTTGCACATCTCCCCATAAAGAAACAAGTGTCCCCAGATTTAAAGCAGATTGACTAAATTGAAAATACCAATGTTGCTTTCCTTGAAAGAGAATGATTGGCCCCACCTGGTTTTATATATATTTGAAAAGAATCCAGGCTGCAGAGGCTGAAATACTGATCCCAAAAAAGGCCTTTCAAAATGGAAAAATGATGATTTTGCTACACATGCTAACCAGCAAGAGCATTCTAAAGTAGATACATTGTTGCAACTATCTCTGGGCAAGGCTGCAGAGCAATGAAAGGCCATGGAGATAGAGTGAAAAGACAGATTTTCTTTAAAGAGTAAAGAAAAACAACAACAACCAGGCTTGCTTTAAAGAAAGTAATGGAGAAAGGGAAATTTTTTCCATGTATCTTCAGGGAACAAGCATACCATTTTGTAAGGCATACCCAAAATATTTTCTGCATTAGGAAAGGACAGAGCAGTTGTGTTTGTTCCAGCCCTGAGTGCTTTCACAAAACATTTCTGCTGACACAAGTCTTCAAAAGGGAAATCAGCTCCAGGTCTGACTTTTCTCTCTGTAAGTCAGGACTCAATTAGCTGATCCTTGGGAGGACTTTTTTAATTCCCTTCTAGCCAAACAGGCATGACAAAGGGACTCTGTATCTGGTTGAAAAACATTTTAAAAGATATTTTAAAAAGAATAGAGAATAAATATTCAGAAGTTTGTTTAAGCTGTGAAATTACTGGTTTTTGTTCTGTGGCTGGGGATGGTTTAACTTTCTGTTAGTAAAGCTTTGGTGCTTACATCCTCTTATAGTTTCAACCATTCCACCCATCTTGTCACTATACAATTGTCTGGTTATTAAGGAAAAAACCTCCAAAGATCTTATGTGCTGTCTAGTCATTTCTGATGTGTGGTGACTATATGAATTAGTGACTTCCAAAATGACATATCATTAACAGCTCTGCTCAGCTCTTTGAAATCAACATCACATATTAGGTTATTCTCTCTTCCTACCCCCCCCCTTTCCTAGCAATATTGTCTTTTCTAGTAAGTTCTGCTCATGTCTTACAAAATAACAGCTGTGGATTCCTTTATTCATTCAATCTGTCTTATGTTAGGTCTTCCTGTCTTCCTACTGTTCCCCTCTTTTCCCAGATGAAAAGAAAAATAAATAAATAAATAAGGGCACAATAACTAAAGGCATTTAGTTTAAAAAGAAGCATTTCATGACAAAGGTCTTTGCTTAGAACCTTTGAGCACCAGCGCTAATGAGAGTAAACTGAAGATTAGAGGAACAACAAGTTTGACTCAATATTAAGGATGGGAGAATGAATCCATTTCTAATCCTTTATCGCCATCCTACCAAGCAAGTTAGAACTGACTAACAGGACTTTCAAGGTTAGTGAGATATTTAAGGAGTGGATATTCCAGTTCCACTCCCCAGTGAGTTTCCCTGGCCAAGTGGGAATTCAAACCCTATTCTCCAGAGTCCTAGCCCCTCACTCCATCCATTACACCACACTGGGAATCCAATGCAGTGCTATAGGATGGTTTTAAAGGGAGATTCATGGAGGAGAAGGCCACTGGGGGCTGCTATTTATGATGGTTATGCTACTTCCTCAACACCAAACCAGTCCAGTCAGTTTTAGAGAGGTGACATCACATTTTGGGCTGGTACTACCAAAGGGGTAAAAATAAGGGCAACAATTCACTAGGGTAAAAGGAGAGTAAATAAGGGCTCTACCTAATCAATGGGGACAAGTGCAGTATATGATGCTGATGCTGGAAATGACTCTTGAAGAAATAATAGTGGCATGGATTGCCAAGATAATGTGGCACACTCCAGCAAAAGGCTCCCCTGAATGATGATCACAAACAACTCTGGACTGAGCTATTAATTGCATTGCTTAATTGGTAAAAAGCCATCCCAGACCAAATGGCTTGCAAAGGTCACTTACATCTTGCTTGAAATAAACAACACTAATCAATGTAGTTGGTATAATTTTCCACTTTGCAATTTAAAGCTGCCTGGATTCCTGCCACTGGGTGATAAAAATCAGCTGGATGATCTTGCTTCAGGTGCCTCATATGAAGGGGTTTCACTGAGACTGGAAAGGCTTGTTTTCATTTATATTTGCAGATGGAAGAAATGTGCCACCCAGGATATTGCAACTGAGTGTGATAAACCTCTACTAATGAAGACCATATACAAAAGGGCTGTTGCAAAAGCACCAAAATTGATTGCTATGAAAGATAGGTTGCATATGCACCCAAACTGACAAGGTCTTCTCATAAAACCTAAAAAGGGGGAGAGCTCCTGTAGAGATTTCAGTAGTTATGATAGAGAATGGGATTTAGAGAATAAGAAATGCATAACAGTTTCAGCTTGGATTTCACAGAGCATCAAACAGCTGAGATGAGACACCCAGAAGCTGCACAATAACAGGCAACAGCAAAACATGCTCACATTCAGTTAGGAAGTTCTGCCATAATGTTATTTTATGAATTATCCAAATGATTCATCATTCATGGGGTCTTTGAAATTACAGTCATGGATGATACTGTAGAGCCCAAAGATCTGGACAGGATCCTTAGAGAGGTGAGTGCCACCACATGTATTCTAGATCCTTGCCCTTCCTGGCTCATAAAGGTGGCCTGAGGAGCAGATGGACTGAGTAAATAAGGAAAGTGTTAATGTCTCATTGCATGTGTTAGGGTTCCAGCATGCCTAAAGTAAGACCATTTTTGAAAAGCCATCCTGGAATACCACCATACTGGATATCTACTAACGTTCTCCCCTATTCTGCTTTTGGGTAAGATTAGAACATGAACACACACTAGAACATGTGGTAACTGCTCAGCTCCAGGCTATCCAGTATGAGATTTATTATCTCAAGCCACAAAACAGAAAACAGTAATTTCACAACTTAAATGAGTCAGCTTCTGAATATTTGTTCTCTGTTGCCCACCCGGCCCGGAATAAAGAGGCAATACAGAAGTTGTTGGGTTAAAACTTGGGCCACAACTTTATTAACTATTTAAACCTAAATTCCCCTTTTGCCAGGGGGCCTACTGTAGTGCGAGATTTATCCAAATCCGGTGTACCCTTTACCTCCAGACCATGCTAAAGCAGGGCGAGTGCCTGTCTCTGAATCATGCTGTCTTCTGTACAGCACGTCTTCAACCGCCCTGTTATAGGGATATCCCCCTACTGCCTCAGCCCACCAAGCCTCCTGACCCTAGGTGAACTGCTGCACGGGAGGTCCCCTTAAGAAACCCACCTCCCCTCAGAAGCCCTACTGGCTCCATCAGGAGATGGGATGTTTTTTCCACACTGCGTGTCCACCTGGAACTCACCAAACTCTTCCCCTCGCATTACCCGCTGCTGTGGCCGATAAATGTGGCATTAACTATCAATTATAATTCATTTTATTTATTTTAAAAACTTAAGAAACCACACCCAAGTAGTAAGAATGGGATGGGTGAAAACACACCTGCTTCCCTCCAAGCCAATTGGGGATGCAGGCCAAAAATTCCCATCCGGCTCCTAGGCAACCAGCTAATCTAATTCTTACTCTCTTAGGGTGGGTGGGAGGGTTGCTGGGCTGATCGGAAGAGGGGTCGGGCAAGAGGGATGCTGCCTCTTAAAGGCTCTGTCCCTCCTTGCCTCTCCCAGAGAGTGGAGTCATCACTCTGTGATGCCGTTCTTCAGGCGGGAAGGCAAAGCGTCCCCACCACGGCAGCTCCACGCCTGGCGGAGCGAACATTCTTTTTAAAAATATTTGTCTGTATTTTTACAAGCAGATACAGAATCCCCTTCCAAAAATACAATCCCAAACAGGCTGTTTGGCCAGGAGGGGAAAAAAAATGAAGCAGAAGTTTCCAATGATTTATACTTCCCATCTTTTTCCCCACCTTCCTAAACTCCCAGCTAAGCTGCCAGAAGCCTATGGAAGTTTAAATGGAATTGATATTTCTGGAAGGCCATAGTGTTACGGACTCATAGAATGGTAGAACTGTAGAGCCTTGAGAATTATTGAGTTAACCCTTCTTACCAGAGCAGGAAAAGCAGTGAAATGCATAACATCAGGGCTGCAATACGTTCCTTATTTATTGATTTATTTCATCATTTTTCTTGCCATGGGATACCTAGGGTGGCTCACAATCAATTAAAATTAAATAACACAATTAAAAATTATAATATAATATAATAATAAACCTTTATTGGCATATAAGATAAACAAAGTCAGGCTAGTTTGTTAGATTTCTGGATTCAAAGGGAGCGTGAAACAAATACATTTGTTTGAGGTCAGGCCTTCGCCTCCTAACAATTGACCCAAGAAAAACAGCTACTTGTTCCATAATGTCGACCACCTCCACTGATAACATAAAATGGACCTTGTCCAGATCGGATTTCCCCTCCAGCTCTAATAATATTGATTAGATTTAGATTAGGCATCCTTCAGTCTCGAGAGACTATGGTATCGTGCTCTGTATGGAGGACTTGGAACAGCGTCTAGTGTGGCTGAGAAGGCCAATTCGAGAGTGACAACCCCTTCCACACTGAAGACAAATACAATCTGTACCCCGTCTAGCTCCCTGATTTTGCTGCTTTCGTGACTGCCTCTTTGTCTCGGCCTGCTGGACAAGGGTCTCTTCAAATTGGGAGAGGCCGTGATGCACCGCCTGCCTCCAGGCTGAACGCTCAGATGTCAGGGTTTCCCATCTGTTGAGGTCCATTTCCAAGGCCTTCAGATCCCGCTTGCAGATATCCTTGTATCGCAGTTGTGGTCTCCCTCTGGGGCGCTTTCCCTGCACTAATTCTCCATACAGGAGATCTTTTGGAATCCGACCATCAGCCATTCTCACCACATGCCCAAGCCAACGTAGACGTCGCTGTTTCAGTAATGTATACATGCTAAAAATTCCAGCTCGATCTAGGACTACTCTATTTGGAACTTTGTCCTGCCAGGTGATACCAAAAATGCGTCGGAGACAACGCATATGGAACGTGTTCAGCTTCCTCTCCTGCCGTGCACAAAGGGTCCAGGACTCACTGCAGTACAGGAGTGTGCTCAGGACACAGGCTCTATAGACCTGGATCTTGGTATATGCCATCAGCTTCTTATTGAGCCATACTCTCTTTGTGAGTCTAGAGAATATGGTAGCTGCTTTGCCAATGTGTTTATCCAGCTCGACATCTAGGGAGAGAGTGTCAGAGATCGTTGAGCCAAGGTACACAAAGTCCTGAACAACCTCCAATTCTTGTGTGGAGATGGTAATAGAGGGAGGTGAGTCCACGCCCTGGCCCATGACTTGTGTTTTCTTCAGGCTGATTGTTAGTCCAAAGTCTTGGCAGGCCTTGCTAAAACAATTCATGAGTTGTTGGAGGTCTTCAGCAGAGTGGGCAACAATGGCTGCATCATTGGCGAAGAGGAAGTCCCGCATGCATTTCAGTTGGACTTTGGTCTTTGCTCTTGCGACAGTCCTGATGAAGCAAAAAAAAAAATATTATCAAAATATAGTACGTACACAATATCTAAAACACATTTATTCGATTTAATAGATGCAGCATCACATAAGGGCCCCTCCTTTTCTGGAATACTGCTCTCATAATCAACTTGCATTACCAAGGGTTAATTGCATTGTTTGCAGACAGTTTTGCAAGGACCAAACCTTCTGTCAACTGTAACAGTTACCTAGAGTCTTTAATTTACACATCCACCAGCCTCTGTTATATTCTACATGGCATCAACTCATTGGCTAATCCCATGGAAAGGTTTATTTCTCACAAAACAGTTGGCTAAATATTTTGCCTTAAGTCTCTGGGTCTGTAAAGGGATCAGGCAGCTGCAAAGATGCATGGCTGATCACACCAGAAAAGATCACTTTAACAGAAGTATGCCCTGGGGGATATGAATATGAAGCTTGGCACCATAGGTGCCATGGCAGTCCATTCCCTTTCCCCAGAATCAGCCTGGTCCACTTACCAGGCTCCGTGTGCCACACGTGTCCATCAGCATCAGTGTCGTGCCAATCATGGAAGTGGTCCAGCTGGTGCTTCCCCACCTCTCCCCTCAGCTGATCACTCCAGTGAGGAGGCGGGAAGATGAGTCTCC
The DNA here is from genome assembly GCA_037013535.1 of Intellagama lesueurii. Classification (NCBI taxonomy): domain Eukaryota; kingdom Metazoa; phylum Chordata; class Lepidosauria; order Squamata; family Agamidae; genus Intellagama; species Intellagama lesueurii. Next base: position 18,906,895 of record JBAJHW010000009.1, read on the forward strand.
TTGCTCAGCTGCTGAGTGGTCGGCTGAGGGGAGAGGTGGGTCAGTGCTGGTGGGACATCCAAGCTTGGCATGATGTCACTGCTGTTGGACATGTGTGCTGGAAGGAGCCCGGTGAGTGGACTGGGCTGGTTCTGGGGGCCAGAAATGGACCGCTGTGGCACCTGTGGTGTTGAGTTTCGCATTCATATCCCCTGAGATATGAATAAATCTTTCTTAAAGTGACCCTTCCATCTGCCAGAGAATCACTCCAGCCGATCCCCAATAAGTAGAACCCTTAAAGCTAGGCCAAAAAAAGGTCCAGTTTGGGCATAGATTGGGGTCAGTCTGGACTTCATTACCCTGTGTGTTCTGTGATCACTGAGAAATAGATTGCACCAGTCCATTCCACAAGTGGTCTGAATTGCAATCTATTCCCCATGTGATCTTTTTCATGATGAGATACTAGAATCCTTGCCAGCTAATGGGTTAAATGGGCATTAGGAGATATGTCTAAAATCTCATAAAACCTGACTAATATGGCAACTGTATTCATGACACATCTGCTCCCTAATTGGTTGCCTCCCTGTATCTAATGACAGAGCCAGGAACTGAGGAATGTTGTAGACTGTAATGAGTCTGGCAATTGCTGTATCCTGACGGTAGCAGCTTTCAAAATTTAGACTGGAGTCTCTTACTGTCCCTTTTTACCTAGAGATTTGGGGAACTGAACCTGGGGACTCTTGCTTGCAAAATCATGCTCACATCTGCTTCTTACAACAGAGTTTATTATTGTTTGCATCCACACACTTGTCTGCAGTACAAAGAATGTTATATAGGCAAATGATACAAACTGTAGGGAAGTCATAAAATGGGTTTAAATGCAAACAATATATTGGGTATCTTTGGCATGAACGTGTTTTCTTCTCCCCCACTGCCAGCATTATTTCTGCAATGCTGTTCCAATACAATTTACACTATGCATCTCTTAGGTTATTCTTGGTCCTTTCCATCTTGAATGACTGGGGTGTATCCCAGGAGATTGCCTGGCAATTATTGTGCTGTATGTACCTCATCATCTCATTGGCCTGGAAAGCTTGCTGTGAGACATTAGTTAGAGCTCACGGGGCAGGGATTTTCCTGGCGACAACGTAAAGCTGTCTATCATCATTAGGGCACTTTGCTTTAAAAGGCAAGTCTGACAGAACCATTTTGTTTGGAAGAGAGTGAGATGAAGCAAGAGGATGTTACGCCCGAGTCCCTGGAGGCTCCCCAAACCCCTCTCCTTGATCCACAGCATGCCAGAGCTGCAGCTGGGGAACGGACATTTGATGCAAATAGCAGAGTTAATAATTTAGCACCTTCACGGCTTCTCTGTAGGAAGATAGCTTGGAGATACAAGCATCTGATGACTGAGAGATCAGAGGCACGTTGCATATGCCAGGGCACTGACTTAACAATGACAGGATAGGGACGGGAGAAAAGTGGAAAGCATTTGAAAGATCTGTGCATGCAATTCAAGCAGAAGCTTCTGAGCTGCATTTTCCACATGTGTGGCCTCAGCCGAGATGATGCAGTGGCATGAGTTGATAAGAGCACGAGAGGCTACAGTGGGGATATTGTGGCCACCCAAGGGACCTGCATAACCCCCCTGAAAACTGTGCCACTGAATTTTAGTAGCAAATCATGATGTCAAATCTGGGCTGTAACTGGGGGGAAATCCCGAAATTCAAGATAGCGTTTTGTTTGCTTTAACTGCTCTGTAGAACTTTGGTACTGAAATTCCTCAGTAAATAGGAAAAATCTAATGGTTCACCTCTGAATTTTGATGGCAAATTCCTACAGTGCCTTTAAAGTAAGTGTGGGGATCGCCCTTGTGGCTCTGTTTGTTGTGGCCCTCACAAAGGTTCTCTCCCTCTTGATTTCTCTCGCTGCCACCAGGTATTATTTACTTAATACCACCTATGTGTGTTAGACACATGTGCTGCCATATACAAGGCTTATTGAACTTCAGAATCAGTTGGTTGGAATAACAGATAATCTTTTATTATTCATCAAATCACAAAGTAAATCACGTAATCACTGTATCAGGGGTTTGATTAGGTTTGGATAGGATGGGACATATATTCAGGCTTATTATATAATTTCAATCACTCAATATCTATCTTATTCTAGGTGTTCTCATTCCTGCATGTTCAATCTAATAACCTTGCTCTTAATTCACTTTCCTAACTCTCTATTCAGATCACTCTAACTCTTCTCCTCACTAAGCTCCAACCCTCCAACTGTCTAACTGTCCCCCTTGGTTCCGCCCCTCCTGCTCTATCCTTGGCTCCTCCCTCTAGAGCTCCTGTGACTGACAGGCAGGAATGATGTCACCTTTAGGCATTTCGTCACAGTAAGCAACTTACTTGTTAATGGTTATTCTATCTTCAATTCTACTGCCGCTTACCTGTGAATAAACCCAATTGAATTCAGTAGGGGTTTTTTTGTGTCAGAATGTGTATCTGAGGCAAAGGGACTTCACCTCCAACATGAGAAGCCTGCAAACTTTCTTGAAGGTTTCTCTAGACCAGTTTTTGCACTCAGCTTGGCTTTATCAGCCTTGAGCAACCAGATGGATGATTTTTCTCAGGAAAGTTGGAAGGAGCACTATGAAATTGCTGTTATGGCTGTCAGCAGCTTTTGACACCATCAGCCATGTTGCCTTCCTGGACAAATTTCATGGAATAGGTCCTGGACGCTCAGTTCTTCAGTGTCTACCTTTTTTTTTTTATCTTCCTCCTCCAGAGCAAGCTTGGCTATTAACCAGGGTGAGATGGTTGCCTCAGGCAGTAGAGTGTTGGGCTGCCCTGGTGTCACCACTACCCACTTTATATTGCTTGACAAATGCATCACTGCCAAACTCTTCCTGTACCTACCCTGTTTCCCCGAAAAGAAGACCTAACCTGAAAATAAGCCCTAGTATGATTTTTCAGAATGCTCGTAATGTAAGCCCTATCCCAAAAATAAGCCCTAGTCACGTGAAACCCCTCCCTTCACTATTGTGCAGCATTGTGCAGCAACCAGAAGAAGATGACATGACTGTATTTGAATAAATGTAGATTGTTGTACATGAAAAAAAATAAAACATCCCCTGAAAATAAGCCCTACTGCGTTTTTTGGAGCAAAAAATAATATAAAACCCTGTCTTATTTTCGGGAAACACAGTACCTTTGCCTTCCTGTGTTCAAAGCACAGCTGTTTCTTGGCTGGTTGTGTGAATAATACCCGATCGGAGGTCCCCCAGGACAATGTATTATTCACACAGCCAGTTGAGAAGTAGCTTTGCTATGGAGGAGAAATTTCTACGATATTCTACCGGAGGAGGTGGTGCCTAGGAAGAAGTAGTCACAGCCACCATATGATCCCGCTTCTCCTTTTCCTGCCTGTTTCGTTAGCCTAGCGGCTGAGAGGGTGGGACAGTGACAGCAACGGAAGGTGAGTGGGCAGCTCTCATCTCTTCCTGCCTTGGGCAGCAGGTCAGCCCCCTCTGCTGTCCTCTTCTGAATACTTCTAAGAATATTCCATCCCATTTCCTTTGGCTACTAGTAAAGACAAAATTAGTTAGGGACCTGCAATTAGCTCAGCCAGGAATGAATGTCCAGAAATGTCTTCTTCAGAAAAGCTGCAAACATTGCTTGCTTGATCTGCAAAGCCCAGAATCAACCAGTCAACATTTTAACTGGATATACTGGGAGGGCAGATAGGAATGGTATCAAAAAAGTATCTTTTCCAAGTTAGGTCCTGCAGCGATCTTGCTATCTGGTCATTATGTAACTTTATTAGATACCAGCATGGACAGCTTGAAACTCCATTTTACTTGTTTTCATTTTAATAGACTATTTCTCTTCCCTCTTGCTTTTCTATCACATTCTTTCAATCGTAAGTCATTATTTTAATTCTGAAAACCATCTTTTCACCTGGCGGAATGGCAGGGCAGACATCCAATATAGTAAATAAGCAAACAGTAACTCATCCCTGCTGTAAACAAAGCTGCTAACTCAAAATCTCTCTGAGAACAGCTAGTAGTAGAAACTTACAGTTCTGTGCCAAGGAGAAATTCACATTTACAGTCTTCAGTTTGTTTCTTAATTAACAATCCCCGGCTGCTCTACAAGAATGATTCAGCATTGTATTCGGTTAGACAGGAAAAGGTCCTGGAGCTCACAAACAATTCACTTCTTATCAGATCGCCAGCTTCTTCCTACTAGAATTAAACCTTCTGTTTTCTTGCCTTCAGACTCTACCTCCAAGGGGTCTAAAATCTTAAAGACAAAAAAAAAAAGGCCCTGTTTGGAAAAGAAGGTTATACTTTTAAAATTCAAAAGCAAGGCAAAACAATGGGAAGAATGAAGATCCATTGGCCATGCTGGCGGGGGACTCTGAATGTTGTAGTCCAAAAAAAGTAACATCTCCAAGCTCTGAAGGTACCTGCGGTGGCTTTGGACTTGAGTCTCTGCTCAAAATGTCTTCGGATGGATCCCGGCTGATGCCAGAGGCCCTGTGGGCCTTAGGTGGCTGTATTCCAGGATGCACAATACCAATGTAGCATACCAGTGAGTGCTTGCTGTGTGTAGCCACACTTGTAACTTTCCATAATACCACAGAATGACACTAGGGTAGAAGCATTTGTGGGAAGTTAAAAGGATGGATATATAGTCAGTGATGCTCAGGAAGTTGATTTTTATTATGGGTTGATTGGTTGCCTCCTTTTTCCTCCAGTGAGTTAAATGCAGAAGGCGTGAGTTTCCCCTTCTCTATTTTATCCTCACCACAAGCCTGTTAAAGTGGGACAGGCTGAAAGGTGGGAACTTGTACTAGGATCTCCTAAATCTCTGTACACTAGAGCAGCCCATACTGAATTATGGGCTTCCCATTCATATAGTCTAGTTTTACCCTTTCAGACTCTAAATCTGAGTTCTGTTCAAGCTATTTGGAGTGAGGTCCATCGTGTGAGTGGACCAGAATTCAAAGGCTACATGGTCAAGCTGTGACAATCAGCACAGAAGCCTATTAACCAGGGGCAACCCTTTAAAATTAAAATGATACATTCCGTCCTTCCTTCTGATCACTCCTCTACTGATTCCCTTTCTTCAGATTCCCTGAGGCAATGTTACTCGCAAAGATCAGCATGGAAAGGAGCCTTGTGGATGAAACTGAAATTTAGTCAGGCCTTTGTGTGCATGGATAGGTGCAGAATTCCACCCATTAGCTGCCATTCTTAGAGCAGTTGTGGTGCAACCAGATTTTATGTCATTTTCTCCTCACTGCTGATCACCACAGTGCTATGCATTGTACCACACCTATCACTGAATCACAGAATTGCAGCCAGGTTTTGCATTACAGCCTTTCAGATGTCTTTTCTAGACAACACAGAAAAAAGTTACTCTTTAGAAGCCATAGGAAACTTTTAAATGTCTTTCCTGGAAATCTATAATTTTACCAGTTTTAAAAAAAAGAAAAAGACAGTAAAGGGATTAAACATCTGATTGTTCACTCAAAAGAGTCTGCTATTTTTCAAATCTTTATTGATCAATCATCAATGGTTCAGATGGGCTGTCCTTTCTCTGAAAAGACAAATAGAACTCTTAATTATTTACCAGTTAACTGTTCTGTCAATTTTGTGTTTCCGGTTCATCTGTGAGACAGAAGCCAAAGAAGGCTGCCTGATGATGAATCTGAGAAACTGAGGATCTTCTAGGCCAGGGCATTCACACTGTAACTAATGGCATTTGCATGATGAATGAGGATGCCATCCATGAAAGCTTACCTTGTTCATCTTAAGGTGCCACAAGGTGCCGTTACTTTTAATGCAACAAAGTAACATGGGTAACCCCTTAGAAACTAATGAGACATAAAAAGTCCCACCAGACAAGCTTAGATCCTTTTAAAAGACAAAGTCAGAATTATGCTATGATCTGTCTTACTTGGGGTGGGAATTGGTAATACTAACCCAGGAGCGTAATACTAATCCTATGTGCATTGCACACTTGCAGCTAATGCTACCATTTATAAAACTGCACTGTGGCATTAAAAACATTACTGTTGTGAATCAGTGCTATGGGGTTTATGGACAGGGGTGCCAGATCTCATCCAATTGGGATGCATATAAGGAGAAAACATGGTGGAGGCACGACAAGGTAAGCGCAATTGTATCTTGTCTTGCAGTGCCAAAAATCTCTCTTTTACCAGTGTGTGCCACTACAAAATTATATGATTTATTTATTTGATTTTTATACCACCTATTTAGTGAACATATTACTCTGGGTAGTTTACAGATAAAAACTCAGAACCCCGCATGTCCCATAAAACAATACAATTGATATGAGGATTCACTGATCGAGATCTAAAATCAATATAAGAAAAAGGAAGCAAGAGAAAGAAAAATTAATAATAACAACAGTGTTTGTAAACAAATTATTAAAGGCAACTTGATATAATTCATACTTCATTAATTTCCTGAATATCAGGAGGGAAGGGACCTGACATACTTCAATTGTAAGCTTGTTCCAAAGATTGGATGCCACCACCAAGAAGACCCGATTTCTTGCTGTCATTTTTTTGTCTCCCTCATTGTGGCCACTTTAAGCAACAAGAATTGAGAGGAGCTGGCGAAACAGGTACCTGTTTCCTGAGATAGATGTTCTGATAAGAACTGAGGATCTAAACTGTTAAGGGTTTTATAGATCATAACCAGCACCTTGAAGTGAGCATGGAAAATGACAGGAAGCCAATGAAAATGAGCCAAGACTGGGGATATATGATCAGATTTACTAATCACAGAAATCAATCTGGCTGCTGCATTTTGGATCAGCTGAAGTTTCCATACTGTTTTCAAGGGCAGCCCTACATAGAGAGCATTACAGTCGTCTATTTACCAAAGTGAGAGGCACTGTTACTAGGCATTTCTTATCCAGGTAGGAATGCATTGTATAAAAATGAGGAATAGTAGGTCTCCATTTGCAGTCAGCAACAGAAAGTCAAGTAGTAGAACAGTAAAATATCTGGATCTCCGCACAAGAAGCAGTAGTCCTGTACAGGTAACCTGAAGACAAGGATTCTTGATGGGAAGATTGGTGCTCAGCCTTCTTAGGTCTAAATGCTGGGCTTTGGTCCTGGGACAAGCTGTACATAGGACACTTTCTCTATCCTACAGTGTAGAAAAGTTACTTTTTGTTATTGGAACTCTCAATACATTTTATCCTGTGCCCTAAAGGTGTTATGCTAAATATTGCCCACCTAATATTGCTCCATGTAATAGGTTAAATCCTGAGCTTGAAAAAAAGTTACTGTTTTAAACCTACATATATCGTAAATGTGCTGGGAATTCTTGGAGCTGTCATGCCAAGCAAAGCAAAGCAAAGCAAAGCATTACACCACATGGTCCAAGTTCTGGTCTTTCCCCACTTTCTCACATTCCTTACATTCTTTAAGCAATGCAGCCAGAAGATTCCTGCACACACACAAAAAAATTACAAGGCAATAGCTGAATCATTTTTTTTTTAAAAAAATCTCTCCAATGTTTTGATGGCTGGTGCAATTTGTAATCACATTACAATTGAAGCTGAAGGGATCTGCCACATGATCAGCTGAATAAATTGCAATATGTGGGGAAATATCTGTATCCTGGTTCTTGCTGCAGAATTTTATCAACCATTTAGCTTCACTGTCCCTTTCACTACTCTAAGAATTTAATTATATGATGCAATGAAATATTTCCTGTGCACATCTGGCTCTGAGGGGAACTGGGCAGCATTCCACAGCCCTGGGTGCTCATTAAGCTTAGGAAGATGTAATGGGCCAGTTTTATTACAATTGCAATTCCTACCTATCACATTCCGTAATTATTCATGGAAGGTGGGTGGCTGGAGGAAGGAGGAAGTGCAGCTACAGAAGCTGCCCTACAAGAGAATACTTAAGGAAAGAAAGATTACACTATATGGTTCATGTTGCAGGGCTGGCGTTGGCAGATGGGGGAAGTGAGATCCAAGTTACTGCACAATTAAGTGAACCTCCAAGTTAAGGGAATCACCTGCCTCTGTTTTACTTTGGATCAATTAGCTGGCTATGGTGCTGTTCAAATAATTGAATCCTGGTTGTAGCAACAGGAGTGGCAGCTGGATTTTTTCAGTTTCCAAAATATCCTCCTTCCTCTTTAGCACCCAAAGGCCCACTGTTGGCAAATATAAATATGAGCCATTGTCAGGCTGTGAGCATAATGCCAAGAGCAGAAAGGAATGTCCTCAGCACAATGTTAGATGAAAGAAGAAGCATTTTACTGGTTCTTAAAGGCTGCTTGGGAAGTCACTTGAAAAAACACAATAAAATGTAAGAACAAAACCAAGCCTTGTAAGGAGCTATGTTCCATGTATGAAGGAGATGTCAGTTTTGTCTGCCTTCTTTCGTATAATTGAAGGAGGTTGAAATCAGTCATTTTTGTTTTATCTCACTTTTTGACTTTAGATTTGCTTCGTCGAATTTGACATTTGTGAAGTACATTCTTATCCACTTCCACACTCCCAAACAAACCAGCATGAAATTCTCAGTGGACTGCACTGTTACAATTATTTTCATAGTAGAGATGACCATGTTATATCACCAGCTATATAATGCTTAAAAATGAGAGTTTCTCAGGGGAGAAAACGAAGTGATGGCCACTCAAATTTCACAATAAATTATTTCAGGGTAGAATAAACAAAGTTATAAGGCAAACTTTGAATATTTAACTGTTTCTTCTGCCTGATGGACAACTCTCTCAGTTTTGCTCTCTTACACACTTGATGATGATCATAGTGATGTAGAATTGGCTTTATCTGGAGTTGTTTCTCTTGATTTTATGACAAAATCTGAAGATTTTGGAAAGTATTTTTTAAAACAAACAAGCAAAATGTTCACCCTTGCGTGATGGAAAAGAATATGGTAGGCCCTGCAAGTTGGCCGAGCAAGAGCAGATCTTACCTTCCCATTCAGCAGTTTCTGGACACAGAAGAATGCCGACTGTATAACTAAAGATGGCTATAGATTCTCAGTAATGCCTATCCCTCAGATAGGGATTCCAGACTCAATGATCTACAAATGCATTTCTCAGACTACAATACCCATCCAATATAGTTATGGAACAAATTAACTGGCAAGACGAATATCCAGAAACAACCTACTGTTTTCTCCAGAAGAGAAAACAACAGAGCACAACTAGTTATTTTTAGCCACAACAGAACACTCACACACATCATAAATGATCTCCAACCCATCCTTGACATGAATACTTCACTCTCCCAAGCCATTGGTGGTAAAACTATACTTGCTTACAGACAACTCCACAATCTCAAGCAACAACTGAAACAAAACAACTTACACAACATAGTCATGGGGAGTATGCCCTGCTACAAACCCAGATGCCAGCTCTACTCCCACATTTACTATGACAACATGATTACAGGACCCAAAAATATCACACACAACATTAAGGACACTTTTACTTGTCCCTTTGCTAATGTGGTCTATGCCAATTTTTTTTCAACCATGTCCCCTTGCACTCAACAATAGCAAAGAAGACAGTTTATGCACAAAAGAATTAACGAACATAAATAGGAGATCAGGAATGGCAATGTGCAGAAACCTGTTTCAAATCATTTCAGTCTACTTGGACACTCTTCACAGATTTGAAAGTTGCTATTCTAGAAAAGAAAAAGTACAGAACAAGAATCCAGAAACGGACAGCTGAGATAAAATATCTACATATATTTGATACCCATTTCAACAGATTAAATATTAGTCAAGGGTTCTTTAGCCATTACCAAATGTAAAATACTACAATAATTATGTTGCTATCTGCTGTTGTTTTCCATAGCCCAGGTTCCTTCCCAGCTAACCATTGCCAATTTACCAGAACAAGCTTTAAAGGTAAAGTCAGGGATTCTTAACTCATTTCCATGCATGTAATGCCACAATGATTATGTTGTTTCTGCTGTTGTTATCTACAGCCTCAGGTTCCTTTACCCATTAACCATTGATGCTTTTTACAGAACACAGTTTCAAAAGAAAATAACTAAATATCAAATAGGGGTCTTAAGTCATTACTAGGTGTGAAATATCACATGGACCTACACAATTTGCAATTTGTGTCTACTAGTCAACCACTGTTTCTTTATCTTGGGGCCATGTATAAATGTTTGCCATGTAGTCTCACTCTTATGTCTGAGAAGATGGACTTGATCCATTAATGCTAACATTAAAATATAGCAGTTAGCTCTTTAAGATGTGAAAATGTTTTTATTGTCATTATTTTTTCTTTTTCTTTTTTCTTTGTTTTGTTTCTTGTCTGACACCCATTAGTAGTGTCTTTTTGAGCCTTTTTCTGTGTTCACACAAAAGTCAAGTTGACATTTTTCAGATGATTTTTCCCCTCTTCCTGCTGTTGCTGCAACTTGTAGTGGCAGTAATATAAATGAAATAAAATAATAAATACCTAATGTTGGAGCTGGGTTCTGAAAAGGAAGAGACACGAGATCATATGGCAAATATCCATTAGTCATTAGAGCACATAAAAAAATTTCAGAAGATCAGTCTACACTTCACAGACTACAGCAAAGCCTTTAACAGTGTGGATTGTTCAGAAAGAAATGGGTGTTCCTCAGCACTTCTTTGTTCTGATGTGTAACCTGTGTTGTGTACAAGAAGATAATGTTAAGACAGAATATGAAGAGATAAAATGGTTACTTATAGACAAAGAGCTGTTGAGGATAGGACATTTTGGAGATCACTCATTAACAGAGGCAACTTGATGGTAAGTAACAATAGCAGTGAATTAATAGTGTCCAAAAAGTCCTGACTGTTAGGACGTTTGGACTCAACGGATGATCTTAATTTTTGCCTCCAGTGACATATACTGACTCCTAAGGATATTTTCTAGTTCCTTTATGGCTGTCCTTTCACGTTTGAATGTCATTTTGATATTGTAGTTGCAGTCTCCATTTTGGTGAAGGATTGGACTAAAGTATAACAAATCTATAACCATCTCTCATAATAATCTTCCATAGTCATTATTTTTGTCTTCTAAGTATTCAAGTGTAATCATCCTATTATGCTTTCTTTTTTCCATGTTCATTAGGAGTCATTTCACATCATTGCTTTTTTCTGCCAAAATAAAATATGGTTTTTAAACATATTTTAAATTGCTTATGCTTCTTCCAATTTTCACCTAAATCTAATCCAGCTTTCCATGTAACATATTCTGCATATAAATTGAACTGGTGGGCAAATACATTACACCCCTGACTGACATTTCTGCCAGTAAGAACCATTTGGTTACTCCATACTTTGTCCTAAAAGTATTGTCTTGTCCAGAATTACACATGACTTCTATCAAATGGGGTGGCACACTGATTTTTATTAAAAAGACCCACGACTTTTAATGATTCGCTCAATCAAAAGCTTTGCTGCAATCTACCAGTAGCCAAAATATATTTGCAGTATGATCTCTACTGCCTCTTCCTCTCTTAAATCCAGCTTGCACATCTGGCATTTCTTGTTCCATATACGATAAACATCTTTGCTCTAAATCTTCCTTTGCATGGGAAATTAACAAATGTATCTGTGTATATATGGAATATATACACAGGAACACTTATATCTGTCTACATACATGATGTCTAAGATTGTGCTAGCTAGCTAGCTAGATATAATGTTTATATTATATATATCATATTTATAGCTGGCTGGATAGCTCAGTCGTTTAGGTGTCTGGGTGCAGAGCCAGAGGTTGGGAGTTCCATTCCCCACTGTGCCTCCCAGGCTGTGTAGTCATGGGCAAGCTGCACAGTCCCAGGATGCCCCCAGAAGAAGGGAAGAGTAAATCACTTCTGACTATCTGCTACCTAGAAAACCCTAGAAAGGGTTGCCATTAGTCGGAATTGACTTGAAAGTAAAAGGTAAAGGTTCCCCTTGACATTTAGTCCAGTCGTGTCCGACTCTAGGGCGTGGTGCTCATCCCCGTCTCCAAGCTGTAGAGCCAGCGTTTGTCTGAAGACAGTTTCCGTGGTCACGTGGCCAGTGCGACTAGACACAGAACGCCGTTACCTTCCCACCTATTTATCTACTTGCATGTACATGGTTTTGAACTGCTAGGTTGGCAAGAGCTGGGACAAGTGACGGGAGCTCACTCCGTCGCGTGGATTCGATCTTACGACTGCTGGTCTTCTGACCTTGCAGCACAGAGGCTTCTGCGGTTTAACCCGCAGCACCACCACGTCCCTTGACAGTACTCAATTATTATTATCATGTTTAAATTCAGTACATGTTTCCAGACTATAGGTTGTTTGTTGTTTTGTTTCCTACTCTTTAAGAATAGCTTATGTTAGCATGTTTAAATTAGAGCAGTTTTGAGTTTCACTATCTATTTGAATGAAATGCTGCCATTTTATATGCTTTGTTTTACTATTTTCTTCTTATTTTAAGTGTATTTTTATTGTTCAATACACTCTATTGACTACCCCAAGAACATAAATAAATGTTGCATGTATTTGAATACAAATCATGTATATAAAGAAACAAACCAACATTCCTGCTCAAAAGAGACTTGGAAATGAACAGATCTCATAAAATGCCAGTTCTTGTTCCTTCGTTGGAAACTTAAAATTCTCAAGGAATGAGGATGCTGACATAATTTATAAGTGTGTAACTTTCTATGGTTAACAATGAAGCGGCTTTGGAGAATCTTTATTCCAATAAAAGGTGACATACCTCCCTGGCTCTCAGGGTGAAAAAGGTCTTCCGAGTTGATTTATTATTTTAAACCAACAACGAGGCTGCAAAGCAAACATATTTAACCTTTCTTTTTAACTGCCACCATATTAACCTGTCAGTTCTTGATGGGGTTGTTAATAATGTTGCTACAAGCTGCTCAAAAGGAACTTTGCTACTTAAAAATAATATCCAGCTGGGGGACCCTCAGTGAATATTTTATTGTCAGTCTTGTTTGTACCACATTGTCCTTCCAACTGCAGTTGGGTTCCACACTTCCATTTGTTTGCTCTGAATGAGATGTCTTAACTCTCCGAGAATAATTCACGTCTATGACTTCCCAAGTGGTCTTCCTTTAATTGCTCCCTGTTTCCCTGATCGCCAGTGAGGGAAGGATTCCCTTGGCTCTCTTTTCAATTATACTTATAAGTTATTTATTGGTTACATTATACGTCATAATCCCTTCTTTCTCCAAGGGAGCTCAAGTCTGTGTACGTGGCTCCTCTTCTTCCCTCTTTTACCATCACAACACACCTCTGTGAGGCAGGTCAAGCTAGGACAGAACTGACCCAAGATGAGTCCAGGTGAGTTTCTTGATAGGTAAACATTTTTTCTTTCCAGAATTGAGATGGTGATGACAAATGTCACCAGATTTTTTTAAAAAAAGCACACAAGAGGGTTTTTTAAAAGAGGTTTTTGTTGATTTGTAATGCTGTGTGCATGCATTTCTGCCTGGGATGTACTTTACATCTATTTTGTGCCAGACTGAGATGCGATATATATTATTGAGATCATTAATAATAATATGAAAGTGTCACAGATATTGAGCTAATACTGAATCAGAGCTTGCAAAAGTTGGTTTTGGAGGATCCTTGTGGCCCAGTGGTCAGACTGCAGTACTGTAGTCAAGACTCTGCTTAAGACCTGAGTTTGACCCCAACAGGCTCAGGTTGACTCAACCTTCCATTCTTCCAAGGTCATTAATTTAAATATCTAGCTCATGGGGGTGGGATGGAGGAAGTGATTTGTAGCCTGTGTAATTAAATTGTAAATTGTCCAGAGAGTGCTTTAAATACTACAGGGTGGTATATAAGTAGAACACTTTACTTTATACTTTTTGCTTTTTTTAAAGTACATTTCCTGCAATTATAGTTTGTTTCCAGTGTAGTGTACTGCGTTGGGTTACCACTCTCTCTTCATTATGCGGTCACAGACCCAGCTTAAAACAGTACAACGATAAGAACAAATAATAAAACAATTATTAAAACATACATATATTTAGGAAAAGCAATCAGTTACACTGAAAGAGTCTTCTTTTTGTTTTTTTGTTTGTTTGTTTTGAGATCTTACAACAGAAAACAAAAACTTAGGCACAGATTCTGTAATGGCTTGGATTTTACCTGCCATCAAGTATTCCAGATTCCATGTAAATAGCATTTCCTCATATTGGGACAGATAAGTCTGTTATGTTCTTCTCTGTGGAGGCTACATTCAAACAATACATGGGCCAAAGATTTGACTACTTCATCTCCACAGGCACACAGCCAATCTTCGTAGGAGATGCTGCAGTGGCACCCTTCCAATACTGCTGAAGGAAGACAGTGGGATCCAGCCCTGGAGAAAGCATGCCAATATTTAGGGGCAGTGAGTTTATCTAGCTACCCAGCATACTTAGGAAACTCAAAATTTAAGTCAAAATGTGTTGGCAAGCCATATCTTTTCCTTCTTGGCTTAAGTTGGGTTTCTCAGATATTAATTTCAGTTCCTCACTGAGGACATGTTGCCATGGAGCTTGTATCTGCAGTAACTGCTGGTTTATTCATCCCATTTGAGGGCACAATTAGCTCTGAATTATCAAGAGCTGTGGGACTGACATCGTGAAGCAGGGGTGCATCATGTTTTGAAGTTTTCTTCTGTGGTGATCTTGATGATTTTTTTTAATCTGAAGAGTATCTGAAACATCATTTTCTTGGACTTCCCAAATGTCTGTACCTGTTTTTAACTTTTCCTGTTTGCTTTAATATTTTTACTCTTCTTACTTGTTTTCTGTGGCTACTTCTTAGCACTAATTCCTTTTCCCTTGCTACATTTTTATGAGTTGATTATCTTAGTTTGACTCACTTTAATATGATTCTCACTCTCCATGTCTTCATTCTTATTTAAGCACAGTGGTCCTCTAGCTCTCGTGCATATCTCTTCCATCCTAGTTAGCAGTCCATGACACCCTGACAGGAATTGTTTTATTGCCTCCAATTCCTTTGAGATTAAGCAAATGCTTTTCTCAAGTGTTGGTTTGCAACCCCTCTGTGGAAGTCCCAACTTCCTTAACTGGAATGGAGCTATAGCCAGAATGTATAGACTCTTGATATTCATCTCCCAAGGTCATAGGTTTAATCCATGTGTCTTGATTTACTCCAGAAGCTAACACATCAGTATTTCCATAATAGGGGTTTTGGATTCCAATTCCTGACTTGAATCCCCTTCTATAGTTGCTGGGTAAAACCTTCTTCCGTTCCCAAAGACTGAATGTTCCAAGCTTTCAGCTTGAGCAATTTCAGTCGCCAGATTTAAATCTTCCTCATCAGTTCATGTTTCAAGTAAATCATACTACCCTGTTTCCCTGAAAATAAGACCTAACCTGAAAATAAGCCCTAGTATGATTTTTCAGGATGCTCGTCATATAAGCCCTACCCCAAAAATAAGCCCTAGTTAAGTGAAACCCCGCCCTCCACCATGGTGCAGCAACCAGAAGATGACATGACTGTATTTGAATAAATGTAGATTGTTTTACATGAAAAAAAATAAAACATCCCCTGAAAATAAGCCCCAATAGGTTTTTTGGAGCAAAAATTAATGTAAGACCCTGTCTTATTTTCGGGGAAACACGGTAGGCCTTATTTTCAGGTTAAGTCTTATTTTCGGGGAAACAGAGTAGTATTCCTGAGCCAAGTATCCACCATCTTATGAATGTGCATTTGGTTTTACTTGTCTTATGTGGTTGTCTTCTTCCAGCACACCTTCCCAAGTTTCCAGAGCTCCAAGCTAAAATAGGAGAGCTCCAGCATTCAGCAGAAACTAGTCTGTTAGTAGCAAGCAGACCTCCTGTGAAAATGCTGGAAAAAAGGTTCTTTTGTTTGGCAGAAACAAGTTATAATAAAATGTCCAACAAATCCATTCCATTAACAGAGAGCAAAAGCAGAAAAAGATAAGGCCGGCTGAGAAGTTGTTTTGTTCTGTTCAAGATGAATAAGTAAAATTAAAATGAAACAGTGTGTAGATAAAGGAGAAGGGTGCTGAGTAGCTGCTCCCAGCAGCTACCAGAGACTGGAATCCATGTTGGGTTACCATTCAGGAGAGCTGGGTTCACATCCTCACTCCACCATGAAAGTGATGGAGTTATCTTGGCCCAGCACAGTCTTTCAGCCTGACCCACCTCAGAAGGCTGTTGTGATGATAAAGTGGCGAGGATGAGAGCTTCGTGCACTGCCTTAAGCTCCCTGGAGGAGAGGTGGGATATAAATGCAACTAATAAATAATGATATATAATGTTGAGAGAGCTATTTGGGGAGTGGATATTAAAAAAATCTCACTTTCCAAGCTCTTTTCTTAAGATGTCCTGAGGACCATTTCTCAAGGGCCACTATGAGAAATGTACCAAGTATGAATGTGTTGCATTACTGCTGCATAGGAGTGCAGCAATAGATATTGTGCAGCAGAGCAAATCAACATTCTAGAAGATAATTCTAAAAATGTGGGCACCCCAAACAAAAAATTATAACTTTGAAAGTGGGCTTGGTATCATCACTAAATTTGACCTAGATGTAGCAGACAATCTGCTCTTGCTCTGTGCCAAATTTGGGGAAATTGGGGCAAAACATTTAGTCAAGTTATGATTTTTTAATGTAAAACTAATTTAATTACAAACCCATGCAGAAACATGACCATTTTTGTCTGCAGATTTAAAACACATCAAATAAAATGAACTGAGCTGATCTTGAAAGAGAATGGTTAGTGCCAGCCACTTCTTTTTAAATTTGGAAGGAATCCACACTGCAGGGGGTGAAATATTGACCCTTTCCTGCTGGCAATGTGGGCATGATATTGTGTAGCAATATAGGAAAATTTCCTGGGGTTTTAAATCATGGGTATAGAAGCACAAAATCCCACATTCATAAAATGGAGTGGTGTTTTTTTTTTTAAAAAAAGAACTGAATCAAGAGTCTCTTCAGGAATGTTCAAGGATCCTGTCTTTACTCAGACGGGTGATCCTTTTAAGAATACCCCTGCCCTTTTACAAAGAACTTGCTCTGGCATGACCTTTTTCATGAGCTGGATCTACCCTCCAGCTGGGCAACCACTTTTCAGGCTGGATAATCTCTCTGCTAAATCAACATGCCAGGCAAGATAATGGATTTCATTCCTTTATCTTTGCGAGGCCAGGCATATTTTTATAGCCTTTGATATCAGGCTCTTCTGTAGTACAGTTGCGCTTCGTGCAAGCTCAAAATGGGTCAGAGATCAGTATTCCACAGGGCTTTTTAATCAAACAATGATTTTGCTTCCTGCCATGTATGTGTCAGAATGTGGGCTATGGTGTCAAGGGACAGGCACAAAGAGCAAATAAAGGAGACCCTATGATATGTGGTAATTAAGTTATTCTCCATTTTCAGGATTGCTGCTGACAATGAAATTGTAAGAATGAGCCCCGGGCATTTCTCCCTGATTAGTTGTCTCCATCTTGCTGCCTTATGACATACAAGATGAATATGCATCATCTTCCATTTGGGCTGCTAAACTAGCCATTATCTGCCAGCAGGAACAAGTGGTTCTATAAAAATATATTCTCATGCATCCATCCACATGCACAGGAAATAGTCGAGCTCTATCAGTTGGAGTAGGGATGTGTATCTTCACGTATTTCTTTTGCACCAGATTAAACAAGAAAGGCCTTTTTCCCCATGCTGAGTACTTTGGCTTTGTGTGTGTGTATATATATATTTAATTCTGCCTTCCCTAAAAAGGATGTTCCTCCCCTGCTTTTTTTGTTAATGCTGCTGCTGAAAGACAAAGTGCGAGTC
Organism: Intellagama lesueurii; assembly: GCA_037013535.1. Lineage (NCBI taxonomy): Eukaryota > Metazoa > Chordata > Lepidosauria > Squamata > Agamidae > Intellagama > Intellagama lesueurii. The sequence goes on from JBAJHW010000009.1 coordinate 18,924,732, forward strand.
TTTTTGTTCTCCTGAAGAAGCAAGTGTTGAGACACTGGTTTCTGCTGAGGATAAGGAAATTTGTGAGTAATTTTTGTTGAGTTTTGTGTGGTTACACAACAAAAAGTGGGACAGGTGATTATCTATCTATCTATCTATCTATCTATCTATCTATCTATCTATCTATCTATCTATCTATCTATCTATCTATCTATCTATCTATCTATCTATCTATCTATCTATCAGCCAGCTTAGAATTATAATCAAGATTCCCAAGAATTCCCCTTATCCAAGTAGACTGGCAAATACAGTCTGTCAGACAATAGTAAAAAGAAGAAACAATATTTACTCAAAAAATTATGTGCTTGAAAACTTGACATGAAGACATGGGATCTCAGTGGTAAAAAAAAGAGTTCAGTGGTTAAAAAAAGAAAAGAAAAAGAGAGAGACTCATTTAGTCACCTAAAATGGTAGAAAATAGAGATAGGCACGAATCAGAAAAATGGTGATGAATCACGAATAACAAATTTATGATTTTTTTTCTGAAGTATCCACAAATTGATGTCAATTCATTTTTTACTTTAAAACCTTATAAAATGCCCCCCAAAGCACCTAGACACATTAAAGTCACAGGGAAGCTCCCCCTGACTCTCCTCTACAAGCCCTGGATTTTGGACATCTGAGTTATACATCCACAAGGAAAGCCCCCTAGGAAAGTTTCCCCCCAGGCACCTAGAGAAACCAAAATCATTGAGTAGCTTCTACTGACTCTCCTCTACAATCCCTCCAAGTTTGGTGAATATTGGATTTCAGATACCCACGTTATACACCCACAAAGTGGGGCCCCTAGGAAAGTGCCATTTAGCAGTTTGCTTGGGGAAACCCAATCTTCACCAAACCTGGAGGGATTGTAGAGGAGAGTCAGTAGAACTGTCTCTGTGATTTTGGAGTCTCTAGGTGCCTGGGGAAAACTTTCCTGGGGGTCCCTCTTTGTGGGTGTATAGCTTGGACATCTGAAACCCAATCTTCACCAAGCATGGACTAATTGTAGAGGAGAGTGATAAGAAGCTTCCCTGTCACTAGGTGCCTGGGGGGCATTTTATAACCAAATGAATTGATGAATAAAAAATCGCTAAAAATTCATTGATTTGTATTTGTCAGGGGCATTGATTTGTACAAATATGACTTGACAAATTAGCAATTTTTGAACAAATTTTGTGATTCATTTTTTAAATTCATGCCCATCTCTAGTGGAAAATAGTTTTTTTCTCTCTTTTTCAAACTCATGGCTGAGGATACAGTGCAACATAACTTCTGCCTCACAAGATGGAACTAAGGGCCTGTCCACACTGTGAAATTTAGTGTGATACAGCTGGTGCTGAAAAGGTCCTTGTGCAATCTATTTTAACTCTTGGAACCCATCTGTGAAGGCAGAACAAAGAGCTACTTTGCATCTTGATGAATCATCCCAAAAAGACTACATGCCCTAATCCTGTGCCAGAAAGATACGGTACAGCTCTTAAAGGGGAAGGATGGATTGTTTTAAGTAGAAACACAAGTGGTCAAGGTCTTTTTTTCTCATGCCAAACAGTGCTATCAGGGAATCATATCTCAAAACCAAATGTCAATGTGGACAGGCTCTAATTGACAAGCAGCAAGTATGTAACTGATAATGAACTGTCTCAGAGTGCAGAGGGTTAAGACTCCCAATGGCAGGAAGGAAAGAGAGTTGTTGATTGGTTGCTGAGGAACAAGTGAACAAAAACGTTTTCATACATAGCATGCTGGGTTGCTACATATTTCAACAATTGTTACGTCCGTAATCTGAAAGGCATCCCACTCAGCTGGTTCTGGCACAATATTATACAACTGCAAGGTTCTGGAAGGAACACACAATGCTACTCATTAAAGCTCCTCTATTGAGCAGAGTTCAGTGTCAAAGCAAGGGCTGGGAAATAAATGTGTGATATAGCTCAGGGAGTGTTTGCAAGAGTATTAGCAGACGTGTGCAGATCTTCTGGTTTGTCATGACTGGGGAAGGAAACACATTTGGTAAAATCTTTCTCTCATATTTCTTTGTCTATTTGCATGCAAATAAATGTGCATCATGTAGAGGCATCTGAACAAACACCCTTTGGTCAAATGGAAAATGCGTTTTCAAAAAGGTGCATTAAGAAAAATGCGCTCAAAACTGTTTTCATTACCAAGAAGTGCATACCAAAACACACATAATTTCCATGCAGGAGAAAAACAACAACAGATAATGAAGACTCCCACCGTGATATGAGGTAAAGATAGGAAGAAAATGCAGGTAGTATTTGGATTTGCAATCAAATTGAGACATTCTTAACCAAAACCATCTGTGCCAGCAAGAAAAAGGGATCCTAGTGGGTCCAAAGGCTACATCTAACCTACTGTAGATTGGCAATGGGCAGAGACAGGTCTCTGAGATTTTCAGCAGAGTCGTATTTACTCTGATATTTGAGATCCTTTTAACTAGAGAACTGCCTTGAGAGCTTCCATGTAGGAAGCATGCATGCTGCCAGTGAGCTACACAGCTTCACTGATGACATTTTCCTCCTGAGGTGAAGGATGTGATAGCAAGCTGTTTCCCATTCCCATGCAAAAGCTGACTGTTCCTTGTTCTTTCCTTCCGGACTTCCCTCGCCATTCGGCCCCTCAGCTGCCCGGCCTGGCTGGAACAAGTGACTCTGGCAGAACTGGGTGGGAGAAGGCGCTCTGCCAGATATCGAGGTCCTAAACCGTTTCGGGCTTTATATGTAATCGTAAGAACATTGAAATCAATGCGGAAACGAATGGGCAGCCAGTGCAAGGCGGCCAGCGTGGGGGAATTATGTTGGTACCTTTTCACCCCTGTAAGAAGTCTGGCCGCCACATTTTGTACCATCTGAAGTTTCCGCGTCAGTCTCAAAGGCAGCCCCATGTAGAGCGCATTACAGTAGTCTAATCTTGAGACTACGAGCGTATGGACCAAAGTGGTGAGCGCCCCCACATCAAGATAGGGACGCAGCTGGGCAATCCGCCGAAGGTGGAAATGTGCGGAACGGACCACTGACGACACCTCGGTCTCCATGGTGAGCGCCGGGTCCAGATGTATACCCAAACTGCGAACCTCACTCTTGGTGGTAAGAGTCACCCCCCCCAAGGAAAGGGAGTTTCCCAGACCACTGATGTCTGGGGCACCCACCCGAAGGAACTCCGTCTTGCCCGGATTCAGCCTCAGTCCATTCACCTGCATCCATTGCTGAACAGCCCCCAGGCAGCGCTCAAGGGATGAAACAGCATCCACTGTTGTTGGAAAAAAGGAGATGTAGAGCTGAGTATCATCAGCGTACTGATGACACAAAGCCCCACATCCCCTGATGACCCCTCCCAGCGGCCTCATATAGATGTTAAACAGCATTGGAGAGATAATCGAGCCCTGCAGAACCCCACAATTGAGGCTCCACGGGGCCGAGAAACTCTCTCCAATCTGCACTCTCTGGGGACGGTCCTCCAAGAAGGAACGGAGCCAGGCAAGAGCCAGGCCACTGATTCCCAACTCGGAGAGCCTCCCCAGGAGAATACCGTGGTCGATGGTATCAAAGGCAGCTGAGATATCGAGAAGGACCAGCAGAGACATTTTGCCCCTGTCGGCCTCCCTCAGTAGGTCATCAAACAGGGTGACCAATGCTGTTTCCGTGCCGTGGCACAGCCTGAAGCCCAACTGGAATGGATCCAGGGCATTGGTTTCATCCAGAAGAGCCTGCAGCTGATCGGCCACCACCCTCTCAACTACCTTGCTGAGGAAAGAAACATTGGCAATGGGCCTATAATTACCAATATCCTCTGCCGCCAAACTCTGTTTCTTCCTAATGGGCCTAATGAGTGTCTCCTTGAGGGCAAGGGGAACCTTGCCCTCCTGGAGAGACCCATTAATTATTGCTGTAGCCCATTCAGATGTTATAGGCCTGGCTGCTTTGATTAGCCAGGCCGGGCAAGGGTCAAGGAAGGAGGTGGTGGCACGACAGTGGTCAAGCACTCTGTCCACCATGTCTGACGTCACAGGCTGAAAGTGGTTAAGTCTTATCAGGCAAGATGGAGCTCTGGACGTCTCTGCTCGATCCACTGTTTTCAAATAGGGGGTAAGATCCCGGCGGATGGTCTCCACTTTTGATTTAAAAAAGGCTGCAAATTGGTCAGGTGAGATGCTAGTGGGAGGCCAGTCACTATGACCAACTCTGGATAGATCGCGGACTATACGGAAAAGTTCCACCTGCTGGTTGGAGGCTTCGCTTATCCGGACAGCGAAGTAAGATCGACTAGCAGCCTTCACCTTAGATTGGTAGAGGTTAGTCGTGATCCTGACAGCTATTTCATTATTTTCCGTTGGGTTCTGCCTCCATATGTGCTCTAGCCTTCTCCTATTTTGCTTCATTGATCGCAGCTCTGGATTAAACCAGGGCGAAGTGTGATCTCTGCACCAGAGAGGGTGTTTAGGTGCAATCGTGTCAACGGTGGTGGCGGCCAGCTAGCTATCAACCAGAGCCTCGACAGGAGCGCCAGTCAAATCGGCCGGAATCCCTCTCATGGTGTCCTGGAATCCTATAGGATCCAATAACCTTCGACGGCAAACCATTAAAACAGGTCCTTGCTCCCCGCGGGGAGGGAGAGCCACTGCGAGATTGCATTTAATTAAGCAATGATCCGACCATGACAAGGGGACAGACACTAGGTCAGTCACCATCGGAGCGCACTCACTCTGCTCAGTGGAGAACACCAGGTCCAGTGTGTGGCCACCCACGTGGGTAGGGCCGTTGACATGTTGGGACATGTCCAAGGAGGCCATGGTCTCCAAGAACTCAAGAGCTGGACCGGAAACCTCCGCCTCCGCATGCACGTTGAAGTCACCCAAAACCAAAAGCCTTGGGGACCCCAACAGTGCCGCGGAGACAAAGTCCGCCAGCTCCAGTAAGGAAATGGCTGGGTCGCGGGGAGCGCGGTAACCCAGCAAGATCCCTATACCATCCCTGGCCCCAATCGACACGTGGAGGGCCTCTAGACCCGGTGTCACCAGAGCAGAGTGCCTAGCAACCTGAAGGGTGTTTTTGTAGACAATGGCTACTCCCCCACCCCGCCCCTCCAGTCTACCCTGGTGTTGGACTGCATAACCGGAAGGGCAGGCAAGAGTCAGGGGAACGCCCCCTTCCCTGCCCATCCATGTTTCAGTTATGCATGCCAGATAAATGTTACCTATTTATCACAGTTATCTCCCCTGATCTGCCCCTTGAGCCCCATAAGAATCAGAATGGGAGAAGCAAAAAGTTTGTTCCTTACGTTAATCAGGGAACCAAAGCTGAAAATTTCTTCTAGCCCGATAAGGAGACCAGATCGTCACTCTGGGTTACAGGGCAGGTGGGTGAGCAGCAAAAAGTGAAAGGCCTCCTTTCAAGGCTTCCTGCCCCATCCTCATGCTAATAAGCAGCAATGCCTTTGTGTTGTCCATCTGCCTGCTCCCCCTCCTTTCCAGCTGCCTTGCAGCCGAATATGGAGACAACTGGCCATGCAGTCGGCCTCATTTATGGCACAGCTGGCCCTGGAGCTATGTCCCTTTCCACATCACTAAATCTGCCACCTTCGAACATGGAAATGCATTCTATTTACCCTACAAAATGGACCAAAATGTTTCACTATGTCAATTAGCATCTGCATTGTTATTTTCCTCTGTATGATCCTGCAGTGGTTTCTCTTCGTGTCTCTGATGCTGGGAGCTTCAAGATGTGAATGTCTCCCTTCCTTCACCTTTCAGGTACTTCTGTTTGCCAGCAGGCCCCTGTTACTATCTGTAGTAATCTTGGCATCATCTGAATGCTGACCGCCATTGGTGAAAAGCATTGAAACAGCAACATACACCAGGGGCTTGTAGCGCTAGGCTTGAAACAATCATAGGGAGATTAGATCACCTAGTTATTGACTGTTATCTAATTCAAGGAAATAACTCAGTGCGTTCTATATGATGTCAACTCCATGAGGCTCTCCCAAAACCATGTTAGGAGCCTCCAACTTCAGACTTCCAGCTGCCACATTATCAATTCAGTTTTTCACCCCCACAGTCTAGAGTTGCAGAACAGTGGGTGGTCAGCCTCTGCCATATGTCCTGAATAAGAAGCAGGGAAGTTGCAGATGGGATAATAGTCTTTAATTTTTCATGAGGATGCTTTTTGTCAGCTTAAGTGGTAAGCAAGGTTTCATTTTTTTAAAAAATGAGCACAAATGCACACAATATGGTACTCTGAGAAATCAGAAGGGAGGGACATAAAAATGAATTTATGTGAAGAGCCTAAAAAAGGGATTCTAAAGAAACATCCTTAACAAATCTTGCTTTATTGCTAGGGTGCAACTCCTCTTTACTCTTATGCTGATGGTTATTCATGCCTTGATATCTGAATTAAGTGCTGTGGATCCATATCAACAGGAATTCTAAACTGGGGCCCTAACTAGGCATTATATGAGAAATATGTGATTAGCCCCTATCTGTGATGTTTTTCTTACAACATCCACAAGTCTTCACATCATCGATAGGAAAAACTCACAAAGATCTATCTATCTATCTATCTATCTATCTATCTATCTATCTATCTATCTATCTATCTATCTATCTATCTATCCATCCATCCATCCATCCATCCATCCATCCATCCATCCATCCATCCATCCATCCATCCATCCATCCATCCATCCATCCATCCATCCATCCATCCATCCATCCATCCGCTTAGAATTATAATCAAGATTCCCAAGAATTCCCCTTATCCAAGTAGACTGGCAAATACAGTCTGTCAGACAATAGTAAAAAAGAAGAAGAAAAGAAACAATATTTACTCACAAAATCATGTGCTTGGAAACGTGATCTATTTATTTATTTATTTATTTCTATGTGAAATTAACTAGACATGGATCTGCCAAATTTGAGAGAGGGGGGGAGAATTTGGGAATGTGGCTCACAGGGAAGGGATCTATCGCATATTCTGCCAGTGAAGCAGCATCACTTCCAGAGGGCAATTAAGTTCAGAGCTGCCATTGGTTGTTTTAAAAAATCATAATTGGACTGCCAACATGATGTCTAGTCTTGCCCCTTACTTGTCATCATTTCGCTTAAAAATATAACAAGCCTACAGTGTATACAGCAAGAAAGAAAGCATGTTATAGACTCCAGTGAAGGATGTGCACCATTACATGCACACTGGTGCAGAGAAGAGCAATTTCTGAATTGCCATTCCTTCTATAGTACTATAAAAAGTTTCTCTATCTTCAGATCACCATCATCTCACCCAAGATGGAAAGCAAAATCCAAAGCATTAAAAATGAATTGTAATAGATACCAACAAGGACAGATCTATGTTTATCACGAAGTTTACAGCCAGTCCCATGAATCTTGAGGTTCACCAGCATAGACAGCTGGGAAAACTCTGGCATCACTCTGGCTCTGCCTAATTCCTTCCTTTATTGCTAATAGAGATGGGATATTCATATTCATAAATAAATATGAATAGCTGAGACCTAGATGGCTGGGATCCCCAGTCCCACCTCCCCAAACTGACCCCTCCACTTACGGGTCACTGTACAGCACACACGGCTGGTATCCTGCTCCTTGCACCAAACTCTGATGAAGCCCGGTTGTGCTTCTCTGCCTTCCTGCTCTTCTGGCTACCCAACAGCTGAGTGGTGAGACTCGTCATCCCACCCCCTGCCTGGAGTGGCCAGAAGAGCAGGAAAGTAGAGAAGCGCCAGCCAGGCTTTGTTGGAGAGTGGTGCAAGGCAGGGGCTGGGGCAATGTTTCAGGTTAACATGTAACAGATGATAAAAATGTACTGTCACTGACAAAAAGACCTGAAAGGTATGTACCCTGACCCTGCCCAATTGCAGTAACTGATTATGGCTAAGTGAATTTAATACCAGAAGCAGGAAAGGAAACCCTTCTTTCTGTTCAGTCCGATGTGCTAGAATGGTACTTTTTGGTAAACTGCAATTCAGCAACTCCATGCTGGAGTTTCACTTGTAGTTTGTTTGTTCTAAGATAGCCTCTTGAGACCACTAGCAGTCTAAGTGCATGGCTCTTTTGAAATAAGGCCTTGAGCCTTTCAAAATCTAGTTAGTTAATCAAATTCTTAGAGAAGTAGAACAGATCTGCCCATTCTACCTCTTTGGATGCTAAAGATCTGGTCTATGATTTTACTTATTTTCCTTTTCTTACCACTTTCCCAGTCTCTGCCCCCTTTCTTTGGTCATGTTTCTTAAACCATAAATGGTTTTATGAAATATAAACCGCCATGAGTGCTTGGACTAGAAAAAAAAGTATATGCATATAATGTGCAAATAATAAATTATGCCCCCACACTCCTGATTTTGAATGAACACACTCTCTTTCTGCCCCCAGTCCACCCCAGCATTTATTTCTTCATCTCTGAGAAAAGTGCAAGAAACATATCAATCATTTTGAAACCTATCCTCCTGAAAGCAAGATGTACTAAAAATATTTGCCTTAAATCTATGCCATAGTTGAAAAAGGGCAAGCAAACTAGCAAAGAGCTGGTGGTATCCATCATAAAGACAAAGCCGATGAGTCACAAAGGGGAACATTGCCTATTAAAGCAACTGTACAAACAAGAAGAAGATAGTGACATGTTACCAAAACAGGAGAGATAAAGGCAGGCAGTTTAGATTGCTCTTAAAATGATGACGAGCGTTTGTATTCGTGCAACTACAGACAATAATGTCATTGAGAATTGATGTGGTCATTGTCTGAGCAAAAAAGCATTATAGCCATATCTCCTTTGCCTGGTGACTTTTCATAGGTCCAGGACAAAATCTAGCATTGATAACCCACGCGTTTCTGGTTTTTTTTTTTTTTTTCCACTTGGACCATGTTTATTACACCCTTTTGAACTTTTTCTGTGATGTTCTTTTCTCTCTGTCTCTTCCAGCCTTGGGGCTTTATTAACTAGTTTAGTTTGCACTGAAGCTCAGCTGCAGAAGTTTTCTTCTCTGGTTATCAAACTGCATTTATTAAATGACCTTTGTCCATTGGCAGGTTCCTTTTCATTAAGTTAAATCTAGTTTTACTGGAAAGCGCCAACGTTTCCAATGACCTGCTATAGAAGTATGTACATATAACTGGAAGAGATAACAGAACCTTTCCCCAGGTTCACATTGCTGGTGGAAGAAAAATCTTCACTCACAACAAAATGGTACACAAACATATTATAAACTTGACTCGGCTTGAGGAGGTTTATTATGACAATGCTGAACAACATGCCCTTGTTTATATTTTTAACTAAACCTCCCACAAAATGCATTTCCCTTAATGTTTTGCTGTCCCGCTGGAACACCCATTTGAAAGCAGTTAGGGTGATGTGGGAATGATATCGGCTGTGTTCATGTCAATGTGTGGAAATGGTGCAGGCCTATTTTTTCTTTTAATCCCCCTTCCCCATCACAGTAACACCAAAGACCTTTTCAACTGGTACAGGGTGATACACGCCCAGTCCCCCTTCCCACCCCAGAGTACCATGGACATAGAATGTTCTGGGGCTATGAGAGGGGGGGGGATGTACCCTATACAGCGATAGCCATATGTTAAGGCTTGCCAATATTTTCTCTCTAAAACTGCTGCACTTTTGGGAGTGGGTAGGAATGGAAACCAGAGTCTATTAACAGGAATCTTTCTGCCAAGAGCTCCTCTGAACAATTTTTGAAGACATTCATGTGAAGGAAATCAAGGGTATTCATAAATGATGTGTGGATAAGGGAATGGGAAGGGCTTCCCTTTCACTGGCTTATACAACTGCACGCTGCTCTTTACTTCCCCATCTTTGTATTCTAAAAGTGACTTCATTGCACACTGCTCCACTATATATACAGCATGTATTCACAGTGCATTTGGAAATTGTCTTAAGTATGAAATCTAGGTATGACGATACTCAGTGGATAGAGTGGACTAGGACTCAGGAGACATCCTCACTCAGCCATGGAAACTCATGGGGGGAGCACTGGTAAAACCACTCTTTAAATATCTTAATCATCTTGAATGCCTTAATGGGGTTGTTATAAGTTGGTCCTGATTTTACAACACATAATATGAAATATTCCGTCTCCTCCTTCTTCAGAAACAGGAAATCAGATAGTTAAATTCCACCTTGCCGTGCATGTTTCTGATAGAAGAAAATAGAAGGAAAAAGCAGTGAAAAGAAGTTGGTTTCCTCAGTCCATGGGGCTTGAGAAAAGCTCAAGGCTGCAGGGATGGAACCAGGGACTTTGCATCTGGCAGAGGGAAAAGGGAATGGTGGCTTCTAAAACACATTTATTTATTTATTTATTTATTTATTTAACTTATATGCCACCCACACTACCCAGAGGTCTCTGGGCGGCTTACAACATTTAAAATACAACAAAAAGACAAAACAATTAAAATGCAATTAAAATATATAATCTAAAAATTGCCATCGGACCCACAGCTGATATCATTTCAATTAAAAGCCTTCTGGAACAGGAAGGTTTTGACCTGGCGCCGAAATGTCATCAGCGTCGGCGCCAGACAAATCTCAGTCGGGAGGGCATTCCATAGTCTGGGGGCAGCTGCTGAAAAGGCCCTTTGTCTACAAGCCATCCCTCTTACCTCCTTGAGGGACGGCTCTTTCAAAAGGGCCCCCTGGCTAGATCTTAACTGCCGGGTAGGTTCATATGGAAGGAGGCGGTCCTTCAGGTATCCAGGGCCCAAGCCGTTTAGGGCTTTATATGTCAAAACAAGCACTTTGAATTGGGCCCGGGCAGCAACTGGTAGCCAATGTAACTTAAACAGAATCGGCTTGATATGGTCCCTAGCGGCCCCACCACTCACCAGCCACGCAGCTCGATTCTGGACCAGTTGCAGTCGCCGGATCGTCTTCAAAGGCAGCCCCACGTAGAGTGCATTGCAGTAATCTATGTGAGATGTTACCAGTGCGTGTGTAACTGTCATGAGACTCCGCTCGTCCAGGTAGGGCCGTAGCTGGTATAATTTCCGCAGCTGAAGGAAGGCACCTCTGGCCACCGAGTCCACCTGGGCTTCCAGTGTTAGACTGGGGTCCAGGAGCACCCCCAAGCTGCGGACCATGTCCCTTAGGGGGAGTGTAACCCCATTCAGGGCAGGGAAATGGCCCTCCAGCCTGTCCGGTGAAGCACCCACTAACAGCACTTCCGTCTTGTCTGGATTGAGTTTCAATTTATTAACCCTCATCCAGTCCATTATCAGGTCCAGACACGAGTTCAGCACAGAAACTGCCTCACCTGGATTGGTGGAAAACGAGAGGTAGAGCTGAGTATCGTCAGCATATTGCTGACTCCTCAGCCCAAACCTCCTGATGACCTCTCCACATGTGGAGGAGAAGGGAGGAAGAAGGGCAGAATTTCTCTAGCCCCGGGAAAATTAGCCCCTCTGATTAGTCAGTATGTAAACAAACAAGTTTGTGAAAGAGGCCCCTCCTCCCATGTGTTGAAATTTGCATCAGGGTGGTTAATTAGCCAACAAGAATTTTGGTTTTATTTGCACGATAAATAACATTCAGCACTCTGTGTATTGAATCAGAAATTTGTCTACCTGGCATGAAGCCGGTTTGGATTTTATGTATATATTCTGTAATAAACGTGCTTAGACAATTTGCCATTATTGATTTCAGTAATCTGAAATCCTCTTTTATTAAGGATATTGGTCACTAGGATTGCACTGATTCTATGTTCTTATCCATTTTTGGTGTTAGAGTAATTTGGGCCACATTCCATTCCTTACTGTTTCACACTCCTACCCCTGCCAAAAGATTGTACTTCTGCAAACATATGGAGTTTCTCTCTCTCACTTGTGCATGGGTAGTGCTAATGTGGTTACTTAGAGACTGCCACTTGCAGTTGGAACACTAGAAGTCAATGAAATGGTACAAAGCAGAGCAAAAATGAAAGAATTGAATTCAGGAATTCTCTAATTTCTAAAGAAAGTACAGTGGTGCCTCGCTAGACGATTGCCTCGCAGGACGAGGAAATTGCTAGACGATGGCTTTTTGCGATCGCTAATGCGATCGCAAAACGATGGTCTCCTATGGGGGATTTTCGCTAGACGACGAGGTTTCCCCATTGGAATGCACCGACTAGTGGTCAAAAGCTGTCAGTGCATTCCAACGGGGACCCGCGCTCGCTAGACGATGTTTCCCTATGGACGATCTTCGCAAGACGACGACTTTTCCCTTGGAATGCATTGAAGAGATTTCAATGCATTCCAATGGGGAAACGCGCTTCGCTAGACGATGTTTTCGCAAGACAGCGATTTCCGCGGAACGGATTAACATCGTCTAGCGAGGCACCACTGTATTTAGATTTAAGGTTGGGGTGGAAATCTTCCAAATAAACATGGAAAAGCCTTGATTTTGGAAAATAGAAACACAATACCTGCAGTCTGGGGATGAAACTCAAAGATGTATTTGGGATGTTTCAAGTTGTGGTGGTCTTTCTAGTGGGTAAAGGGTAGAGTCCCACTGTTCCTGCTTACCCTGTTTGTGTCCAGCAAGCATCAGACCATGTGAAACACTGACTGTCATTTTAGATGATGTCCCAGGGCCTTTGTGCGGAGAAAGTGGGGAGGGAAGCTCCCTGGGTCTTCTCTGATCTGTCTTTGAGAATTCACCCACCCTCCTTCCCTTCTGTTTCATTGCCCTGCTGTGAAGTCAGTTGTAATTTTGGATTGTTGTAAAAGGGTGGGGGGAGAGGTATGTTCTTGTTGCAATATCATAGATGAACAGTATGAATTCTTCTGTCATTGCTTCCTTAGGAAAGCAATGACACTCTTATGTATAAAAGTGGCTCTGCACTCAGGGAGATAGGCATTTAGCCCTATGCCAGGCAAGGGTGCCAATCTTGCACCTGGGGAGTGGACCCAATTCTGTTTGCCAGTCTTTGGTTATCCAGCAAGGGTCTAGGAAGGTGGGCATCAGCTGGCAGGCAGGTCACTTGATGCAAGGATCTGCTTCATGCAAATATCTGCTCCTTGTTGCTATTCTGCTGTTAGCTATCAAAGCTTCCATCTACCAATCTAGCAATCTGTTATCTATCCACAATTTATTTTCAATAACCTGTTAAACTGTTAACACTGGAGTGGTTTCTTGATGGGCAGGGATAACAGAACAGATTATCTTGTGTGGATCCACAAACATCTGTTAAGTTACAAAATAGGATTTTCCTCATTTCTGTTTTGTGCATTTAGCATGCTTCTAAATTCATGATTCTAAAGTGAAATCATTCATTGCTGAGAGTAATGTATAATTTGAACTTTGGGGCCCCCAAAGTGATGGAATTGGGAAACACTTAGTTTTTGGCCATCTTTGCTGTCTTTTAGCAATGACACATAGATCACTCTCACCAGTTCTCAAATCCAGCCCGTTTTTCTTTTCTTTCCTCCTTTTCTAAAGCAAAGAATATTAAATAACAGATACTTCAAACTTCCAGGCATTGCAATCTAACCCCATTTTTAGAAAGAATCTGCAAGTGAAAATCTTGTTGAGATCTGCATAATTTTCCTCCCCACCATCTTTGTGTTCACAGTGTCAAATGCAAACTACATTGCTCTTCAAGGTCTGCAGCAGGAAAGGATGTTAAACAGCACCGATGATGACAGTTTTCTTTTCTGAAAGCCCACCAAGACTTCCAATAGTTCCACAAAGAGCAATTTCTTCTGTCCCTCCCTCGAATTAGAATGCAGAAATAATGATTGAAAAGCAGTATTAGTTGTTAACACTTTAAAAGGTCCAAGTTATAAGAAATAAATAAATAAAAATCAATACAAAGCAGGGGAAATTATTTCTTTTTTCGGGGTGACAACTTTGGTAAATAACACTGTATTTTGCCAAAACAGGCATGTTGTTCAATGTCCAATGACTACATGACGTACAGCTCAGTGCGAATGATCCCGGTCTTCTCACATGTCTATTTGTTGTGTTTTGCTTTGTTGGCAGGTGTTTTTTTCTTTTTCTTTTTTGGGTAGTAATTCAATTTGCACTGGTTGTGACATGTGCAATTGTTTGTTTTAGGTGTGCTCTGCTACTAAATAGGGGACACCACCCCCAGGAAGCTCCCCGTTTTCACACATACCCAGAAGTGCAGTTTGACACTTTGAGCACTTTGAGGGACTGTGGCCTCCCGCAGCACCTATCATCTCCGAGTCTTAATTGCAGAAATGAAAATAATAAGGCACATTCTTTCTTCAGGTTTTAATGCAATCATCTGTCTGTCTCCTTGGGAGTAAGTCTGCTTGTATTCTTTGGTGCTCAGTCCCAGGAAAATGGGGAAATAGGAATAAGAGTGGGGCTTTAAACTACTTAAGTAACAATGCTTCACTATACTAGTGCTATGGCAGATAATTGCAGCATCCCCTGGTTACAATTGTTCTGCTGCTTGCTTAGGCAAGGACGATTTGTAGCCCTGACATGACTTGCAGGGTTTTGCAGTGTACAGTGTGAACTCTTTGACATTATTTTAAATCATCCAGGTTCCTGTGGCTATGTGCGCAATTATACTTTTCTGTGACTTTTACTTGTGCTATTAATTTGTTGCATTTGTACCCCAAGCTTTTTTGTTTGTGTCTGTGTGTGTTATTTGCTCCTTCTTTCTTCCTGAGTTTTCCTACTCCCCAAGTGTGCTATGGTACTAGTATGGACAGCAGAATCCTACATGTCTGCTCTGGATTACTACCAATTATCCTGCTCAGTATTTACGCATGTATGGAGTTCCAGTTCCGAAAGCTGCCACAGTAATCTGATGGGATTCTAATTCTGGTGTAGTGTGTGGGATCCCACACACTACACCAGAACACAGACAGAGTTCTAACTCCTGTCCTCTGAAGATGCCAGCCACAGAGACTGGTAAAACGTTAGGAAGAAAAACCTCCAGAACACGGCCAAACAGCCCGAAAAACCTACAACAACCATCGGATCCCGGCTGTGAAAGCCTTCGAGAATACAATATTTGTAAAACTATTTGGAGAGAGTAGGTGGGTGAAGTGAGATGAGAGAGTCAGGATATGGGTTGAACGTAGGAGTTAAGAGTTCACAAGAGAACATTATGAGATAAATTGATACAGTGAGCTTCTTCATGAATATACATCAGTCTTTAACCATAGCTGTTAATTGACTTTCACTTACATGCACTCACTATTATTAGTATGAGGCCAAAGGGTGATGGCAATGGATTTGACACTGTTTTCTGACAGTGAAACAGAATGTTTAAGAGGAATATGGTGAGAAAAAGGAAGGGGGAAGGTGGGGTGGTATTTTATCCTCCAAATATTTCATTAGCTCTTGCAGGAAAAGTCTTCAGTTATTAATCTTCTGTAGAAGTAGAAGGAAAAAGAGAAGTTAAGCTCAGATTTAGTTGCTAGTTCTATAATTTATTCCTTTTTTTGTTTAAAGAAAACTTTTCTACATAGCTTTTCACTCTAGAACTCCCAGTTTACAATATCAAAGCAAACAAAATATATTAAACTCAAGTAATTATTATAATTTTTAAAACAGTGAAAAAAGGAAAAAAAATGGGTTGGTGGAAGAAGTGGCGATAACTCAAGGGGAAAGTGCCCTTGTTCAACTTGAATTCTTGATTTCAAAGGAAAGAAAGGCAGAGTGTAGCCAAATGTGTAGGCTGAATTTGTTGTTGTTGTTGTTTAGTCGTTTAGTCGTGTCCGACTCTTCGTGACCCCATGGACCAGAGCACGCCAGGCCCTCCTGTCTTCCACTGCCTCCCGGAGTTGGGTCAAATTCATGTTGGTAGCTTCGATGACACTGTCCAACCATCTCATCCTCTGTCGTCCCCTTCTCCTCTGAATTTTAGGAAAGCCAATTTTAAGAAATTTAGAACAATGATAAGTAAGGTCCCATGGCAGGAGATCCTAACAGGAAAAGGAGTCCCATATGGGTGGGAGTTTCTTAAAAGAAAAATAGCAAATGACAAAGAAAATACAGAAGTATTCCCTTCCTACTTTAGTTTGACCTTTTCTCCAAAGACAGTCTATGACCATCCAGGAAAATGTGAAGCACAAGTGGACGGGACAGGATTGCAGCTTGAGATTGATAAACAAATAGTCAAATAATACCTTATTACTTTGAACAGTCACCAGGGTCTGATGAACTGCATCCAAGAGAATTGAAGGAACTGGCTGAAGAACTCTCAGAAGGACTGTCTATGATTTTCTTGAAACTATGGAGGATGACTGAAGCTTCAAATGACTGGAGGAGGGCTAATGTTGTCCCTATCCTGAAAAAGGGCAAAAAAGAACTACAGCCCTGTCAGTCTGACTTCAATCCCAGGGAAAATTCTGGAGCACATTATGAAGTGTTCACTCTGCAAGCACCTTGGAAATCAATGGCATAATAACTAGAAGCAAGACTAATGTGCCCCATTATATTCTGATTAGCAAGGTAACTAGATGTGGGCTGGATAGAACAATTGTCAGGTATATACACAATTGCGTTCAGAATCGTACTCAGAGAGTGCTTTTCAATGATTCAGACTGGGAGGAGGTAACAAGTGGGGTACTGAAAGGCTTAGCCAAATTTTAGAAAGATCTTGATAGACTTGAGGAATGTACTGAAAACAACAGAATAAAATTGAACATGGATAAATGCGAAGTCCTTTATCTAGCGAAAAAACAGTTACAAGATGGGGGAACACTTGGCTAAGTAATACTACGAGGGAGAAGGGCCTTGGAATTGTTTAGATCACAAACTGAATATGAGCCAATAGTGCAATGCAGTAGCAGAAAAGGCCAATGCTTCTTCGGGTTGTATTAACAGAAGTATAGTCTCCAAATCATGTGAAGTACGGTACTAATTCTCCTCTATTTGGCATTGGTTAGGCTTTATCTGGAGTACAGTGTCCAGTTTTGGATGCTGCACTTTAAGAAGGATGCTGAGAAACTGGAACAAATTCAGAAGAGGGCAACAAGGGTAGTTAGGGAACTGGTTACAGGAAGCCAGATTTTGGTTGAATATCAGAAGAAAACAACATGTAGTTTCTGTATTCTAACTCTTATGTCTGACAAAGTGGACATATTTCACAAAAGTTTACATTAGAGAATATAGCAGCTAGTCTTTAACATGTCACATTTTTGGGGGTATGTGTTTTTTGTTGAAAGAAAAAAACTTCTTAACTGTTAGAGCAGTACAACAATGAAAACTTGGGAGGTGGTGAGCACTCCAATGCTGGAGGCATTAGACAGAAAACTAGATAATCACCAAAGCCAGGTATATTTATAGGTCTCTTCCAACTCCATTATTCTATGATTCTTTGGTAATCAAGAAAATGCCTGAGCTAACAAATAATTTTTCAGCTGGTAGCAGAAACACCCTACATTAAAAGCCAGGTTGATCTCAGCGGGCAGGCTGTTCCATATGTTGGGAACCACAAACCAGAAGGCCTTCCTCTGCCCTTCCACCAAATGAGCTTCACTTGACTGTGGTATGATACACAGGACTTCATATTCAGAGTGGTTCATATAGACTTGAAGTGTGTATACTATACAGTTATAGCAGTTTGATAGCACTTTAACTTTCTTGCCTTCATCGTATAGAATCTGCCACATACAGAAAACACTGTCTTTTGCACCACACCTATATGAAGTTCTGCAGTAAAATAAAAATAAACTAGCTATGTAAATAGAGAAATACTCTCTTGTTGCTTCAAGCATGTCATACATGAAAAGCAGGCATTGCCAGACTGGTTTGCAGAAGATCATTCATCTGAAAAGAGGGGAATTTAATTGCCTCTCTCATATGCATAGACTCCTGGAGATGCAGTACAGCTCCCTAGGGAAGGAGAAGGAGGGAAGAAGGAAGCTGATAGCAACTTTCCCCACAAACTGAATGTCCACCAAATTCCCAAAATTAGTGGCACTGTGGGTAGTCATAAACCTTTGTTTTCCCCGTTCACAATTCCCACTTTCACTCCAGAAATATACAAAATTGCTTCAGGCCACCTTTAAACCAATCTTGGGCAGGGGGTGGTTGTCAGTCCTAATCTGAGCAGTAATTATTCAGATACATATTGGACAGGATGGTACTTGCACATGTAAATATAATTTAATCATGTTTGCTTGTAAATAAAAGCCACACATTCACCAAATGTGTGGCTTTTTTCACTAATTTATTTCCTTCTTTCAAGGTGCAATGTTGCTAGCTTCCAGTTTGGAAATTAATTTACTTTTTAATATATGTTTGCTGGGTCAAGAAATATGCTTAAGAAATTCTGAATAGCATACTAGTGGCTATCATTCTTCTGATCACAATTTCTGGAATTATATTCCATCTCCCATCCCTTGGTTAAAATAAAAGTTATGTCTCTCACATGTTCCCAAGTGGATAAAAAATTCCTCCTGTTGCTGTGATTTTAGTCAAGATAAGTTGTCTTGGCATGGCAACACACCTTAATGAGGATTCCCCAAATCACCACATTAATTCAGAATTTACATTTCTAGTTCTCACTTTCAACTTGTTCAAACTTAATAATACAACACAAACAGACAACAGGAACAAAACACCTACCACCAAACCACCAAAATGCCCGCATCCAAATTCACCACCTAGAAATATGGTGGCGAATTTTGTGGCTGGTAGGGAGAAATCTTAATTCAGCACTAATAAAAATATCTAATTCAACAAGCATTTTCTGGAAAAGCCAAGCTGTAGAGAGTTTGTCACATATTCATTAAGCAAAGCTGTGGCATTCTAAAATTTGCATTCTCAATTCACAGTTTTGTTGACTTGAAAAGGCGCTCATATTCTGACATGGAGCTAAAGTGTGGGTGTCTCTCTCTCTTTTTTTTAAAAGAAACAACATGCAAATTTTCTGAAACATTTCATTTTTAAGGCTGACACATTCTTGACATTCTTTGATCAAGTTGAACTGGGAGAAAAAAGGTTTTGGATTAAGAGGGTGACATAAAATAGTTTCTTCCTTGAAAACAAATCCCGCTGTGAACAATGCATGTTAAGTCCAATTGAAAGGGGGAAAGAAGGATTTATTTGTAACCAATGGTATAATCAGGAGCTTCAGTTTTGGAGTGCTAGAGTAGCTGACAAATCCTTGTTGAGTTAATGGATCGTCAGCCTGCATTACAAGCTTACTCTTCAGGAGACTGTATTACTTATTGTGAAATTCCCTACCATTTTAAACTGTTCTGAAGTTTATTTATTATAGATTTTCATGGTATATCTTTTAAAAATCAGCACCACCTTGAGTATTATTAGGGGAAAGGCAGAACAGAAAAGCTAACAAGGAGAGTAGTAGAACTAACAGTAGTTACTACTGTGCTATCATTAACATTTCTGTTCTGCTTTTCCACTAAAAATAGTACTAATAAAAAAAAAAATAGTAAGAGTCAGTAATGTTTTAGGAATCAGGAGACCTGGGTTCATATACTTGCTTGGCTATGGAAATTCACTGGTAAAACCACTCCTTAAATATCTTATATACCTTGAAACCCTGCTACGGTCACTATGTCAGATGCGGCTTGACAGCATATAGCTTGACAAAGAGGAGTAGTAGTAACACCATCATGCTGTAACTGGATTAAAAGAGTTACATGCTCCAGTAATTCTGGAATCAGAGCAGGACTGTGCCTGCTCTTTGATAGGCCATCTACCAATTGGAAGTAATTCAGAACATTTTTTGTAATTAATTCCTTTCCCCATAACAAAGACAGGAATGGTAGTAACTTGCTGAGAGATAATCTCAATCTTCTGCACTGTTACAGCCCCCCTACAAATGGTTTCAATACCCTTGGGACAGCATTCCCAATAGTTATTTGAAGATTGTTGACTCTATATTCGCTGCAAGGCAGGTAAGAAGGCGGGGAAGAATTCAAATCCCCCCCCCCCAAGTAATTGGAGGGTGAGGCAGGAGAACGAAGGTGTCACTGCTTGCCAGTTTGAAGGTGGGGCAGGAGACCTTAAAAGGCCAGCCCTGCCCTAAAGCTAGCCTCTTTTGCTTCTGCTTCTGCCAGACAGAGAGAGATGAAGAGTGGCAGCAGTGAATACCATCCAGAGTGGGGTACAGAGGCCCCACCACTAAGTTTGTGGCCCATTGCAGGGCCTAGGAGTTGTGACTGTGGCCTGGTGGTGGTCCTCTTGAGGCTGGTTGGCACTGTTTGTGCAAGGAGGGGAAGCAGGAGGCAGCTTCAGCCTTCCTTCCTTATGGTGAGGTAGCTGCCTGCCGTGGCTGAGGAGTCTAGGGGGTTCTTCTGGGAGGGGACCCTGTGAGTACATGGAGATGCCAGGTTGTGGTGCACTTGAGTCTGTGGCACATCCCTAGTGATCCGTGGGCGACTTATCATTAGCCCAGCAAGCATCGTCAGCACAGTTCAAATGGCCAGCTGGGGAGGGCCATAGCATCGGTTGCCACCACCTGTTAGAAAGTTCTTCCTAATGTTAATGTAATTTAAATCTCTTGCTTCAATTTCTACTCCCTGGAGTGCAGAAAACAAGGTTACTCTATCTTCCATGTAAGATGGCTATTGTTTCAGGAGACAAGTTAAAATCTGGCTTTTCTTACAAACCTTCTATGACCTTACCCCAAAGTAATCTTGTCAATCGATGGGGCTCCCCCAAAGTCCATTTATGTCCCTCTCCTGTTTTTGCCACCTCTATTGTATTTAATATTTTAAATATTTATAGTCTATATTTTTACTAGTTATTTTATGTTGTGTTATTATGTTTCATGTTTACTGATTATGTGGGTGTTATGGGAGTTGTTTGTATTGTATTATTATGATTTGTTTGCCACCCAGAGTAGAGGCGGAGCCCCTAATTAGGCGAGATAAATATATAGATAAAAATAAATAAATAACATAAATAAATTGTCTCACTTTTCAGTCTTCTGTTCTCCAAGATTAAAAATGATCAGGTCCCTCAACCATTCCTTGAAGGACCTGGTTTCCAATCGTTTTTATCATTCCAGACAGGTTCCTGCTTCTCAATATGATTCTTAAACTGTTGTGTCCAGAGTGGACATGGTATTCTAGGTAAGTTCTGACCAATGTAGAATTGTTCTCAGCTTTTTGCAGGTATTTGTATGTATTTGTGTGTTTCTTGATTGGGAGAGGGAACCCTGGAAAATGGTTATGCAGCCCCCTCAATTTTGAGAATGTGGTAAACCTTCAGTTTTTAGGCAAAGCACCAACCAGCTTCCTTCCTTGGTTCATTCCTCAACTGGGAGCCATGCTCAGGGAAAATAAATGTTGGGTCTGGAAAAGATGACCCTTAATGTCCTTAATCAGTAGCCTGGCTTGCCTGAGATAGTTCTCACTCACTGCCTAGCCCAAATCAGAATGCTGTATGTTTGGCACCCATTAATTCAGGAACACACACAGAATCCATAGCAAATAAATGGTTCTGTAAACAAAGGCTAGCAGCTACCATTAAAAAAAAAGGAAAGGAAAGAGAATAGGGGGGTGAGATAAAGTTAACCCCTAGTGGTAAGTTGAGCATCCAATCAAAGCCTCCACAAGACAATCAGTCATCTGTCCCATATTCACACACACTCACTTCTATGTGTAATGAAGACCCAGTATAGCCATCTAAAAGAGAAAATTCCAGAATACAGCCAGTCTAATAAGGAATGTATCAACCCTCCTCTTGTTCTGCCTAATTTTCTCCATTAAGATCTTCCTCCTAATCAGGGATGAACCGAGTAAGTTTGGACATATGAGCTAAAAGTTTCACTTACTCCAATAACTGAGTAAAGTCTTTAATGGTCAAATCCTACTAGCTATGCTCACTAGCATAATGCAATTTGTTTCGATCTTGTTGAATTGCTGAGTCAACCTAGCTTGCAATAGCAAATGCCCACACTAGCTTGTCAATTTACAACAATTTGTCATTGAGATTTATACCAGCTGTATTATGCGGCCATAAACACTCAGCAGGGGTTGGGGCAATGGCTTATTTATGCAGATTTTTATTATTATTTTGGTAGATTATCATGAAATTATAATGAAAATTTCAGCTAATTGCATTGACCAATATTGATGGGAACAGTTATTCTCAATCTGGAGAGGATCACATTATACTAAGCTGGCAAGTTGTGGGGCTTCTAAAGATGAAAAGGCTGTTGGAACAAAGTGGTGGCAGCCTTAATTCAGCACAGCAACAGGATGAAATGCACTGGCTGAATCCCTCTTGAATAAGTTGCAAACACACATAGGTGATGACTTCACCAGCAGCAAGAGATTTTTGATTATTAAACACTTAACCTTTCTCTCCCTTGGCTTACCCAATTCATGAGTAATTCATTTCATCATGTTGAAGCTGTATGAGCTGCAGGATGGAAAGAGGAAGTGTTTAATTACATAAAATCATCACCTTTCTGCTGGTGTAACTTTAGCAAGAGGATTTTGGCCAAGGGAATTCAAGCCTAGACATTAAGGACTCAGCAGAAATCTGTTAGTTTTTCTTTATTCCTGTTCCTTTACCTTCCACAAGGCCGAGGAGAGATCCGTAGTTTAGGATCTGTCAGAATTAAACACTTAATCTTTCCTTCCCTTGGGTTACCCAACTCATGAGTAATCCATTTCATCATGTGGAAGCTGTATGAACTGGAGGAAGTCTGTCAAACAAAACTGCCTTGTCTTGCAAGAGAAGAGAACGTCCAGGGAATCAAATCTCAGGATTGCCACTGATGTCTTCCTTAGCATCTTATCTCTGAGATGGTTGAATCATTTCCTAATGGTAGGGTCAGGTCCATGGCTAAGCTATGTATTTTCCACATCAGAAGAAACAGCCTTCACTGCTGCAGACAACTGCAGTGGAAATTGGGAAGACTATATCCAGGTGCATCTTATTGCTTCATGTCTTGATTATCTTTTAGCTCTGGTGTATTTCTAATACTCCACTCACAATTTTCTCCAGACAATATTTCTCCCTCAGGAATTGCAAGACCCTTTCCCTTTCATCTACAGCTTTTTATACAAAAAAGAAAAGAAAAACATTTTACAAGTTTCTTTATTTTCTTTGCAGGAAAAGAGCATTTCTTTTTCGCATTTATTCATTCAGTTATTCATTCATTCACTCATTTATTCAGTGTCAGTCATAGTTACCAGTTGATCCTTTGCCTCCATTTGTCATCAGTGTTTATTTCTCAGCTGGCAGGCTGTTGCTGCTGTGTGTTCTCCCGGCACTCACCCTGCTCTCTCTTGCTCGCTCCTTTTTCTCCTTGAAGGATTGTTTGCCTACAGTGTTTGTTCGTCCCTTCCATCTGATGTTTATGATATAATGCACTTTCTTCCCCTTTCTAATATGTGGAAGTAAGGCTTAGAAATAACATATTACAAGTAATGATGTTATCGGTAGGGTTATTGGGGATGGGGAAGCAACAAAGGTATGATGTTCTTTTTGCAAATAAATAATAATACACTAATGTCACTATTTCTCTCATGTAATAAGTAATGTTTACTTGTCACTGCCCCTTTCCTTTATCTCTTGGGGTAAAAAAAAACCTTGGAGGGACCTTTTGAAGGTTTGTTTGTTTTCCAAATGACAACCACCCTTCCTCCCTTCCTTCCTCCCTTCAAAAAAGGAATGAAAAAACTATCAAAGAAAATAATAGGTAGTATGAAATGGAGAATAATGATAGTGATTCCTTTTTAAAAAAAGTAGATTTCTCAGCATTGTTTGGAGGACTCTGTTCTAGGAATATTGATACATACACTTCAGGACTAGGAATCTAGTTTAGTTTTCTCTTGTATCTTGAGATCCACCAATCACAGGCAAGTGCAGAAAACACTAGGACATAAGCTCAATTATGCATGCTTCACATGCAAGAGGTTCAATTAGGAATGGAATTTTCATAATTGTAAGACTTTCAGTCCCAGAAGCTACCCATCATTACCCCAGGCAGACTTCTGGGACTGGGATTTCTTTGGCTGGGAAGAAGAGAATGCCCCCCCTCAGGTGCACTGCTTTGTAGGAGCCGCCTTACTGCCCCACGGAAAGGATAATTTCACTACCCATTAGATCAATGGTTTCCATCCTTGGGTCTCAAGATTTTCTTGGACTAAGACTCCCAGAAGACTTCACCATTAGCTGTGTTGGCCAGAATTTCTGGGAGATGTAGTCCAAGAACATCTGGGGATTCTATGGGGGAAGCCCCTCATAGTACTCTCCCATAGAGCAGTAGGGGATTCTCAGTAAGCTGTGCAACTGTGGAGGTGTTCCTTTCTGCTTCCCAGCCAAAGCACGTGTAGTAAAGGAGACAATGGCAGTAGGAAGACCTTTCTTTCAGCTTCTTATTTCTCCTCTCCCAGTCCTAGAAATCTACTTCGTTAATTTCTGGGACCTGAAGTTGTTTAGGAATGGAAGTTACTTGTTTTGTATATATACTAAACTTAAGTAGGCACGGGTCTAGTCAGTGCCTGAATGGAGATCTGTCTGGGAGACCACATATACTGCTTTTCCCTGTTCTGCAATGACAGGCAATAGCTCTCCAGGTTTTACGTGGGTGCATTTTCACAAGATGTCAGAGACCAGATATACATGGGGGATAGAGGAGAGCTAACTTCCACTCAAAATAGACAACAGTGGACTCGATGGAACCATAATATGACTCAGGGTTTGGCAACATCATATATTCAGCTAGAAAGGAAAAGGAAAATAAGAGGCATTTTTTTTATATAAAATGCAAAAACCAACATTGGGTATATTGGGCTGTTGTTCTGTGCTGTCACATTGCTTCCAATATATGGTATATGAGATGTTCAGAAAGAGGTTTACCATTGCCTCCCTCTCCAATGAGCTTTCATGGCTAAACATGTATTTGTACCCAGGTTTCCAGAGTCCAAGTCTAATACTTTATCCACTGCATTTCATTGCCTCTCTTGAATGAAGTACTAAAATATTAAAACTAGTTTAGCTTTCAAGTCCATCAGACTGGACATTGCAGAACTGGAGGAGCTGGAGGGAGAAAGAAAAGTCCAAACATTATCTTGACCAAATGTTGGACACAATTGGGATCTACGTTAAAAGGTAGAGTCGCCAAACATATTGCATCATCAGGCAATGTAAGTTGAACTGTCTTTCTCCATTTCTATAGACAAGTTGTTTCCAGTACCTTCTCCCTTTCTTGGGGTTGACGCTTACCATGCTTGTTCTGCTGGGAGAAGAGGCACTCAGAGACATGGTCATCCTCATAGGAAAAAAAGATGGAGACTAAATTTAGGTGACACAAAAAAACTAAATATGTCAAATTAAAGAATATTACCTGGTGGTTCAAGGAAGATGGGGCCCACAGGTGAAGGGGTTAGAAATGTTGATCCATTTTGTCTTCCTCTCACAGTGACTGAGGTTTGCACTCCTTCTGTGAGCTGCAGTTTTCATGAGGTTTTATAACCAAAGGGACACCACTTGATTATGCATCTTGCGCATTTCCCTAGCAGGTGCTTATTTTGTGCTTGCCTCTCTGTTTCATTTGCTCTCCCTTGGTCCTGCTCTATTTGAGAAAGAGACTGAGTAGTCTGTGCTAATTAGGCACCGGGGATATGTTGATGCCATCTTTGCTTGTTAAGACCAAAGTGCTTTTAAAAAAAAAAAATGCTGACCCTTCAAATGTCAATAACTAGTTTGTCCCCATGACGTCGTGGCTGTTCCTTACAGCAGTTATTTGTAGAACATTAATGTGAAGCTAATAGCCACACACTTAAATAATTCCCATGCTTTAGAAAATGCCATCTGGAATCATCTGCTCTCAGCAAAAAAATATTTGGCTGATGTAAGTGGTTATAGAAATCCATCATCTTCAATTATGCTTTTGGTGATTTATTCCTACAGTGGCATTGGCTCCTGGGGCACTTCTCAGAGGTACTATGTTCCCTGTTTCTTGGACTCATTTCTATTCAAACTGATGTTTTCCAGAGCCTCCTCTCTACTTCTGTTAGCACAGGGGTGCACTGATAGTGGGTCCCTCTGTTTGAGGGAACATAAAGATGCAAAATGTTTATGTATCAGTTTTATTGAATTTCTTCAATTCCTCACCTATTTTTCCCTCTCTGATGTTTTCTATTGAGTTATGAGCTTCTATTTTTCCTTCCCGTTTTGAAATATACACATTTTTTGCATATCTCCCTAATGTTTGCATTTATTTATGCTTTTACTGAATGTACACATTTATTGATGCAGTTTGTCTAAATTATGCATTTCCCCCATTGACTTAAGTGTGTTTGTGCATGTTTTTCTCAATTGTACATATTTTACCTATTTACATTTTGTAAAGTATATATTTTCTTGTGCATTGATTTTTTTCTCCCTGCAAAATACTCTTTATGTCTGGCAAATTTTCTTATTGCTTAAGTAAGATATATTTTACCTATTTACATTTTGTAAAGTATGTAAAGAAACTGATGTTGGGAAAGAGTGAAGGCAAGAGGAGAAGGGGACGACAGAGGACGAGATGGATGGACAGTGTCATTGAAGCTACCAACATGAATTTGACCCAACTCCGGGAGGCAGTGGAAGACAGGAGGGCCTGGCGTGCTCTGGTCCATGGGGTCACGAAGAGTCGGACACGACTTAACGACTAAAAAACAACAAAGTATGTATTTTCTTGTGCATTGATTTTTTTCTCCCTGCCAAATACTCTTTATGTCTGGCAAATTTTCTTATTGCTTAAGTAAGATATATTTTACCCCCCACCCCCACCCCCAAAAGGAAGTAATCGGGTGCCTTTAATTCCAATGCATTTATTCAGTGTGAGCTTCAGTGTACTAACCTTGCTCCCACTGTGGAAACTACTACAACTGAGGTGAGGTGTGCTTCTTCTCAAACTAAGCCCCCACAGGTGTAGACATGATACTTTATTTCAGACAGTTAAGAAAGCATTCTAGGTCAATCATGCATGTTTTGCATATTGTGGGTCCATACAAACATCAACCTTAGCCCTGGCACAATCTACACAACAGGTGCGTTTTCTAGACACCACTGTAAAACTACAACATGGTCATCTTAGAACCACCTATTGATCAATATGCCTACTTGCTTGCATCTAGGTTCCATTCTGAATTCCCAACAGAATCCATTGTTTACAGCCAAGCCCTCAGATACAATTGCATCTGCTCGGCCCCCACAAGATAGAGACTCTAAGCTCAAGGATCTACAAATGCATTCCTCAGACTACAATACCCATCCAAAACGATTAAGGAACAAATTAACAAAACAAGATGGATACCAAGAAGAACCTACTGAGGGACAGACCTAGAAGAGTAAATGACCAAACACCACTAGTTATCATATTCAGTCCACAACTCACATGCATCATAAGTGATCTCCAACCCATCCTTGACAAAAAATACTTCACTCTCCAAGCCCTTGGTGGCAGACCTATACTTACTTACAGACAACCCTCCAATCTCAAGCAACTACTAACACACAACAGACTGCACAACAATGACACAGATGTGGGGTTTAAACCCTCCTACTAATCCAGATGCCAACTCTGCCCCCACATTTATTCCAGCAAAACGATTACAGAACCTAACAATATCACACACAGAATAAGGGTAGTTTAACCTGTTCCTCTGCTAATGTCATTTATGCCATCTTTTGCCAACAATGCTCTACATAGGACAAATGGACAATCTCTATGCAAAAAGAATTTATAGACACAAACTGGACATAGGGAATGGCAATACATAGAAACCTGTTTCACATCATTTTAATTTACTCTGGGACAAGATCTGAAAGTTGCCATTCTGGAAAAGAGAAGCTACAGGACAAGAATCCAAAGAGAGAGAGAGAGAGCTGAGATAAAATATATACACATGCTGGACACCCATCCAAGAGCCTCAGTATTTGCCAAGGGTCCCTAGATCACTGCCAAATATAAAACACAACAATAATTGTACTGTACCTGCCGTATCTTTCATCTATATTTCTCTTCTAACTACCAGATCCACCTTAAAAGCTTCAAAAATGGAGAGTCTTAATTCATTACCATGTTATTCTTGCTGTGATCTATTGTCTGGAGTAATTCGCCCACCACTGTCACTATTTACAAAACCTACTAGATAGGAACTGTATATCAAACAGGGGTCTTAAAAGTCATTAATAGGTATAAAATGCCAGTCTTCTTTATTTTAGTCATGTATAATTAATAATTGTGCCATTTCTGGTATTGTTATTCTATGTGAGGGTTTCCTACATGCCTTTGCAGTACAGAACTTCAGTGGAAAATATATGAATACCCAGTATCTTCTAACCAACCAATCACTGTCTCTCTATTTTGGGGCCATGTAAAAATGTTTAAAAATTTGCCATGTAATATCACTCTTATGACTGAGGAAGTGAATTTGATCCATAAAAGCTGATAGTCTTTTTAAAGTTCCACAATGTTTTTGGCTTTTTAATTTTTCTTTGGTTTTTAAATATTGTGTAAGCTGTTTTGACTGAAGATGAGATACAAATGAAATGAATGAAAAAATAAAGTTGTGGCCTATTTTTAAAGGGGGCTTACAGATTTTGATTGTTCAATCCTCTATCAGGGATTCTCCATTTTCACCTTCCTGCCATACAAATGCTGTTGTATTTATCAAAGATGCATTCAACTCCTAACCCCTTTGAGCAGTTCCACAAAAGACCACCACAGGAATAAAAAGGCTGAGAAAATTAACACTTCTTCCCCTGGCATACTAAACCAAACGAAATGAAACAGAAAACAAAAGACTAGAGTACGTATCATTTAGTTACTGGAGTAGCAGCATCTCGTAACTACCAACCTTATTTAATTTCCCTTTCTCTAATTTTATACTGAATTCTTTTGTTGTATTGTTGGCTTTTATGTACAGAATTTGTTTTTTTATAATCTGAGATCTTTCCCCTGTAATTTGAGCTTTTCTTTTCCAGGTTGAATTGTGTCGTTCTATCTGTTCTATTTTATATATTTTTGTTATTATTTTTTCTGACTGCTTTAAGTTTGTTTTTATTAAAAAGCATATTTATAGCAATACTGGTAACAGTAATAGTAATCATTATGATTATCACAATAAATCAGAAGAAGAAGAGGAGGAGGAGGAGGAGGTAAATAATTGTAAGAGCATTAAAAGATAGATGTTCTCAAAGGTTAAAAAATTAGAATAATTGTCCAGAGTAGGAAACAGGGAAGCAAAAATGTCTTCTTTACTCCTTCATCTGACATTTTCAGCTGGCTTCAGGGATGAGTGGAAGTCAAAGCCCAAGTAGCCTTATTTTCTCCGCTTTTAGAACACCTTCTACAGACGCCTTCATCTTTCCGATAAGGCTGAACAAACCCTGCAGATTTGTGTGGGTCTGGCTTTCTTCCCTCTTGTGGCCTTTCTTAGGGTTATTTTGATATATGGATGTTTGCACAAGGCTCAGTGTTGACGCTGGATAAGCTGAACAAATGAATGCAGTGCCTTTCCCATTCTCTTCCTTTTCTGGTGCATCTTACAGCTCCGACGTCATAAACTAGGCAAAAGAAAAGCTTAGCCCATTGACACAGGCTGTCTGGACAAGATAGTCAATACAGCACTGATTCTCTTTGCCACTCAAGCAAGCTTATCAGTAGAGAACAACTGGCGCCAAGTTCACAGGTGGGTAGGAATGTCAAAGTTCTTTTGGCTTGGAAATGAATGGTTGGCCCACTTTGTTCTGGATAGTCTGTTGGGTACTCCTCATAACACTGTGGTAAATATTTCTTCCTGGCAAATGATAGCAGCTATTCCACCAAGCAGCAGCAGTGGGCAAATTGGGCTGCAGGGCTACTCCATCTGGCGTCTTTCAGTGGACCATCTCTGTGGAGTCCTTATTTCCATGAACTATCCCCTGGTAACAGCTATTCTAGATGGTTGTAGCAAAGGGAGAGATATGATGTAGGGCCATCACATTAATTCTGATTCTCATTAAACCCTCTATGAGCTGTTTCTAATATAGCTGGTCTTTACAAAGTTTAATAATAACTTTTAGTATTAGAGTCTGCTTGCTTGTTTTCCTCCTCTCTCCTCCCCCATTCTATGTTGTGTCTTTTATGAAACAAGAAGTTATCTTTGTGAAGATTCTCAGTCATCCAGGTGAGATTATCTGGAAGTTGAGTCATGGCAACTGGACTTCTTTCTTATTAGGTTGAAACGTTTCGCTACTCATCCAAGTAGCTTCTTCAGTCTGAGGAGAGTTGGTAGGAGACTCCTGATATATCCTCCACCTTGGTTTCACTTCCTAGGCTAGTTAGATGGACTCACTCAACAGGGGTTAACAGCATGATAAATAGGAGGCCTTAGATACAACCTGCCTCCTGTTTATCATGCTGTCGTTTCATCATTCCCCAGAAAGATCAGGACCACATGCACCAGAAAGACTACTGTTAACAACTGTTAATGACCCATGACAATGGGTGGAGAAGGACTGTAGAAGTGGGATTTTCATTCACCCCCCCCCCCCCCCCGTCTTTTGTCCGTCTAACGAGCCTATTCAGACCAGGGGGAAGTGAAACCAAGGTGGAGGATATATCATGAGTCTCCTACCAACTCTCCTCAAACTGAAGAAACTACTTGGATGAGTAGTGAAACATTTCAACCTAATAAGAAAGAAGTCCAGTTTCCATGAGTCAACTTCCAGAGAAGATGTTATCTTGTTTCATATTAATCTTACATATGTTGCTCTTTGGGATATTTTTGACTGAAGGGTACAATGCTTAGAATTGTAAGAGATCTAAAGAAGATGTTTTTGGAATAAAATTCTAGATCAGCCTTACGGCTTTCCTGAATCACTGAGTCAGTGAAAGCTAGCCCTAGTGCATTTCTTCCACTTATTGTGAGCTTGAATCACAAATTATACAGTTAAGTTTTCCATGTTTGGAAAAATCACAGAGGTCAGAACACCCAGAGGAGAAATCTCACTCTGGGAAAAACCCTGGAGAAGTTTTCAGGCACAAATTGGGATCCCCTTAAGTTTAAGCAGTTTTTTTAAAAGAACAATTTCAACAGAAGTAAGATAAAGCATTAAAAGTATTAAAGATTCAACATTATAACCAAGGAAGGATAAGACATTTACAAGATAAAGTAATGTGAAACTATCAGTCCTGAGAAATGTGCTGAAGGCAACATCCTGAAATGTCTTGGTTCCTTGATTTTATCACCTTTCAACTCCTCCTTCCATGACCAAATTGGTATCACCCAATTAAGTCTAATTATTTTTAAAATCAACCTAATGACAAGGTTGTTTTTTTTAGTGAGCAGTTGGACTCAGAATGTGCACTTGGAAAAAAATGTGTGGTTGGAAATTGATAATGTGCAGTTGGAGAAACAGAAAAATTTAGTCAGGTTATGTGTTTATTAAGAACTTTTACATCAGGCAGTGTCATGTAACACAAGTTACATGAGGGTTAGGAGGTGTCTAATTTCCATACCTAAATCAGAAATACCCAACCCATGTTAAACAACAACTTGTTTTGGGGAAGAACTTCCTCTTCTTCAGCTTAATCAGTATGAAAAGTCTGCAGACTGTTGGCTGCAGTGTAACAGGCACTGAAACAACTGCTCAGCCTGAAGGTATGTGTTTGGGTTTTCAGGCGTGGGAGGTCTGGCAGGGCATTTGTGCAGTTGGAAAATCTGCTTTTAAACCCCGGCCCCACCAATAACCGTGCTTAGTGATTGGCTGTAATCTCAGTCTGAGACCATATTTTCCATTAATGGGAGTCCTTCAATCTATGGTTAGTTGTTTACTCTCAACAGCTGCCCTAATATCATCAGACAGCTCATGCCTGTGGCTATTCTTACAAAACCATTGCTTTACTGCCTAATCCCTCTTTTTGGTTTCCCCTTTGAGTTTTCAGCTGATCCAGATAGTTCTTAGGATTAGGTCTCTACCCACTAGTCTATATCAATATTTCAGTTAATGGCAAGTTTAGCCCTTACATATCTACAGAACAACTCATCAAAAGTGTCTTAACTATTGAAAAGAGGGGTGTTATTTGTGATTTGTACCCAATATTCTAAGCTGACGTTTTGCACTTAATCTCAATCTTTATTTATCCTAAATCCAGCTATCAGTAGTTATGTTTTGTTATTTATGGTTTATGTATTTTTTTTTGTCTAAAAGCAAAAACTCTGTTAAAATCTAAATAGAATTTCAGTGGCCTATGGAATGAGTGAATGAATGGAATGAGTTATCAGGTTCACATTCTGTTAGAAATGGGTCAGCCGTTGGGTCCAGGCCAGAAACCACGGAGTCAAGAGCACACAGTTCCATTGTTCAGAAACCTGAGCACTGGCACCATTTATACTGATACCAGGAGGTCAGGTGAAATCAATGGGCAGTCTAGTAAAATGGTTTCTGGCACATAACGGATTTGTATCTTTTCCAGAGTATTATTTTGAATTGTGGCTAAAGAGGGAACAAGAAGTGCAACAATATCTTTAGGGTAACGATTGTGAAAAATGGTAATGCCAGTGCAACTCATACCTGAAGAATTACATAGATGTAGAGGTGATAGTGGGGGCAAGAAGGGGTCCTGAGGAGAGATAACATTGCATTGTGAGAGCCACTGTATTGCAGGGGTAGAGCACTGGACTAGGATTCAGAAGACCTGGGTTCAAAGCTGTGTTTGGAAACCCACTGGGAATGGTGGTGGCACAGATAAAACCACTCCTTTAGTACCTCACATGACTCAGAAAACACTGCTAGGGTCATCAGAATTTGGAGTCAAATATGGCTGAAATGCTGTTGTTCAGCATTGTAAGTTGCACTAGAACAGGCCCATTGAATCAGTAGGGATCTGGTGAGTCCACTCCTCCATAAGTTCTATTGATTCAAATGAGCCTCTAGTTGCAACGTACCTTAGCATAATGGCTCAATGAAAGCAGGCCTGTTTGAATCAGAGGAAGTCACCAAATCTCCACCGATTCAATGGGCCTGCTGTAGTGCAACTCACTATGCTAAGCTAGAAGGTTTCAGACAATATTGTATTATAACTAAAAATCTAAAGCTCAGAAGCCCTTTGGGCTAGCAGACAAAACTGCAACAAGGCAAACAGGAAGCTGGAGTCCAAACAGCCTCACTCAGAAAAGAACACCAGTTAAAAAGGGAGTGGTAGACTTGAGAAGAGAAAGCAAATGCACAATTGCATATTACGAGCCTCCAAACAATAGCACCAATGCCCCTGACAATAATAAACCATCAACTAGCGGAAAATGAAAAGACAGTCACACAAAGAATTGACAGTTTCCACCTCCCTGTCTCTGAATAGCCTGAAAAGAAGCTTCCTCCAATGGCTTTCAGATCACTTTGAATGCAAACTCTCCATATATAAATGAAGCAAACAATGAACCATTGCACCAAAAGGACCATTACAACTTCATTCCTGACGATTAACGGAGTCTGACAAAATCACGCACAGCACGGAAGTTTATTTTCATCCCTTTATTCACTTTTTTATGGCTTCTCAAAGAATTTGCTTAGCCATCCCCTCAGGACCTCCTGCTGTGTAGCAAATGCTGATTCTCCACTCTGTTAAAGTGGTGTAAATTTGGAAGGGCTTTATGCACCAGTCAGATAGGATGGAGTGCAGAAAGAGTTACGAAGGTGATGAATAGTGGGGTGTCACAATCAATGTTCTTTCTCTGGCTGATGAAATTAACGCAATGGGTGGCATGTGGAGGCAGTTGGCAAGTCACAATATCATTAAAACTATAATAATGCCTTTATTAAGACCATCTAATTTCCCAGTGTAATATGCAGTCTTTTAAGTTACATTGCAATCTTCCTTTAGTTGTTCAAGAAAAAAAATCTATTGAAAAAAGGGAATAACAGACTTTTGAATGATAGAATGGTGTTATACATCTCCTTCTTAAGGAGATGCAGTTAGACACTTTAATCTTATCCAGATGAAAAGGTTAAATGGAACGCACGAGGAAGGAGAGCATTCTGCCCCCTGCCCCCATCCAATGCTGCTCATTGCTGTATTCGCAGGACAGTCTGAAAAGGAAACTGGCTGATATACATGGACTCTGTCCCCCACAGTTCTCAACCTGATCACCCCTCTTCAAACTGTCTTTCTTCACATGGAAGAAGCAACAAGCTTGGAATGGGACAAGAACATTCTCTCTGCTCATGCTTCCAAATTAACCCCTTTCTAAAGACCAGAATATTGGGGATGTGGTGGCGCTGCGGGTTAAACCGCAGAAGCCTCTGTGCTGCAAGCTCAGAAAACCAGCAGTCGTAAGATCGAATCCACGTGACGGAGTGAGCTCCCATCGCTTGTCCCAGCTCCTGCCAACCTAGCAGTTTGAAAGCATGTAAATGCGAGTAGATAAATAGGTACCACCACGGTGGGAAGGTAACAGCATTCCGTGTCTAGTCGCGCTGGCCACGTGACCACGGAAACTGTCTTCGGACAAATGCTGGCTCTATGGCTTGGAAACGGGGATGAGCACCGCCCCCTAGAGTTGGACACGACTGGACTAAATGTCAAGGGGAACCTTTACCTTTACCTTTACACTTTCAGAAATCTTCCCAATCCCTTTTGAATGATTTATTAAGTGATCCCTTTATCTCCACATGGTACTCTTTTATTAACTCTAAAATCACTTCCATAGGTATTAACCTGAACTTTCTGACAAATTGTGGAGAAACTCAACTTTACCATATTATCCACCAAAGAATTCGGGACATTGCACTTCAGACACTGGCAGCTGATTTGAATTTAATTTGCTCTCCTCGTTTTTATGGTTTGCCCCCTTTGTCTGTAACTGGTGCCAATTATTTCACCAGTCTGATTAACCCACTGTGGTGCCGGGCATTTATGCAGGCCAGATTTAATATATTTCCCTCAGCTATTCTTTCTGGCAGATATCGCAACAGCCCCTTTAAGAACTGCCAGTGTAAGCACTGCTTAGTGGAACCAGACTCAATTTTACATATTCTTCTTCACTGCCCTAAATTTAGTGAGCTCTGTCGATTACTACTTAGCTCTGTTATTTCAAATTTCTCTGGCTCCCCTGAGAGCTTAATCCAAATGATGTTAGCAGATAAACAACCTGATTTGACTGAGCGTGTAGCTGAATATCTTGCTATTGTAATAAACTAGTCTGACTGTTTCAAGGAGCCTTGACGTAACTTGACCATATTTATCTTATTGCAGTGGAAAGTATAATCTTGATTGTATGGTTACTGGTTTTTAATGCCAATAAAGGTTTTTGATTGATTGATTGATTGAAATAGCCAGTTTCTGATTGGATGGATTTGAATTTATCCCAGCCAATCAGTCTTCAGCCAAGCTCCCAAGGATCTTGGGAAACATAGTGGCCAGACCTTGCTGGACCACAAACAGGACTTCAGGTAAGAGAAACTGGAAGACCCAAGCTTCTGGATTAAGTAAGCCTTTCTTCTTATCTAGTGTACATATTCTTATGCCCCTGGTCTGATTTAATATTGGTATGGAGGAGAGCTTTATAGAATTCATCCTACTTATTTGTTTGAATTATATTCAGAACTTGGAAGTAATGAGTTAAAAGTAATATAATTACTTTTAATTTATTGCTTTTCTTAATCATGTGGACATAACCAAGTTACATTAGAGAGTAACATGATAAGTGGAAGTGCTGACATTCTAGGCATCAGTATGCAAGTACTAATATTTTGCAATTATTTCAAATTGCACTGTTCACTTTGAACAGAATTTTCAAACTTTTTGTGCTGGGAGGGATGAATAATGCAGCAAGTACAACAATGAACTGCAAAAATAAATTTTGTAATGTTACCACCAACTGCTTACCTTGGTGAGCTTTTTAATGAGTTAAATATTGAATGGCTTTTTGAAAAATAACTTCCGAAATTCTGGTTGTACCCTCCTGTTCTTCAAAAGGCAGGGAATTTAAGGAGTCTTGGAAGATAATCTGTAACATAATGTAATAGGATTAAGAGACAGGAGAGCAACTGCAGGCACAAAAGCTGAAAGAGAGGCCAACGTTTAATACAATCAAGTCTTGCAAAGTAAGACAATATTTGAACCTCTCTATATTCAAACTTCACTACAAAAGTTAAGACTGGTATTTTTCTTTTCTTTTTGTTGTTCTCTCTCTCTCTCTCTCTCTCTCAAGTAAGGTGGTGTTTCTTTGCATTTTATCATATTGCCCCAAGTCTTATATGAAATTACTTTTCTATTCAGTCGTGTGCTAAATCAATGGCACCGTTTCCCTTTCATATTTCTGTAATTAGTTCGCTTTAAACCGTTCACCGGCTCATTGGGAAGATGTTGATTATTTACAGTATTTGCCATTTTCAGTGTCACTACATTATTAACCTTTGTTATGTACTTTTAAATATCTGCATTATTTGATAGGCTACAGACGTCCTGAGCTGCAGGCCTAAAGGAAAAGGAAAGCAAGCAAGCACAAAAACAAAGTCAATGCAGCCCTATCCTTCTGTATTCCGAACGATGGCTAAATGCAGGGGAAAGTTATGATTTTACTAATATTGTTTGCCTTTTAATAGTTGCCTTAGGCCTGTGCTCAGATAAAGGTCCCATGACATTTGGATCTGAAAAAGGATGCAGTAAGAGGCAATTGAAACAAAAAAGATTAAGAAAACAGAATACTTTATGGATCCCAGTTTTGTAGGCTTTATGCCAGCACCCAGCTGAGATGGTAAACAAACCAATGCTTTTTGTTTGCTGAATGTTAAGCGTGTTACTCCAAATGTCATGCTGCCATATGTGCCTAGTAAGAACTTCTTCACCTTCATATCTCTGGTCAGATCAGTTTTTTCCACAATTCAGGGTCAATTCACACATTACAATTGGCCATTCTGTTGTTTGCTACTCATTGTTGTGATTTATTTTAATAAATGAAAGGCAGAGTCCGATAACTCAGTCCAAGGTCAGAAGCCAGAGAATCAGTCAGAACCAGCAGTAACAATGCTGGAGTCAAGGAATCACGAAGATGAGTCCAGGTCTGGTCCAAGGGTCATGATAGCTCCAGGAAATACCAAGGCAAGTTGCAGGTAAAGACAACAGTTGTTTCCTGCACTGATTCATCGTGGGAGCCTGCCTTGTATGGGGAGTCCATGCCTTTACATTGCTCTCAGCTGACATCCTTAGCTAGGATCCTTCAGTAATTACACATGGGTCTCAGCTGAGCCCTTAACTGAAACACTACACTCATGCACCCATCAGTGGTGAGTGGTAAATGTGGAAGAGCTGATGCTTGTTATACCAAGTCTCATGGCCACGCTTGTAAGAAGAGTCCACAAAATTTCCAGACTAGTTATAGAAATTCTCAATTACAGTAGGATCTGGTCTTTTGGAAATTCAATTATCTTAGTTGTCCATTTAAGACTATAATAATAATAATAATTGTGTGCCATCAACTCAGTTCTCACATGGTGACCCTTTCCATAGTTTCCCAGGGGTTTCTAGGTAGAGAATACATAGAAGTGGTTTACCATTTTCTTCTTCTGGGGGTACCCTGGAACTGTTTAGCTTGCCCAACGTCACAAAGGCTGGCTTTTCCTCCCAGGAGGCACAGTGGGGAATTCAACTCCAAACCTTGGGCTTTACAGCCAGATATCTAAACCACTGGGCTATCTAGACAGCTTAGTATCTAAGACTAAACCACCACAAAATACATTGCCTTATGTGACAGAGACCACTCACAAAATAGATTGTTGCTGGGAAATGCACCCACTGTTCTCAGTTATTGTAAAGGTTACATTTAAACTAAAACGGAAAGAGGAAGGCATTCTGGCCTATCATAGTATTTCAACCCTGCAAGTTCTACCTCTAGTACTATACCAGGGAACATAATTGAAAACATTTGTGCATGAAACTGGATGAATACCGTGGTGCCTACATTTGTGTACTTTGAAGCTTCCATGACTCTGGAAATTGCTGCTGTGTTGGGTAACTATTACCCACATAAAGCCTACACTGCTTCAAATCGTTTTCTATCCATGACTCCTTAGCTGTGCATTTAAAAATTGCAAAAACACATGGGAGGTTTCTGATCTTAAGAACTCATACTTAAATTTGACAAAGATAAGAGGGAAAAGCTAGAAGGGCTTAATTGCTGTAAATATTATGGACTGCAGAGATCCTAGCCATTTGGGGAGAAGTTTAGTCTTTTGACAATCAGGTACTCAAGGGCTATTGGATCAGTCAGACAACGGACAATCTCTCAAAGATTAAGTGTACCTTTTCTCAACAGTTTCTGCTTTTTTCAAGGAACACTTCAAAGGCAAAGTGGAAGATAAGAGGCTCATCTTCATCTATGGATTTCTCATAGAGGTAATCACTGGTCATCCAGAGGCACTGAATACTTTAACATCTAGTGATGTGGAAACAGGAAGGATTTTTTTTCTTTCAAAACTATTTTGTAAGCCTGTTGCATCAAATTTACATAAGAAATGTTTACCTACTTGAATTCTGACTGGCTCCAGTTCTGCCCCATTCCTTTCATCTTCACAACTGCATAATTTAATTTAAAGGTCAGAGAGGTCTTCTTGCATGTATTGTCACCCAAAGATGCAGTGGCTGAAACCCTGGTGCTTAGTCTAGTAAGTCACTCTACAGTAGACCCATTAGATCAGTGGTAAGTCAACGCCTCCATAAATTCCATTGATTCAAATGGGATTACTTTAGTGCAACTTTACTATACTAGACAACAGCATTTATCTAGAATCACAGAATAATTGAGTTGGAAGGGGCCCATAAGGCCATCAAGTCTAACCCCCTGCTCAATGCAGGAATCTAAATCAAAGCATATCTGACAGATGGCTGCCCAGTTTTCTCTTGAATGCCTCCAGAGTTGGAGTGCTCACCACCTCCTGAGGTAATTGGTTCCATTGTTGTATTGCTCTAACAGTTAAGAAGGTTTTTCTGATATTCAGTCTAAATTGGGCTTCCTGTCGCTTGAGGCCATTATTACATGTCCTGCACTGTAGGATGATTGAGAACGAACCATGCCCCTCCTCTGTGCAGTCTACTATGGCTACTATGCCAGAAAACAGGATTTAAGCCACTGTATCATTAAATTTCTAGGCACTTAGATAGCACAAGTTGCTATACATACACAAAATCCATACTCTGGTGATACTTTTATGAAGTCAACCAAAAAGGCACAAGGAAAAAAAAAGGTATGTAAAACATTCCGAGAAATACCTGTGCAGGCTTTTGAGAATACAATTCCTTCATTGTGTGGAATCTCAACTATAAGCTGGCTGTGGAAAAGGAACCCGAAGTCTGAGTCAGCGGAGGCTAGATCTTCCATCCTTGTTATCTGCAAGTTGTGTTAGGAAACCATGAAGG
Source organism: Intellagama lesueurii (assembly GCA_037013535.1). Classification (NCBI taxonomy): domain Eukaryota; kingdom Metazoa; phylum Chordata; class Lepidosauria; order Squamata; family Agamidae; genus Intellagama; species Intellagama lesueurii. The sequence goes on from JBAJHW010000009.1 coordinate 18,964,071, forward strand.
TGGGAAGCAAGAAACAGAGAAATGTATCATATGATGAAATGGGTTTCATTGTATGACATTGTGGTGTTAGTTTTCACCAGGCTAGCCTGTATTGCTGGATAGTTAGAGGCTTGTGGCTGCTCATCCGCACAAGGAACTCAAAGTGCATGTATATATCTATCTGTATCTATATCTGTCCCATCACCTCCTGGCAAATAGAAGGGGAAGATATGGAGGCAGTGACAGATTTTACTTTCTTGGGCTCCATGATCACTGCAGATGGTGACAGCAGCCACGAAATTAAAAGACGCCTGCTTCTTGGGAGGAGAGTGATGACAAACCTTGACAGCATCTTAAAAAGCAGAGACATCACCTTGCTGACAAAGGTCCGCATAGTCAAAGCTATGGTTTTTCCAGTAGTGATGTATGGAAGTGAGAGCTGGACAATAAAGAAGGCTGACTGCTGAAGAACTGATGCTTTTGAATTGTGGTGCTGGAGGAGACTTTTGAGAGTCCCCCAGACTGTAAGGAGAATAAACCTATCCATTCTGAAGGATATCAACCCTGAGTGCTCACTGGAAGGACAGATCCTGAAGCTGAGGCTCCAATACTTTGGCCATCTCATGAGAAGAGAAGATTCCCTGGAAAAGACCCTGATGTTGGGAAAGTGTGAAGGCAAGAGGAGAAGGGGACGACAGAGGACGAGATGGTTGGACAGTGTCATCGAAACTACCAACATGAATTTGACCCAACTCCGGGAGGCAGTGGAAGACAGGAGGGCCTGGCGTGCTCTGGTCCATGGGGTCACGAAGAGTCGGACATGACTTAACGACTAAACAACAACAACAAAAAAGATGTGAATCCTGAGTTAGAGGCTTGTGGCTGCTCATCTGCACAAGGAACTCAAAGTGCATGTATATATCTATCTGTATCTATATCTGTATTTTATCTGTATCTCTATATACATATACATTTCACTTTAGCTTTCATATGATGTAGTGACATTTAATAATATTAACATAAACAATTTTGCTTGAAAGACTAGCTTAAAAATAATGCAGATATTTAGAGCAGCAGAAGCTACCATATAGCAGCTCAGACAATTTGTTTTTCTAGCCCAGTGCTGTTTACCTTGGCTGACACAATTCTCCACAATTTCTGGCAAAGACCCATCCCATCTCCTGCCACCATTGGAGTTAAGATGGCAGGAACTGAATGTTGCAAAAGCACATACTCCACCACTGAGTTGGAGTATCTTCACAAGAATTTAACGTTGCAAAATTACTGATGGAAGGTGGCACTGATGAAATGTGCCATATTTCTTGGTGTTTTCCCTCTTTGACAAATCAGTATTGTTCTACTGTTACCTCTGGGAACTCTGTCCTATTTATTCCTCTTTTTGGGCTGACCCACTACAAGTAAACAAGAGGGAAAAGTGGCCCACATAGAACAGGCAAAGGAAATGAATTGGAAAATAAATATTTTTTGAATCGCCTTCAGGAAAGCCAGAATTTCAATATTTAAACAGAATTCCTTTATTTGCATGCATGCAGGGATGGAAGGTTGAGAGTAGGGTTACCTGTGGTTCATGTCTATTTTATGTCATCCTCATCATCTTAGAACTGCAGAGCTGTGGGGGAACCTAAGGATCATCAAGACGAGCCCCTGTTAAAAACGCACAGTGGGGAATCGCACTCTCAACCTCTGGCTCTGCAACTATTTTCTTAAATCACTGAGCTTTCCAGCACTTCTGTCTCACTTCTATATGACTCCATTCCCCTTCACTGTCAAATTTAATGTTTTTCAAATTTATGGGGACAAAAAAGGATCTTCTTTTGTACAACAACATTTTAACCTCTGCCTCTCTTGAGCTGGACTCATGTGCTCTCCAACTCCACTTTCAACCGGCACCATCTACAGTACTTTGAAACCCTGAACTGCTGTTAGGAATGAGAATTCAGCTTCTGTGTGGAGTACAAGAGTTGGGATATGGAGCAGAAGGGAGAAAGCTAAGCCAATTGGCAAAGTTCAGAGTTAAAAGCACATTGGAGGGTTGTTTCTGCCTTATTCTCAAATCACAGAAGTGCAGATCTGCTTGGCAGCAGAATACAGCAGATTAGTGGCATGACATAACAGAAGGAAAAATCTGAGCCATCTGAAAATCTCATTCCTTCTTGATATTTGGATGAAGGTAGAAGAAGCCAAAACACCATGGATATTGTTGTTGCCCAGAGCTAATAAAACTGCCAGAGCAAACCTAGGCAGAAAATGTCACTCTGGAGCTTGAACACTATTACTCAGAGATGGTAAAATCTGTCAGTTTAGCCTTCTCTTACATTTTAATTTGTTAAACCTCAGGTTCTTTTGGCCCCAAATATCAGATCTGAGACTCTTTAAAAATGAACTGAAGTGAAACTTAATTCCATCTGCCCTGACTAAATTCAGTTGTTGTATCTGTCTTCCATAGCTATACATATGTGTAAAAGATGAAGAGCCAGTTGAGGGGGGCAGGTGGAAGATTGAGGGAGATGGGAAAAGGAGAGGGAGATGGCAACCCTAATTCCGTTTCAGCGTAATTGAGTACACAGAGATTGTAACCCAGACTCCGCAGTGTTAAGCACTCAAAGCCCAACACCGGGATGCACGCATCTCCAGTTGTAGTTTCTCCCACGCTTTTTCTTTTAAACTTTCACGCTTTTGTGAGTCCGTTTATGAAAAAAATAGGTGGAATTTGATAACTTCTACTAAAAATGAACTGAAATGGAATTCTCCCCTACCTAGAAGACACTTTATCCTACTGCTCCTGTGGTATGCCATAGAAGGAATCAGCACAAATAGCCACAGTGTCCCTAGTTCTATTCTCAACAGATCCAGATAGCTGTATTTAGCACTAGAGATGGTCCATAGTCTCAGGGGTGGGGGAGGACTGGCCTCACTTCCAAAGTTTAGAGTGAACTGCTCAGACAATGACACACATTTAATACTCCCAAAATTCAAAATTAACAGCCTTGTAAATGAAATCTGTTTAAGTTTATTATTATTAAACATATAACCAACCTGACTTCCATCCAATAAACGTTAGCACCTTTGCAATTTGAATCAAGAAGGATTATAGTTTAATTTATCTTTTACATGCCTATACGGACTGCATGGCTGAGCCGTCAAACACTAAAATTTCACATATGCATAGGTGCTTGTAGCTGTGTAAGTTTCTGAAGGCAATGAAAATGACATGTTCCCTGTCAAAAATGTGCTGTACAGAAAGCAAGTCTGATAAATTCTACCTTCTTATCAAAAGTCCAGAAGCAGGAGAGATTTGCCTATTCGGGCAGCCTCTGGGCACTCCACTTTGTTGATAAGCTTTATGGCTTCATAAATAAGCTTCAATCAACTTCTGCTCTGGTAAGCTTCATCATATCCTCCCACCTTTACTTCCTTTCTAAAAAATGTAAAACCCACCTGAGGTCTCGGAGCAGATGGAGCAAACTTGTAGTCTATCCTTGTGTAAACCTCTATTTTTTAAAAACACACACACATAGTAATGTGTAAAGTGTGTAAGCCTGTTCAATTTTTGCATCAAGAATATTTCATATCTGTTTTTCTGCAGATTTACATACAGGTTCATTTGCTGGATTGGAACCATCAGAACTGCTTAATGGAAGCCATTTTGGACTGGGCTTGGACCCAGTTCAGAATGGGACAACCCTCCCCCCCTTTTTTTTTTTGAACGATAGCTTGCATTTCAATTCCATCACCACCTGTATATCAGCAATGTTAATTCTGAAGCCTACAATACTATAAATTGGAATAACAATAGTCTGTACAGACTGACTAGCTAACAGCACACTCACTTTGAGTATCAATGACAGCCTGTTTCCATCCCCATGGAATCAATGGTCCAGGGTGGGATGGCTCCAGCTATCTGCATTCTTGACCGTGACATATTCATCTGATCTTCAGAAGAGCAGGTAGACAAACAAAGGTCAGAAAGGAGGACTATAAGGTGATTCCCCCATACACTTGTATTCAATGGCTATCTAAACAGAATTAATGTCTTCAGACAACTGGTTTTGCAATGGACACTGACATCTGTCTTGGATCTGTCTGTACAAGATGACCCAAAAGAATCACTGTGTAGGCAACTGTTCTAAGTAAGTAAGAAAGAAAAAAGTTGTTATTGCTTTTTCTTTCCTTCTTTCTTTTTAAGAATCAATTCTGGTCTCTTCCTCCTTCCAAGAAGAAATAGCTAGATTATTCTGGAACTTGTTTGAACTTCATGAAATTGATTTTTCATTACAGTGGAATCTGCAGACTGCCTTCACTTTCATCTCTGCCTGCCAATAAACAATATATTTGTCTCAGCTGATAACAGAATTTTTAATTATTGTAATTATCACTTGAAAATTGGGTTCCTGTCGCAGACAATTTAAATTAGAGTCTGTTACCTTTTAATGTCTTTATTAATGTTTTTAATCTTGAGATTTCATCTCTGATCAGTAATAAAATATTACTGCTCATATGCATAGATATGTTTGTACACTAACACATTAAGATTTCCATGTTTATGCACAAGCCATATGTTTAGAAACGAAGAATGAAAGAGGGGAAAGGAACATTAATACTTTGCTCATCAGCTCCAGTTAGGACATATATATTGTTGGATTCTGGACTTAATGGTCTTATGAGCACCTGCCTCTTTAGGTGCTTGACCTTACTTACTAAGATTTCCAAGTCAACAGCATTCCAGTCCCTGAAAATTCAGGAGCAAAACCTGACACTAGGTGATGGACTTTTGTCATGTCACAAGGGGGGGGGGGTTCTTGGGATGCTACATTGCTGAGGCAAGCAGGGCTTGGGATGTGGTGCCATTGTTTCCAGGCTAAATGATTGTGGGAAAAGGTGCCATGTGCTCTGCTCTGTGCCTTGTTTGACATAGCACAATGCATCCATGTGTATGCACCCCACAACATTGTCTCCCATGCACCCTGTCCTTGCTCCCAGCTTTTTAGAATGCTGATATTGCACAAGTATATTACAGATAAAAACACCTTGATGCTGCACCAGTGAGCCTTGGCGCCAGCCCCAAGATGATCTCCTGGTAGAAATATTTGTCAAGGCTCTAAAACAACTTCACAAGCAAAAAAATTGAACTTTCTCCTTCCATACTGCTTGCACTGAGATTTATATCCCCATCTGGACACCTGGGGAAGCATAGCAGTTCTCTAAGACTCATGTCCCTGCAGAGGGAGCAGAAGGAGAGCTGTGTCTGGGAGGCCATCCTCGACTGGGTGTGTTTTTTTTTTAGGTTTCTGTGAGTAAGTTTGTTTCTGACCGTGTGCTCTCAGTGCTTGGCAAACAGGCATGGCAAACAGGGGTGCTTACACGGTGTTTAGCAGGGGAGTTTTAGGGAGAGGATCAGACTTTCTTCTTCTCTTTTTTTTAATTGACTGACCTAGTTGTTCAATATGGAGAGTGACGGAGTCGCTCCAGTCACCTGCAACAGCTGTGGCATGTTTGTATTCTTGCCAGAAGATGTGCCTGGCTACACATGCACCAAGTGCAAGTTGGTGGCCCACTTGGAAGATACGGTCCGGCAGTTGGAGGCCCATGTTTCTAATCTTCGGATCACTAGGGAGCATGAGGATTTCTTGGATGGGGCAGTGAAGACCATCTTCAATACAGAACACATGGAAAACATCATTGAGGAGGAAGGCAGTTCACAAATACAGGAGGCAGACATGTGGAGGAATGTCACACACAGAAGTAGAAGGCCCAGGAACCTTACAGAGAGTATGGAGCTACAGAATAGATTCCAGCCTCTCTCCCTTATTAATCAGGAAATGGAACAGCAGCAAGAGCAGCAGTGTCAGCCTGCAGAGAATATCCAGAGGACCCTGGAACAATCTGTACATCAAGTGTCCCCTACCAAGCTTCAGAGGAGACGAGTTGTGGTGGTTGGGGACTCCTTGCTCAGAGGAACAGAAGCCACAATCTGCAAGCCTGACAAGATGAACCGTGAGGTGTGCTGTCTCCCTGGAGCCAAAATTCGTGATGTAACAGAGAGACTGACAAGACTCATTAAGCCCACTGACTCTTACCCCTTCCTTTTGGTTCATGTGGGAACCAATGACACTGCAAGACATGGCTTTCAGGACATCACAAAGGATTATGAGGATATGGGTAGGAAGCTGAAGGACCTGGTGCGCAGGTTGTAATCTCATCTCTCCTCCCTGTTGAAGGACATGGCCCACGAAGGGAGAGAAGAATAATGGAGGTGAACAACTGGCTCCACAGATGGTGCCGCCAGGAACGATTTGGATTCTTGGACCATGGTCTGCTACTTCACAAAGATCGTCTTTTGGCAGGGGATGGGGTGCACCTCACAGCTGTTGGCAGTAATGTTTTTGCTAAGAGGCTCACAAATCTGATCAGGAGAGCTTTAAACTGAGTTCTGAGGGGGAGGGAGACAATAGTTTTCAGGGCAGAAATTCAGCAAGTGCTGGCGAGAAAAGCCCAGCAGGGCAAGTAGTACTAGAGAACAACAAGGGGAAGAAAAACACACATGGTCCTAAAGGTCTCTATACTAATGCACAGAGCATGGGAAATAAAAAGATGAACTGGAACTCTTAATATAGCAAAATAAATATGATATAATAGGTATCACTGAAACCTGGTGGGATGAAACTCATGACTGGAATGTAGTTCTTGGGGGGTATAAATTATTTCGGAGAAATAGACCTAGCAAGAAAGGAGGAGGAGGAGCTTTATATGTCAAGGATGTTTATAATTGTGAAGAGATCCAGGATTTAAATCCAGGAAGCCTTAAATCCAGGTTGAGAGCATCTGGGTGAGAATTAAGGGGAAGAGGGATGTCATTGTGGGGGTATACTACAGACCCCCAAGCCAGCCCGAGGAGTTGGATGATACCTTCCTGGAGCAGATGGCCACACATTCAAAAGGGAGAGATGCAGTAGTAATGGGAGATTTCAACTATCCCAATATACGTTGGCAGTCAAACTCTGCCAAGAACATAAGGTCCAGCAAATTCCTCACTTGCCTTGCAGACAATTTCATGGTCCAGAAGGTGGAAGAGGCAACAAGGGGATCAGCTATTTTAGATCTGATCTTAACCAACAGGGATGACCTTGTTAATGGGGTCGAAGTGGTGGGATCCTTAGGTGGGAGTGACCACGCTCTCTTGGAATTTGTTATACAGTGGGAAGGGGAAGCCAAGTGCAGCCAGACACACATTCTAGACTTTAAGAAGGCCAATTTCAGTAAACTTAGGGAATTACTGGCTGTAATTCCATGGACAAAGAGAAGGGAGTTCAGGATGGATGGGAATTTCTTAAAAGGGAGATACTAAAGGCACAATCTAAAACTGTTCCAATAAGAAGGAAAAATGGGTGATGTCTAAAGAAACCAGAATGGTTGACTAAAGAACTTTCAACTGAACTAAGTGTTAAAAGAAACATGTACAAGAAATGGAAAAATGGGGAAAACACCAAAGAGGAATACAAGCAAATAGCCAGTATATGTAGAGGGAAGGTAAGAAAAGCAATAGTGCAGAATGAACTCAGGCTTGCCAGACAAAACAATAAAAAGGGCTTTTTTAGTTATGCCCGCAATAAAAGGAAAAACAAGGAAATGATAGGGTCGCTGCATGGAGAAGATGGCCAACTACTAACAGAGGACAGGGAAAAGGCTGAATTTCTCAACACCTTCTTTGCCTTAGTTTTCTCCAAAAAAGAAAATAGTGCTCAATCTGAGGGGCGAAGAGCAGGTGATGTAGTGGGAGAAATGCAGCACAGAATAGGTAGAGAAGTAGTACAGGAATACCTGGCTACTCTAAATGAATTCAAGTCTCCAGGGCCAGATGAATTACATCCAAGGATATTAAAAGAACTGGCAGAAGTAATTTCAGAACCATTGGCAATAATATTTTAGAATTCTTGGAGAACAGGAGAAGTCCCCACAGATTAGAGGAGGGCAAATGTTGTCCCTATCTTCAAAAAGGGGAAAAAAGAAGACCCTAATAATTATCACCCAGTCAGCCTGACATCAATTTCCGGAAAAATTCTAGAGCAGATCATTAAACAGACAGTTTGTTATTACTTAGAAAGCAATGCTGTCATCACTAAAAGTCAACACGGGTTTCTCAAAAACAAGTCATGCCAGACTAATCTGATCTCTTTTTTTGATAGAGTTGCAGGCTTAATAGATGAAGGGAATGCTGTGGATGTAGCATATCTTGATTTCAGTAAGGCCTTTGACAAAGTTCCCCATGATATTCTTGCAAGGAAGCTAGTAAAATGTGGGCTAGCCAGTGCTACTGTTTGGTGGATTTATAATTGGTTGACTGACCGAACCCAAAGGGTGATCACCAATGGCTTCTCTTCATCCTGGAGAGAGGTAACTAGTGGGGCGCCTCAGGGTTCTGTTCTGGGCCCTGTGCTATTCAACATATTTATCAATGACTTGGATGAAGGAATAGAGAGTATGCTGATTAAATTTGCAGATGATACCAAATTGGCAGGGGTTGCTAATTCCCCAGAGGACAGGATTAAAATTCAAAATGACCTTGACAGATAAAGTCCTGGGCCAAAACTAACAAAATGAATTTCAACAGGGAGAAATGTAAGGTCCTCCACCTAGGCATAAAAAATGAACTGCACAGATATAGGATGGAAGACACCTGGCTAGACAACAGTACCTGTGAAAGGGATCTAGGAGTCTTAGTAGACCACAAACTGAACATGAGTCATCGGTGTGATGCGGCTGCCAAGAAAGCCAATGCGATTCTTGGTTGCATCAATAGGAGTATAGTGTCTAGATCAAGGGAAGTGATAGTACCACTCTATTCTGCTTTGGTCAGACCTCACCTGGAGTATTGTGTCCAGTTCTGGGCACCTCAATTCAAGAAGGATGTTGACAACCTGGAACGTGTCCAGAGGAGGGCGACCAAAATGGTCAAAGGTCTGGAAGCCATGTCCTATGAGGAGCGGCTTAGGGAGCTGGGAATGTTTAGCCTTATAAAAAGAAGGTTAAGAGGGGACATGATAGCCATGTTTAAATATTTGAAGGGATGTCATGTCGAGGAAGGGACAGGTTTGTTTTCCACAGCTCCAGACACTAGGACAAGGAGCAATGGTTTCAAACTACAGGAAAAGAGATTCCACCTGAATCTCAGGAAGAACTTCCTGACAGTCAGAGCTGGTCGGCAGTGGAATATGCTGCCTCGGACTGTGGTGGAGTCTCCTTCTTTGGAGGTTTTTAAGCAGAGGCTGGATGGCCATCTGTTGGGAGTACTTTGATGGATGTTCCCACATGGCGGGGGGTTGGAGTGGATAGCCTCAGTGGTCTCTTCCAACTCTGTGATTCTATGATTCTATGAACTCTCACTTAGATCAGAAATATAGTAAACCAACCTTGCTGTGTTTGGGGACCCCATTGCTCACTTGGCTGAATGAGGCTCTAGATGTCTTCCAAAAAATCCTCCTCTAGTTGCATCAGTGGATAGAACTTACTTCAGAGAGCATCATAAAAGGAGAATAAGTGAGGGCAGAATAAAGTATGCTGCTTATATACCATCCCATCATGCTTAGAACACTCTCTGTGCAGTTTACAATTAAAGTATGCAGGCTGGGTACTCAATTTACTGACCTTGGAAGGATGGAAGGCTGAGTCAACCTTGAGCTGGCTACCAGAGCTCGTCGGGATTGAACTCGGGTCATGAGCAGAGTCTTTGCTGCAGTACTGCAATGTAACCACTGCACCACAAGGCTACTTACTTTAGAATACATAAGAAATACCAATCTCCCTAGGTGAATTAGGGAACAATTGATATCCTTTGCATGCAGGAGTTCCCTGGATGTCCACACAGAGAAGTCTGGCTTGGTTTCATATGGCATATAATGTAGGATGCACTGAATTCAGATAAGATATATGTTGAATATTCATTAGATTTACTGAAAGTGTTGTAGATTTTGGCATAGTTACCAAAGTTCTGCATTTAATAAAACTTCAATATTCAATATTCAGCCTAATTGCCTCTTCTTCTTTTTTTGGAAATGTTCAAATAAAATGTTTTAGAGAGAAAGTCTGACCTTCAAATTGCTGGGTATGGGCAAAGTTATAGATGGGCATGAGGTAGGTGTGGAATGCATAACCCATTGGCATCAGTATGGGGCAGAATCTAGAGGGCAACATAAACCAGCTTTGCCCCGACTCAAGAGTTTTTCCAGTTCCAACACCAACCTAACCCACTTTTGACATAGGATGAGTTGATCACCTGCTGGGGCAAGTAAAAAAAAAAAAAATCCCCACTGCAAATTGGTCTGGTTGTCAGACACCTTTGCACCAACTGCCAGGGCAGAAGAAACAAGTGGGTTAAGGGCCTTGCTAATAAGTTTTATTGGATCATGACGGGCCAGGAATGGGTAGAACATTTAACATTTTCTTCATTTGTTTTATTTAAAACAGTGATAGCCATCCTATATCACAAGATCTCAGGGAGGCTTACAAAACTGTATTAGGCAATGTTAAACAATGGTATTAAGTCAGTCACCATTTATGATAAATGGTGGTTCCCCAAACATACAGCTCTAGACTGATCTGATGGCTATGGGTTGTCATCCGTCTCAGCCATTCAGTTATTAGAGGATCTAGGAATAGGATGACCCGGAAAGGCCTCTTTAGTACTGAAGGAGGGGACAGGAAGTGACAACTGCCACTCTGAGGTAGGGATCTAAAACCTCACTGGTCTCATCCTTGGGCTTGAGGATAGAGAACCACCAAATTAATCTCTTTGTACCACAGGATGGTGAAGCAGTTTTGTGGCCCTGATAAGACAGGAGAGTGACAATGATCTTTAAAAATTAATCAAAATTCTGTGAATAAGACTTTAACACAAAACAAATCATGAAAAAATGGCAATGGTTCCAGGTTTTTTTGCATGGACTGTTGAGGAGTCTAATTGTGTGGGTTATTTACATTTTTGGTGCTTGCATTCTGTTTTTGTGCAGTCTTTCTCAAAAGGCACTAGTCTTGTACAGAAAATTTGCACTCATTATGGAGACCTTGACCAAAAAAAAAATTACCTCTCTCACAGCCCTCATGGAGCTGAGCCCATGGTTGGAGGTATTCCTAAAGACGTCTGGGAGCTGTAGTCCAAACATTTCAAAAATCCCATGCCTAATAATCCCACAAGAACTACTGAAGCAAAGAGCACTCCTTACTGGATTCCAGGCAAGGCCCTTTTACAGATTCCAAACTCCTGCTCTACCCCAGACACTGATTGGCTACAGACTACAGCCCTTGCAAAGCTATTGGATGAAAAAGTTCTCAGGCGATTTGACAGATTGAAGATGAATGAAAGGTTATACAAAAGAGGGAAAACAAAAGAAAAACAAAACCTTTATGTAACCCTCTTACATAAACACACATGATTCATGATTACATTGCTTTCTCTTGTCTATAAATGAAAGAACACAAATGTGAAAAAGAGAGTCTCTTTAGCATTATGGGACTTTCATTAAAACATGAAAAGTCCTTCCCTAAAAACCACTGCCTTTTCTGAAAGAAAAGAAAGAGCAAAGGGACTGGAAATCACCAGAACTGCTGACTGCAGCTGTGGTGGCTCCCCTCACTAGTTTTGTACTGGAGCAACAGTAATATGGGGACAGCTGTCACTCACCTCTGATTTATAGGTTAACTTCTTACAAAGACACAAATGCAGTCAGATCTCATTATACATTTACATAAGTACGATCTCACTTAAACATATTTAGCTATATTTAGCTATTTCAGGTTCCATTTGAAAACCTTTGCACAAACTATATACAACACATTAGGAGCCTCTTGCTTGAACCTATCCATGTCTGTGTTTGTGCACAGAAAAGACACACCTTTAACACATGAATAGAAGGAGAAATATCAATGAATTTAATTTTTAAAATGGGATTTAATTCCCCTAACCCTGAACCCAACGTGATAAAATAAGCTTTCACTTAAAAAACAAAACACCTTTCTCGCAAGAAAAATTATCAGATCTTGCTTCTTGCATAGAAAGAGTTTTAATTACCTCTGAAACTCCTTGGTCCCTTACGAGCAGCTTTTCAGAAGTAATCTATTAACTAACAATAGCCTCAGTGCCTGACAAAAAGGAAAAAAAACAGATACTATCGCTTCCCAGGCCTGCTGCAGGCAGCAATATTGGTTAATAAATGTGGCTTTTTAAAGCAGTTGATAATCCAGGCATAGATCCTTAAAACCTATTTCTTCCTGACCCAGAGGACATGGGTGAGAACAGGTTGTGGAGCTACATGAGCCAGCTATCATGCTGAGCTCTTGAAAATTTGCTCCAGTTTTTAGCAAATCTTCTTCTGACATGTTTTGGATGCACACAGAAAGAACAAGGATCATCCAGTGTGAATACAAATTAGCATGCACACCATTAAGGCATGCATTATACTTCAGGGAATTCTGTGCCTTCAGCCTCTCAACACTTTGTGAATAGATAGTCTTTGGAAATTGTGCGGTATCACTAGGTCTAGTCAGTTGCATGATTCTGATCAGGGCATTGCATGCATTTCCAGAAATGCTTGTGGAATATTTTTCCCAGGTTATGTACTAAAGGAAAGTTCATTTGGAAGTGATTTTCACTGAACGTGATGCCCCATGCAGTGTAGTGCTTACCGTCTGAACTAGGTCACTAAGGCTTGAGAGATTGGGGCTCAAATTACTGTTCAAGCATGAATTGATCCATGAATAAAGGAAGTCCTCAAAATGTTGGTGAGACTTGATGGAATTGTTATCCAGTTTTGAAAAACTAATTTATTGAGAAAGATTCCAAGCACAGCAGATTTGCATGCCCTTCAATATACATTATTTGATTTATTAGGCTTTCAATGGTCAAAGACTGAAATGTTTGTAAATTTCACTTTAATTTTGTTTTTGTTTTTTTTAAAAATTCACAAAGATTGCACACTTCTTCAGAAAAGCACAACCTTTAAACCAGTGATGGACCTACACTTGAAGGCAAATTTCAGATACAGATGCATATGATGTCTTACATGGGTCTTGGCCCTGCTCTAGTTGCTGCTTATCTGGTTGTTTGCTGGGATCCTGTCAAGGCTTACCAACAGCGAGGGCTGCATCCTGCAGAGACTGAGTGGTTTCTGCTTCTGCTGCCAAATAGACTTTCTGCCTTTGCAAACAGGGCCGATTGTTACTTACTTAGCCCCAGGAACTATCTTGCCATCATTGACAGAGGGGCAAGGAAGAACCCCAATTGTTAACTGGAGTCCAAGTCCCCTGCTGGCATCTTGCAGAGAGCAGAGGGGAGGTGGGCTACCAGAATCTAGGCACTTTGTCTGAGACAAAATAAAAATGCAGTTTCATTTACTGTCTGGGAGTCTCTAAGTTATTTCTTGGGCATCGCTGCCATGACTTCTGATGGTTCTTCCTCTTGCGTGGGGTGATAATGTGGTTCTTATTATCTCAGTGGATACAAGAGTATAACCAGAAATGACTTGAAACTGTTTCTGGATGCAATTAATTTATTTACTGAAGTTTAACACAAGGAATAGAGAGAATTGTGAATGCCTTTTGTTAGTTTGAAAAGGATGAAGCATTTTCAAGTGGAAGTCAGAACAGGAATATTCTATGAAGAAAACAATAATATTCACCAACATCAAATCGATTGTTACATACAGAAATTTTCCCATGCAAAGCAGAATATGTTTTTGCTATCACTACAGCAGTCCAAATAGATATGATCAGGAATAGAGATGAGTACGAACTAAAAAACAAACCAGGAAGTTCGTTAAAAATTGCTGGTTCATTGATTTAGATTGGTTCTGGTCTATCAAAACTGACAAACCTTAACTGACCCGAACCACAAACAATTAATGATTTGATGAACTTCCTGGTTGGTCCCCCCCAAGCCCCACAGCCTGCCCCGCCACCCCCACACCTTCCCACTGCCCCTGCCACCGCCCTACTTGTGCCTGTTGATTCTTCTTTGTCCTCCGCCTCTGCCACCATCTTGAGAGACTACAGGCCTGACTTCCCTTCCAGGAGTTGGGCTTGCTTTCTCTGTGCATGCACCCAACTATCAGCTGATAGGCAGGCACATGCACAGAGGCAGCAGGCCTGGCTTCTGGAAGGGAAGTTCAGCCATGGTCTCTCAAGATGGCAGCAGCCATGGAGGAGGAGGTGATGGGACCAAGTAGGGTTGTGACAGGGACAGTGAGCAGACAACTGGGCGATCCAGAACCATGCAGCACTGGATAACAGTCTTATGAAAAAAATTTAAAGATGCTAAGATGTGTCCCTTATGCCACTTTGTGTTTAGAAGCAGGTCAACCCATGATAGAGACAATGCCATGGTTGAGATCAATAAAAATTTGGCTAAGAGTCTACTGTAACCTGGACCAGGATAGTGTGGTTTAGCGAGTTCTAGGGGACGTGACTGCCACCATAGGATCATCTAACTTGGTAAAGAACATTAGATCGATGGGCACTGTGATAGACACCTTGGGTTTGATGTCCCAATTGGAAGCAGATCAAGTGATAAAACATAGGCTATTCGACAAATAAATACATGAACTGCAGAGTGCTGCGAATAATACCTGTTCACTGTTGAATCTGCAGATTCCCATTAAAGTTGGCCAACCAGCACGGTATCTTTACCTGCTAATATGCCCCCAGGAATGCAGGACCTTTACCTTTGCTAGATGCAATGCCACTTCATTGGCAGTGCTATATGGAAGACTCAAAGGGAATCCATACAAGAGGTGTTGCTCCTGAGAGCTGGGTGGAGTGGAGTTTCTCACATGATTTTGTATAGACCATTCTGTACAGATCTCCATAGAAAATATTTAGACCTCTTTTTATTAAAGAAGAGGGGCTGTTTGGATTATGACACATTGAGGTACATTCTGTCAATAGGAGAGTCAGATATAGCGGACAATGTGGCAGCTTTTTTGAATCAGATATTAAGGAGGAGTAGATTGAGACATCATGAATTTGTAGATTTAGTTAATTAATTGTTTGTTATCTGTATATGTGACTGCTTTTTACATGCTAATAAAGGCTTTTGATTTGATTTGATAACCGTCTCCCCAAGATACAATGTAATACTGATTAAATTATCAATACTGGGGCAGAATCCTATTGACCATTTATCCTTGCTTAAGGGGAACTTTGTAAGTCTTGGTGGCTCCTTAGCAAGGTTCTGGTTGCTTTCCTGGAGTAAGTCTGCAATAGGACTCTGGCCATCATTTCTAGATTTGCATCTGTACCTATACATTATAATACACAATTGTATGGAAATTGTTGTCCTTTTTGTTCTGTTTATTTAGTGCTTCACATCCTCCTTTCTTGTGTAAATTATATGATGATGCCAAATTTTCATATTGTTATAGAACAAATAGACACTATGATGAAATGAGGTAGGTTTTAGGGTATCCCAGTAGAAGATAGGCTGTGGGTGTACGGAGGAACAGTCCTTGAGCATCTGGCTCAGTATGTGCTTGAGTGTCACCTATATAGAGACACAAGAGAAAGATATGACTACTTTTAAAGATAGTGAAATATGGAAGCGTAATAGAGACAATGATCTATTTATTACAAGCATCCAACCCATATATGATACAAAGAGTCGCAGTATTTGTTATCAAGGCCACTCTATGTAGAACAAAGTATCTGGATACTATTTGTGTGAATAGCTCTGTTATAAAGATTCACAGCTATTAATGCCAGCCTATTATTTTTGTGCTGAAGGTTCCTAAATGTTATATTATTGTCTCCTTGGTATTTTAGTTTAACTGAAAGTAAAGATCAGATATGTATTTTAAAATTTTGTTATTATAGATCTGTATTATTTTAGTACGTAGTAGTAAATACATTTTGTGTGAAGTGTTATAAAATCTAGAGGTATGATGTTAGGTAACAGTTTTGATGTAACAATTTGGGGTATTGTTTTATTTTATTTTAATATGGTAGTACAATGGTCTTTTGAGCAATAAATGTATCCATAATGATGGCAAGGAGAACATTTTTGCAATTCTTTCACCATGTGAGAGAAAGAAGGATTTATATCCCCAAGCATCTAAATTCCCAAGCATTTCAGCAAGATAGAAATTTTACAGAGGAAACCTGATACTTTACACAGCAATTTATGACATTTTTGTACAACAACAACAAAAAAATTCAAAGGTAATGGGGGGGGGGGGGGAGAGATGATTCCCTCTTGTGCTCCAGCACAAGGAAAAGCTAGGAAAATTTTACAAAAATTAGAATTTTCTCACATAGACCTCCCAACCTTGCAAGAAGGTGAAATTTGAACATACTGAAAAGTTTAGTGAATCTTCATTACACCCCAAGGTCTGTGGACATTGTTCCAAAATACACACACACCACACACATACGTGTTTGTACTGATAGTCTGAGCTCACAGAATTGCATCCTGGGCTCATGCTCAGGTTATTGCAAGCACTCTGCCAGAAATCCTCCAAATGAGAAAGGCTTGCTCACAAGGAGACCTTTATTCATGAAGAGTCTTATTCCACAGTTAGGCACTACTTCATGGGGCCAGTGATTTAGTCTTTGATTTTAGATATTAGTGTTCTCTATGAGAGAGCTTTCTGGAATACTCTTAGCCTCCAACTTAAACTCTAGAGTAGAACTCCCATATTTCAGAGGCACCAAGCTCTCTGAGAGGCCTGCATGTTCAGGGGTGATCTGTAAAGTCTCTCAGCCCAGCTTGGTCCTTCATCCCCTCCATCCCAAGTAATTGTTCAAAGACGATTCCGTCACCACTAGGAAGACAGTCCAGCACTAGTGCACAGCATCCTTTGGGCAAATGCTGAAGCATGCTTTCAGGTTTGTCCAGACGTTGTCGTCTTCTTGGTGTTGACAGTAGCACTGAGCCCATGTTGCCATACTAGATAGCATGGATTTCACTAGCAGTGGGGGAGACAGTTCAGTACTATATGAGCGATGAGGGCTCCTACTGAGCAGCCTGTTCTATTATCGTATCTATCATTATCCAATGCCTACTGATCTTACTCAGTGGCCCAGTTTGCTAGGGGGGAGCTGCCTCTTCAGGGGCTGTGTATTTTACAGTCCACATTACAGTATAAATGAGAAGATCCATCTGTATCTGGTGTTTTTGATCCTGCAGAATGTTTATTCTGTGAAATACAGTTAAGGTAGGGTTGTGTGAAGAATCCTGTTTCAGTCCAAAGTTTGATGGACTTGACTCTGATTCCACTTCTGAAAATGTAGAACTAATGCAATTTGAAAATGCAGATTCACATATACAAAAGGGAGGTGTTTCACCCTATAAATATCTCTCTGCAAACAGTGTAACACAGTGTAAAACTGTGTAAACACAGCTGAGACACAAAGGTGGAAAGGGAAGTCTGCTGTTGCAGACTTTGTAGATGGTCCAGAGCTTTGAAAAGTTTCCCTACTTCTTTCAGACTATGACTTCCAAAATTCCTCAGTTGAGGAGAGCAACTTTTCCAAGGGGTAGCCAATCTTGAGAGGTCTGGGGCCTGCACATGACCATGTCTGGGCCTAAGAGAGCTGCAAACATGATCCTGTGAAGAGATGGGGAGAAACCCCAGGGACAGGGCACCAGACGCATAATAAAGTTTTAACGATATCACCAGAAATCACACTCTTGAGCAGAAGCTCAAGCATTTCAAACTGCTCTTGGAAGATGGTCTTGCAAACCACCTTTGGCACAAGGAAGTCAGTGCCACACTCCTGGTCCTTGATAGGCAGATAGGCTGCCCTCTTAGAAGAGGCTCAGGTAATTGCCTAGGGCAAAAGCTCCTTTGAAGTACCTTTTGGCTGGCAGATCAGGAATAGACAAAGGAGCTGAAAAAGCATAAAGATGGTGGCCAGAAACAAAGAGAGAGATTCATGCCCTGCTTCGGACCACAAAGATGTGATGCTACAATATGCATCTCTAGGAGTAAGTGCAGCTTTGCTTGTCTAAGCAGACAGGATTAGCTAGAATTTAGGATAGCCACTTTGTAGATTTGACTTTATCAAGCTGTACCTTGTCTAAGAGATGGGGAGCACTCCAGGTGATTTTACTACTAAAATTCCTAAGGCAAAGTTTTAGTTTTAATTTTCTTTAAGGGGGATCCGTGGAGTGCCTGGGAGGCCCAGAAGTTCTGGGAGGTTGCAAAAATTACCTTGGAGGACACTTCCCTAACCCAATATTTTGTTTTGTGTGTCGCAGCTGTAGAATAGAACCTGAACATTAAACAGAAAGAGAAGATGAGGAAAATATTAATGACATAAATCAGAGGAGGGAAAAACCTTTATGTCAAGTTGTAAGGGCAATTTTCCTTAGAGAAAGAAGCACAGACCACCTATTTTATAATTATCACCACAAATTATTCATTTATTTATTTTCTTTGTGACAAGCACTGGTGTTTAACTGACCTTGTCTGTTTTGAACAATGTATGTATCTGTAGACACAAAAATATGTCCAGCTCAGAATTGAAATTACTGCATTAATATTCAGGATCTTTGCAAGAGTTTAAATCTGGATTAAAATGCATTAATGGGTCTCCTTTTAACAAGTTCTTCCCTTTGTATATTCAATATTTGCAAAGAATTTGGTATTGTCACCTTTGCCTGTGCTAAGAGTGAAGAGGAGGCAAGGCATGTAATTGAGGACTTAACAGGGTATCCCTTTCCATGTATGTTTAGCACAGAGGTATCTGATGGCAAGGTCTGGAGAAAATTATTTTGCTAAGTCAATGAACCACATCAGAGGACAATACAGGGACAAATATATGCCCTGTTACAGATAAGCCGCATGGACACAGGAAGCAGGACTCAGTGCATTGTTGATGGATAAGTCTAGGATCCATACAGGGCTGCTCCCATGTCTTCAGCCCACACCCTCAGTGCAGGCCAGATACAGTGTGGAGGGAGATTTCCACATCCTTGCCAGGCAGAGCAGTCATGTTTCTTTGTATCACAGAGGACATCCCTATGTTTGGATGTCTGTTAAAAGACAGTAATCTATTTAAATGGGGTCTCTAATGGAAATATTCCATTCTTTGCAAAATAATTCTTAGTGGATGTTTGTCGAAGCAAAACAAAGTGCCAAATGGAAAAAAAATTGGTGCTTTGTTTTGCTTTGGCAAAACACGATCCCTGATCTGGGTCATGAACTGAATCACTAATCAGTCCAGTTTGTTAGTTTTTCTAGATCACGATTCGGTTCGTGCCCATCTCTAACAAAAAGTCAATTCTTTGAACAAGTTCAAATCTCCAGGGTCCGATGAACTGCATCCAACATCCCTTCCACTTCCTATACGTGTCCTTTTTGTTTTCAGGTCCTCTCTGAGCTTTTTGTGAAGACACTGTGAAGGAGCGGTAGACCCAAAGGAGAAAGAACAGAGTGAGCCATCCCCCTCAGCTAGAGACGTCTGAGCGGGAGAGAGATATAGAAGTAGGGAAGACAATGGAAAGTGAGGAGTTGAATGTGGAGGAAGGGAAAAGAAGGGAATCAAAGGGGAAAGAGGAGAAGATTGAAATCTGTCTAGTGGAAGAGAGAGAGGGAGAAGGGGAGGAGGAGTTAATTTTGCCCATGTGGGAGGAGGATATAGGGGAGCAAAGTGGGAGGAGACAGTTCAGTGTACCAAGGAGGGAGAAAAAGAAGGAAGGGGAAGAAAAGAGGGGTGAGAAATGAGAATTCGAATTTGATAGAATGCGTGGGTTGTTGGAGGACTTCCCTAATTTGAAGGTAGGAGGGTTGCTACCTGACCCGGACAAGTCTAAAGAAAAGGGAACATCGGCAGAAGCTCTAGAATGGACAGTTGTGGTCTTTCCACGGGGACAAGGTCACTCGAGGAAGGTGATTCGGCCGGACCCTTCCTTCAACCACCCACCACCGGAGGGAGATTGGGCCAGACACCCTTGTTGTGGGACAATATGCGCTGTCCGGAGTGCTCCGCTGAGGAAGCCCACCGATCGGGAACGTTTTGGGCCAGCCCCTCAATGAATCCTGTCAATTTCCAGACAGGGTTATCGTCCTCACAATTTGGACAGTTACCAGATCTTAGTTGTTTTGAACCAATAGAAGCTGTTGTAGACTCACCTAATGTTAAACTAAATAAATATGTTAACGTTCAAAAAGAGACTCAGTTGTCATTTCCTGCCAAAAAGGAGGAACTGCTTCAGATCTTATTTGAACCCAATCACAGACACGTTGCCCTTTTTTTTTTTTTTTTTTTTTTTTTTTTTTGCTGTCGTTCATCTTTTTTTCTGGTTGGAATTGTTTGTTGTTGTGCCTTTAGAATTTCCTTTTTGAGCAACTCCTTTTGACAAAGAGTTCAAGGTACTGACTTGGCCTCCAAATTCCCCAGATCTCAATCTGATCAAGCATCTATGGGATGTGCTGAGACACCAAATCTGATCCATGGAGGCCCCACTTCACAACTTGTAGGGCTTAAAGGATCTACTGCTAATGTCTTCATGCCAGATTCCATAGGACACATTCAGAGGCCTTGTGGAGTCCATGCCTTGAAACATCAGAGCTGTTTTTGGCAGCACAAGGGGGACCCACATGATATTAGGCAGGTGATTCCACCCAATGTCGTGTCATCTGCAAATTTGATTAAGTATTCTCTGCACTCCCTCATCCAGATCATTAATTAAATCATACTTTAAATCATACTTTGATCGGGCAGCTCTTTCAAATGGAAGACTGCCCTTTTTAAAAGAAGGCATATGACTCTCCTATATCATCTATTTACTCAGAACAAATTATTCCTATGGAGTGGGATGCAACCCCCTCGAGCAGTGCAAGAGGCCAGGTGGAAGGAGGCCCATTTAGAATGATTTATTTTCAGCCTCTGGTGAGATCTAATTATTTGTTGCCTTTTGTTTTCTTGTTGGAGTTGTTCTGTTCTTACATTCAGTCAGAAATCGTTTTTCAGTTGAAGAAGCCCTCGACCCTTGAAGTTTAATTACTAATCAGATACATACAGTCCCATCAGTAAACCTGCCAAGAGGACTTGGTATTTATTGCACTATCTACTTCACTGATAGGAAAGGCGTGTTTTTTTCACACCACATTTTAGGATGGCCATAGTCCTGAACAGGTTGCAACAGATGAGGACAACCTGCAACTCTAAGCCTCTGTCCCATCCTTTTTAAAATTATCTCTGTCCTTTGGTTCATTTTCAACTGCCTTTAGCTAGCATTCAGCTGAGACCTTTGGAAAGTAGCTTACTTACCTTACAGTCCACTTTACAGAGAGGAAGAGGTGAATTGAGAGGAGGCATCAAAGAGAAAAGAAGAGAAAGAAAGAGAGAGACATAAGATGAGACCTGCTGGATCAGAACAGAACATTTGTTCTCACTGTGGTCAACCAGTTCCCTGTGGGAAGCCCACAAGCAGAACATGAGCATGGCAGTACTTTTTTTTGTTAATGCTCATCTATGACTGCAGATTGATGTCAATAGTGGAGAGAATGTACAGTCATCGTGGCCAGTGTGGAACTGGTGAAGGTTCCCCCAGCTGCAAGAGTAGCCTCTCCACTTCTCTAAGAACAATGGCTATATTTCCTACCTCCAGCTCACCTGTGGACTGGGGCTATGGCGGGATGGAGACAGATGATACCCTTGAAGCCACAGGTGTGGCCATGGTGGGGCTTGAATTTAAGGAGGAGAGTGAGGCAGAAGAAGGGAACTGTTGGGTGGACACGGTGGATTGGGAGGTATGCAAGGATCAGGAAGTGCTGCCACTGCCACCTGGCTTGAAGGCTGGCTGGAAGATGATCTGAAGGTGTGATCCCAACACCAGAGATTGAGTTGAGCTGCTCGTGCTGCTAGAGGAACCCACCTGCAAGATGCTGAGAGGTCCAGAGAACCCGCATCAGGCCCACAGCTGCAAGACGAAGCACCAGGGGCAAGTGGCTCCATCAGAGAAATCCTGCAGACATCTTCCCCCTGAATTCTGAGAGGTACTGCATCCTGCTACCCCTTGCCCTCTGTCCTGCTATGTGGGAGAGGCCAGCCAAGTCCACATGGAATTTGGATGGGCTGACCATGAGTATTACCACACCTATGGGACAGCAGCCACTGGCAGGGACCAAGGGGGAGTGGTTGGAGAAGGAGCATTTGCTGCTCATTTCCAAAGGCACCTAACAACTTACATTCAACACCCTTGCTGTGGGACCCCATGCCTGGCCCACCTGAGAGGGGCCCTCGACTTGGTGGAGGAGGTGGGGCTCTGCACCTCCCAGTAAAGACTATGCAGGGGCAGTGCCCCAAGCACAGAGGGAGTGATGCTAACTCCCTGGCACCCAGAGTTACCCTGTTTTAAGTTAATGTCCCTGTTGGTTCTTTAAAATTTCCACTGCTCAATAAAAGAGGTAATTTCTGCAGTTACTCTTGGTGTCTTCATGAAAGGGGCCACAGGATCACTCACAACTAGTCAGCACTGATAGCCCATCCTCTAGCCTCTTACCGATTTCCAACCATTGCTAAATATAGTGCAGTGTGAAAAAAAAGCTCCCTACCTGGAAACACCAATATTCAGCTTGAGTGGGCAATTCTATTACTGTGAGATTGGTTTCTACTTACCATGGATACTTTGGTACACCTGTATCATGTCTCCTTTTACTCACCTTTACTGTAAAAATCTTCAAAAGAGAACAGAAGAAAGAAAAACGGTGCCTATGCCCATTTTTGGTTCTGGTCCTGACCATGACTAATTTTGGCCACGTTAACCTCCAGCATGGAGCTCTTGCGCTGACAGATTATCTCCAAAGGAACACGAACTCTAACAGAAGAAAGACTGCCTTCCTTGGGTTACAGGATTGTATGCAAGGAGCTGCACACTCTGGATTAGGGATATAAATTCTTACTTAACCCTTCCTTTGGCATGAGGGGCCACAGAATTGTTCTCTTCACCAGGCAAGACAATGAGCTGTTTTATGGCACTCTCATAATAATATAAGAATGACTTTTTACACAAACCAAGCAAAATTGTCTAGATAATAAAAACTGTTCAAAATGATGGTAGCAACTACCTTGTTGCATAGTCATTTAATGACTAAAAAAAATCAGAGGGGTTGCTCATTGTTTATGAACCATCAGTGATCATTCTGTGTTTGATATTCATGCATTTGCTGTGCTTTTCAAAAGGGCAATGGTTTTGAATAGAGAAACTCTGCATTTAATGGTAACATGGGTTAGAAACAGCATAACATGTCTCTGTCTATCCTGGAGATGACAAACAATGTGTGTTAGAAAATTCCACCTTCTGCTGAGTCAAGATAGTTGAAATCAACAAGAACAAAGAATTTATTGAATGCTATTTATGTTTCTGCTCTGATTTCATCCTCAGTTACCTTCCAGATACCAACCCCATTCTCTAAGTCATAGGTTTTGTAGATGCCTTCAAGAAGTGTCAAGTTAAATCACAAATCTCTATTGCAAAAACAGGCAATATGTAGTTGGGGGGTCTCATGCAGCCCCCTGCCCCCAGTCACCCTTGCAGACTAAAATATATATTTTAAAGGTACAGAAAATGCTCTCTCACCCTCTAGGAGGTGTACCCTGTATGACATGTTTTGGGGCCTTCCTGCTTCCCATATTTTGACTATTAGAGGGCACAAGGGGGTCCAAGATCTAGGGATGAGTCTTCATTTCCCCTGGATCTCAAGTTAATAGAATCCTTCAAACAATCAGGAAAATTGTTAAAAAAAAACTATTAACAATTATGCAAAGAGTTGTACCTACTTTCAAGCATCCCCCCTCATTCAATACTCAACAAAAGAATATCAGGACCAGGAAGTGAGGCTGGTACAAGCAATACTATCCCTCTTGCACATGTGCCGGAATTCTATTCAAGTTCCTTTGCCATAATTTACAAAGGTCACTCCTTTATTTGAAGCTGTTCTTAAAACCAGTTTGATAGTAAAGAACTGTAAGAAGAGCATCAGAAGGTAACTGCTGGCTATCAGACTGGGCAGACACCTCATCACAGTCTTGCTCATGATGGTAAAATGTATTTTAATTCTAATCATAATACAGTAATTATTCTGAATGGCTAAAGCTACTTGTTTATCCCATTGGACCAAGGGGTAGATTGGATAAATCTACTCAGTCATTTGTTCAGTGTGCCTACTTTGTGACACAGATGCTCTGGAAAGTTTGCACTTCTAATTCTCTCTTGTGCACTTTTGGCGATGTGTAAGTGGCCACTAAAAAACGGTGTTCCACATAATGAATAGAGTGAGGCAGCTTCTTCAATCCCACAGACTCAGTCAGTCAGTCCTCTTTCAAGTTTTCCTGCGTAATGTCTGAAATCCAGTTGGTGCAACTTCATCAGCTTAAAAATCAATTGTGTTGTCAGCCTGCAATATTACTTTTTAAGTTAATTTAAAGCTTCCTGCTCCCCACTTTCAGGTTCCTAGCCTCTTTAGGGATACTGTTTGACCGGAGGAAGCATTTGGAATCTTTGGGATGGGGAAGAAAACCCTTAATATTGAAAATTAATGGCCGTCCTAAAATCAATAGTGGCAATCTGACAGTGATTTCCCAAAATTAATGGCTCCCCTTCCCATAACTGAGGCTCCCAAAGACTTCCACAGGTTGAAAGAAATCCCTAAGGAGCCTCGGAATAGGAAGCTTTAAATTAAATTACTACAAAGCAGCAGCGTGGACCACTAATATCATTTTCATTTACGCTCTTTACTCAACACGATTTCAGTCTGGGTCTCACTTCTATGGCAGCAGTTGCCTTCACACCAAATAGAGAAGCTGATGTGAATAATTCAAATTCTGTGTTATTCCACATTTTGATCAGGTGTACAGCTAGTTAACCAATCCATCAGTCTCCATTATGTATAACCATTTATTTTAGAAGAGGTTAAAATATACACAAGGATAAAATTGTGTCTGAAGTAAATAGTGAAGCAAAAACGTGAGAAAAATAAAATGCATATGACTAATTACAACTACAGGTAAAAGATTTCTCCTGTTGCATTTGTTTCAGAGGTGACCATTCAGAAATTTAGGACTATAGCATCCATTGTCCATAGGCCCAGTGATGCAAAATAACAGGATTTGCAGTCCAAAAACATATGGAGGGCCACAAGAGATTATTTATTCTAGTGCACATTCTTAGTACATGATTTTCTTACTTAGGATAGAATGCAAATGCTCCTTTGCTGGGGAAGGGAGAGAGAAAATCTATGAAATTTTGAGTGGGGGGAGCTTATCTTGAAAGACAAGTTGGTAGACATATTTTTTTTCCATTTTTGTTTTGTTATTTTTATAGGAAAAACACAATCCCACTGCTTCATGTTTCCAGGTTTTGTACATCTTTTATGGCAAGGTGGATAACATATCTCCCATCATCAACATCCAGTCCCCCAGAGCCATTTTAGCAGCACCTCAATACCCTTGCAACTCTGGATCTTCACTGCTCTCCCCATTTGTCCCCTCAGAAGTCTCTTTATGCCTTCTAGTATTAAGAATACTAAAAGAAAAAGAAAAAAGAATGTGCAAATTAGGACATAAATATAGGTAAAGGTAAAGGTTCCCCTTGACATTTAGTCCAGTCGTGTCCGACTCTAGGGGGTGGTGCTCATCCCCGTTTCCAAGCCATAGAGCCAGTGTTTTGTCCGAAGACAGTTTCCGTGGTCACGTGGCCAGCGCGACTAGGCATGGAACGCCGTTACCTTCCCACCGAGGTGGTACCTATTTATCTACTTGCATTTGCATGCTTTTGAACTGCTAGGTTGGCAGGAGCTGGGACAAGCGACGGGAGCTCACTCCGACGCGTGGATTCGATCTTACAACTGCTGGTCTTCTGACCTTGCAGCACAGAGGCTTCTGCGGTTTAACCCACAGCGCCACCACGTCCCTAGGACATAAATATATATACATAAATATAAGCCATGTCTATCCCTTTAGGTCCACTCCTTCAGGATGGACATGGCTTATATCTAAAAAATGGCCCTCGGCCCCACTGAGATCACCCACCCTGTTTAATGGCAATAAATCTGTCATCTCGTCTCAAAATAGCATGTTGTTGAAGATTCGGAGCCAGGGAGGAAGAGATGAGACTTCTTGGTGAGAAAGATTTGCAATTAAGCTGAAATGTTTTAGACAGCTGAATTGCTCTGATAGGTCTTTGTGATTACTGTTTCTCACAACCAAAGCTGCACCGAAGCTGATAATTGAAGCTATCATTTCATAAACATAGTCATGTAACACCTCCTTTGCAAAGGACAATATACTTGATGAATTGTGCAACCTTTCAAATTCTTCTTCCATTTTTCTGAAGTTAAAAGGAAGGAGCTCTCCCGGAATCTATGTCTGGATGGGAGGTAGACAAACTTGTCAGTCTCACATTTTCTGAAACCCAGTTTTTGAAGGATTTTAACTTAACCTCTGGCCTGTTTATGAAAAAGTGCACTAGTTTTGTGAGTTCTCAAATTGCAAAATAAAAATTTCAACCAGGTGTGCTGGTTTAATTTGATAAGTGCTATGCTACCCCACATGGGGAGGACTGTGTTCTACAGATCAGTCTTTACATTTTTAAAAATGAGGACCTTTTCAAAAAAGTGGTGACATCTTTAATTCAGCTCCACAAACATGACTGCATGAAAGGATTTGAAAGCCAGACTCCAAATGCAAAGCTGTCTACCATTCAGAACTCTTCGCCAAGACGGAGAAATCTATTAGTTTCACATTTTCCTTCATTCTTTTTTTAAAATTTTGTTCTGCTGCTATTCAAAAGACCTAACGATTGGAAGTGTATTGCCTCAAGTTAAGGCAGTTGTATAGATTTTATGTGTTCACAACAGATAATGTCTATGGAGATTTCTTAACTTTGAATTTGAGTTTGCCTTCAAAAGTTACACCTTTTGCATAGTAGTGCAACAGGATTTTCTAAACACACACACACACACACACACTCAACTTCTCTCCATCCTGTTCATTAAGAGATTTGTGGATTTTGATACTTTCTTGTCAGATAATGAAGCAAATAATGGTTTTAACCATCCACAGGTTGAAAATGTTCCTTCTTTCAAAACAGGGCTGAGAAACATTGCTTTTTTTGGGATTACAAATCCCATGTTGCAGTGGAAAAAGAAAAAAGAAAGGAAAAAAGAGAGAACTGCTTCCACACTCCATTTTCAATCCACCTGACAGATTTAAGACATGTCAGAGGATCTCCCACAGAGACACAGATAATATCAGTAGAAATATAGCCATCCAAAGAATAGATTTTTCTGCCTGGCTAACTTGGTGGCAGGAAAAGTTTACAATGTAGTTGGGTAGGTTGAAGTTGTTGAACCTGTAGTTAGCAAAATTTTGCAGCATCTCTGTGTGAATATCTATATGTGAATCAAGAGCCTGTTCATACATATAAACAGTATGGGTACAACCCTATTGCAGAAACATGGAATAGAAGGAAAGTCACATGAAGTATCCCCTTTCTCCAGGAAAACTCCTTGTCACATGCCCATTCACCCCTTGGCACATGCCCATTTGTTCAGTCATGAAAGCTCTTTTTCCTCCATAGAACTGTTATACGATACTGTCCTCTGTGTATGTTGCTGTTGTTTAGTCATTCAGTCATGTCCGACTCTTTGTGACCCTATGGACCAGAGCACGCCAGGCCCGCCTGTCTTCTACTGCCTCCCGGAGTTGGGTCAAATTCATGTTGGTCACTTCAATGACACTGTCCATCCACCTCATCCTCTGTCGTCCCCTTCTCCTCTTGCCTTCACACTTTCCCAACATCAGGGTCTTTTCCAGGGAGTCTTCTCTTCTCATGAGATGGCCAAAGTATTGGAGCCTCGGCTTCAGAATCTGTCCTTCCAGTGAGCACTCAGGGTTGATTTCCTTCAGAATGGATAGGTTTGTTCTCCTTGCAGTCCAGGGGACTCTCAAGAGTCTCCTCCAGCACCACAATTCAAAAGCATCAATTCTTCGGCGGTCAGCCTTCTTTATGGTCCAGCTCTCACTTCCATACATCGCTACTGGAAAAACCATAGCTTTGACTATGCGGACCTTTGTCTGCAAGGTGATGTCTCTGCTTTTTAAGATGCTGTCTAGGTTTGTCATCACTTTCCTCCCAAGAAGCAGGCGTCTTTTAATTTCGTGGCTGCTGTCACAATCTGCAGTGATCCTGGAGCCCAAGAAAGTAAAATCTGTCACTGCCTCCATATCTTCCCCTTCTATTTGCCAGGAGGTGATGGGACCAGTGGCCATGATCTTAGTTTTTTTGATGTTGAGCTTCAGATCATTTTTGGCGCTCTCCTCTTTCACCCTCATTAAGAGGTTCTTTAATTCCTCCTCACTTTCTACCATCAGAGTGGTATCATCTGCATATCTGAGGTTGTTGATATTTCTTCCGGCAATCTTAATTCCAGCTTGGGATTCATCCAGTCCAGCCTTTCGCATGATGTGTTCTGCATATAAGTTAAATAAGCAGGGAGACAATATACAGCCTTGTTGTACTCCTGTCCCAATTTTGAACCAATCAGTTGTTCCATATCCAGTTCTAACTGTTGCTTCCTGTCCCACATATAGATTTCTCAGGAGATAGATAAAGTGGTCAGGCACTCCCATTTCTTTAAGAAATTGCCATAGTTTGCTGTGGTCCACACAGTCAAAGGCTTTTGCATAGTCAATGAAGCAGAAGTAGATGTTTTTCTGGAACTCTCTGGCTTTCTCCATAATCCAGCGCATGTTAGCAATTTGGTCTCTAGTTCCTCTGCCCCTTCGAAATCCAGCTTGTACTTCTGGGAGTTCTCGGTCCACATACTGCTGAAGCCTACCTTGTAGGATTTTGAGCATAACCTTGCTAGCGTGTGAAATGAGTGCAATTGTACGGTAGTCGGAGCATTTTTGGCACTGCCCTTCTTTGGGATTGGGATGTAGACTGATCTTTTCCAATCCTCTGGCCACTGCTGAGTTTTCCAAACTTGCTGGCATATTGAGTGTAGCACCTTAACAGCGTCATCTTTTAAGATTTTAAATAGTTCCACTGGAATGCCAATCACCTCCACTGGCCTTGTTGTTAGCCATGCTTTCTAAGGCCCACTTGACTTCACTCTCCAGGATGTCTGGCTCAAGGTCAGCAGCCACACTATCTGGGTTGTCCGGGACATCCAAATCTTTCTGGTATAATTCCTCTGTGTATTCTTGCCGCCTCTTCTTGATGTCTTCTGCTTCTGTTAGGTCCATACCATTTTTGTCCTTTATCATGTCCATCTTTGCACAAAATGTTCCTTTAATATCTCCAATTTATTGAACAGATCTCTGGTTTTTCCCTTTCTATTATTTTCCTCTATATCTTTGCACTGTTCATTTAAGAAGGCCCTCTTGTCTCTCCTTGCTATTCTTTGGAAGTCAGCATTCAATTTTCTGTAACTTTCCCTATCTCCCTTGCATTTTGTCTCCCTTCTCTTCTCTGCTATTAATAATCTGCTATTATTCTCTGTCCTCTGTGTATAGGCAACATTATTAAATGAATGAACGAACGAACTAAAATATGAGTAAAAACAAAAGCAGAATGTGTATAAACAGCATGTGCATAAGTTATCCTGTCAATTAATGCTGCATTCATCTACTTCAGTCCATGAATAATTATGCCAAATTAGGCCTACTAGGTGCTACAAGACTGGTTGTTGTTGTTGCTGTGGTTAATCTCCTGGGAATCACTGTGAGCGCAGGTCCCTGATATTGAGTCCCTTGGGAATGGTTCTAGGGGAGCTCACATTCAGACTAAAGATTTCAGTGCTCTGGCAAAATTGTATGCAAACAGTTTCTCAGGTCCCTGTCCTTGGCTATGTTCAAAGCAGTAAAGTAAGGGTGAGGGACGGAAGCATGTCTCTTAGATTACACTCTGTGCCACTTTTAGGAATGTTGGGGTGGGGTGAGTGGGAGAGACAGCACTCAATTTCCTCTCTCAGTTTGTGAGTGAGGATTATGAGTTGTGTTGTGGGCTAAATGAGTAGGAACATCATGAGTCTAGTTTGGTTGAACCCATCATTTCCTGTTGATCCACTAAAAACACTGAGGCCTCAGGTGTCATCAACTCATTCAGTTACTTATATGACCTGCAGTTTCAGTACAATGTTCTTTAAATAAGCTTCCTTTAAATTATCCACTGTAAACAGAATGTGCAAAGGAAGTAAAACAGTAAGAGAGAAACAGGTTTAAGAGGGCATATAAGTCATTAAAGCGATAGAATACTGTGTATTGCAGGCATTTAAGCATACTTTGTGATATAATAAAGTATTCTGAACTCAGTGTGTGTAGCTGATGGGGGAATTTGTGTGTATGCATCCATTATACAATCAAATATTCTCAAGACAGATGAAAGTTCCCAAAGTATGATTCAAAGTGTAGGCACACGTACCACATTTCAACTTGATATACCATAGCTCCTTGTTTGTTGTATTTTTCAAATGTTGGTGTACCTTGTGAGCTGCTAGCTAAATTCTTCTGGATTCAACTGTTTTTCTCAATGGAGAAAGGGCTGCCTTGCCAAAAAGAAGATAGGAATTTGCACCACACTTCCAAACATTAATTTAGATCATCTGGCAACATTGATTCCATTATAGGTAACAGTAAGATAAGATCACTGTAATATTCTACTTTTGTTTTGATTTGATACTTTTGGTTTGATAAAGAGAATGAACCAAGTATAGAATGTGGCTACTCAATAGGAATGTGAATTTTTTTGCGCGCGCGCGCACAAACACACACACACTTGTATGGAAGCATATGAATATTTTAATGTATTTTCCTAATATATGGAAACTGAGCCTTATGAAGAAAGACTGAAAGAACTGGGCATGTTTAGCCTTGAGAAAAGAAGACTGAGGGGAGGTATGATAGCACTTTTCAAATACTTGAAAGGCTGTCATTCAGAGGACGGGCAGGACCTGTTCTCAATCATCTCAGAGTGCAGGACACACAACAATGGGCTCAAGTTACAGGAAGCCAGATTTTGGTTCAATATCAGGAGAAACATCCTTACTGTTAGAGCAGTATGGAACCAATGACCTGGAGAGGTGGTGAGTACTCCAACACTGGAAGCATTGAAGAGAAATTTAGACAACCACCTGCAGATATCCTTTGATTTGTATTCCTGCACTGAACAGAGGGTTGGACTCGATGGCCTTATAGATCCCTTCCAAATTCATGATTCTTTGAGTCTATGATTCTATTTTTATTACTCCTCCTCTATCAGAGATGGGACATCATCATGGATATTCTAACACTGCTAAACAATGGTGCTGTGTTAAATCCAAAGTGCCATTTTCCTAGAACTTCCGCCAATGTTTTCTTTTCTTTCCTGCACTTCTTCTCCCATTTATTGTTTTCTTGCACGATCAGCTGTAACAATCTCTACTCACAATTTCTTATTACAGAATTGAATCTGTTGTTACCAGCCATCAAATTGCGACCAACTTATGGCAGTCCTAATAGAGTTTTGTATGAATATGAGGAGTTCAAGGAGAAGATTATCAGTGCCTTCCCCTGGTTTCCATGGCCAAGTGGGATTTGAACCCTGGTCTACCGAGTCCTTTCCCAACTTTCTATCCATTATGTCACTCTGAGTCTTGAAGTATTCTATCTTTCTGTATTTAATGTGCTTTATGATTTCTTGGCCTTTATTTGTTCCATTTAGTACTTTTTCGTTTACTATCATCTTCATCCAAGGATTTCGTAAAATTCTGTGATAAATCCACATTTCAAATAATTCCATTTTTATAGGACTCCAAAATTCTTAAAATTCTATGACGAATCCATCTTACAAATTTTCCTTCTTCTTTTTTAAAAATAAAAGGCCACAATTCCATGCTATTTTCGCTCTGCTGATGAGCCCGCTTTGTCAGCACGGAGTGCCTTTGCCTCCTCCTGGGATATCGTGAGACTCTGGAAGTCCCATGAGAGCGACCCAGGAAGGGAGGGGGGAAGGAGTGAGCTACTTCAGAAGCATTTTGCCCTCCCTTCAGCCTCTTACTTGCTGGCAACAGAGGAGGAAAGAGCTTCGCCGTTTGCGATATTTTAAAACTGCGTAGGTCTGATTTTTTCTGCTGGATGATTTAGCTGCTTGGAAGTGGGGGGTTGCATAGGCAACCCCCCACCCATGGTTTGACTACTGAGCTTCAGCTCCCGAATTTAGGAGCTGCTTTGAGAGAAGGATTTTAATTTTCGTTACTTTTATTGTCTTTATTATATGAGAGAGAGGGGTCCAGAGCACAATAGGGCAGAGAGGCGAGGCCGTTCGGGCCTGGCCAGGTGAGGGCCTGGGCTCCCGTTAAGCTTATTGAAAGCAGTTGGATGAATTTTAATCAATCTTAGTAATTAATTCTTCTAGTGTAAATACGAATTTAAATTAAAAATTTAATTCTACATGCAAAAAAAAAAAAAAAGAGGCAGAGAGAGAGAGAGAGAGAGAGAGAGAAATTTATTTAGGAACAGGCAGGCCGCAGGGTGGAACACATGATTCTGCTCCGCAAGTGGGCGCGCAGCCCTCCTGGCCAGCAGGATTGGGTTCAAAGGGCTTACATTTTAGAATTTAAAATATTAGGAATAAATAAATAAATAATAAATTTAAATTAATTAATGGGACAGCAGTAATTAAATCTCAGGTATTTATAAATAATTGATCAACTTTTGCATCAGGAGTGGGGGTGAATTTGGAGTTGGTTTACACCCATTGGAGGTGGGACAAATTGACCCAGCAGGTCCTGTGCTGTTATAAAATAAATAAATGAATAAAAAGTAAATAGGTAAATAAATAAATAAATAAATTAATAAATTAATAAATTAATAAATTAATAAATTAATAAATTATTATTATTATTATTATTATTATTATTATTATTATTATTAATAATAATAATAATAATAATAATAATAATAATAATAATAATAATAATAATAATAATTTTAAAAATGGGTAAATAAATTAATAGTTAAAATAAATAAATAAATAAATAAATAATAAAAAATAAATAAAAAAACTTAAATTAAATAAAATAATAAAGGGGAGACTGGTACGCGGTAAGGGGGCTTTAGCAGACTTCTTTACATTGATTTTCAGCACATAATATTAATTAATCTTTTGGCTAAGGGTTACTGGGGTGGTGGTATTATTATAGTTAATTGATAGTATCATGCTTGAGGTGAGTTTAGGTAACTGGGGAACAAACCTACTGGGGAGCCTAGACGCATAAAGGACTGAGTCTGGCTCCCAGGAAGGGGCAAGGTAATGGAAAGGCAAGCAGCCTGCTGAGAAGAGTGCAGCTGCTCAGGTTTCACCTCCTCAGTCATCCTAGGATGAGGAGACTTGGCCTATTTGGCAACTGCTACAGGTCAAGATTTCGGCTTTAGAGGCCAAAAGAGCGGTACAAAGGGTTGCGCTGCATAGCGAGCCGCAACCGCGTCACTTGGCGATAGAGGCTAAGAGCCTTAGGAGAGCTAAGCTTAAGGCCATGGCATTCCACACAGCACATGGCATTCAGGGGTTTGGGGCCCCAGCCTACTCTTTGGCTTAGTACAAGTATGCAGGTAGGAAACTGGGCGGCTCCGTCTCCACAAATTACCTTCCCAGTGCCACTGAGTTCGACGGCCGGCGTAGGGGTTTGGCCCTACTCATCAGTACCCGACAATGGCTACAACTCTGTCCCCCTAAAGGCTCCACCTATTGGAGATCACACCATGCCTTTAGGTGATTCCCTCACTCCAGCTACTAAAGAAACACATGGAGAGGGGATTACGGAGACTTGTTTGAGCTCCTTGATAGGGACTTAGATGATAAGGAGATTGGAAAAGTGGATGACAGGGAAAAAGAAAGTACAGGAGGCATAAACCTAATGGACATGGGCAACTGGCTCCCCGGCTTCCTACTTTATGCAGGGGTGGTGGTGAAGGCACAGCCCTGGAGAGATCAGTCAATGTTTCAATACCTTCACTTGATCTGCAGGGCGTACGTAGACTTTACAGGGCTGGCTTGGTTGCTTCCCGATGAATTGTTTCGGATGAGAGGTGCTATTCACCTGAACGTAAGCTGGGATAAGCCTTTGCCAGGCCTCTGGTTATGGTATATGATGCCAGCTAGGCCAAATTTAGGTGACAGGGTCGATAGTGGGCATCTTATTTAGCAGAGCCGGTCAGAAACTAAATCCCCATGTGTGCACGGGGCAGGCGGTTCAGCCCCGCCTGCTCTGCTGGGGCTATAATGCGAAGGGCACATGCTCATGTAAAGCATGCCAGATTAGGCATGAGTGCTCGGTGTGCGGCGGTCAGCACCCTAGCTCATTGTGTTTTAGAGCCGGGGCACAGAGAAGCATCAGCAAAGTCCCTGGAGGTAACGAGAGGCAAATGGTGGAAGGGGTCACCTTATTAAAGGGCCCCAGCCCAATTAAGATTACGGTATTAGAGGCATAGTTACAGGACTGCCCTAAGCGGGCAGATGAGGTTCACCTTTTGGAAGGTTTTGAGAATGGTTTCAAGATACCAGCTGTATGGGAACGCATAAAATTTGCCTAAAATCTGAAATCTGTAAAGGGATGGAAGGCATAGTCAGGGACAAAAATTGGAAAGGAAGTAAATGTTTGTAGGGTGTTGGGACCTTTTTTACACACTCTGTTGGAGAACCTACGGGTATTACCATGGGGCTTTGTTCCCAAAGACCAAGGAGAGTTTAGGCTCATGCATCACTTGTCATACTTGGAAGGAGAGTCAGTGAATGACGTCATTCATCCGTAATTATGCACGGTGCGTTATACCTCAATATGAGGAGGTGTGTATGCTTCGTAGGTTTGGAGTAGGGATGGAGCTTGTGAAATGCGACACTAGTAACACCGTGAGATGTAATTCATTCTAGAAGCATTTCAAGTAATGGCGTGCGAGCTGGGTTTACCCTTAGGTGAAGGGAAAACTGAGGGACCAGTTGCTTCCCTCAAGTTTTGGGAATAGAGTTGGACACAAAGATGCAGCCTTCCAGATTGCCAGGCAGTAAATTGAACGACCTTGCGTTTGAATCAGTTTGATATTAAGGAAAGGAAAGCGTTGCTAAGAGAGCTGCAGGAAGTTGTAAGCCAACAAATTTTTTGCATGCAGGGTAGTGGTGCCGGGTCGCACATTCCTGCGACGATTATACAACATTATAAAGGTCTCCGCTGCACTTTCCTTAGGACGAGAGTTACAGTGGGTGTGAAACAGGATTTACAAGTTTGGCCAGTTGTTAGCACGGGTCTAACGGAGTCTCTTTTGGAGATCCGAGACAAACCTCAGGCCAATTTCCAAGTCTGGATTTCCACATTCAGGCAGTGGTTTACATTAAACAACTCACTTCACTCTTTGAACCCGTTATGGCATTAGTGCGTGCATTGACGTTGTGCACTTTATGATACAACATCTTAATTTAAGCGAAGCACGTTCCTGGCCTTGATATCGGCTTAGCTGATGCACTATCATGCCAACAGATCAATCGGGTCAAGAAGTTAGGTACAGGAGCCAATGAATTCCCAGAGACTTTTCCCCTGGAGGTTTGGCAAAATTGGTATGTTGATGCGGAAAGGGCGCTAGGTTTGTGCCCTGACCATGAGGATGTGAAGAGGGTACTCGGCAGCGAGTATAGGATTTCAGGAGTTCAGAAACTTAATGGGCTTGGAGCTGATTTGGCCCGCTCCGGTGGAGCACTTGCAACAGTTTATTGTTTATTCACATAGGAAAGGACTGTTGCCAGGATCCATAAGGGGCAGGATGTCAGCATTGGTTTTTCACACCAGGATTTGGGGGTATCAAGATCATACCTCTGACTTATGCATTAGGAAGACGATTACAGGCTGGAGTAATGAAAGGGGTCGGGTCAAGGATACAAGGGTACCCATATACCCAGCATTGTGAAAATTGGCCATCGATGGCTTGTCATTTGTAAGGATGTAAGGCAGTGTTATTTAGGGCAGCATCATTGTTTACATATTTTGGTGCATTAAGGATAGTGAACTGGTAACTACAAGAAAGAGTGACCTGACCAAAGCAGCATTACAATGGCAGGATGCTAGGTGAGAAGATAGTATGGTCAGGATGTACATTCGCCGATCCGATGCTGACCAGGGCGGTAGAGGCGCCGATCTTACTCTAGCACCATGTTCTATAGTGGAGCTATACCTGGTAAGAGTGGGTGGTGCATATTTGGAAGTCAGGGGGCAAAGACAGGATTACCTCCTTGTGCACAAAGACGTTCCCCTTTATGGAGTATCAGTCATGGAAGATGATAGACTTGCACTGCATAAGGTGGGAATTCAAGGTTTAAGGTTTGGTGCACATTTCGCTAGAAGGGGTGCTGCTTCTACTGCAGCTGCCCTAGGCTTCCATCTTGGCGATATTCAAAGGCTTGGGCGTTGGTCATTCAACAGCTTACTGTGGATATGTCAGAACACCTCCCTCACATCTGGGCAGGCGCCTGGTTCTTTTCTGTCGTTGCAGGTTTGGTAGCGATGGCAAAGTGGCTGCACATTATGGTAATCAGCCATAGTGACGTGTTTCGGGCAGCACATTACACAGCTAAGTCTGCGTGGGGGAGTAATTTGGGCCTCGAAGCTAGAGCTCTGATCGAATGGAAGGGGCTTCGAGGAACGCAATGGGGCCAATTCTGCAGAGCGGCTGCATTTGGCTTGCAACTCCCAGATGTGTTGTTATTACACTTGGGAGGTAATGATCAGGCCTGTATGGTTGAAAGGCTTTGATCTTGATGTAATACGTGACCTCAGATGGCTGAGGGCAACTTACCTGCTATGTGAATTATATGGGCTACGACCATCCCGTGGCTTGCGTGGAAAGCAGAATGCCATATTCAGCGTGTTAACACTGCGCGGAGGAGTGTTAACAGACAAATATGCAGAGCTGCATGTAATGGCCATGAATCAGTGATTGGTCACCAGGAGATCCGTATGGATAGGCCTGAGCTCTTTTGGAATGCCCAGCACATTAACATTGCATGGAGGAGTGTTAACAGTGAAATGTATTGGGCAGTGCGCAATGGCCTTGGATTGGTGAATAGTCACCAGAATCCGCATGGATAGGCCTGAGCTCTGCTGGCATGCCCAGTGGGTTAACACTGAGTGGAGGAGTGTTAACAGTGGAGTGCATCGGGCACTGTGCAATGCCCTTGGATCGGTGAATGGTCACCAGGAGATCAGCATGGATAGACCTGAGCTCTTGTAGCATGTTGGAGTGCACCTCTTGGACAGAGGTTCGGATTTATTTTTTAAGGACATTTAGGGGGCCTGCTTTTGGAGCTTCAGAGGTTGGATGGTGGGCATGGGACTTAGCGTTGCTAGTCCCTATGCTGTGGTGGGTAGTGCGGATAGAACAGGTTTCAATGAGTCCCTCGCAATCACAGGTAATGTATAGCTCCTCTGACCTCCCAGTGCTGCAGATCGTGCGATTACAGTGCTGGGGGGGGGGGGGAAGATGCGCTGGGGCCACACCCGGACCAACAGTCAACAATTTATTTATTTATTTATTTATTTGACTTCTACCCCGCCCATCTAGACCAAAGGTCTACTCTGGGCGGCATTACAAATTTAAAAAACAGACCAATAAACATATACTATAAATCCAAGTTGGCAAAAATATAGAATTTAAAATACGGCAGGAGGGAAAGCCTGCCCAAATAACCAGGTCTTAACTTTACTCCTGAAGACACCCAGAGAGGGAGCCAGGCGGATCTCCATGGCCAAGTTGTTCCAGAGGCGAGGGGCCACTGCCGAGAAGGACCAGTTCCTCATTCTTTCCTTCCAGACCTCCCTCGACTTTAGCCCCCTCAGCTGCCCGGCCTGGCTGGAATGAGTGACTTTGGCAGAACTGGGTGGGAGGAGGCGCTCTGCCAGATTTCGAGGTCCTAAACCTCTCTTTCTGTTTGTACCGCGCAATCTCTTGATTCCCTCCTTCTCTCCTCTGTCTCCAATCTAAATTCCCGCGTGTTTCCCCATCTTTTATCACCTCCTCCCACACTATTAAATCATGCTCCTCCCCTTTCTCCTCCCCTAATTCTTCTGCCAGACATACTTCTGTTGCTTTCTTCTCTATTATTAGCTCTTCATCTATTCTTATGAGTACACCTTCCACGCATTCACAACTTTCCTCTTGCACACTTTTTACTGAGGACGGCTCACTACCATGTCCTCCTTCACACCCATTCAGATGTTATAGGCCTGGCTGCTTTGATTAGCCAGGCCGGGCAAGGGTCAAGGGAGGAGGTGGTGGCGTGACAGCAATCAAGCATGCTGTCCACCATGTCTGATGTTACAGGCTGAAAGTGGTTAAGTCTCATCGGGCAAGATGGAGCACTGGACATCTCTGCTCGATCCACTGTTTTCAAACAGGAGGTAAGATCCCGGCGGATGGCCTCCACTTTTGATTTTAAAAAGGCTGCAAATTGGTCAGGTGAGATGTTAGTGGGAAGCCAGTCACTATGACCAACTCCGGATAGATCGCAGACTATATGGGAGAGTTCTGCCTGCTGATTGGAAGCTTCGCTTATCCGGACAGCGAAGTAAGATCAACTAGCAGCCTTCACCTTAGATTGGTAAAGGTTAGTCGCAATCCTGACAGCTATTTGATTGTTTTCTGTCGGGTTCTGCCTCCATATGTGCTCTAGCCTTCTCCTATTTCGCTTCATTGATCGCAGCTCCTGTTTAAACCAGGGCGAAGGGCGATCTCTGCGCTGGAGAGGACGTTTAGGTGCGATCCTGTCAACAGCCCTGGTGGCAGCGGCCAGCCAGCTATCAACCAGAGCCTCAACAGGAGCGCCAGTCAAATCGGCCGGAATCCCTCTCATGATATCCTGGAATCCTATAGGATCCAGTAACCTTTGAGGGCAAACTATTAAAACAAGTCCTTGCTCCCCGTGGGGAGGAAGAGACACTGTAAGGTTGCATTTAATCAGGCGGTGATCTGACCATGACAAGGGGATAGACACTAGGTCAGTCACCATCGGACCACACTTACTCTGCTCGGTGGAGAACACCAGGTCCAGCGTATGGCCACCCACGTGGGTGGGGCTGTTGATGTGTTGGGACATGTCCAAGGAGGCCATGGTCTCCAAGAACTGAAGAGCTGGACCAGAAACCTCTGCCTCCGCATGTATGTTGAAGTCACCCAAGACCAAAAGCCTCGGGGACCCCAGCAGAGCCACGGAGACGAAGTCCGCCAGCTCTGGTAAGGAAATGGCTGGGTCGCGGGGAGTGCAGTAACCCAGCAATATCCCAATACCATCCCTGGCCCCAATCAACACGTGGAGGACCTCTAGACCCAGCATCGCCGCCGCAGAGCGCCTAACAACCTCCAGGGTGTTCTTGTACACTATGGCTACTCCCCCCCGACCCTCCAGTCTACCCTGGTGTTGGACTGCATAACCGGGAGGATAGGCAAGAGTCAGGGGAAAACCCCCTTACCTGCCCATCCATGTTTTGGTTATGCGTGCCAGATCTGCATCCTCCTCCAAAATCAGGTCAATCAAGGAGAAGGTGGCTCGAGGTCCGGGGGTGGTCAAATTTTGGCCGGCCGGGTTCTCGCTGTCTTCACGACCACGAGAACTTGAGGCTAGGGACTCGCCCATTGTTTGGTAAGGGGTCTGTTGAGACCCCTGTGCAGAACCTGATTCCGCACTACGGCAGGACCCCCCTTTTTATGGTGGGCAATGATTATTCAATAAAGTGTGCCCCATGTTTATCCCAAGATACTTGTCTCGCATCATTATTCCGGGGTAGGGGGGCAATACATTAGAACTGAGGATACAATGTAAAAATGTGGACTTAGCACTATATCTTCCTATGGAGAATTTCTTCCCATGTCAGAGGCTCCCAGTCGGAAGCCCTTAAATCTTAAAATCAGATTTAAACATATATTTTTTTTTAAATGCAGGGAAAGCTTCAGAGAAATGGATTTATAATGATCAAAAGAAGCCTTTTTAAAAAAAGATTTGGCCTTTGTAATTTAGTGCAGATATGAATCCAGATAAGGCTTTGTTTCCTTCAAGACAAGCTACACGCAGGACAGAACATCTGCCTGTCTGGACAAACCCTAAGATAATGTGACTACACTGCACAGTTATAGCACCATGGTATCTTTAAATGCCATTGTTCAGTCATATAGAATTCTAGGATTGTAGTTTGGTGAGGTACTGAGATACAAGGTCTTCTCCACTATGGCCTCCAAACTTATGGAATAATCTTGCTGTTGAATTCAAGTGGGTTTCTGATATAGGGTGGTTCCACCACCAGTGTAAGACTATTCCATTAAGGCTATTTCCAAATTGCTAACCTAGTTAATTCTCCCTCATGTTTTTATTGTTTTTAACTTTACTAATTTATTAATTATTTATCATTTTATTGCTTTGCATTTTTTAAATTTTAGCACTGTAAACTGTTCGAGTATTTTGTTTAAAATGATATTTAAAAGGCCTGAATCCAATTCAGTCTTTACACCTGTGTTGAGTGCAATGGAGTGATCTGGAGCACTGGGACGTGGTGGCGCTGCAGGTTAAACCGCAAAGTCTCTGGCTGCAAGGTTGAAAGACCAGCAGTTCGAATCCACACGACGGAGTGAGCTCCTGTCGCTTGACCTAGCTCCTGCCAACCTAGCAGTTCGAAAGCATATAAACGCAAGTAGATAAATAGGTACCACCATGGTGGGAAAGTAATGGCGTTCCGTGTCTAGTTGCGCTGGCCACGTGACCACAGAAACTGTCTATGGACAAACGCTGGCTCTATGGGGATGAGCACCGCGCCCTAGAGTTGGACACGACTGGACAATTGTCAAG
This sequence comes from Intellagama lesueurii, assembly GCA_037013535.1. Classification (NCBI taxonomy): domain Eukaryota; kingdom Metazoa; phylum Chordata; class Lepidosauria; order Squamata; family Agamidae; genus Intellagama; species Intellagama lesueurii. The sequence continues at coordinate 19,004,917 of JBAJHW010000009.1, forward strand.
GGGAACCTTTACCTTTACCTGAGTGCAATGGAGTGATCTGGAGCACTGAATAGCTGATAATAAAGGATGGATAAAAATCAATGATTTTTTAAAAATGATTTAAATCATGATATAAATCACAATTTAAATTTTAAAAAGTTTTTATTTAAATCATCCAAAAGTCATATTTTTTTTTAAAAAATTAAATCATTATTTAAAGTGATTTAAATCAAACCCACCCTGTAATAAACAAGTCCTCAATCAAATTCCTAGTCATGTGTCGTTTGACACTCAGTTGGCATACTGCTAGAAATTCAGTGAGAGACTCATTCATTATGGACTATTTGCCTCTCTAAGTTACACCACTGTATTTATGAAGGTGCAAATATTCATTTGGATTCCAGCCAATTTCTTAAATGAGCAAATATCTTTAGCTGAAACTTGGAAATAATTACTACAGTTTGGGAAGCACACTATGTCCCACCATAGCGAGAAAGACTGTGACCAGCAACCTGTCAGTCTGCTGTTTACATACTAATTAACTGTCAATGGGCAAATTCAAGGCCACTGCAGTTGTTCGCTCCTATCTGTGCCTCACCATCATCAGTGAACTACAGTATGGCAAGGTGGATGTAAGAGTCACTACTTTCTTATGAACATGGAATATTAAAGGCCTAGTGGACCTCACACCTGAAAGCCAAGTCCTAAATTATTTAAATTAAAACAAGATTCAAGAAATGCCCATTCTGTCTGATGAAAATAGCACAATACACAAAGATTCAATAGGAGAAGCCTATTATGCAGGCAATTCAGAAAGAGGAGTTTGTAATTTTAATATAAAAAGCTCTTGCTTTTGTGCTTCTCTCTTCTTTCACTGGTGGAAAAATATATGTTATATTACAAGTTTATTATGCCCCCCCCCCTCCTTTTCCCCATTGTGCCTATTTTAATATGAGCCTGTGGTTAGGAGCTCTCGTGTCTTTTAATCTTAGGCACTGTATAAGTGAAAATGCCACAAAAATAGGCCTTGTGGTCCTGCATTTTCTGGAAGGAGCATTCCCAGAGTATCGTTCTACTCAGAGAGTGGTTGCTCCAATGAAAAGATTTTGATTGAGCTACTGGTCCCTTATACCAGTATACCCCATGAAAATTTGCTCTGGCAGACTAGGAGACAAAGGTTGGATACTGGAGGAGACAGGATAGCAACAGAAGTTGCCTTGCTTTCACCATTAGGGTCCCCTGCGAACCTCTATGGAGAGAGAGAGTCCAAGCCAATGTATTCATTTTGTTTATGTGAATTATTGTTATTCTACCTTCCTACCTGGGACAAGGTGCTAGGGGTGTGATTGAAAATAATCAGTTGGAACATTTGTACAAATGTGACAGACTTTTTGTTGATACCCAGTATGATGTAGTGGATAGATGGACTAGGACTCAGGAGGCCTGGTTTTGAATCCCCACTTGACTATGGAAGCTCACTGGAGGTGTGGAACTAGCAAAACAGCTTCTTAAATATCTCACTTCCTTTGAAAGCCGTATTGGGTTGCTATAAGTTGGTTCTGACTTGACGACACATAACAAAACAACAAAGTCTTTTAGCCTAAATCCAACATAAATGCTAGCAGAATGAAAATGGTGCTGGATTGCCCACTTTGCAAACGTTACTGAAGGAGTTGCATAGGAAATCAAGAAAACAGTTGGGTGAATGGAGTCTCAGAAACAATGGTACTGCCTGTAGAAGTGGTTTCTTGATCATTAATGTAAGCAGCAACCTGAAACTATATTGGATACCACCTTTGTGTTAATTCTAAAAATGGGCAGCTACTGGTACAGTGCGCCTTACTCTTAATGTAATATTAATATCTATAGTTCTTTAGCGTATACCTTTGAGGACTTGTTTCATTGACATAGTACAGCCTCTGAAAAGAGGACAGCCTTAGCTCTTGTGAAAGAAAGCTAAAGATGGAAGGCACACAAGGAAGATTTGATTGTAACCTATTTCTATAAGTACATGTGTTAATAATAATCATACATGTGAAAGAATGTTAGTAGAGGGACATGTTATGTCATTTGATTCTCATAGGACAAAACAAGTTAAAAGAATTACAAGAGCGAAAGGAAGACCCAGCTGAAGGAGAATCCAGGTAAAATGCTCTGATTCCCACTGAGTGGATGAGAATATATTAAGATTTAGTGACATAACTGTCAAGTAATCAAAGGCATTCATTTGAAACTAAGATTTCTGGACATGTGAGCTGTAGATATCTGGAGAGAGGACAAAAAAGTTACTTTTTTTAAAAAAAAAGTTGGGAACTGTCACTCATGTGTTGGCTGGTCACCTATCTTTTCCTCCATGGCCATCTTTCCCACATGTTGCATACACAAATAAGTTCCAGTGAGTTAAAAAAATGGGCAAAATATGAAAGACTGGACAGAAATTGTGGCATAATTGCTTTAGTTAGAGACCATTCATATGTAGGTGTCCTTGGAACTAAGTCTCCAGGCACTTGTTCTGTGGAAGTAGGTATCATTCAGCTCAGGAAGTCCTATTTCTCTGCAAATATGAGCAGGCTCGTAACGTTGTTTTGCTTGCCTTTTCTAGAAAGGAAGAGAGAGAGAATGGGAAAACTGTTGGATAGCTCAGTGGTTTAGGTATCTGGCTGCGAAGCTAGACGTTGGGTGTTCAATTCCCCACTGTGCCATAGGGTCCCTTCCAGCTCTGAAGTTCTAAGATGATGATGATGGTGATAAGGCACTGCCAGCAGTTGTGTCTGTTCTTTGTAATACTAGTTGTTCTTGGAGCAAATGGCAGATTCTTTGATGACCAAAAAAAAAAAAGGCTTGGACACAACTGCCGGAGACCAGATGAAGGGTGATAGGGAGCAGCTCTTCCTGTCCCTGTTTCTAATGTAGGCAACAATCCCTGTTCCAGATGGTGTAAATCAAATTGTTAGTCCCAACTAGAGTAGGCCTGCTGAATGAAAGGGAGATGATAAATTAACACTTATGTAAGTTCCATTTTTTTAGCTGGTCTACTTTAGTTAAGACTCATAATTGGATTTGAGACAGTGCCTCCAATACTTGAAATATATTTCTTGGCCTTAATCTTTGATCTTCTCTTTAAATCACAAGCAGCACAGTAAGTACAGGTATCTCTTGGGAAAAATAGTTTTGCCAATTGTGCATGTGGTGTGAATTAGATCACTCAGAAAGGAGCTAAACTGCTTCCAAATTTGAAGAGTAAAGTAAATCATCTGATTCTGAGCCAGTCTCTGTGCTAATCAAATCCTATGCTAATTACAGGTGATTCGACATGCCCTAGGGTTAAACCCATTTGTTACTCCTAAACAGAGTAGAGCCACTGAATTATTGGGACCTTCATAAGTGTTGACCTATCAAATCCCATTAATTCAGTGGATATACACAAGTTGGAACTAACAGCTGGATATTTTCCTTGCTTCCAAGCCAACATGCAGAGGCTGCAAGCAAATTGCAATGCAGATATTTTCACCAACATCTTGATGTTGTGCATTTTAGCTGCATGCTAAAGTATCTATGTTATTCTGCAGCAGAGCAAATCGACATTTCACAAGAAAATTCTAAAAATGGGGCAGCCAAACAAACAAACAAAAAAAGAAGTAACTTTGAAACTCAACTTCAGATCAGAACTAAATGTGGCACAGTTGTAAAAGACTGTCAGCTGTTGTTCCATGACCAATTTGGGGAAGTTTGGTTTTCAATTTATGATTTTTTAAAAAGTAAGACAGTTCACACCCTGTGCGGAAACAAGTGACCCCAAACATCTCAAGATTAAAAATAGCTCATTCAAATTTGAAAGACTAATTGTGCTTATCTTGAAAGAGAACGTTAGTCCTAACCACTTTTTTAAAATTTGGAAATAATCCAGGTTGCAGGGGCTGAAAGACTGATATTCAAAAAAGGCGTTTCAAAAGGGAAAAACTGCCACTTTGTTATAACACTAATTGTGTATGGTACAGACTCACCAGCAAGAGCATTTCAAAGTAGATACATGGTTGCAGCTTTGTGTCCGGGGAAGGGAGATGTTTGGAGGGCAATGAAAGGTTACAGAAACAGTCAAATGACATGTTTTCTTTGAAGAGTAAAAAAAGAACAGGCTTGAAAGTAATGATGGTCCTTCAGAGAGACATTTTGCCATGTATCTCCAGGAAATTAGCATACAGTTTTGAAAGGCATGTTCGAAGTATTTTTGCATTAAACACACACACACACACACACAGAGCAGTTGTGTTTGTCCCAACCCTGAGTGCTTTCAGTAAGCATTCCCTCAGGATTCTTGAGATGAGGCTTCTGACATGTCTTCAATGGGAAAATGAGCTCCATGTGTGGGGAAATCTGAAATTTTGACCCTGTCAATCAGGACTCGATTAGCTGACTCTCAAGAGGCTAACCTTTTACTTCCTGCTTACATAGCATTGAAACTTGTTGAAATCAGCCTTGACAATTCCTTTTTGTTTGGGTGAGAAGTGGTTAACTGAAAAGAGTGAGCTTCTGGGATTTTCCCTTGCTTGGTGTAATTTTGTGAATAGTAGTGAGCACAAGAGGGATTCCTATAAACCATCTTGACTTCTGCCATTGGTGTTGTCAACATTCAGGTTGGACTTTGCCATGTAAAACTTGGCATCTTCTTTCTGACTGGGAACACAGGTATGATATTGTGCAGCAATATTGAGCCATTTCTGGAATTTTGAATTGTGGATACAGAAGCACAATATCCCAAGTTTTTTTGAAGGCTTTTTGAAGAATCGATTGTGCTGTGGTTGAAATCCAGCAGTGTACCTTACATCATTAGTTGCTGCAGTTTTTTTGGGAGAATTAAACACTTCACTGTCACTCCCTTTACCTCCAATGGCTTTCCCATGATGAAAGAGATCCCTCAGGACCTTTGCAAGGTAAAATTTGGGAATTTTCAATTTCTTAAAAAAACACAGACGCTGATGACATCATAAACCTTATGTGGCATAAGATGTGCTGTTAGATTTCAGCCTATGTGTGCTTGCCATCGCTGCCCCAGCATCAGGTTTGGTGGAATGTTTGTGAAAGGAGACTGTGATCTACAAATGCTTGCATGAGAACTCTCATGTGATCAAGACTTCTGTGTGATTAAGTTTCTCTGTCATGGGAGAGTATGTTTGTACAGTTGTATATGGGTGGGCCTTCCCCTGTGCATATGTCATTCCAAGCACACCTGTGTCAGAGAGCAACACAATTGAAGTGTCTGATGGTATAAATAGGACTGAAAATAGAATTACAAATTTTCCTCTACGAGTAATGTCAATATGTGGAAGAAAATATCTGTAAAGGGCTCAGATTTTAATTATGCATAGCCCATCTCCTGTTCCCAGGATATGTGCTTTTAGTGGTAAAACTTAATAAACCCTCATATGCTACCTGATTTCTGCTCTATTTGACCTACAAGTACCAGCATAAAAAGCTTCTTGTTGGCAGATTAGAAGAATGGATCAGATTGCCTTAGAAACTACACAAACCCAAATAATTAGCGTAGACTTAGTTAAGGCAAAGTTATCAAGTTATAGCTAATTCCAGTTGTGCATATAAAGAGTTTTATGATATAATGTCAGCAACCAAAGATGTATTGAAGTATATTAAAACTATTAATGAGTCCAATTTTAACATAAATTGATGCTTGTGATAATTGCATTTTATAATTGAATGCAGAAATGTACACTAGAGGAAACAAAAACATGATATGATGATAAAGATGGTTTCCCTGAAGTGTCCCTTAAAAGAATGTGGTTTGCTTTTAAATTTACCCAGCAGAGGATGTTGTTTGAACATCCTTTCACTAGTTCCGATTGCTAATGGCCCAAATTTAATTTGCTATGATTAAAATTTGAGTGAAATATGCAGCATTATTATAAAGCAGGTAGAGCAGCGAAAGGAGGGGTACAAACGAGAGAGAGAGAGAGAGAGAGAATGAATCACACAGTGACTGAAATCCAGTAGAAAGCTGCAACTAGAGTAAGCCTATGGAATCAAAGGAACTTATGGAGGAGTTGATTCACCAATTCCCCATTGATTCAATGGGTCTACTCAAATTACAATTCACTACTGGATTTGCTTTGTTTAATTCTGAGAACTTTAATAATAAACAGAGAGACATAAGATTTGCCCTTTCCAGACTGAATATAGAAGCTTCATCCTTGCCCCCATTGGGCATGGTGTGATGCTTTCATGCAATACTCCTTTTCTGTCACTAGTTGTCACTGTAATACTAATTGTTGTTGTTGTTTAGTCGTTCAGTCATGTCCGACTCTTCGTGACCCCATGGACCAGAGCACGCCAGGCCCTCCTGTCTTCCACTGCCTCCCGGAGTTGGGTCAAATTCATGTTGGTCGTTTTGATGACACTGTCCAACCATCTCGTCCTCTGTCGTCCCCTTCTAATATTATACTAATACTAATAATACCACCTAAACCACTGAGCTATCCAGCAGTTCACCATAATGTTATTTAAATAATTAATGACAACACCCAGTGGCAAACAACGATCATTGTTGATTACACTTGCTTAAGGATTTTGTTTATTCAATATTTTAAAGCACATTCACCTAATGTGCACTTCTCCGAAAAGTCTCAACATGCATTTGGCAATGCACAGTGTTGAGATTAAATGAAGTGATAGTGCTGCCTTCTTCTGCTTTGGTCAGACCTCACCTGGAATCTTGTGTCCAGTACTGGGTACCACAAATAAAGAAGAGTGTCAATAAGCTGGAATATGTCCAGAGGATGGCAAACTGGACGGTACAAGGTTTGGAAATAAAGCTGTGCAAAAAATGGCTGAAGGGGCTGGGTTGGTTACATGGAGAAGAGGAGATTGAGAGAAGAGAACAGCAAGAGAGGAGAAAAAAAGAGTTCTCTTCCAGAAGATCTAGGACATCAAAGGGAAATTTAAGCCTAGTTTTGCAATGCTGAAAGACCAACAGGAAGCACACTATATGATCAGGAGAAAATAAAGAGAAGGTGAAAGCAACAAATAGAAAAGGGTGACAGATTCATTTGAAGAGGAACCATTTGATGAAGAACCTCAATTCTAGAAAGTGAAGTGAAGGCTGCTCTGAAAGCAGTGGAAATAAATAAATCACCAGAAGTAGATGAGGTACCAGTAGAATTATTTCAGACTACATAGACTATGGTTTTTCCAGTAGCGATGTATGGAAGTGAGAGCTGGACCATAAAGAAGGCTGACCGCCGAAGAATTGATGCTTTTGAATTGTGGTGCTGGAGGAGACTCTTGAGAGTCCCCTGGACTGCAAGGAGAACAAACCTATCCATTCTGAAGGAAATCAACCCTGAGTGCTCACTGGAAGGACAGATCCTGAAGCTGAGGCTCCAATACTTTGGCCATCTCATGAGAAGAGAAGACTCCCTGGAAAAGACCCTGATGTTGGGAAAGAGTGAGGGCAAGAGGAGAAGGGGATGACAGAGGACGAGATGGTTGGACAGTGTCATCGAAGCTACCAACATGAATTTGACCAAACTCCGGGAGGCAGTAGAAGACAGGAGGGCCTGGCATGCTCTGGTCCATGGGGTCACAAAGAGTCGGACACGACTTAACGACTAAACAGCAACAAACATAGACTTAATCTGTCAAAATCCTAATAGGAATATATTAACAAATATGGAAAAGAAAACAAAGGCCCGTAGACTAGAAATGTTCAATATACATTCTAATCCCCAAGAAAGGAGATGCCAAGGAATGCAGTAACTATAGGACTATTGCTCTAATTTCCTATGCAAGCAAAGTGATGCTCAAGATTTTGCAACAAATGCTTTTACCTTATATGGAGCAAGAAATGCTTGATGTTGAAGCTGGGTTCCAAAAAAGAAGAGATCTAGCAAAACCTTTGACTGTGTGCATCATAAAATGCTGTGGATTGTTCTGAAAGAAATTGGTGTGCCTCATAATTGATTGTCCTGAAATTTTAACCTGTATCGGTTTCCAAAAACCTATCTCCTTTACCACCCTGTTTCCCACTGTGGATAACTAGCTAACAAGGCTACCTCTTCCAAAACTACAGCTGCTGTTGGGAAGCCTGCATAAAGAACATGAGCCCACAATTCTTAGTACTTGGTATTCAGAGCCATGGTACCTCTTATCCTGAAGGCAGTGTGTAGTCATCATAAGGAACTGAGGAAATATTATCCCTCTGCTTGCATAATTAACTCTTTTTTGCTTTTTCCAAAATTCTATAACAGAACAAAACAACAAATGCAAAATAAAAATTATGGACAGTTGTTAAAAACAAAACAAAACAAAACAAACAAACAAACAGAACAAAATTATTATCCATCTCTACTCTGAAAGTTCAGAAGCAAGACAGGAAAACAATACTGTAGTAACCTTCTGCTGGTATTCAGAAATCAACCAGGTTTCAGAAATGCTCTGGAGGTCAAATAAACAGCATGACTAGCAAAAGTGTGGCAAAATTTGAGTATGGGTTTGGAAAAACAGAACAATCCATATGTATAAGTCTCAGTGCATAAAAAGATTGAAAGGTAGAGAAGAGCTCTTCAGGGTAAAAGCAAAATGTGGTGCTTGTCCATCTGCCTGAAGTGTCTATATAATTTGACACACAGGCACATAACATGTCAACACTCTTCACCCATCTTTTCAAACTCTGCCTTCGTCTCCTCTTGCACCTCGTGGTTGTACCATTTCTGCTTTTGCAACTACCAGCCTTGTAGAGAGTTGCATGCTATCCTGTCAGAGCTGTTGGCACCCAAACATTTAATCTGAATAACGCAGTTGGACTGCTTCCTGTTTTGTTCTGTTGTGTTGCTTGTTTGCTTAAGCCTTTAGGGAACCCAATAGCCAGTTCTTTCAAGATTTCCTCTGAAAATAGCATCATTTTAAGACATAGGAAGGGAAAGGTATTTGTCAATTTGTTTATTTACTCATTTTGCTAATTTGTTTATTTACGTACCATCTACGTCATTTATAGGTTGTCTGATGACAAAAGTCTCAAGATGGTTTGCAAGACAAAACCAAACCAGTAAAATATTCAATAACTGCAGTAATCAAAACAAACGCAGTGCACTAGAAAATATTGAATGCAAACATATATATTTTAAGAAGCAGAATGAATTTTAAAGACACAGTAAAGGCTTTCTCCTGTTACTGAAAACAAAAAGTGGCAAGTGATCCCTGGCACTCCATAACCAGGGTTCAGCTCTGTGGGGATGGGGGGTGGGGGGGGGTGGCGGCGAAGCTCCTTCCGCAAGGGTTCTTTGTTTCCCCCCTGAATGGAGCGAGGCAAGAGTCAAAGGGAAATGAAACTCTCATTTCCCCTTAATCAAGGGCGGAGGGCAGGGAGAGCAACTGTCCTCACCCCCTTTTCTTGGGAAAATGATGTGGTCCACCTGCCCAGCTGTGGGCCCAGTGCAAGACTAGCTGGTTGCTTCGGGGCCGGATAGGATTTGTGTCCCACTTCATCTGATTGGCACATTGAACAAAAATGGGTAGGTAGAATTTGCCTATTCTGCACTGGTGGCTCAATGGGCAATTAGGGCAGATTAGGGGTGAGGCCATGTTAAATAGGTCAGACTGACAGGTAGTGCGGAAGGGGAGGATTAGCAGTGAGTCCCAACGGAGCACCCGGGGGGGGGGCTGGCCCATCCAGAGTCCCTGAGGTTCTGTCACAAGATTCCGTTATAAGAGTGAGGGATGTAGGGGCTACTCTGGCTGTCACTCACCTACAATCACCAGGTTGGGGGGGCAGCGGCTTGTGAGGGTCACCCAGCGTTTGCCAGCCAGTGATGGACTATAAGAAAGTTAACAGAGATCCGGGGCTTTGGACTCATGCATGTCAGGGCAGTAGAGGAAGTCAAGAGGCACCCCAGACCCTTACCCAGGTTTGCACACTACAGGAGGTTCCTCTTCAAGACTTGGGTGGTATCGTTTAAATGTTCAATAAAGTTGTGGCCCTAGTTAGACCTGTGATCTGTGTCTCGCCTTGTTATTCCAGGAATGGAGGAGGCAAGGTGCCTCTACTGAAAAGATCTTTTGACAATCTTCACACTTCTCTTGTAGTTGTTGGTGAATACTCTGAGAATGATCTTTGATGGATCATAGAATTCTAAAACTGCAGAGCTGGAATTGACCCAGATCTAATCTAATCTAATCCAACTGTCAATGCACAAAAGCTAAAATATTCCTGACAGGTGGCCATCCAACCTCTGTTTTAAAAAACCTGCAATGAATGTAAGCCCAGTAGGTGTACTATCTACTGCAAAACTGCTCTTATGATCAGGAGTTCTTCCTAACATTTAGTCCTTTCTCATAGTTTGAATCTATTGTATCAGGTGTTTACCCAGAGATATACAAGTTAGCTCTGTCTTCCATTGGACAGCCCTTTGGCTGTCCAAAAATACTATACTATCACTCTCAATATTTTCTTCTCCAAGCTAAATATACCTTCTTTCCTCAACCATTCTTGGGCTTGGTTTTAGACTATTTACCACCTTAATGGTCCTGTTTGGGACATGTTCCAGATGGTCAACATATTTTTGATACTGTGGTGTCCAAAACTGAACACATTATTCCAGGTGATTTCTGATCAATAGAGAATAGCAGTTCTGTTACCACCCTTCATCTGGGCACTGCATTCCTGTTGATGCATTTGCTTCTTTGGTTGCCTTTTCTCATGGCAGATTCATGTGTATTTTGTGGTCTGCTAGGAGCCCTACGTGCTTTTCATATGAACTGCTACCAAGCCAGCTTTCACCATGTTAGAATCATGAAATTGGAAGGTGCCTATAAGGCCACCGAGTCCAACCCCTTGCTCAGTGCAGGAATACAAATCAAAGGATATCTGCCAGGTGGTTGTCTAAATGTCTCTTGAATGCCTCCACTATTGGAGCACTCTTATATCCATGCATCTGATTTTTCTGACTAAATGTACAGCTTTACATTTTTCTTTATTCAAACTCTGCTTGCTTTGACACAGTTCTCCAGTCCTTTTAGTTCATCTTGAATCCCAACTCTGTCTTCTGAAATACTAGTTACCCTCCCACCCCCAGTTTTGTGTCACCTGTAAATTTGATAAGCACCCCTTCCACACCCTCCTCCAAGTCATTTATAAACATATTGAACAATACTGGGCCGAGGACATAATCCTTTGTCACTCCTCCAGGATGACAAGGAACCATTGGTGAGCACCCTTTGGGTAACAGATCTTCAGCCGGCTACAGTATTATCATCCAGCTTGCATTTAAGTAGCTTGGCTGCAGAAATGTAATGAGGGACTTTGTCAAAACCTTTGCTGAAATCAAGATACACTGCAGCATTCCCCTCATCTACCAAACTTGTGAATCTGTGGGGAAAGATGATAATATTGTACCATGCTCTTCTGCTCTGACTAGACCACATCTGGAAAACTATATCCAGTTCAGGCACCAGAGTTTAAGATGGAAATTGACAAGCTGGAATGTGTCCAGAACAGGTTGACTAAGTGTGTGACTACATTGGAACACGGAATCAGAAGGACTTGGCTTTGCTTCAATTTGCTTCAAAGCCGTATTGTGTTTAAAATTGTAATCAGCATTTGCACAAGGGCGGAGGAATATTTCTGGGTTCACACTAGATTGGCATTCCTGGCCACAGCTCCCCTTCTTTCCTTCCTCCCTCTAGTCCCACCTTTGGCTTTCCTTTTATGGGTTGTTATAAAGCACCTTGGCTTTCAAAAATACACATTCCACGCCATCCTCTTTCATGCTGTCTTCTTGATTCCTTCTTTTTCCTGCCCCTTTTAAATATGTGTGTGTGTGTATGTGCAGAGGTGATCCAGCACTAAATTCAAAGGCAATCAAATAAATTTTTTAAAAAATCAGAGGATGATCAGGGAGAAGAAAGAACGTGGGCTGGGAAGGTTTGCTGTATCTCATTGTTACACCCAACTTTAGCATCCACCACTAAGAAAACCACTTTCAATCAAGCATACCTATAAAATTCTAACATGAACACAATCACAATAGTCAGAACGTACAAGGATTCACAAAATCTAACATTAATTAAGAAATTTACCCAAGGGATTAAAACTTGGAAAGTAACAAGACATTAGAAAACTGTGATACCCCATCTTAACATCCTCCTCTAAGAAAACTACTTTCAATCAAACAGACCTATTACATTTTTACATGAACATAATCACAATAGTCTGAATTTACAAGGAGTCATAAAATCTAACATTAGTTAGTTTACCCAAGGGATTACAGCTTAGAAAATAACAAGCTGAAATCCGAACTGAACTGTCTCTGAAATCCCAAAGATGGGGTTGGATTCTTATATGTTCAGCCAAGAAAGAGCTGCAGGAGAGGTTGGTGGATATATTGACTGGATAGCAGGATGCTGGAGTGGGGGTGGGGGAGAAAAGAGTTGCAACTTCCCCTGATATGGTTCAGGAGGACCCAGAGAGGGAATACTGCATGTGCCAGGCAGATAAGCCAGGTAGAACTTATCTGGCTCTCAGTCAAATATCTTTGCCCTCCCAACCCCAGAATAAAGACGTGAGACAAATAGTATGGGTTAAAGCACGGGCCACACTTTGATTGTAATTCAAATTTGCCATCCTTTGGCAAAGGGGGGGGGGTTGCCATAGTGAGGAAACAGGTAAATCGCAGAGGTCCCCAAATACCCCTTAATCAACAAATGGGCGAGTCCCCGGCCCCAGGTTCTCGTGGTCTTAAAGACAGCAAGAACCCGGCTGGCCACAATTTGACCACCCCCAAACCTCGAGCCATCTTTACTTGATGACTGTTGGTTTGGTAGTGGCCCAGCGCATCTTTCCCCCCAAGCACTGTAATTGCACGATCTGCAGTGCTGGGAGGTCTGATGGGCTGTTAGCTTACCTGATTTTGCAGTGGGACTCACCAGAAAAAACTTGCTTTTTCCACACTACCCGCCAGTGTGACCGTATGTCCACCACAAAATTGCCAACGCCTGATTCCAGTGTGGGATAGGAGAAAAATCCCCTCATCCAAAGGCCAATCAGGATGCAGGTCAAAAATTCCTATCTGGCCCCAAAAGCAACAACAACAAAAATTCACACTAGAAATTAGGGTGGGCGGGTGGGTGCCAGAAAAAGAAGAGGGCGGCCAGAGGGGGGAACGCCCCTTAAGTAACTTGGCGTTCCCCCCCTCTCTTTCAGCCACTATCGTGAGACCTTAAGGTCTCGCGCTATCCGTGGGAGGGAGGCAAAGGGCAAGCCGCGCTGCCGAAGCCTCGGCTCGGCAGCAGCTCCAGCATTGCCCTCCCAACCCCGGAATAAAGATGTGAGACAAAATAGTATGGGTTAAAACACGGGCCACGCTTTATTGATTGTAATTCAAATTTGCCATCCTTTGGCAAAGGGGGGCCTGCTGTAGTGCGGAAACAGGTAAATTACAGAGGTCTCCAAATACCCCTTAATCAACAAATGGGCGAGTCCCCGGCCCCAGGTTCTCGTGGTCTTAAAGACAGCAAGAACCCGGCTGGCCACAATTTGACCACCCCCGAACCTCGAGCCATCTTTACTTGATGACTGTTGGTTCGGTAGTGGCCCAGTGCATCTTTCCCCCCAAGCACTGTAATTGTACGATCTGCAGCGCTGGGAGGTCTGATGGGCTGTTAGCTTACCTGATTTTGCAGTGGGACTCACCAGAAAAAAACTTTTTTCCGCACTACCCGCCACAGCATAGGGACTAGCTCAGCTAATTCCCATGCCCGCCATCGAGCCACTCAGGCTCAACAAGCAGGCCCCCCTTGATGTCTTCCAAGAAGACATCCAAACCCAAATCGGACAGATGGATTCCATTGTTCCGAAAAAACTCAGGCCTATCCAATCGGATCCTCTGGTGACCAATCACTGATCCAAGGCCACTGCAGACTGCTCTGCAGACCTCATGGTTAACACCCCTGCATGCCGTGTTAAAGTTGAGGAAAAACTCAGGCCTATCCAATCGGATCCTCTGGTGACCAATCACCGATCCAAGGCCGCTGCAGACCGCTCTGCAGACCTCACGGTTAACACCCCTGCGTGCCGTGTTAATGTTGAGGAAAAAACCTGGCATCTCTCCATGCCAATCAAGGTATGATCGTGGACCACACAATACGCATGGCCGGGTGCTTGGCCTTCAACCATTTTGGGTCACGTATAACGTCCAGGATCAGCACCTTTCCAGGATGCCTGGCCAAATCATTGTTGCCAAAGTGTACCACCAACACATCCGGTGTAGACTGGCCAAAGGCCGCCACCCTGCAAAGCTGGCTTCACAGCATGCCACACAGCCTGTTCCATGCAACATGTGGTCTGGCTCCGAGACCCAGATCGCTCCCCCATGGGGATGCAGCCGCATAACGCCCTGCCCAGTATAATAGCTGTGGCCGATAATCACAATGTGCATCCATCTCACTGACCCTGTGGGACCTGTGAAGACATAACAAGACCAGCCCCCTGCCTATACGTTAGGTAGCATTCTTATATACCTGTGGTAATTTGATGATGACCACTGACCCAAACGCTTGATTTCCTCCAAACTATAACCCAGAGCTGCCGCAGTGAGGCTGCACCGATTCTGAAGGAGTGTGTGCCAAACCTCATACCTTGGACACCTACTCTGCCTAATGCTAAATCCCTCGATTTCCAGAACTGATATTTCGTCAAAGGTGAATTATTAGTATGCTGAAGAAAATAACCAGGGTCCTCTCCCCTAACCTTCAAATATGCCTGTGAGGCTTTCACAAGGCAGATGTTGTTCATGCTGCACTTCCCTAGGGTGATTTGGGTACCCTTGCCTAGCTGATCGGCCTTGTATCGCCGAATAAGAATTTGCACCTTCCCTTCTTCAACCTTAACGTCCTGCCATTGCAGGGCTAGCCTAGACTTGTTGGTCTTTCCAGATACATCTGCCTCTCTAATTCTAAGTGCCCCAAAGAACGTCATTAATGATGCCGCTCTAAATAGGACCCTTTCATATTTTTCCCTAAACAAGAGCTCCCACTGCCTACAAATGTGCTCTAACGACAGGGGCGATATAGGGGCCCTAGTATCTTGGACTCTATCCCTCAGCTATCCTATTTTCAAAACCTGGTACATACGGGGTGTGCACTAGTATGTTAAACTGCAGTGCCTGTAATGTAAACGCCCTGACCGATGTCATTACCTGTTCTGAATGTGACGTAAGGTTGTTTATAATGTAAACAAGAGCCTGATTGTCACACGAAAATCGTACTACTGAATTTGACTACTCTTTAGCCAATAGCCAAAGTGCTCCCACTATTGGGAAGAATTCCATGAATGTCAAATCCTGGGTAATGCCGTTCTGATGCCACTCATCAGGCCATGTGCTGGTGCACCACCTTCCTCTAAAATAAATCCGAACCCTAATGAACCTGCTGCATCCGAATGAACCCGAAAGTCTGCTTTCAGCCCGATTACGCCTCTTTAAGGGACGTCCCGTTAAATTCTGCCAAACTGACTCCATACTAATAGCTCTTTTTTTTCCATTCCATGTGTGACCCTGGTCCTATGTAATGGTCGATGCAGACCTTTCATGGCATTGCACAGTCGTCGCAAGAATGCACGCCCAGGTGCTACCACTCTTCAAGTGAAGTTTAGGTATCCAACAATCCCCTGGAGCTCCCTTAGAGACACCTTTCGCCAGGGGTAGTCCCAGCTCCTCTGACAATGCCTGAAAGCTGTTTAGGATGAATCTACACCTTCCTGAGTTCCTTTCCCCACAGAAACAGTAGTCATCAAGATACTGGGCTGTAGACTTACAGCCCACCCTACACCTGAGCTTCCATTCAATAATTGAGCTGAACTGTTCGAATGCAGTGCATGACACCAAGCAGCCCATAGCTAAAGCCTAACCTTAATTGGGCTGGGTCCCTTTTTCAGGAGTACCCCCACCACTGTTGGTTTTTTTGCCGCCTCCTGTGCCCTTGTTCTGTCGTGGAGTGCCGGCCCTAAAACATGATGTATTTGGGTGTTGACCTCCACACGTGGAACACTCATGCCTGAAGCGGCATGGTCTCTTTGTGCAAGTGCCCTTGGAGTTGTACTCCCAACAGATTAGGCGGGGTTGAACCGCCTGCCCCGCTCAAGGCGGGGATTCTGCCCAAGGGCGACTTTCCTATTCAAATGTCCGCTGTCAAACCTGTCGCCAAAATTTGGCCTAGCGGGGGTCAGGTGCTGCAGCCACAGGCCCAGCAGGGGCTCGTCCCAACAAAGATTCGGGTGAATCGCGTTCCGCATATGGAACGATTCATCATAATGAAGCCACGCCTGCCCAGCGAAGTCAACGTAGGCCCTATAAATTAAATCTAGATGCTGAAAGAGGGATTGAGCCCTCCACGGCTGAGCCTTAACTATCACCTCCGCGTAAATCAAAAATCCCAAAAGCCAATTCAACCATGTCCTCTCAGGTTTCTTTCTCCTACGTCTTTCCTTCTCTTTATCGTCTTCCTTGTCAATATCCTTATTCTCTACATTTCTATTCAATAACTCGAAAACGTCCACATATTCTCCTTTCCATATTTTCTCATGCGTTGCCGGGGTGAGATGATCACCCAAAGGCATCTAGTAGTCACCGTACGGCAACGCATGTAATGGCACGGTATTATAACCGGTGTTAGGGACAGATGAGTAAGGCCAAACCCCTGCGCTAGCCGCATTGCTAGGCTGGGCTGGCAATGTGAAAGGGGGATATGGCGTGGCCCAGCCACTGAATTGTGGACTGGGGCATGGCCATGCCGTGTTAGGAAGCCCCCAACTCTGTGAATTGTATGGTGTGTAAAGTGTGTGGTTAAATTGAGCACCACCGGCCCAAGGCCATGTGGAGATCGGTGGGTACATGTCTGGTGCGATGGCCAACTCACCTGATGAAGTCATTGCCATACTTGGTCCATCCCCAGCATATAACCTGTCAGGGCCGACTTCATCGGTTTCCTCTTGCACCTCCTGGCTCACGATCACTGTTTCAGTCATCACAGGAGTTGATGACCTCCTACTCTTCTCCGCACACCATGACTGCGGTGTTGAAGAAGCCCCGTCTGCGTCACGTCTGGTGGTTGCTTAAGGTAGCTGCTCTGCCTCAAGAACAGCAAATCTAGCCATTAGATCATGTGCCTTAAGCTTAGCCCTACGGTGGCTCTTGGCATCCTGGCTGATCTGCGCAGCTGAACCTTGCATGGCTGTGGGGCTTGTCTCACCAGCCATTCAGCCTCTAATGCAGAGATCTTTTCCTGCAGCTCCTGCCATACCTGCCAGGATTCCTCGTCAGAAGAGGGTTGGGAAGGCGACACCTGGGGAGCTGGCCTTTTCTTGGCTGGTTGTTTCCCCTTCATGTTGCCCTGGCCTTTCCGCGACACCATTGTGAGCCTAGAATTTCAATGGGTAAGTGCTTGCAATTACCTCAGCAATACAGTTGCCAAGCCAGATGATGACTCTTATCAGTACAGGATAGGACAGATAACCTGTTGGTGATGTCAACTATGCACTCCTAGGAGGGCAACCAGCCCCGCTTATTCAGCTGGATTGCTAATTAATGCTAGTGACTATTGTTCTTTAATTATGTGCAATCACTATGACCTGGGTTCCTTAATTAGCACCCCTTAGTCGTGTACCAATCCACTTGGCACCAACAATAAAGAAGGTCCTAACTATTTCCTAGCACTTTAGAACCCTAATTATTCAAATTCCTAATCGATTTTGTCGCCTAATTGATCAATTGTCGTGATCAATCAAGCTCCTTATTAAAATTATTTATTAATTGAATGAATTAATCAATCAGCTTTATTCGTTGTTTATTATCTAAATTAATTAATTTAATCGACTCTGTTCATTAATTATCAGAGATTAATTAATATTAAAATCAACTAATTTATTATAATCTTGTGTAACTTATTAATAATTTAAATTATTTAATATATTATTATTTATATTTTTATTATTATTGTTTAGTGATGATAGGTTTAAATTATTGTTTAATTAATTCCAATTTATTGTTATTCTTATTTATTATTATTTTATTTATTAATTTTTTAAAATTTATTTATTTATTTATTTATTTATTATTATTATTTTGTATAATAGCTGCTAGACCCAGTGCGATATGGGCCTAGTCGTCAATCTAGTCCTCCACAGGCCCACCTTTGAGGCCGCTATGAACAAAGAAAAGCAGGGGGGGCTACGGATTTAATTAATAACGATTGAGGCCTAGAATCGCGCCAAGTCCGCTCATGCCTAACCACTACTCTAAGGCCCAGGCTGAGTCTCCGCCGCCCGAACCAGTAGTCTGCACCGAGATCCCGCGCCTACAATTGTATAAATTCTCTATATATTATTTGATTATTCTCCCCCCCCCTTTTTTTTAAAAAATTAAGCCCCGTTCATGCTTGAGCACAGCCGGCGTGGGCCGCACCGCCAGTGCTGCCCCCCTCGCACTTCACGGCCTACACAGACCCCGCAGTCACTTATTCAAATTAATTTGATAATTAATAATTAATTAAACAGCACCCTGGGAGGGAGCCGATGCTACCCTCCCTTCCTTCAGGAACGCTCGAGCCTCGATGATGCAATCCAAATTCACAGCCAGCAGCGGAGCTCTTTCTCTCTCGATGCCAGAAAAAGAAGAGGGTGGCTAGAGGGGGGAACGCCCCTTAAGTAACTTGGCATTCCCCCCTCTCTTCCAGCCACTATCGTGAGACCTTAAGGTCTCGCACTATCCATGGGAGGGAGGCAAAGGGCGAGCCGCGCTGCCGAAGCCTCGGCTCGGCAGCGGCTCCAGCATCTGGGGATCCCAAGTGGCTTGGGGGAGGAGAGGTGAATGTTGGCACTGTGGGAATGCCATCTTTACAACAACATCTGCAGAGGTAAAAGCCCAATTGAAATCTCCTGGTATGAAAAGGTTGCAGTGCTCTACATGGAGAGAGAGAAAAAGCCAGTATGGCAGAAAAAAATGATTCAGCTTCGCATGTCATGCAGACAGAAAAAGAAAAAGCTTTAAATCCACCTGTTTTATAAGTGGAGCAAATGCCTTGGTATTTGGCCATCTAGTCACCTTCTAAGGTGGTAAAGGGTAAACTAAAAAATCAAGGTATATGAAGAACAATGATAGGAGCTGGATATGTTTAACATGGTGAACAAAAGACTGAGAGAAGATATCATAGCAATCTACAGATCTCGGTAGAGTTGTCCCATAGAAGGCGAAACAAGCTTTTTTTCTGCTGCTCCAGACAGTAGAGGTAAAAAGACATTAAAATTATAAAAATTAGATTCTGCTTATATGAGGAAGGAGTTATTGACAGTAAGATCAGTTTAATGGTGGAACAGATCACATTGACAAGTGGAAGACTGTCCTTCCTTAGAGGTTTTTAAACAGGCTGGATTGCTATCTGTCAGAAAAGCTTTAGTGGTGGATAAGAGGGGGTGCTGACAAGTATTGAGCCTTTCCCAGAAAAAATTGAGCTAGGAAGCTATAAATTGCAGGGTGTATTGGCCAATTTGTCTGTATTCAATGGTGCAAAAATCAACTACCTGTGATTTTAACTTATCTTTCATTTTCAGCTCCAAAGTGAACATGGCAGCACCTCCAGAAAAGTTCAATGTGGAAGAGCATAGGACCATAATCAAGTTCCTGTTTCTCCAAGGGAAAGGTGCAAAGCAGATCCATGATGAAATGTCACAAACTATGGGTGACAGTGGCCCTTCATATGCAACAGTTAAACGTTGGGTTGTCAATTTTAAAACTGGCCATTTCGGTGTTGATAGTGAGAAACCCAGTGGAAGGCCTGTTTCTGTCTCTGTGCCTGCAAATTTTGAAAGCCATCCATGACATGATCATGGAGGACCGCCAAATATCAGCCAAAAGTATTGCTATATATCTGAGAATGTCACGTGAGAGAGTTGGTGCCATTATCCACAACGACTTGGAAATGAGAAAGCTGGCAGCAAAGTGGATCCCCAAACTTTTGACAACCGAACAAAAGAGGAAACGTGTGGAGTCATCGGTGGCTGTTTTGGAACACTTTGCAAGAAATGAGTCAGATTTCCTGGGCAAACTGGTAACTGGTGATGAGACATGGATCTACTGTTATGATCCTGAGACAAAGGAACAGTCTAAGGAATGGAGGCACAGTGGTTCCCCCAGGCCAAAGAGGTTCCGAGTGCAAAGGTCGGTGCAGAAGCAAATGGCAACAGTTTTTTGGGATAAGAAGGGAGTTCTGCTGGTGGACTACCTCCAGCAGGGTTCAACCATCAATGCAAAATATTACTGTGCTTTATTGACGAAGTTGAGGCAAAACATCAAGGAAAAACATTGAGGAAAGCTCTCCAAAGGTGTCATCCTGTTGCATGACAACGCCGTGTTACACACTGCAGGTGAAACAATGGCAAAACTGATGTCCTTAGGCTTTCAAGTGATACCCCATCCACCCTATTCTCTCGACCTGGCTCCTTCTGACTATTATCTGTTCCCCAAACTCAAAAAACACCTAAAGGGACAACGATTTGGGAGTGTTCTGGAGGCAACTAATGCTGCAAATGAGTGGTTACACCAGCAGTCGGAAGAATTTTATTTGCAGGGACTTAAGAAGCTTCAGGACAGATGTCACAAGTCCATTGACTTCCTGGGGGAATGTCTAGAATAGTGTGGCAGTTACAGCTTCCTAGCTCAATTTTTTCTGGGTAAGGCTCAATACTTATCAGCACCCCGTACATGCCATTATAAGGTTTTGGGTAGAGATGGGCATGAGTTGCAGTTCAGCACAGCTTTTCCACGGCCTGCTTCCTCTGGCAGGTGCACACTCAGAGCAAGCGCCCAAAGAAGGCAGGGCTGGGAAGCCACACCTCTGCCTCTGAGTGGCTGCCTGCTTGAGGAGGCAGGGCTGGGAAGCCAGGGTGCACA
Organism: Intellagama lesueurii; assembly: GCA_037013535.1. Taxonomy (NCBI): domain Eukaryota; kingdom Metazoa; phylum Chordata; class Lepidosauria; order Squamata; family Agamidae; genus Intellagama; species Intellagama lesueurii. The sequence goes on from JBAJHW010000009.1 coordinate 19,025,841, forward strand.
CAGAAAAGCTGTGTGGCCAAACTGCTGAACCAGGCTGAGCTGTGGAACCATGGTTTGTGCCCATTTCTAGTCTTAGGTCCTTATGAATCTTTATAAATCTTAGGTCATTAGAAAATGTAAATTATTGTATCTGCTGAAATTCCCAGTTATATTTCCTTACTATCTACCAGTGCCACCTCACAAACCCCATTGGTGATTAGAGATACTCATTACCTTATTGTTCCTGCTCTTTATCTATAGCCTGGGATTAATTTAGCCACTAATCATTGTCATTGTTTACAGAACAATGATTCCTGTTGGTGGCTTTAAAGGTCATTGCCAGATCAACAACTTGTGCCCAAATACAGTCTCTGGTTTGAGACCATGTGTAAATATATACATATTTGTGATGTAGTCCCACTTTATGTCTGATGAAGTGGACTTATCCATGAATGCTCACATTAAAATATAGCAGTTAGTCTTTAAAGTAGTACAATATTTCTGTCTTCTTTATTTTTATTTTGTTTTTGCCTTATATGCCACTAGACAGTAATGCTGGAAGTCTGGCCTCCAGTTTTAAAAAGGAAAGGAAGAGAAAGCTTATATTGATGCAATTATTTGCAGAGATGGGGGAATGAGAGACACCATGACTGATCATGAATTATGTAACATCATAGAAATGAAAAAGAGGAACACAATAGCTGGGGACAAAAACTATACTGGAGAGGAGGAAAAAAGAATATATGGACACAGAAAAGAATTGTTTGCATGCAAGTGCTCAACTATCCAGAGTCTAGAGGGGGAAAATAGTATCAGTAGCAAAAAGCAAAGAAAGATGTTTTGTGAGGTGGAATGAAGAATGAACACTGAAATAAAAGTGATCACAAACCCCACAGGTTAGGCCATACACCAGCAAAGATTTTTAAAAACAGCTTGAGTTTACAGCCTTGCTGATCTTTGAATGCCTGGTATAATCCTGCATTGTTTCCAGGTCTTGGGCTATAAGCAGCAGCGCATACTTTACAGCTGAAGTTTTACATAATTAAGAGGGTTGATTCCCCCTAGTTAAGAGTTATTGGATGCACATGGGTCTTCAGAGAAATTAAAAATAGTATTTGTTACCCAAGTTGTTGTTGTTTAGTCAAGTTGTGTCCGACTCTTTGTGACCCCATGGACCAGAGCACGCCAGGCCCTCCTGTCTTCCACTGCCTCCCAGAGTTTGATCAACTTCATGTTGGTAGCTTCGGTGACACTGTCCAACCATCTCGTCCTCTGTTGTTCCCTTCTCCTCTTGCCTTCACACTTTCCCAACATCAGGGTCTTTTCCAGGGAGTCTTCTCTTCTCATGAGATGGCCAAAGTATTGGAGCCTCAGCTTCAGGATCTGTCCTTCCAGTGGGCACTCAGGGTTGATTTCCTTCAGAATGGATAGGTTTGTTCTCCTTGCAGTCCAGGAGACTCTCAAGAGTCTCCTCCAGCACCACAATTCAAAAGCATCAATTCTTCAGCGGTCAGCCTTCTTTATGGTCCAACTCTCACTTCCATACATTGCTACTGGAAAAACCATAGGTTTGACTATGCGGACCTTTGTCGGCAAGGTGATATCTCTGCTTTTTAAGATGCTGTCAAGGTTTGTCATCACTTTCCTCCCATGAAGCAGGCTAATTTCGTGGCTGCTGTCACCATCTGCAGTGATCATGGAGCCCAAGAAAGTAAAATCTGCCACTGTTCCATATCTTCCCCTTCGATTTGCCAGGAGGTGATGGGACCAGTGGCCATGATCTTAGTTTTTTTGATGTTGAGCTTCAGACCATTTTTTGCGCTCTCCTCTTTCACCCTCATTAAGAGGTTCTTTAATTCCTCCTCACTTTCTGCCATCAGAGTGGTATCATCTGCATATCTGAGGTTGTTGATATTTCTTCCAGCAATCTTAATTCCGGTTTGGGATTCATCCAGTCTGTCATGATGATGGGATATGTAGTCAGAGAAATGTAAAATGGAGTCAGAATGGTTCTGTGTGAAGATGATTCGAGAGACTTTGGAAATGTGTTTTTCTAAGCACCATGAGAATGTTTTCCAGTGACTGTTACAGCCAAGCATACAGATATCTTGAAGGCCATATCGAGAGGCCCTGGGAGACTCAACATTCCAAGCTTGTTACGGAAGACATAAACAACACCTGCACTCTTGTGGGAATAATGGGAGGAGAGAGGTGGTACGACCCCTAAAGGTTAATTGGTTAACAGCCAGAAGAGGCCATGAAGAAGGGAAGAGTTAGGAGAGTAGAAAATGGAAGATGGGTTATGTGAATGTATCTCTTATTGATGATGGATGGAGACTGATGTTTTGTGTTGTTCGATTCCATGAAGGAGAGAGGATGTAAGTAAGGAGAGAGAAGAGGGGTGCTAGCCCACTATAGCCTACCCTAGATTAGCTTTTAGAGTTTATTATTTTAAATGGGAAATAGTTATCTTATTTAACTGCAATAATATTTGAATATGTTCTTAATGCTGATGCTTATGCAATATAAACTGATTTCTAATGAATCTTTATTTTTCTAATAAAAAATTAATATTAAAAATCCTTATTGAGGACTGGTCTCTTGAACAGCAGGGTCTGGCTAATTCCAGTGGTGAAGAGGGCCACAGACTTGCTATCATTTAAGAATCCTACCTAACTGAGCTGTTGTGAGTTCTCAGGAATCACAAAGCCCCTGTGCCTGTACTTGCAAAGTACTGAGTAAGTGCAAAGTGTTCTTTTTAGGACAGACTTGTTCAAAGGGCTTATGCTACACATTGCTGAGGTCTAAGGACTCGATCCAGTGCAAAGGTGGTAGATAAGTGCCGGTCGAACTCTCTGGCTGAATGCCCAACGACCCTTTAGGGGGCCGTGAGCATCACACAGTCCAGCCTTTCCCAGGATGTATTCTGCATACAAGTTAAATAAGCAGGGAGACAATATACAGCCTTGTCATACTCCTTTCCCAATTTTGAACCAATCAGTTGTTCCATATCCAGTTCTAACTGTTGCTTCCTGTCCCACATATAGATTTCTCAGGAGACAGATAAGGTGGTCAGGCAAGTTCCCCAAGTACTACCCTATTATTTTAATGCCCATAGTCAGATGCATTCTATGGCGATAGAACACAATATGCAAGCAAATTATGCCAAACTACCATTATGCCTTCCTAAGAAAAACTGGATTTATTCCAAGAGATGTTTCTAGATGAGGGGCAGATAGCTGAATGACTTCCAGATGTGTTGGATTGCAGTTTCCGTTGTCCATGAGTACGACTCAGGCTGCCTGGAACTTAAAACAATCTGTTTGCTGGATGGATGGCCATTTCTAGTTGCTACCAATTTGTTACCTACAAGGTATATGTTCTTTTTCTGTCTTGTTCTGTGCGGTAATCCCTATCTATTTGCTAGACATTTTTTCATCCAATGAATTCATTTTTGCACACTTTTTAAAATGTACACATTTTTGATACATGCACCTGTAATCTAAAGTACATTTGTACCCCTTTCAGAAATGTGTGATTTTTTTTCTTTGCACATATCAGAGCTGCCTCCAGAAATCTGAAGTTCTGTAGATTCTTCACCTACATTGAGACAGCTGATAATAATGTAAGGTAGCAACAATCCATTACTGATAATAGTCATCACAACCACCTTCTTCGTGTGTATCTCTCTCTTTCCGCCTCTCTGTCTGGAAAATTTGACTGAGATGAAAATCAGAAATTATGGAGTCTGATTCTTTCCTCACCCAGCCTGTCATTTTTCTCAGAAAACCAAATTAACTTCTTGCTTTCTCTTATTGGCCCTTAGAATGCAATTCCGTTTTGATGGCACAGGTCTTGGTAACAGACTGTAATTTGCATATGAAAGTAAAGCAGGCTGCTTCCTGTCAGTATAGACAACTTTTAACAGCACCTCTCATGCAAATTACCTTTAAATGCCTCTTTGGTCCACTATTTCTTATCTACCACACACCTTCAGTGTACTTTAAATGACACGCCAGCCTACTCAATGAAAGCTGACATTTTCATATTTGATTTCCAAATTGTAAAATATGTGGCACATGCTTTCCAAAATCAGATGAAATCAAGCTCCTCTTGCAAATGTTAAAATTACCATTTATATTTATTTGAAAAAAATTAAAGAAACCCATCTTCTTCACATGGATAGAGTTGGGGGGGGAAGGGGGAAGCCACGTTGACTGCAAACAGGTAAGGAGATAATTTTAACATTGCTTATTCAGTGCCTTAGTGAATTTGAAATATTAAAAGTGACATTAACATCAAAAGTGAGAGATGTTTGAAATAATTACTGGTAGACAATCTATGCTATATCTCTAGGCAGACAGCTTATCTTGCTTTATGTCATTAAGAAAGCCAAAGTGTCCATAAAACACACAGAGAGTAGTATGTTTCTGCAGAAAGATGTATTTATATAAGAGTGTCTCAACATTTAGCTCTTCCATTTTTTACTACAAGCAGGTTGAATGCCCAAAGCTTTTAAAGAATATCATAGTATCAAAGAGATTTATTTTGTCTTATTTTATTCTTATTAATTTTATATCCAGACTTTCTGCCTAAAGGAAAGGGGGAGAAAAAACCCTCAAGGTGGCTGACAGATATAGAATTTTTAAAAAGAAAAGAAAAAAAAATACAATTAATAGATAAAAATGTATTATATAAATAAAATGTTTTGTTATATTTATATAAAAATATATAAATAATGGTTTATATAATAAATAAAACATTATGTATATGTTAATTTTTATACAAGTATAATGAAAATATATAAATAAATTATATATAAAACACCATTAAGGCACATCAAGCATTAAAGCACAATATATGTGTCATAACCATGTCAAGTCACTGAAATAATCACATACTCTTCCTTGTTCTCTCTCACCTTTGTTCTGTCTGCTGTTTTTGAAAATACTGTGATCTTCTTTGGCTAGAATAGACCCACTTAAATTCTGCAAAGTGTAATGCACATCGAAAGAAGGAGAAGGCGGCGGCAAACTTTTTGGTTATCAATTTGAAACAACTGCCAACAGATGTTAATTTGCTTTCTGCACTGTGGACACACTCCAGTTTTTCAAAATCCATCTTAAAATCTGAGACTCAAACCTTTACAGGGCATTCCAGAGGCAGAATAACTGGCACAGAATAGACTGAATCTCTTTACTTTTCATTTTTAGGACACAGTAGTCCAAATCATATTGCTTTTAAACCATGCACAGAATGGAAATTGGGGAAGGTGCCACAGCTAAATAACAAGGTCAAATGTTGGCCTCATGCCTGATTAGCATTTTGGTTTCTGCGATTTCCATTCTGCATAATATGATAAACAGTAAATGGATTCTGTCCCCTTTTCTAGTAATTTGCTAAACAAACAAACACACATATTAGCTGTTTTTTTAAGCTGGTTCCTAACACTGCTGACTCACACTCATCTTGCAAGATTACCTGCAAAATAAAATGAGTGTCACAGTCCAAGATATCCCAGGCAGCCCCTCACCAGGGGCAAGGGCACCAGGACCCAATCCACCATGCAGAGTATCAAGTCCAAAGGCAGTCACTGTGCAGTTGATCGTGACCAAGCAGAGGCAGAAGCACGGAACCAGAACAAGGCGCTGAGATGCAGGAAGCAAGCAGAGGCAAGAGCAGTTACCAAGGCAGGAACAGGCTGGTATACAGGGGCTCAGGAGCAGCAAGCACAACACAGCCAAAGACCTTTGTTACTGAGGCAAGTTCTGGGAGGGAGAACCAGCTGAGCCTCATGAGTTGCCCAGCAGCTGCTACACAGGCCAGGGCCTGAGCCTGCAAACGCCATTCCTAGGTCAGGCTGGCCCTGATCCTGCAGCTGCCAGGGCAGTGTGGGCCAGATCCTGACAATGAATTTACGTGGAGTGGAATAGGTTTGCAGTCCTGAGACACCACACCTGCATATGTTAATCTACAAGGTCTCACTAATCAGTTTGAATCGAAGTACTTTTCCTTAATTATTTCTAGGACTAAATTTCTTCCCATATTTCATTTTCAAAGGGTTTTTTGAAGCCGTGGGACATGCTGTTCTCGCTTTAACTTGAAGAAGTTTGACCTTAAAAGAACACTTTACTTTTACCCAGTACTTTGCAAGTACTGACACATGGGCTTTGTGATTCCTTAGAACTCACCAAAGCTCAGTTAGGTAGGACTCTTTAAAGATAGAAATACAACAACATGTGTTGTTCTGTTCTGGATTTCGATTCCATGATGATGGGAGAGAAAAGGACTTAATTGAGAAAGTATGTAAGTAAAGGAGAAAGAAGGAGGTGGGGCTAGCCCACTATAGCCCACCTTAGTCTAGCTTATTAGTTTTTATTATTTTAATGGGAAATACTTATTTTATGTAACTGCAATGATCTTTGAATATGTTCTTGATGCTAAAGCTTGTGCAATATAAACTGAAACTCTATTTTTCTAATAAAAATTAATTATAAAAATTCTACAAAAGGACTGGTCTCTTGAACAGCAGGGTCTGGCTAAATCCAGGAGGTGGAGAGGGCCACAAACTAGCTATCTTTAAAGAGTCCTACCTAACTGAGCTTTGGTGCATTCTAAGGAATCATAAAGCCCATGTGCCTGTACTTGCAAAGTACTGAGTAAACATAAAGTGTTATTTTAAGGTCAGACTTGTTCAAAGGGCTTACACTACACACTGCTGAGGTCTTGGGACTTGCCTCAGCGCAAAGGTGGTAGGTAAGCGGCCTGTCGAGCTCTCTGACCGAATGCCAGGTGGCCCTTTAGGGGGTCCAGTGCAGCACAGAGGATAAAATAGATATAATGGGAAATGATCCATGGACTGACGTAATAAATAGTAACCCTAAGGAGAATAATCAACTAACACCCCAGTTTATGCAGCCTGAGAATAGAACTAGATGGAAGTTAAGATTAATGGCTAACACTTTAGCATTCTGTGGATACCCAAAACGAAAAGGGATACTTACCCAGAATGAACGCAAATGGAACTTGATCAGCACTCTAGTACCTATAATCCCTGAATTAACTTCCACGTCCCAAATTCTAAATGTGGACTACTTATTCTACAATTATACCTAAGAACGTGTGATAGTAACATTCAAAGATAGCATAATAACCAATAGGATTTATAGCAGAAGAAAGGAATTAGCTGCGAGGGGTATAACTGCTGTACGATATTTTAAAAACAAAGCAGATCCCCTACCTCTCTTGTGTGGGTACACTAGAGAAATGAAAAGAGAGACCCTAGCTTATGTCCAGGAGAAACATACAGAGGAAGACCTTATTCAAATTTTAGAAGATCACCCAACTAATTGGCAAAATGATTACAAAAATTTTATAAAAAACTATAAGGATGATAGACATGCAACAGAAAAGATCAACCCAGGCCTTGCTTGGCCAGAAGAGGAGGTAGAGACTCATCTTATCTCATCCTTTAGTAAATTGCCAACTGATGTGTGGGCATCCTTAGTGAATCGCCTGGACTCCCTGGTTGCAACTTTGAGGGATCTAGAACAGCCCCCAAATTCCAATGATGACCTAGCAACCCATCAACTGCCCACACTAGGATGCCCAGTGGAGACACAGGTTAAGGACAGAATTAAAATCCCCCTGGAGCCCATGGTAATAATAAATAAAAGGGTTCCCAGTTCTAACTTGACCGTGCCTGCAGACCATCCCGATCTCTGTTTGATAACCAAGGCACCCCTAGATAACGCCCAGAGTAACCCTCCTGATATTATTGAAATAAATTCAGTGGCAAGTTCAATGCCTGACTTAGAATCATCCATGAATTATCCTGCTTCAAATTAACAATTTGCAATTCAAAGCGAGCACCATCTAAAATGCATTTCATGGAATGTGTCTGGCTGGTTGAACAAAACTCAAAATCCATCATTTTTGTCATTTATGAAAAGTTTTGATATTATCTTTATTCAGGAGACATGGTTATTATCTGAGTTGTTATTAAATGGATTTACTTCATACACTCTCGCCGCAACTCCTGCAGTACCTAGAGGTCGCCCAAATGGAGGGTTGGCTTGTCTGATATCCACCTCAGTGGTCTGTGCTGTTTTACTACTACCATCTTTAAGATCTATTGCAATGGCCGTTCTCCTGACCTTCAAGGATTGGGAAATTTTGGTTGTGAATGTTTATATTCCACCTTATTCATCTCCTTTCTATTATGAGCATTGCTGGTCTGATTTAGAAATGTACATATATGATCTTGAGACAAAATTTCATGGAGCGCAAACAATACTGCTTGGAGATTTTAATGAACATCTGGGCAATGGCCATTTTAGATCTGCCTATGCTGAGCATATTGGTGACTTCTATAATCAGTCAAGAAATACAAAAGATCCCCTTCTGAATAAGACTGGAAAAAGTTTTTGGCAGCTGATTGATAAGCTAAATTTGGTAATATTAAATGGTAATTTCCAAGGTGATGAATTGGGGGAGTTCACATATTTCAGTAAAAATGGAGCTAGTTTGATTGATTATTTAGCTATTACCCCCCTCTTACTAGATAAAATTTTATACTTTACAGTGGGTACACAGCCAGAAAGTGACCATCAGCCTCTTATATTCTACACTCACACCCCTAAATCTTCATTAAATAATGGGGAGGATAGTTCTTTCCTAATAGATCAAGTGTTGGTGACAGCAGATACTAGACTGAAGTGGTCTCCCATACTCCAGCAAGAAATACAACAAATTTTGTATAGTGCTCCTATGCTCAAACTGAAAGGGGAAATGGAGGCAGCTCCAAACATCAACACTGCCCTTGCAGGATATGGTAAACTAATAGATACTTTGAGACCCTTCTTGACCAAGAGGGTAAGACTATCACCCGGAAGAAGACCAACTAATATCAGTTGGTTTGATAGAGAGTGCGAAACTATAAAGCACCAATTAAGAAGAGTTCTTAAATTGCATAAACAAAATCAGTCTAAAAGTTTACCCAGATCTTTTTTTGATCTCCGCAATAATTATAAACAGCTTCTCAAAAAGAAAAAATAAGCCTCAATAAAAGAATCTTATCGGGAACTTGCCCTGGCTTTGTCCCAGAAAGATACCGCAAAATTTTGGCGACTGCTCACATCAGCAGAGGGGAGGTTTCGCCATGATCTGGATTCTTATGTACTCACTGAATGTTGGGAAGAGTATTACTTCAAATTATTCAATGATCCACCCTCTACTAGCGAAATATCTCTACCTCTAATATCATCCCCCAGTGATCTAACAATGTGGCCTCCAGTCACAATTAAGGAAATAAAATCATTGATTTCAACAATTAAGAGCAATAAAGCTCCCGGGGAAAATTTCATCCCCCCAGATATACTTAAATCTTTTCAGGACTGGTGGGCCCCGACCCTAGCTACCTTATTTACTTATATAGATATGGTGGGTGGCACCCCTAGAGAATGGTCATCTTCACTTGTCATGCCCATCTATAAGAAAGGTGAGCGAAAGGACCCAGCCAATTAAATCAATAATTAACTATTGGCTGAAAATTTTGTTTACTACTCAGTCAGAATATTTAATATCATCATATGGGGAAATGAATTCTGGAACGTGGAAATCCTCTGTACTGCAACTAGTAGCCAAACTTGGATTTTCAGAAGAGTATGTGAGGCACCTTTGTCTGTCTGCAGCAAAAAGCTCATTAAAGCAGAGATTATTTGATCTCTGTTACCAAACGGATATAGGTTTGCTAGGCACTCTAAAAACGGCCCCGTTTTATTAGATTATTTCATCTCCGCCTTTAAATCTTCCTTCTTATTTTGCCGATTTAGTGAGCTTCGACAATAGAAAAGCCTTCACTCAGGCACGTCTTGATATGTTGCCGCTTGCTAGCTTAAAAGGGTGTTACACAGAAATTCCATACTATGAGAGAGTTTGTTCTTGCGACCAAAAATCAGTCGAGGACTTAGTACATGTTGTGTTTTACTGTCCCCTATTCGTGACCCAGCGTGAAAGACTCCTGAAGCCTATCTTGGAAAAATATCCTGGAAGACCTGTCCAGGAAAAGCTCAGGATCCTACTCTCAGACAGAGATAAATTTATTACATTTTGAATGGCAAGGTTTATATCTATACTTATGAAAATGAAACTTGTAGCCCCCACTACTACTAATCAAGCAGTTATTTAGGCTCCTGTACCCTTGGGGTTCCCCCTTCCGAGATAGATGCTTGTTATTGGCATCAGATACTGTCTATCAACTGCCTTCACTTAGTTTTCCTTAGGGTTTTTTTTTTTTTTAAAGATGTTAGAGGTTTTTAGCTGTGATAGAAATCTAACTTGATTTGGGTTTCCCCCCTCATACTATAGTGTATTGAATTGTACTGTATTGTATTGTTTTTATTTGATGTACTTTGCAACGGCCTGTGTGCCATGCAATAAACTTATATGTGTGTGTGTGCTTCAACTCCATCACAATTTGTTTGTGGTGTACAGATGCGGTAACAACTGTTTTGACTTTTGACAGGAGAACAAAAGGCAGTAACAGGCCGGTAATGTGCCTTCTATCTATTTTTGATCAGCAGTCAAAGTAGCGATGAATGCTTCCCTTGCCCTTTCAAAGATGATTAGAAACTGGGAGGCACAACAAAAAGACCATAACTATGTGATCCGATGTACATATAAATGGAAAACAACATGTATAAATGAATATGAGAAGAACTTTCAGAATGAGACCCAAGATTAGTGTAGTCCAGCATCTGGGCAGTCTGAGTTGATACGGAAGACTGATGCTGGTGCCATGTTGAATAATAAATAGGATGGATGAACTTGCCAACTCAGTTCTGTCAGTGAAGGCTGAGCCCCAAACATACAACTAAAGGTGGTGATAGGCCAGTGCTCTGGTAGGGGTCAAGACCTCTTCCTCCCACACATGGACTCCAATATGTCAGGGATCTGGGTTTCCATAGTGGCCAGCCAAATATCTTGGATAATCCACAAGCAAGACAGAAGGGCAATAGTCAACAATGAGCTTGGTCTTCACCCCTGCTGCCTTTGAACCTAAAATATGGATAAGAAATTGTCTCATTTTTCTAGAATAAATTTATCTGATTTCTGGTCTGCATGATTCTTAGTGTGTACTGTGTATACATATCTTTTTGTTTCTAGTCATTCAGAAGAAAATGTAAGCACATTTTTTCCACTTCAGATTGTACACAAATAAATGCACACAGCTCAAAATTGTGTGTCTTTGAAAAATTTATTTGTTTTTCGCTAATATAAAGAAATTGTCCAACTGTAATAAGATTTTGCAATATTCTCACAAATGCAGGAATTTTGTCTGCCCTTTCCTCCAATATACAGATTTTTGTAGAGTTTATTGATTGAAGAACTCCACTGCACAATTTAGAGCAGTGTTAGTTTTAAAGTATAAAATGTAAGGAATTAGAAGGAAACTGGGACTTGTAGTCATACAAAGATGGAGTCTGTTAGGTTTATTGTGTGGTTTGGATTTAAACTACTGAAATGTTTTCATGAGATTGTTGATCCAAGTTTGCTCTGCCTGGCACCAAGATAAGGAGCAAGGTTCGAGGAGAAGACCAAACACCACATTCCTCTTAATTGGGGTGAGAAAAGACACCTGCAATATCTCATGTGAAATAAGGGGAGTGAACTGTGTTATGCCCTCATGATCCTAATTGGTTGACAGCTTGGAAGTGTCGTAAAGAAGGTGGTCCAGAGACATGTAGAAAAATGGTTGTTTCATGTATGTGAAATGTTGCTGTTGATGTTGTGGAATGTGAGAAGAGAGAGGTTTGTCTTTTTGAAAGAGAGGGGGGAGAGATTCGCCCAGCCTCTCTAGATGCTAAGATGTAGAAGTTGCCAAAATGATTACTTAACTTAGTTTAGCCTTTTATTATTTTAATCTAAGAATAGTAAGCTTATTTGAATCATGGTAACTGCTTGGATATGATTATGCTTTATGCTTTTAAGCTACAATTGTATTCTAATGGAACTACTTTATTTTCTTAATAAAAACAATTATTCTTCAACAAAGGGCTTGTCTCTTGAACAGCAGGATTGCACCTAAATCCAGTGGAGAGTAGAAAGGTAACTAATTACTACTATGCATAGAGGTCCTACCTAGCCAGTCTGTTGTGCTGTCTAAGGAAGCACTCAGTCAATGGTTGATTGCCTTGTAAGCAGGCAAGAGGCTCTATTTCAGGTTGAGCTTGTCCATAGGGCAAGGACTACACGCTTCTGGGGTTAAAGGACCTACCTCAGGTAAGAAAAGTGGTGGTTGCTTGAGCCTATAGTGACTCCTCGCCCAAGATCATTTTCTCTTTAGGGAGAAGTGATTCTGACATAACAGAGTTTCATTTTCATGTATTTGTTAAAATCTACAATTTTTTAAAGGTTTTTATTAACATGCAAACCAAATGAATTCATTCCCCCAGTCCTATCCCAAAGCCTTAAGAATTCATGTGTCCTCTGTGGAGGCTTAGTTGGCATCACTATTGGCCTTATTTTGGCAGCAAATCAATATAAAATTGTACCTATCTCTAAATGATATCATGGTTCCAATCCCCTTGATTTGTCATCTCATTTCTCTAATCATCCCCATGACCTTCAATTCTTAATCTTATGATGTAATACTCAGTTGTGTCTTCCATTATGAAATTCTTATTTCTATTTGGATTTTTTTAAAAAAATACAATTAGAAAAAAATACAAAGTTGGATGTTCATGCCAGTCATCTGAGGTCTAGTGTTTATGGCTTGCTCTCTCTCTCTCTTTTACTCTATTGTATTGAAGATCCTACTTTGATTTTGGTTTTGCCTAATTATTTATCTTGTTCCAAATTGCTTAATAGTCTTGCAGGTTCACTGCAAAATTGGATTGTAAATAGTTCTTAAAATATGTGATCTTTCTGTGTTCCATCAAATGGGACATCATAGTAGTGTATAACCCTATTATTTCTAGTGGATGTACCATGTTCTGAAATAAAATAAAATAAATGAATAGCAAGATATCTACTTTACCGTTATGAGAATTGAATGGGGCAAGCCACACTCATCATATCTTGATTCTTGTGGGTACTGCAAGATCTATGTTTTGAAAATAAAAGAATCAGCACACTTGTGTAGGTGACAATTACTATGATCAGCTGGACAACTCATTGTATTCCTGATATAACAGTTTGACAGCAGATATCTCAATGAAAACTTCTGCTGCAATAGATATATTGTTAATGAATGGCTCTAAACAAGAGATGAATTACCAAGTCACAAATGATATTTAAAATAGCCCCTTGCTTATCCCACATCTTTATCTGCATCAGCTTCACCTGACCCATTCAATGAAAGGTATGCAGATTAAGATTCAAAAGGAAAGACAAAGCACATACACTATTTCGAGTTGGTTGTGTACCGTTTCAGACAGAGGCATGTGAAAAATAAAAGAGCAATGCCACTCTGCATGCAGAGTGTGAAAACCACTTTCCAGAAGCACAGATTAAAAAGCTAATGTCTTCCGCAGTACTAGAAGTGGTAAAGAGGTGTTTTCAAGTACATTGAACTTGTACTAGCTCAGATTTCATAACACAACAATTAGTACTGAGAACATATAGAAATACATTGGCTGATTTGTAGTCATGTAAAGAAGGCTCATTATTTTTATTAGCCCTTCAGTTATTATCTCCACATTATAAACCACATCAGGATATTGGCAAATGAAACACATCCTTGGCTCTGTGGAGGTGCCAAGGAAGTTATTTTTTAAAAGGTATATTAGAGCAACGCATATGTGCAGCATCACTTTTTTTTTTTAAAAAGAGAGAAGTTGGAAATACTTTCCAGATGTGGAAAGAGACAGGAGGAAGCAATGAGGGGAAGTTTTTGTTTCCTTTTCTCATAAGAGAAAAGCAAACAAAAATCTCCTTTATTGGAGAGGATGTTTTCCATTTTTAAAAATGTGATGCAGCACATATACACTGCCCTAATGCGCTTTTAAAAAAAAAATCACTTTTCTGTCATCTTCACAAAGCCAAGGAAGTGTTTCATTTGCCAATATTCTGAAGAGGCTCCCTTCTTAAGCCACTTCACAATAGTAGCAAATTGACAGAGGAAGCCTCACTTTTGGTTTATTTCCAACGATCACATGCGCTGGAAATAAGCCAAACCAGAGCTATGTTGTACTCATACCAAAAAAGTAGAAGCCTGTGACAGGGCCAGAAGGGTGCAGATCGGATTGCTCTGAGAGTGGACTGGTTCACTCCAGCAAAGACATCATCTGATCACCCTCTTAAGGAGTGAACCAGCCCTGCAGCTGATCAAGCAGTAGGCTAAACACCCCTATAGTCACCGCCTTACCTAAGTGTTGACATAACAAGTCTCATTCATTTAACAGGTACTTTGGTTTGGGACTAACAGCTGAATTTAGCCCTACACTCAACAAAGAAAAGAAAGAGTTCTGCATAATTAACTACAAACATTGGTTGCCATTGCCAGCCATGTCACTCTGTTATGGTACCTTTCCTCTTGGCTTTCAAGTGTATCTTCTCTCTTAGATTGCCATGCGAACAAACCAAGAAGGCTGAAGGCCAAATGAGATGACACCATGTGAGCTGAAGTTGGGCTGAATCCAAGGCGTCATCAGGCTAGGGATCTTGGAAATCACTTAGAAATAGAGGTCTACAGATTTATGTTTGGACCATGCGTTATGTGTGGTCAAATCAGTTCCAAATTATAGTGATTCTAGAAGGCATATGAGACATTTAAGGAGTGGTTTTATGAATACTCCCTGATTTTCCATGGCTGAGAGGGAATTTAAAACTATTTCCTCCGGGTTCTAGTCCACTACTCTAACCACTACACTAGCTCTCATAAGCTCCTAAAATTCTAGAAGGTATCAGGGATGTTGGCAAGTCTTTGTGTCTGAGTCACTAGTCCAAGTCCGAGTCTTTGGTACCAAGTCCCGAGTCCAAGTCTTAGTCTTTGGTACCAAGTCCCAAGTTCCAAACCCCACGTCTGAGTCCCTATTAAAAACAAGCTTTTCCCCCCCAGAAAAAATGGAGGGTTGGGTGGGTTCTGAGTCATGAATCAAGTCTGAGTCATTGAAAAAAAAAAAGTCCAAGTCATCAGCGCAACTTAAGTCTGACTTGACAGCGAGTCCCATGACTCGAGATCCCATCCCTGGGAGGTGTAGTCCAAAAACTACAAATTGGCATATTTTTATTTCGACTTCATTCACCTCTGCCTAACTTGGTGTTGACATAGTGACTATAACCCTGTTCAGGCATTATTCAACCCATCTCTGCAAGCATGCTTTGAGAAGAGCACCTAACCCCATCTTTTCCCATCATTGCATTCTTTAAAGTTAGAGCACTAGTTCTGAAGAAGAGAGTTTTCTTTTTGCTCTACACACTAGCAAGAGCCCTTGCAAATCTTCAGATCTGGCGCTTCAGACCATGAAGAGGAAAATGATGGAGAGGAAGTGCTAGGATCTTCCCTCTAAGCATGTTCAGAGCCAGGTTGAGTAAAGCTTGGGTAGAGCTGGATGGAGTTTAGATTAGGCACAACTCAGCTTTTTCCACCGCTTTCCCACCACTCTCGTGGGAAATCTGCCAACGCAGAAGCTCACCATCATCTGAAGGGGGGGGGGAGGGCAGACAGATTTAGTTTTTAAAAAAATCTTAACTCAAACATTATTTGCCCAAACATCCTGAAATTTGCCACAGAGCAAGATCATACTGTCTGTTATACCTGTGCCAAATTTGTTGCTGATCTGAATTCCATTTTCAAAGGTATTCTTTGTTTGGGGCACCCCTATTTTTTGACTTGGCTCATGGAATGCTGGATTCTGCTGTCACAAAATATATTGGTGCAATCTTGTGAATATAGACTGGAACTCCAAACCATTACAACTGTTCCAAAGGATGGATGGTTACATTGTTTCACTTTATTGTTCCTTCCCTTTTATTTTATTCTAGGAGGTTATTCTAGAGTCTCAGTTTTTTCTCTCTCCAGTTCTTGGACTCTTTTCCCCCACACCTCACCTTTACTTGGTGAGAGCTACTTTTATGATGGTTTGGAATGAATGAAAGACAGAAAGTGTGTTATTTATGTTAGCTTCCAAGTGGCACACTGGAGGAGAATGTCTCTTTCACTGTTTCTCAATATTGCCTTTCTTCAAATTGGAAATGTAGTTAGGAGTATCCCCTCCCTCCTGTGCATCAAACACAACATTCGTCTCTCAGAGAAGGTACTGAAATCAAGAAATAGATGAAATGCCCTTAATCTTGTGTGGTACTTGGATGCCACAAGGATGAACACTGGGGACATGCCAATAAAATAAATAAGCTGTTCCAAAGCCAAAGCTCCAGTATACCATGATTGCTTTGGATCCATTGTGGGGGTGAATTAATATAGAACCTGGATAAGCTGTTGGACTCAGCAATGGCACTGTAACAATTTATATTGTAACAACTCACCTTTTATAGCTTTCCAAACAGGGCAATGGAAAAGGATGACCCTGAACTCCATAGCCAAATGTTCACCTGCCAATTAATATCTTCTATCAGTGGCGTTGTCTAAAATGTTGAAGCACAGGCATTTATCATGATGATCCCCATAACTATGCCCTGTGGTGCCACATGTACGAACTGGCATGAACCTCCGAACCAAGGTTCATGCCCATCTCTACTTCCAACCTCCAAGCTCTGGCTCCAATGGACCCTCTGATTGCCACCATTCATTTCCACCCCCATTTCTGAGGATTGTGTAACAACTTGATTGCCCATCTTTCCTCATGGTTTGAGTTTCCCAGTGATTTGAAGATGAACCAGTTGTGGAATTGCCATTGTGGCATAATGCACTGGTCTACACGTTGGACTGGATCCAGATTTAGCCCTACTTGGAAAAGTTCTACTGTAACCAGTGGAAAATATCATGGTTACCAAATTTCCTCTTGATTTCCATGGGTACAGCTGGCCATGTATTATGGTTTCAGTTACACCTACCTTATGTACAGTGGGGCAGGAAGGACTTGTTTATTCAGTTCTTATTTCTGCTACTGCTGCTATTGTTTTGTTAAGGAAAAGGAAAAGAATAATGTGTGAAAGTGCTGAATTTTTGACATCCTAAAAAACAGAGGATACCTCACAAGGACAATGTGATTTCATTGTGAGCCATAGGCTGGAGATTACAATAGTTTCTCTCAAGCTTCTTAGGACAAACAAAAGCAGATTGCTCCTCTTTGCCCTGTAAATCTCCAGGGAAATTACTCAGAATTATATCAGTTAGCCTGTCAGGCTCTATATAGGAGATGGCAGCTTATGAAATGTCAGGAAAAGGGTGAAACCCATCAGGGAAGTTTTCATTGATTGGAAGTTGTTCAGAAGTTGCGCTCTGTGGGTTGTGCTGAAACGAGAGGAAAAAACATATCTGAGTGTACCAGAGGACAAAGGGAAGGGATCTGATTTCTCTGAATTAAATTAAGTTGCCTGGTATTTTCATCTCTCTTACGTATACAGGTGTGCTCTGGCCAGGTGACTGATGTGCCTGCTGCTCAGGCTGCTGCCTGGGGTGTCTGCTGATGAAGGGCACCTTTGCAAAGGGGTGCCAAGAATTGCACTGGATTTAGGCATAATACAAGTAGCTTTTTTACAACTGCTAGATAGCTCAGTGGGTTAGGTATCTGGCAGCAGAGCCACACGGTGGAAGTTCGATTTCCACTGTGGCTCCTTGACAGGGACTGGACGTGGTGATCCATAGTTTCCCTTCCAGCTCTTCAATTCTATGATGATGATAATTACTGCTGAGACTTATTGCAAGAAGAAAGGTACCTCACTTTGAGAATTTGCACACTTGGAAGGCTTAATTATATTCTGTAGAAAAAAAGTGCAAACAGTTCACATTTGTAACAGTAAAGTGTATACAGCTGGGTGGAGAGGGGAGCCCAAACACAATTTAGGTAAGGTGGGAAAGGGGGAATTTTTAGTCCAAATGCATAAGTAAAAGGAGAACATCAGAAAAAAATGTGTACAAATTTCAGTGCACAAATGAAAAGGATTTTTATTTACAAAAGAAAGTTAGGACTAGAGATGGGAATGAATAATAAAAAAACACAAATTGTGATATTCGTCAAAAATCACTGATTCATCCAAAATGTGTCGAAGCAATGAATGTTTACCGATTTTAGATTTGTTGATTCGTCTACCCCCTTTTTGAGCCTCCTGTACCATCTGAGTCTGCTGCCGCCAATCAGAAGCTCTAGGCAACCCTGGGAGTGACGTAGAGATTCCTTGATTGGCAGGGAAGCCAGCCAAACGTGCTGCAGAAAGGGCTGTGGGGGAGTTCCTTTTTCAGAGGCTTTATAAGGATTTTCCCTGCAGCCATTTCCCACTTCTGTTGAGTCCTGGCTCAGGCAATTGGTGCTCTGTGCTGTGTCTTGCTGTTCTGCTTTTCTCATTGTTGTGGCAGCAAAGCATACATTTTACAATTTTAAATTTCTTTCATTATTATTTGAAATACTGGGAATTTTGGGAGGGCTTTCTTTAGATGGGTAGTAGTGGTGGCTGTATGGGTTAAACCGCAAAGCCTCTGGGTGTAAGTGGGCAGACCGAACCTCTGGGCTGCAAGGTCGAAAGATCAGCAGTTCGAATCCACGCGACGGAGTGAGCTCCCATTGCTTGTCTCAGCTCCTGCCAACCTAGCAGTTCGAAAGCATGTAAAAATGCGAGTAGATAAATAGGTACCACCATGGTGGGAAGGTAACAGCGTTCTGTGTCTAGTCGCGCTGGCCACGTGACACGGAAACTGTGTACGGACAAACGCTGGCTCCATGGCTTGGAAATGGGGATGAGCACTGCCCGCTAGAGTCTACCCCCTTTTTGAGCCACGACTGGACAATTGTCAAGGGGAACCTTTACCTTTACCTAGTGGTGGCTGTGGTAAATTTTATTTCAAAGGCTAGTTATTTTTTGAGGGTTAGGGTAGGATGGGTGATCTCTGGTGTGTGTGTGTGTGTTTGTGTGTAGTGTATTTTACCCTTTCCCCCCTTTAGATTCCAGAGTGTTTGTGTCTGTCTGTATGTGGAGAGGCACTGGCTGATTGCTTGCTTGCTGGTGCCTGTGTGCTCCAGCCAGTATTTATTTATTTATTAGATTTATATACCGCCCATCTAGAACGTGTCTACTCTGGGCGGTTTACATATATTATAAAAATAAACTAAGATAAAATCCAAATTAGTCCAAGATGGGAAAGAAAAAAAGAAGAAAAAGAAGAAGGAGAGAAAAGAAAAGAAAAGGGGAGATAGGCTAGGTAATGGCTATAGGGAAGGCCTGCCTGTATAGCCATGTCTTCAAGTTAGTCTTGAAGGCCCTCAGCAAGGGAGCCGGGCGGATCTCTACAGGTAAGTTGTTCCAGAGGCGAGGGGCCACTGCCGAGAAGGCCCGATTTCTAGTTTTTTCCCACCGGGCCTCTCTTGGCGTTAGGCCCCCCAGCTGCCCAGCCTGACTGGAGTGGGTGATACAGGTAGAACTGGGCGGAAGGAGGCGCTCTGCCAGGTATCGAGGTCCTAAACCGTTAAGGGCTTTGTATGTAATGGTTAGCACCTTGAAATCAATGCGGAAGCGGATAGGTAGCCAGTGTAAGGCGGCCAAGGTGGGGGAAATATGGTGAAATCTTTTCACCCCTGTTAATAGCCTGGCCGCCGTGTTCTGGACCATCTGAAGCTTCCGCATCAGTCTCAAAGGAAGCCCCATGTAGAGAACGTTACAGTAGTCTATTCTTGAGACTACGAGCGCATGGACCAGCATGGTGAGCGCCCCCATGTATTTTTCTTTCTTTCTTTTTCTTTTCCCCATCTTGTGCCACATTACTATTGTTTTTTTACTTTATTATATTGTTTTTATTCCATTTTTTATTGTTAGCCACCCAGAGTAGACTTCGGTCTAGATGGGCAGGGTATAAATCTTATAAATAAATAAATAAATAAATAAATAAATAAATAAATAAATGGGTGCAGCTGGGTGATCCGCCGAAGGTGTAAGTCGACAGACCAAACCACGGACGCTACCTGGATCTCCATGGTAAGTGCCGGGTCAAGATGGACTGACAGATTGCAAACCAAATTCTTTGTGGTGAGAGTCACACACCCCAAAAAGAGAGGGAGTTCCCCAAACCACTGGCATTGGTTGGAGGTCCTGCGGGCCACCCACCCGCAGGACCTCCTTCTTGTCCGGGTTCAACCTTAGTCCATTCGACTGCATCCATTGCAGAATGGCCTCCAGGCAGCGCCCAAGGGACAGAACGGCATCCACTGCAGATAGAAAAAAGGAGATGTAGAGCTGGGTGTCATCAGCATATTGGTGACACGAAGCTCCACATCCCTGGGTGACCCCCCCCCCCCATGGCCTCATATAGATGTTAAACAGCATTGGGGAAATGATCAAACCCTGCGGGACCCCACAACTGAGGGACCATGGGGCTGATACATTCTCCCCAAGCTGAACTCTCTGGGGACGGCCCTCCAAGAAGGACTGGAGCCAAGTGAGAGCAAGGCCACCAATCTGCAACTCAGAGAGCCTCCCCAGGAGGATACCGTGGTCGACGGTATCAAAGGCAGCTGAGATATCAAGAAGGACGAGCAAGGACATTTTGCCCCTTTTGGCCTCCCTAAGTAGGTCATCCAGCAGGGCGACCAATGCTGTTTCTCTGCTGTGGCGTGGCCTGAAGCCCGACAGAAATGGATCCAGGGCATCGGTTTCATCCAAGAGAGCCTGAAGCTGGTCGGCCACCACCCTCTCAACTACCTTGCTGAGAAAAGTAACATTGACGACAGGCCTATAATTGCCAATGTTGTCCGCCACCAAGCTCGGTTTCTTTCTAATGGGCCTAATGAGCGTTTCCTTGAGGGCAAGAGGAACCTTGTCCTCAAGAAGAGACCCATTTATTATTTCAGTGGCCCATTCAATTATCACCGGCCTGGCAGCTTTTATTAGCCAGGCCGGGCAAGAGTCAAGAGAGGAGGTGGTGGCTCAACAGCAAACAAGGACCTTGTCCACCTCTGCAGACGTCACAGGTGGAAACTGAGTCATTCTCAATGGACAAGGCGCTGCGCTGGATGTCTCAGCTCGATCCACTGTTTTCAAATAGAGTGCAAGATCCCGGCGGATGGCCTCCACTTTTGATTTTTAAAATGCTGCAAATTGGTCACAAGAAATGCTAGATGGAGGCCAATCATTGTGGCCAATTCCGGATAGGTCGCGTACTATATGGAAAGGTTCCGCCTGCTGATTGGATGCTTGGCTTATCCGGACAGCGAAGTAGGCTTTTCTAGCAGCCTCTGCCTTAGCAAGGTAGAGGTTAGACGTGACCTTGGCAGCTTTCAAGTTATTTTCCAACGGGTTCCACCACCAAATGCTCTCTAGCCTTCTCTTATTCCGCTTCATAGCCCACAGCTGGTGGTTAGACCAAGGTGCTGGTCAGCTCTGCGGCAGAGAGGGCGTTTAGGAGTGATCGTGTCTACAGCCTTGGCAGTGGCTGCATACCAACCATCCACCAGGGCCTCGACAGGAGCGCCAGCCAGGTCAGTCGGAATCCCACGCATGGCATCCTGGAATCCATAGTACTACTATGTGCTCAAAAAGCACATATTAAATTAAAAATACTTTTGCTATGAATCATTTTGGGGGCAATTATGGGCTGAAAAGTGATAAATAATTACCTTATTTATAAATTAATACATAATAACAACAGCAGTAGTAACAGCAACACTCGAATGGCCTTTTTGGGACCACAGATCAGATGCCTAAGATGGCCACATTGTTCAGTCTAGCATGCGGGTAGACAAGGTGTGGCCCTCCAGTTGTGTTTTAACTGTAGCTCCCATCAGTTCTGGCCAGTAAGTTGTGAAGAATGCTAGAAGGTGCTGTTTAACAACATCTGGAGACCTGCACATTGCCCATCCTGGCCTAATGATAGAATCAGAAAGCTGCAGGTCTATTCATCAATCATTCAACCCATAGCTGTTTTAATGTTTTTGCCCCTATTTCCATTTTAATTGCTGGGTCTCAGCGGAAATTAATTCAGGAACTTTTGACTCCACCGCACACACTAACCCAACACAGACACTGAAATAAATCAACCATGCAAGTGCTAATGCTATCAATGTGGATTAGATATAAACTGCTTTCAGAATGCCAACCAGGGCCTGGTAAACATTTCATTAATTACCATAATTGACATCAATAGCAGATGTCAGATTTAATGAATGAGCAACAACGCTGCCAATATGAAGGAAGGTTGAAAAAAAAAATCTTGCTTCTGAGCTTTGAACTCCTGGGGACATTTTTCATGAACAGAGATATCTTTTAGAAGCTTATCATCCTGACCATCTGGTTACTACTTTATTATTGGATCAATTGATTGAAGTGACATGGCAAAGGAAAATATGCAAGTTATTGATAAATTCTGACTTGAAGAACCTGAGGCCAACAACAACAACAGATTTGCACTCTTAAAAAATCCCAGAGTAGAAGGGCAATTATTAAAGTCACAGTTAAAACCAAAGAGAGAGAGAGAGAGATTTACTGAAAAAGGGCACAAGCTTTGAGTAACTTCAAAGAATAATGCATTATTGGGGATAATATTTCATAAAAGAGAGGAATGACTATTCAAGAGTGGAATCATGAGTCTGTATGGGGTGATCCCTAATTCTGCAAAACTAGAAAATCAGGTATGTTTACTTTTATTCTGCAGTTCAAAACTTCCAGCTAGAGATGGGCACAAACCGAAAAACAAACTAGGAAGTTCCTGGAAAATGGCTGGTTCGGGTCAGTTCGGGCTCGTCAAAACCGATGAACTCAAACTGACTCAAACCACAAACTTTTTTTGTGATTTCACAAACTTTCTGGTTTGTTTTCCCCCTCCCTCACAACCTGCCCTACCTCCTTCCCACTGCCCCTGCCTCCTCCCTACCTGGTCTCGTTGCCTCTTTTTCTTCATCCTTTGCTGCTGCTGCCATCTTGAGAGACAGCAGCCCAGCTCCGAGAAGGGAAGCGGCAGAGGTGGAGGTGGCAGGACCAGTTAGGAAGTTGAGGGGGCAATAGGAAGAGGGTGGGGGGACATGTTGTGGGGGTGGGTGATTTAGTTTCCCCTCTCTCAGGCACAAACTTTAAAAAAACTAACTGGTTTGTGGTTCATTTTTTAAAAAAAGTTTGGATGGTTTGTGGATCGTGGCTACTCATGAACCATGAACCACCGCTTTTGTGGTTCCTCCCCATCTCTACTCCCAATCTCAGTCCAGTTGTTAGTCTCAACAGGAGTAGACTAGTAAAATAAATAGGACTTACCTAAGTCACAATTTACCTAAGCCCCATTCATTTAATAGGTTTACTATAACTGGGACCAAGTATTTACATTAGTCCAGAAGTGTGAAGAGAAACATCTACTGAAAAGTTAATTACCTTGCTGCACCAAAATTATGCATGTGGAAAGATGGGCATTTTGTGTGTTTTGGCCATGTTTATTGTCATTTAGCTCCTTTAGCCCTCAGCTCCACCATATTTCGTGTATTTCTCCAAGCATTGGCAAGGTCACCTGGGCTGTCCTAAGGTATCATCAGGTCATCAGCTCCCTGATAATGCTGCCTGATTATTGTACAGCAGGAACTTCAGGAAACACAATCCAAAGGGCCGTTTCAGCTGATGTGGAGACTGATAGCCTGGTTCTTTTCATCCCGGAAGGCATCCAATGGGGTGGTAAGCAGCACTTACTGAATTCTCCTTTCCTGTTAATTTAGGTGGACTCATCTTGACAGGACCCCTAAGTGAGGAACTTTCAAGTCTCCAGGTGGGAACAAGGCAAAGTGCACTGTTTCTTTCTTGTCAGGGACTCACGACTTGTACAAACTTTGTCTGAACAAGACCAGTGTCCTTTTACATTGAGAAGGCACACACTGCCTTTCCTATGCTTCTGATCCTCAAAAGTCCATGCAACAAAGTCCGTGTCATTTAGTGCAATTTTATCATTGGTATAATTTTGATAGTTTGTAAAGAAAAAGTGCTAACAATTCTTTTGTCAAAAGTATGACAAGATACATTGCTCTCTTGCAGGATGAGGAGAAATGTTTTTGCAGTTCCTCGTCCTCAAGTATGAAGATGAGAAAAATCAATATTTGTTTCTGTAATGTGTTGCCATCTGTCTCCTGACTAGCAAGTAGCACAGAGCCCCAACTTTGTTATGGTAGCGTCCTAATGCAGGTTTCCCCCTTTCAAAAGAAGAAGAGGCTTTTGTATCCTCAGAAGTATTTTGAATCTGAAGACTAAACTTGTTTCCCACTGATTTGTTGAAGAACGACTTGACCTCGCACCTCCTATTCTACCATTTCATCCAAGCTGTGTAGCTCACAGTTGACAAATTCAATGAAGATGAATAGACACATTCTTTCATAAGAGTAATTTCAAGTCCTGGCCCATGGCAGGTCAAACTAACCTAGGTTGAAATGTATCAATTATTTGTCAGCTCTTCTGACAGAGCTTTCATTTTTGCAAAGGCTCTGGTTTCTCTAGGCCTGTTTGGAGCCAGCCAGAAAGAATCGTTACGGTCTTGACTGCATTGCATCTCACATGGCTTGGTAGAAACCCCCAAAGCGATGTAGATCTAGATTTATTTGACAGCCTGTGAAACTTGGTTCCATCTGATCCTAAACCTGACAACTCAATCTTTATCCAAATAAATATTTCTGAGTATCGACAATATGTCCAATGGCCATACTGGAAGTTGGAAGTTCCAAAATGGTATTTTGGAAGTTACAAGCCAAAACAAACAAATGACCTCTTAATGTTAATCTTCTCTGTGCAGAAGTACATAAGATACACAATCTCTCTCTCTCTCTCTCTCTCTTTTTTTTTTTTAAGGTTAGAGTAGTGGTTCTTAACCTTGGGTAACCCATGTATTCTTCGACTGCAACTTGCAGAAATCCTGGCCAGCACAGCTGGTGGTGAAGGCTTCTGGGAGTTGCAGTCCAGGAATACCTGGGTTACCCAAGGTTGAGAACCACTGTATTAGAGTATTGCAGCAAAATTAGCAAAGAATCTTGTGGCACCTCAATGACTAAAAAGTTTTATTTGGCACAAGATTTTTCAGAGTACAGTGAACACTTTTGTGTTTGTTTCAACTTATATACTGCACCATAGTGCTAGAGCACTCTCTGTGCAGTTTACAGCGTAATTATGCAAGGAACACCATGTCTCCCCAGTGAGCTTGGTACTCATTTTACTGATCTCAGATGGATGGAAGGCTGAGTCAATCTTGAGTTGAATACCTGAACCCATCGAGATCGAACTCAGGTCATGAGCAGAGGCTTGTCTGCAGTACTGCTGTTTAACCACTGTGCCATGAGACTCAGTGCCAAATTGATGCCCACTTGCATCTGATGAACTGGACTGCATATCATGAAGGTTATATCAAATAAACAAGCTTTATGATGCCACAAGAATGTTAGTAGTTTGTGTGTGTTTTCCTGTAGCAATCAGTAATGTAGGAGAAAGGGTTGACTTTACTTTTTGTGGGGAAAACAAGGTTTTTCAACCTTGGAAGTGTCAAAAGTGTCAGAACCCTGCTACTAACTAAACAATAGAAGGTAGGTTTGTTTTGTTTAGTTTGGTTTGCTTTGCTTTTTGTTTTGTTTGGTTTTTAAAGGCAGTTCACTCTCTGACTTGGGACCAGTAAGTCTAGTGATCCTTTCCTTTCAGAGCAAAATCCAGCACCTCATGTAATACCAAACCTCGGTTTCACCAGGTAGTGATTCTAGTAATACAGTAGTGACTCCATTTGACTAAGCTCTGGATTTAGGACCACACTGTTCCTCAATCACACCCTAAAAAGTGGATGGACATGAGGAATTTTATTCTTATTAGGAATAGAAAAAGAAAGCCAAATTACGAAAAAAAAAAAAAGTCAAGCATGTTGTGATACAAAGCACATTATGCTGCCAACATCAGTTGGCTGAGCTAGGAGAAACACAAAGGCAGCTTATACTCAGGTCTTTCTCAGGTCCTGCAGTCAGCAGACAAAGCAGTGGAGGCTGGTATTTATGATTTTTCAGGAATGGTGCATGCATTCTGACTTTTAGTCTGAACTTTAAATGAGCTATCCAACTTTAAAGTTCAAACTTAAGCCCGCAAAATCAGAGTCAGAAGACAAACTGAGACAAATTCACATACAGGTATGCTGGGACAAATGTCTTCTTAAATAAGAGGTGGGAAACACATGGGTTATAGGTTGCATGTGTTTACTCTCAATGTTTACCTCTGACACCTCTATTGCCCCCCCAACCCTGGAATAAAGACGCGAGACAGATAATATGGGTTAAAAGACGGGCCACACTTTATTGATTGAAAATTCAAATTAGCCATCCTTTGGCAAAGGGGGCCCTGCTGTAGTGCGGAAACAGGTAAATCGCAGAGGTATCCAAATACCCCTTAATCAACAGATGGGCGAGTCCCCGGCTCCAGGTTCTCGCGTTCTTAAAGACAGCAGGAACCCGGCTGGCCGCTAATAAACACCCCCAGACCTCAAGCCATCTTTAGTTGATGACTGTTGGTCCGGAAGTGGCCCAGCGCATCTTTCCCCCCAATCACTGTAACTGCACGATCCGCAGTGCTGGGAGGTCTGATGCGCTGTTAGCTTACCTGATCTTACAGTGGGACTCACCGGAAAATACCTGTTTTTTCCACACTACCCGCCAGTGTGACTGGAATTTCCACCAAAAATACCAGTGCCCTGTTCCAGTGTGGGATAGGCAAAAAAATCCCCCCATCCAAAGGCCAATCAGGATGAAGGTCAAAAATTCCTATCCGGCCCTAAAGGCGACCAGAAAACTCACACTAGAATTAGGGTGGGTGGGTGGGTGCCCAAAAAAGAAGAGGGCGGCTCGAGGGGGGAACGCCCCTTAAATAACCTGGCATTCCCCCCTCGCTCTTTAGAGCTCTCGAGAGACCCTCAAGGTCTCGCGTTATCTGGGGGTGGGAGGCAAAGAGCCAGCCGCGCTGCCCGAAGCCTTTTGGCTTGTCAGCGGATGCAGCAGAAGCATGCCATCAACAGTTTTGCCATTACCTCTTCTATTTTGGAAGAGAAGACACTCTGTCATGATGGTGAAAAGGGCTCTTTCATGCTCTGAAACCCTCCTTGACCAAAGAGGCCCATTGTGGATGCTGAAATTGACTGGTGACTGTGGTGGCAATGAGAACTGTAGCAAGTAATTTTCAGAAACTGTGTGGTCCCCATGGGGTTGCAGGGTTAAATGTGACCTCCCACCACTGGGAAGTTGTCTATCTGTGTGTGAGATACTGGGCCCTTTCATATTTGATGGAAAGGCAGAGAATAGGAGAGTGGAAAATCAGCTCCCCAAATTCATGCATTCATCGGACAATCTTCTGCTCTTCATTGAATAGGAGTGTATGTGTGCTACTATATGTGTAAAGGCTTCTCATAATGAAGCCAAAAACTGTGAAAAGGCTGAATGTTTGAAAGTAGCTAATAAGCACCTAGAAAATAGCATTTCACTAAACAAAACTTTGCAATTTCCTGCTGCTACTAGCAAGATGGTATCATAAAATGAGTTTGAAAGCAAGAATCCTGACTGCATGCTTTGTAACCTTTACAAATCACTAGCCGCATGATTAAGAACAGTCTTCTTTTTTCAAAAAAGTGAAAACAAAACCGCCAAACAAAACCCCTTTTCTTTCAGCCAATGCACATTGTTCAGCCTGTCTCTACATGTGTGTAGAATCCTACTTTCATTCTTCATGGCCTATGGGGGTTCTTTGATTTCTCTTTAAAAAGCACACAATAATGTTCAGACAAGGTAGAAGATACAAGCCAGAGATGCTGTTAATAAAATTAATCCTCCTATGAAATCTTATCAACACCAGAACCACCAAGGTGTTCAATCTTGTGTCCTGAGCAGCTCTGAAATTCTTTCATTACTAGGTTCACTGGACCAGAGAATCTATAAGCCTGTATACCTGAATGTAGATGATGTACAATTTACTGGTCCATAGGCTACACACTTAACCCAAGTTACTGGCCCATGCTACAGTTTCGTAACCTTCCCATTTTAGGAGGCACAACATTTTATAAGCTGACAATTTAGCAAGTGCCTCTCCTCCTTGCCTTCCTTCCCCACAGATGAGCCACATTCGTTAATAATCTGCAGCTGTCTTCTTAGTGATGTATGTTAATTTTCATGGGATGTAGCCAGTGGTTTTATAAGTAAGTGGCAAACCGGTGCCTTTGGTAGATGATTGGTTGATTGAGGCAGACATGGATTGCAATGGTGCCTCCTCTCAAGGCTGATTCCATGTATTTTGTGCCTCTACAATGGTGTTTTCTCTTCCTCTGAACATTATGAAACAGAAAGGAGTGCTGTACACAGAGTTGGAAGGGATCTTTGTGATAATCTAGTTGAGCCTCCTACTCATTGGAGGATCTGCATTGCTAGGTGCAGCTGCAGCACCTGACAGAGAACTACCCCACCTCTCAAAAATCCTCTAATGAAGGCAGCCTGCCAGATGCGGTCTGGTCCGGTATTACTGTGCCAATTCAGCATATAAAAGAACAGCATATTAAAAGACACATCCAATCGACACAACCATAAAAGTTGGAGCACAGAAAGTTGTTAGCAAATATAAGAAGTTTGCAGACATAGAAATGTGCACCTGCTAATGTCTAGCTTATAGCTGCGTGAGGGAGAGATCACCACCTTCCAAGGAAAGAGATACTCCTTTGCACAAGCAGCAGAGAAACTGCCATCTCTTGCACTACAGAAAGTTGCACATGCCATACAAACAAACTCTTAGAAATGGATAATGGGACTTGTAGTTCCAGCAGAGAGGAATATAATCAATTTCTTTAATTGCACAGCATGGGAGGTTAGTACAGCTTGGACTTGAATCAGCAAGTCCCCAAAAATATACACTCACCCCACAGCATAGATATATCAGGTTAAGGTAATTACTCAGACACTGGTTTAAGGTAAAAAGAAAGAAGAGCTTTACTCACAGCAATAGCTTGCAAATTACAGGCTGAAGCTGGATTCAGAAAGTTGCAATAGTAAATAAACAATATTGGGTACTTCAGAGGTTCGCAAGAAGGATAAAGGAAAAGTTTAAAATAGTAAAAACAAAATTGGGTTCTCTCAGACTGCAACAAACATGGCTTGAGCAAAAAACATGGTGGACATGAGGGGATGCTCAGTGGAGGATCCTCCTTCTATCTTGTCCCAAAGACTTCTAGAATGTGTGTGTGTACCCTAAACAAAGGCAGTAAGCAATTTAAATGAGAAAGGAGAGCTTACCTTTGCTTACCAAATAAAGGCATTATTTAATTGGTCAATAGGAGAGGAAAAAGATGGTCAAACTAACTACCCAGCATGCAACATAAAACATTTCCTTCCTCTCAGGTGATCATGCACTAGGCTTGCATGTTGATGTGCTAAATAAACTTCAACACAAACTGGATTTGGGAGTGTATGAGAAAACTTGGAAAGCATTAAAGTGTGTGACTAGTAACTAAGTACGTAATGATGGGGTTCAGCTATGCATTCCAGGCAACCTACTGCTACAGGCCCATGTGCAGGGAACCTTTAGTGCTCCAGATGTTTTGAACTACAGTTCTGAAAGCCCCTTGCCCTTGCCCGTTGGAGGGGGGGGCAGATGGGAACTCCAGGCCTAAACTGCAGGCCATGACAATCAGTGAATTCTAGTATTGATTTAAGATATCAGGTCCGTAGAAATATGGAAAACATACCAAACAAATTGTGCTTTCTTACTTCTGGTAGCTTAAACCTAATTTGTGTTCATTATTTTTTTAACAGAGCTGCAATATTCCAATACAAATATCACTTCTTTTTTCTCTTGGTAGTTGGGGTAAAGTTAAGGTCAGGGTATTTGGCAAACATAAAAACGAGCTTATTAAACTTGTCAAAGAATGATGGGAGCTTGGCTCTGTTGTTTAGCTAAATTTCCTTTGGAAATGTCACTTGCCCATCCAGGCATAGAATCAGAAGGTCTCTGCATAAATTATGTATTCAGTTTCCTGATAATTATGTACCCTGTGGAATATCAGATTCATCTATAGAGATGAAGGCTGCAGGGTGGAGACCAGAGGAGAGTGTGGAAAGATAGCAGCCTCTTTCAGAGAAAAGAAACCGCTTATGTCATATGTAATGCAAAGCAATGTGTTGATTTTGGATTTTATCTGCATCAGATAGAACTGGCTATTACGTTGCCTGCTGCTCAGGACTAGTGTTCCCTCAGGCTTGAGTCAGAATAAGTTCCATATGTATGAGCTCTTCTGAAAACTATTTCTATGGGGAAATGTATTTGTTTTCCAAGAAGTCTTTCCTAACACATCATGCTGGTGCTTGAATACTAGGAAGGGAATCTGTCAGCTGCCTGCTCCTATCTGGATTACTGAACCCTCATAAGAAATTGTAATTTTTCTGTAAATTTTCAAAAAACAAATAACATCAGTATCATCTTCCATTTATCTCAGCCAACTTCAATACAGTAGCTGTTTCTAACGTGATAAGCAGTATGTTTTAGCTGCCCCTCATATAGCTGGAGTCTTCCATTATGCAACTCATCACTTACTGGTAGCAACGTTGAGCTTGTGACCAGTCCTGTGACTGTACACCAAAGAGAGAAAAACCAATTCCCCTTGTGTGCACAGTTTTTAGGTGCCCAGTAAAATATGGTGGGTAGAGTGATGGACTGGGACTCAAAAAAATCTGGATTTCAGTTTCTACCTGGCCATGAAACTCATTGGGGTGGGGTGGAACTAGTAAACCCTCTTCTTGAATAAGAATAAGAAAGTAAGTAATTTTCACTTATCTTGAAAACCCTATTAGGGTCACTATAAGTCAGTTCCAACTTGATGGCACATTACACAACACACAGTTCTTATTAATGTGATTGCAAGCTCAGACTTTTGAGCGTTGAACATAAGAAACATAGAGGCATAGAATCATAGAATAATGGAGTTGGAAGAGGCCTGTGATGATGATGATGATGGTGCCACATTTCTCCCAACAAGGGACCCAAAGCAGCTCACAACATTAAAATTCACTTAATTAAAAACACAATAAGTTAAATATTTTTAAAAAATTAAACAATATATGATATAAAATAAAATTAAAAAATTAAAACATTAAAACATGGAAAAGATTAAAATTATCTGCTAAAATGGGGTTCAGGGATTCAGTTGTAATTGTTAAAAGCCTGCCCAAAGAGATGGGTCTTTAGCTTTTTTCGTAAGGATAAAAGGGATGGGGCCATCTCCCAGGCTATGGAGAGAGATTTCCATAGCCTGGGAGCTGCCACAGAGAAGGCCCTCTCCCGTGTCCCCATCAGCTATGCTTGTGCTGGCAATTGGACCGAGAGGAGGGCCTCCTCTGCTGATCTTAATTGCCAAGCATGCGAATATAGGGAGATACAGTCCTTCAGGTAGCCTGGACCCAAGCTCTATAGGGCTTTATAGGTAATGACCAGCACTTTGAATTGGGCCTGGAAACGGACTGGTAGCCAGTGCAGTTCTTGTAACAGGTGCATTATATGCTCCCTGTAGCTGACCCCAGTCAGTGGTCTGGCTGCAGAGTTTTGCACCAGCTGAAGTTTCCGAAACGTCTTCAAAGGCAACCCCACATAGAGCGCGTTACAGTAATCCAAACGGGATGTAACTAAGGCATGTGTCACTCTAGCCAAATCTGACATCTTAAGGAACGGGCGCAGCTGGCACACCAGCTTTAGCTGTGCAAATGCACTCCTGGCCACCGTCAAGACCTGGGCATCCAAGCTTAGGGATGAATCCAGGAGTACACCCAAGCTACGGACCTGAGTTTTCAGGAGTAGTGTAACCCCATCCAGCGCAGGTAGTATCCCTATTCCCTATTCAAAGTTTCAGTTTGTTTGCCCTCATCCAGCCCATTACTGATGCCAAGCACTGGTTTAGAGTCAAGACAGCTTCCCTGGAATTAGGTGGAAAGGAGAGATAGAGTTGGGCGTCATCCGCATACTGGAGACACCGAACCCCAAAACTTCAGACAACCTCTCCCAGCGGTTTCATGTAGATGTTAACAAGCATAGGTGACAAAGCAGAACCCTGAGGAATGCCACAGGTCAGGTTGTTGAGCAGGAGTCACCCAGCACCACCTGAGTTCTCCCCTCCAGGAAGGACTGGAGCCACTGTAAAACAGTGCCTCTGAGTCCCATCCCAGAGAGACGGCCCAGAAGGATACCATAGTCAATGGTATCGAAAGCCGCTGAGAGGTCCAGCAGAACCAACAGGGACACATACACTCCCCCTGTCCAGTTCCCGGCATAGGTCATCCATCAAGGTGACCAAAGCTGTCTCTGTCCCATAACCAGGCCTGAAACTGGATTGAAATGGGTGTAGATAATCTGCTTCCTCCAGAAATACATGGAGTTTAGAAACCACCACATGCTCCAGTACCTTGCCCAGGAATGGGATGTTTGAGACTGGCCGGTAGTTATCCGGTACACTGGGATCCAGGGAGGGCTTCTTTAATAGCGGTCTTATTACTGCCTCCTTTAAGCAAGCAGGGGTCCTACCCTGCTGCAAGGAGGCATTTACCACTCCCAATACCCGATTGGCCATTCCTCCTCTGGCTGCTTTTATGAGCAAGGAAGGGCAAGGGTCCAGCACACACGTGGTGGCATTCACCTCTCCAAGAATCCTGTCCACATCATCAGGCTGCACCAACTGAAAAGTATGCATTAAAACAGGACAAGCCGGGGCTAAAGTTACATCCACTGGGTCTGTATCAATTACAGCACCCAAGTCAGAGTGGATCCGAGCGACTTTATCTGCAAAGTGTTGTCCAAATTTCTCACAGTGGGTTGTGGAGTGGGCAATATTTTGTTCTTTTGGTGGGGCATGTACTAAACCCCTGACCACTCGAAACAACTCCGCTGGACGACTTTGTGCAGATGCAATGGCAGCAGCAAAGAACCTTTTCTTTGCTGCAGCCACTGCCACGGAATAGGCCTTCAAATGGGCTCTAGCCTGTGTTCGGTCGGATTCACTCTGAGTGAATGGCCAATAAGGCCATCGGGTCCAACATCCTGCTCAGTGAAGACCTCAGTCTGGTAGGAGAGCTTTCGTTTCACCCACATTTGATTCATTTTTCAAAAATGAATTCAATTTCTTTCCATCCTGAAAATGAAGAGAAAATGAAAACTGCAAGATTATTCAAACTAGGCAATGGATTTTGAGTCCTTGGTACTCAAAATGCAGGGGCTGATTCAGGCATTTTAGTAGGAATGACTTAGGAACACCATCTCTTTTTATCTCACACACTCATTATCTTTAATAGTTTCACAGCAGAGCAGTTAACGTTGGTCCTCACCATGCTGAGAATAGCAGCATCTATTGAATTTAGCGACTGCAGAAATGATTCCATTCAGTTGTGAAAAGTTTAGAAATGTCTTCATGATCAGGATAGAAGGAATTTGAGATCTTGTTTTAAAATGAAGGGAAGAGGAAATGAAATGGACAGACTTTATTTTCAGTCAAAAATGTATGTTCCACAAACCAAAACAAAAAAACCCCAAACAGCTAAATAAAAAGCATACAGAAAAATGTAAAATACATTAAAAGGTATCTATAAAGAATTACTTTATTATATAATAAAACTATCCAAGTTGTATCAAAATGGTTCTTGGATAACATTGGGTCTCTTATGTTTTATTGTACCGTATAAGAATATTGCTCTCTTTTAGTGATTGAGAAATCTTTTCAGGAAAATAGGCTGTCAGAGACTGAAGCGATTTACTTGACAGTGTGTGAGGGGAGGAGAGATCCTCTCCAGGGTTTTTGTAAAAATGCTAAAAAAGAAAGACGTGATATCATTTTAATTTCCTCAGCTGCACAAAGGGAAGGATGACTGTGAAGGGAAACTGACAGGTTTGTCCTTCCGTACCACTCAGATGCTTCTTTTACACTTCCCAGTGATCCTCCCCCTTTGCTGAGAGGAGATGGCCTTCTCTCTTTTCCCTCTGTGTAAAAGTGGCCCATGAAAAAAGATGATTTCTGGGACACAGGATTCATTTCAACAGAGCTCCTCATATAAAGCATTCCTTCCTCACTGGATAGAGCAATATTGGGGAGATGTTCTGGAGGAAGGAATGGGGAGCCCTTTGAGTGGCATATCTAAGGCCCTGGTCAGAAGAGGGAAATATTCTCTAGCTCTTTGGATACGTTCTATATAACTCTGTTGTACTGATTCTCAGTCACGTGGTATATATACCTGGGCGAACGTCCCAAGAACTTTAATGGTAACAATTTATTTCTTCCTATTTAAATCATTATGGCCAGCTACATCACACTGGTTTATTTTCACAATTCAGCCCCTTATATACAGTTATATTTATAATAGTTATATTTATATAATAGTTATTGATACATCAATATATCAGGAAGGGGTTTCTGTTTGGGAATATGTCTTTGGTTGCTCTGGCTGCTCCTGCAGAACAGCATTGGTCCATCTACTCCCCCCATTATCTCATCTGCCTTTCAGCTTAATCTGCCATTTCCTTTCCCCCTGACTGGCAAAAAGGAGCGTGTCCAAATGTCAGTACTGCAGCAATGGCTCAAATTGCTCTGTGACATACTTTTACCCACGTATTGATGTACTGGGCACAAAAATTTTTTAAAAATAATATGTGCGCAGCAGTCATGGTGGCCACCTTCCTGGCTTCATTTCTCAAAAGAAATGGGGCAGGTTGTGCACACAGGCAATTCCGGTAAGGAATGAACCGATACAGCAGAGGTACAAAATAACACAACACTCCCAGGGAATGGAAAATAAACTGCAGTTACACTGCTGGCTGGGAAAATGTTTTGATCTCGACTGCATTGTGTGACCGGGGGGGGGGGGGGGGAGCAACAGTCTAACTGGGGGATAACCAGAGAACATTTTTGTCAGCTTTTTGCTGGTAATGTGCAGAGTTCTGTTGGAAGGAAAAAATACACACACACTCTTCTTTCTTCAAAGACACGTGTATTTACAAATATACAAAGTAGCAGACCTTCGGCGTGGCAACAATATAGAGGCAAAGTGCAGAGAGGATAGCAGAATATAGGAAGGAGTAGAAGATACATTTACAATCACATTGCTCACTTATATATTCTTAAGCAGATGCTTCTGTCCAATCACGACAGGTGTTGCATCATCCACAGACGTTGCATCATCTTCTTCACAGTCACTGTGACTCAGCACTTGCACAGGTGATCATCATGGCAGCTTATTAATATTACAGTCTGGACCTGTTCAGGCCTATAAAATTCTCCATACTCTGACACCCCTCCTAATTTTTATGTCTGAACATAACATAATCCCATTTCTTTGATTATTTCACTATGCTTTTGAGCATTTAAAGGTTTTGTTAAGATATCTGCAACATTTTCCTGTTTTACAATATTGCAATTCAATTAATTTTTCTTTTATTGCTTCTCTTACATTGTGGTATTTGATATCCACATGTTTACTTCTATTTTTTACTCTTTCTGTTAAGGCCATATGTATGCACGTGGTATTATCTTCTAATACTTTTATTGCATCACATGTCTCAATTTTCAAATCCTTTATCAATTGTTTATACCAAATTAATTCTGAACATAACTCTGATAAAGCCGCAAATTCTGCTTCTGCAGTTGAGGTAGCTACAGAGTTTTGTTTTCTGGATTTCCATCCAACCAAAGTATTTCCAAACATTATTACTAAACCAGACATTGATTTTCTGTCAACCTCATCATTGGCCCAATCGCTGTCAACAAAAGCAGTTAATTTTAATTCCTTTGAAGGTTTTATCATTAAATGATAATCACATGTTCCTTTCAGGTACCTGAAAATTCTTTTTACCCCTTGCCAATGTTTTATGCTAGGTTTTGATATATGTCTGCTTAAAATGTTTACTGGAGCTGCTATATCTGGACGTGTCCAGTTTGCCAAATACATTAAACTTCCTATTGCAGAATGATATAATTCTTGGTCTTCAAAATCCTTACTATTTTCATCACATTTCTGAAAATCTACAACCATGGGAGTACTTACACTTTTGCATTCTTGCATACAATATTTCTCTAACATTTGTTTAATTTTTAATTTTTGACTCAATACAAAACCTTGGTTTGTTGTCTGTATTTGTATTCCTAAATAATTTTGTATTGGTCCTAAACTTTTCAATTTAAACTCCTTCTTTAATTGTTTTTCAAATACATCCACTTGTTTCTGATTTTTAGTCATAAAGCAGATATCATCCACATATGCTAATAACACATTTAATTCTTTTCCATTTTCTTTAGTGTAAAGGCAAGGATCTGCTAGACTGTTTTTGTATCCCAATTTTATCAAAACTGTATGCAAACATTGATTCCAATTTCGGGCTGATTGTTTCAGCCCGTAAATGGCCTTGTTTAATTTGTAAACCAATTCTGGTTTTGAACCCTCAAAGCCTGGTGCTTTGGCCATATATAATTCTTCTTTTAAATCAGCATTCAGGTAAGCGGTGGTAATATCATAATGTTGAATTAAATAATTTCTTGTAGCTGCTAGAGCTAATGCTACTCTCATGGTTTCAGCTCTCACTGTGGGAGAAAAAACTTCGTCATAATGAATATTTTTCTTCTGTGTAAAACCTTGGGCTACTAATCTTGCCTTATATCTAAACTCTCCATCATTTTGTAACTTTCTTTTGAATACCCATTTGCTTCCTATTACTTTATGTTCTTATATCTAAACTCTCCATCATTTTGTAACTTTATTTTGAATACCCATTTGCTTCCTATTACTTTATGTTCTGCAGGCAATTTGGTCTCAGTAAATACTTTATGTTCTTCCATGGACCTCATTTCTTCATCCATGGCATCTTGCCACTTTCTTTTTTCTAAATTAGGAAGTGCCATTGCTTCCTCAAAATTTCTTGGTTCTTGATATACATGGCAAACCCTAACTTCCCCCACTCCAAACCTTTTGGGTGGAATTCCCTTGTTTGCCCTCTCTGGTCTCCTGGGAGCTTGTGGCTCTGGTTCACTCCCTGACTCATCACCTTGTTCTTCTTCTTCTCCTTCATCATCAGTTGTGGATTCACTTATGTTTTCTCCAGTTTCCTCTTTTTCTATTTGTGTCTGTCTAAACTGGTTCCTTTTTGTATCAGATATTGGGATTAAAAACTTGTGAATTAGCGTGAATTCTATCCCAATTTTCGTGCTCATTGAAACTTGCTGATCTTGAAATTACAATGTTTCTACTTCCCTCTAGAAACCTATATGCCTTTGAACCTGGTTCATAACCAAGAAATCTCATTTTCTTTGCTTTGGCTTTACCCTTTCTTCTTAATTGTTTTGGAATATGTACCCACGCAGCACACCCAAAAACTCTCAAATGCTTTAATGATGGCTCCTTGCCATATAACATATAATAGGGTGTCTGATCAATTGCTGATGACCAAATTCTGTTAATTAAATAATTCGAAGTCTGTAAAGACTCTGCCCAAAAACCATGACCCATTTTTGCATCTGCTAGTAAGGCATCTTTCATAGTCTGGAGCACACCATTCCTTCTTTCAGCTACACCGTTCTGAAATGGAGAGTAAGGGCTGGTTTTTCTGTGGCTTATTCCAGTACTTTCTAACCAATTCTGAAATTTACTGTTCATAAACTCAGAACCTCTGTCCGTTTGCAACTGCGCCACCTTGTGGTCAAAACGCCGTTCAATAAATCTCACCCAGCTTTTGAAGCTATTAAACACTTCTGTTTTAGCTTTTAACACATAGCAAAAAGAATATCTGGAATAATCATCCACCAACACTAGAACATATCTTGCCCCTCCTAAAGAGGGTGCAAATGGCCCTATTAAGTCTGCATGTACTAGTTCAAAGGGCCTTTTTGTTTGTCTAAAACTTATTTTTCTTTTGGGTGCCACCTGAGATTTTGCCAGTTTACATACATCACAATCTAAGTAATTTTGACAATCTTTTAATTGAACATTTCTGGCTATTGTTTCCATTTTTTGTAATGTTTTAAAGTTTACATGTCCTAGCCTTCTATGTAACAAATGTACACAATTATTATGTTGTGGTGTGTTACTGCTAACAACGTGTGTGTCTCTTTGTGTTTTGTTTCTTAAGATATATAAACTGTCTTCTTGTTTTGCACTTGCTACAACACAGTTCTTTTTCTTAATTTTACATTCACCCTTCTCAAATATTACTGTAAAGCCTTGCCTATCCAAAGCAGAAACACTTAAAATATTACAATCAAGTTTGGGAACATAAAGTACATTTTCAAGCTCTTCATTTAAACATGGTATATAAACAGTTCCCTCACCAAAAACTGCAGTCTTGTCTCCGTTCGCCAAGCTGACGCTTTTCTGCTCCGATTCTCCTAGAAAAGAAAACAAATCTATTTCATTAGTTAAATGAGTCACTGCACTGCTATCCACAATCCAAGAAGCTCTCTGAACGACCTTGGCAACTTTATCTCTATCTCTTGTTGTTTTCACAAGAGAAATCCTCCCTCTTCTCTCTTCGTCGGTGCATCTGTAAAAAACTCCTTTTTCATCTCTGCTTTTAGACACTGTCTCTCTTTGTTTTTTTATTTTTAGTTAGTTTACAATCCTTTATAAGGTGTCGTTGAGATCCACAACCGAAGCAATGTTTTACAGCCATGGCACGCCCACGTTGTTCTCTATCAGTTCTTTGCTTTACGTTGTCACCTGGATTATGTCTCCAGCTTGTCTGGTCATCTCTCATGTGGTTTTTCTCACCATTGTCAGACCTTTCCTCCTTACGTTGCTGTTCCTGCAGCAGACGGCTCGTGATGTACTCCAAAGTCAGCTGCGCGTCAGGCAAAGTCTCAAGGCTTGTCATCAGCATATCAAATTCACTTGGTAAACTGCTCAAAATCACAAAAACTTTATGCTGTTCTGTAAACTGTACATTCATTTGCTGTAATTCATTGAAAAGTCCTTTCATTGTATGTAAATGTTTTGATACGCTCTCACCAGGCAGTAACTTACATTTGTAGAGTCTTCTTGTTAAAGATATCTTCGTTCCTACCATTTCTCTAATGTAAATATTTCTGAGACGATCCCAGACTTCTTTCGCTGTAGTCAGTCCTTGAATATGAATTAATTGATTATCTTCAACACAAAGCACTAAGGTACTAAGAGCCCGTTCATGATCACGTTCCTGTTCCTCGTCAAACTGCGCTGGGGGGTTACTCACTAATTGCCAAAGTCCTTCCCTCCTCAGCAGCATTTCGGCTTTGACAGCCCACGTTTGATAATTGCTATCATTCAGCCTGGTTAATGGAAATCCTCCCATGCCTGTTGTATTATGCGCCATGCTGTCTGCTCTTTCAGTCCTCTGTTTTCTTTCCCCTCCTGGGCTAACAGACGAACTGCCTTCTGCTAAATCTTCTAAATCAATTTTGCTCGTGTGACCAGTGCTTAAGTCACATTCCAAATGTAGTACAGCAAGTAGTTACAAATTTACTTTTTATTCTGTTAGGCAATGTTTTGTAGCTACTTCGAACATCACTGATTAAGGAATTTTGAAGGCATTTTTAGAAGCACTTTGCAGGAATTCTGTGAGTTTATGTCTTCTTTTAATCAAGCCTAAACATCAAGGGAAGTATTGGTTTGCATAATCCTTGGTATTTCTGTTAAATATTTTCACAGTGACATATCAAAATTGGCCACTAGAGGGAAATGGGGATTATTGCCCTGGATTTCCCAGGCTGCAATGCAATGCATTATTAATACACAATGCAACAGTCTAATTATACAAATGGAGCAACGATAATGATAAATGACAACTTGGTTGCCACAAAGTGATAAGTAATTAAAGAAGTGCTATGTTAAAAGCACTGTTCTAAGTTGTTACTTGAAGTACTGCCTGTGTGTATTTGAACCTGCACATAGTTTAAGACTCACCAATGGATACTACCAGTTTGTTGCATCAGGGCCTTTTTAATAGCAGCCCTTCATCTCTCAAACACCCCTCTTACAAAACACATATGGCTCCCTCTCTTTTTGTTGTTCAGGCTTGCTATTTACTTATTTTATTTACTTCTCAACATAGTCTAATCACATCGACCAATCAACATTCAGCCTTGCACTCAGTATTCTACCATCCATCTGCCAATCATACTTGTACTCAGTCAATGAAAGTATACTATTTTGGCATTCAAGTTGGCTGGGTAGCTCAGTGGTTTAGGTATCTGGTTGCAGAGCCAGAGACTGTGAGTTCAATTCACCACTGTTCCTCCTGTGAGTAGATCCATCCTGTGTGTAGCATTGGGCAAGCTGCACAGTCCCAGGGCACCCCCAGAAGAAGGGAACGATATACCACTTCTGAGAATTTTCTACTTGAAAAACACTGGAAAGGGTCACCATCAGTCAGAATAGACTGACTTAAACAAACCAACCTGTTACTAATATTATTTTGGAAAGAATTAGGAACAGGCCGTGTGGAGATGTCACTTCCGCTCAGGGGAATGACCAGCTAGGAGCGAACCTCCGTATCGCCCAGCAAGGTAAAAAGCTATTAAAATGCATTTCTTCTTTTAGAAGACTGGTTTTTGTTACATAAGTCTTTGAAGAGAAGGATAAGGAAAGTGTACAGCTAATTAAATTCTATAAGGACTGTGTTGTTTTAAAACCGGGAGTTACTTTCACTTTTGGGTCCAATAAGCTTCTGGATTTTTCCAATTGCCCTGCTCCTAACGAAAGCCTGTAACAACAATAATAATTCTTAATTAGACCTCTCTATGTCAAGGAGGAGGGATAAACCTGTCAAAGCCCCTTCAGATCGCAGTTTGGAAAGACTGACGACCGTACCAACTGAAGAAGATAAGATGGACGAGATTACAAAGCTCATAAAAGATTTATCTTGTAAAATGTCAGAAGGCTTTGACAAAACAGAGCAAAGATCAAAGTCCATCGAAATGAGTATTAATAAACTTCAAGATCAAATTTCAGGGGTTTCACAGGAGCTTAAAGACGTCAAAAGCAAAATTTGAGACCTTGGAGATACAGTTCAAACAAATAAAGAAAAAATAGTGTCCATGGATCAACAAATTTGTGAAACTGACAAAAAGCTGATATACATGGAAGATAACCTCAGAAGGTCTAATATTAAAATAATGAATTTCCAAGTGCAACACG
Source organism: Intellagama lesueurii (assembly GCA_037013535.1). Lineage (NCBI taxonomy): Eukaryota > Metazoa > Chordata > Lepidosauria > Squamata > Agamidae > Intellagama > Intellagama lesueurii. Next base: position 19,067,072 of record JBAJHW010000009.1, read on the forward strand.
GACAAGATCTCAGAAAAGAGGTTATAGTTTGGATTAACTCCATAATGGACATGCAACATCTGACTGAAACAGATATAGAAAAGGCATATTTCCTGGGTAACCCAAAAAGTCTTAGAATTAGACCAGTGGTGGTGAAGTTTTTGAATTACACAAAGAAAGAACAATTTATGAAAGTAATTAAACAAAAACAAGACCAGCTGGTTTATCAGGACAGAAAGATACAGATTTTCCAGGATCTATGTAATGAATCTGTGAAATGGAGAGGATCTATGAAGCCGGTTGCAGCAATTTTGAGGAAAAATAACATCAGATATCAATGGGGTTATCCAATTTTTTTGAAAATCTGGAAATACAAGATTCTGTTTAAAATCTACTCTTGCGAGGAAGGTAAAGAATTGTTGAAAGCTTGGAAACTTTGGCAGGAAGAAGAAAGTCAGGAGTTAACTCCAACTACAAGCAAAGAACTAGATGGCTGAACCAGAAATAATCAGATGTGTGGAAGAAGATGGACCAGTTTTTTCTTCTTTTTTATTTTTTCCTTTTTTCTTTCTCCTAATAAAATGTCTCTTTTATATATATCTTTTATCTTATATCTTTGTCTTGTATAAATCATACTCATATAATCACATTAAATATACTAAATTTAGATAGTAAAAGTGATAACAAAATTAAAATTACTAAAAACTGAATCTTAAATTTTTTTTAAAAAAATGATTATAATAAAGGGGAAAGGGGGAAGGAGAAGGGTGTTCTTATTTTATTACTATTTTAGTACTAAATATTAAGTAGAAATGCAAAAGTCAAATAAAAAGATCAGAGGCGAGGCTCCGGTCGTGGTTCTGCCGGACGATGGTGGTGTCTCCCTCCCACCTTTTGCTCACGCCAGTGGTCATGGCGTGGGACTATGGTGGAGAGGATGTTAATATATATGTTCACAAGATTGGTAAAGATCAATTATTGGGTGTTGTTATGTTTATTTTATGTTTCAGTTCATTTTTGGTAGTTTGGTGGGAGGAAAGGTTACACACGGGACCTATTGGAAAGAAAACTTTTGAATTCACATGGGTAGAAAAATAAGACTTGCAACTTTAAACGTGAAAGGCCTGGGATCAACAGTGAAAAGAAGAAGAATAGAAGCATTGTTGAGGAAAAATAAGCTGGACATTGTCTTTCTACAAGAGACTCATCAATCAGAAAATGGAGTCAATGAGTTAAAGATGAACAATATAGACATTTATGAAAAATTTTTTGGAACTTCTAAATCTAGAGGTGTAGCAATTATAATTTTCAAAAATTGTGAATTTAAAGTAGAAAAGGTAGTAAAAGATTGTAATGGTAGATATATAATAATGCAAGGTAAAATGGGGTTGGAAGAATATACTCTAGTTAATGTTTATACACCTAATAACAAACAAGGAGAATTTTATGATTTGGTTTTTAAAGAAATGGAAAAGGTAAAGAATGGTTATGTTATTATGGTAGGAGATTTTAATATGGTTATGGATAAGATAAAAGACAAAACTGTATATGGTCGGAATGATATTTATCAAAGAAATACAATATTGAGTAAAAAGGTAAAAAATAACCATTTGAAGGATATTTGGAGAGAATTGAAAGGTGACGAAAAAAGATATACTTATTTTTCAGCGGTACATAATACTTACTCTAGAATAGATTATATATTTATATCTCAAGATTTAATTTCTAAGATAGTTGATACTGAAATAAATCCTATTAAAATAGCAGATCATGCATTGATGTTAATAGAGATGGAAATAAAGAAAGATTATAAAGACTCCAAAAGGTGGAGAATGGACAATAATATTTTGCAGTACCCAGAAGTAATAGAAAAGATAAAGAAGGAATGGCTAGAACTATGGACAATAAATGAAACAGGAGGTGCTAAACCAGGCCTGTTGTGGGACACAATGAAAGCAATCACAAGAGGAATAACAATAAGAGAATCGTGTAAATTAAAAAAAATTAAGGAGAGAGATGTGAAAAAATTGGAAGATTTGAAAAATTTAGAAAATAGATTTTTTTATAGAAAGAGATAGAAGAATTTTATTAGAAATTGAGGCTAAGAGAAAGAAATTATATAATGTAGAAATAGAGAAAGTTCAGAGAGATTTGATGTATTTAAAGAGACACTTTTTTGAATTTACTAACAAAAATTCAAAATTACTAGCTAGAACGTGTAAAAATAAAAGAGCAAAAAAACTCAATAGGGATAATTAAAGATGGAACAGGTAAGAATTGTAATATAATGAAAGAAAAATTGAAGATTTTTCATGAATTTTTAAAGAAATTGTATAAAGGAAATAATGTAATGAAAGAATGTATAGAAAAATATATAAATGACAATTTAAAAACTAAATTATTGGAAGATGATAAAAGAATATTAGAAGAAGAGATCAATGAACAAGAGATTGCTGAAGTTATAAATAAATTAAAAAATGGTAAAACACCAGGCCCTGATGGATTGGGTCCAGAATATTATAAACACTTTAGTTCCATTTTGATACCTAAGTTAAAAATGTTTTATAATAAGATAATGGAAGGAGAGACAATACCTGCTTCATGGAAGCATTCATTAACGATTCTTATTTTAAAACCCAATAAGGATCAAACAGATCTGGGATCCTATAGACCCATAGCTTTAATAAACCAGGATGCTAAGATTTTTACAGGTATATTGGCAAATAGATTAAATAGATTCATAGCAAATTATATTAAGGAAGACCAATGTGGTTTTATTAAGGATAGACAAATGGATAATTTAACTAGATGAGTTTTAAACATTATATATGAAATACAAAAAGAAAAAATAAAAGCAATGATTTTATCATTGGACATATTTAAAGCTTTTGATTGTGTTGAATGGCCAACACTAAAACTTCTTATAAGGGGTTGGGGATTTGGTAAAAAATTTAGAGGGGTTATAGATCAATTATACTCAGATAATACTTCAGAAGTAATAGTTAATGATGGTTTAATGGAAAAGATTTTTCTAGGCTTAGATACAAGACAAGGCTGTCCACTTTCACCAATATTGTTTTGTATGGCCGTAGAATTGTTAGCTAATGCAATAAGAAACGATAAATCAATCAAAGGAACAGGTAAAACGATATAAAATTAATTTGTTTGCTGATGATTCATTATTGACTATTAAAAACCCACTAGAGAGTATGGAAAACATCAAAAACCATTTAGAAAAATTTGGGGAAATAACAGGATTAATGATTAATTGGCAAAAATCACAAATGATGATGTTTAATTATAATATACAGGAACAAGAAATGTTTGTGAATAAATATAGTGTTAAAAAGTGTAATCATATTAAATATTTAGGTATAAACATAGTTAGAATAACTTAAAAATTAAAGGAGAAAATTTTTAATAAATTAAAAAATGAAATTAAAGATAAACTGCAAGAGTATTCTAAATTGAAACTATCATGGTTTGGGAGAATTGCTATAATCAAAATGAAAATATTACCAAATATTACTTTCTTATTTAGGATGCTCCCAATACAATTAGAAGAAGAGGATTTTAAGTATTGGCAGGGATTAATTAATAGATTTTGTAATCAAGGTAAAAAATCTAGAATAAATAAAAGATACTGGTATAAAGCCCAAAAAAAAGGAGGTTTAGGTATGCCTAATGTTAAAAATTACTATATAGCAAACCAATTAAGAGTTATTGGAGATATATACAATAAAGAAAAATTAATTTGGTGGGAGATGGAATCTTCAGAAATAAATGGGAATGCCGAAGGACACTTGTTTAATGTAGTAAAGAGAAGTTTAATAAATCAGATGAAAAACCCCTTTTTAAGAAATATGTTAAATATATGGAATAAATATAAAGAGAAGTTTTGTCCCTCAACTTCACCATTAAAATTAGTGACTGAAATAGAAAGTTTTCCTACAAATTTAAAGGGTTTAGTAGAACTGTTTAAGAATAAAAGGGTTGCAAGATTGAAGGACTGGATGAGCAAAATGAGATCGAAGGAGTTGATTATGTCTAAACTTCAAACTAATAAACTATCATGGTATAATCTTATTCAGTTAGACACCTGGACAAAGGATTGGTTGAAAACTAATGGCAAATGTAGAGAACTTACCAAGTATGAACAATTTCTGTCATCACATGAAGATATGCAAATTACAATTTTGAAGGGAATAGTAAGTAAAATATATAATATAATTTTGGAACAAGAGGAAAAAGAATGGGGAACAGTAGGTTTGAAATTAATTTGGGAAAATGATTTAAAAATAGAAATTAAAATAGAGGATTGGATAAAAATGTGGAGGATGAGAGTTTTAAGATTAATGTCGACAAGAATAAAGGAATTTTTTTTCAAAATCTGTTTAAGATGGTATTTGACTCCTGTAAAACTAAATATAATAAATCCAGCATACCCCAAAGCATGTTGGAAATGTGATGAGGAAATTGGTACGTATTTTCATATGTGGTGGGAATGCAAGAAATTTTGGGAATTGATTTTTAAGGAAATGTGTGATATATTTGGTAAATAAATTGATTTTAATGCTAAAATTGCTATATTGTCAATTTTTGATAACACAGATTTGGATTATTACTCGAAAGAATTAATCACCAATTTTATGACAAGTGCTAGAATATTAATAGCTAGGTTTTGGAAAGACAAAAATGATATTAAAATAGAAGATTGGTATAGTGAAGTATGGAACATTGCATTAAATGATAAATTGACTATTGAACTCAAAATAAAAAGAGGGGAAATAAGTTCTAACAATTTTTATGATGTTTGGGGTAAATTCGTGGAATTTGTGTTAGTGAAAGGAAGGGGGAAAGCCTCTAAAGAATACTCTATACAATTTTGAAGAGGTAGTCCGTAATTAAAATATTGTTAAATGGAGTCCCGTGGGTATGGGGTGCATGTTAGAATTTAGTTTATAATAAGCACTATTATGTGTATTTTTTTGTATTTTTGTTGTTGTATATGTTTTTTGTTTTTGTTTTTTTGTATTAAAAAAATTTAATTAAAAAAAAGAGGAAAAGGCCGTGTGGTTCAGAATCCCACAAATGCAGGAGTAGGGTGATACCTTTATTGAACCATTTTTAAAAAAATCACACAAATTGCGAGCTTTCATGAGTAAAATCTAACTTCTTCAGGCTATGAAACATCCCTTCATGGAAAGTGCATAGAAACTGCAGATCAGAGTCTCAAAAATTCATGGCAGATGTCTGTGCTGACTCTGCTTGTATCAGGTGAGTTAAAGTTAGCTGGTAGGTGTAGTTTTAAGCATCCTTCCTTATAGTATGGCTGCAATTTTCCATCCCAAACTCCAAACAAAGGACTTGCTAATTACTCTGTGACTGCCGCCCCATGCCATCCCTCTAATATTATTTTAGTGTCTCTAATAATACTTACAAATATACTTGCACATTGGGCTAGCATGGGCAAAATCACCATACTCCCCCTGTATTTGGCATTTGTATATTTACTATGTTATTTTTTTGGTAGTTTTTACTATAAGCCACTATGTGAAAATGTCTTCTTTTATTTTGAAAAGTAGTGTAGATATTTCTAAAGCAAGCAAACAAATAAATATTCATATTTATTCTCCTTCAATTCAAGGACAACATTTGAAACTTTGGAAGCCTCCTTAACAGGTACTATTAGCAGAAGGATCTCTCTAGTTAAGTTAGTATGCTGTAGGAAAAGCAATAATCAAAACTTTATGGACGTATATACATATGTGGTGGCTTTGTGAAATAAGGAAGAAGAAATGGACAACGATTTTCAAGGAGATAAGATAAATAATTGATGTGGATGTACAAATGTCCCCAATGATTGCTTTGTTGAATCTGGTTAATAATAATTAATTGAAGAAAGAAGAAAAGGAATGAATTATTATAATTGTGACGGTGGTAAGGTTAATATTAGCAAATAACTGGAAAAGTAATAATCAAATTACTAGGAAGGGGTGGTATAGAGAAATGTGGAATATGGCATTTAATGATAAATTAACATGTGAAATTAAGATTAGAAGAGGAATGATAAAATGTAATCTGGAAGTTGAGTCATGGCAACTGGACTTCTTTCTCATTAGGTTGAAACGTTTCACTACTCATCCAAGTGGCTTCTTCAGTCTGAGGAGAGTTGGTAGGAGGTCACTGATATATCCTCCAGAAATATTGTGGAGGCTATATCAGGGATCACCTACCAACTCTCCTCAGACTGAAGAAGCTGCTTGGATGAGTAGCGAATTGTTTCAACCTAATAAGAAAGAAGTCCAGTTGCCATGACTCAACTTCTGGATAACCTCACCTGGATGACTGAGAATCTTCACAGAGATAAATGTAATGATTTTAAACAAATACAGAATTTGGTGTTGGTACATGTGTTTCAGAAAGGGAAGGAGTATGCACTGGGAGAAGAAACAATGTATTACTGGAAAGAAATGGGGTGATTTGAAATAAAAGAATGAAGAACATGGAACTAGTCCCGAATGGGGGTGGGTGACACAGAGTGGAGGAGAGGGGTTGGTTATGTCATAAGTGGAAATATGATAGTGATTTGCAAAATGATAGTTTTTGTATGTCTTTCTCTTCTGTTCAATAACTTTTTTTAAAAAAAAACCCACCCCCCCAGCTAAATATATTTGTTTGCCTCTAATGTACTAAATGTCTGTCTTGTTTTTCTAAATGGAAAAGAGCAGAGAAAATTGCAATGTATACACACTGTAAGACTTTGGGAAGGCATGAGAACACGCCGTCTGCTGTGCTTGGAACAAGGGTATCATTTTAAAATTCCTACGGGAACAACATTAAACCACATGAAAATGTAAAATGAGAAATATTGATTACTGTTTAGGAAATGCTGGAGAAAGATTCCTTTTTAAAAATTATTTTCCTATGATGCTTATAATCATTTAATAACTCTATCTATCTATCTATCTATCTATCTATCTATCTATCTATCTATCTATCTATCTATCTATCTATCTATCTATCTATCTATCCAGCCAGCCAGCACAGGAATCTGTCTTGTATCAAGACAATTATTTGGTTTGTATTCTCAGCATTCTCAGTTTTAAATTTCATAGGTTTTTCAAGGTCTTGGGTACATGTATTTTATGTCATTTTCTACCTGAGCTGTCCCAGAGCCTACTCCATTATTTTTTTAAAATCAATAAGTAAAAGTTATATGTCAGGAGCCAATATTGCATTCTTCCTAGATCCTGCTGTTTCTGCCAGAACTTGGAGTCTGCTCCCTCCTACAGCCCTCTGTACACTCTAAGGACTTGCTCCAAAACTTATCATATTTTATTATCACATTGTTATGTATATATTATTTGTGGTATTCTTATTGTTACGATAGGCAGAATCTTATTGCTTTAGGCAACTGTGTAGGGAAAATCACTCAAGTCATTTTACCAGTTATCTGGGATATCTGTCACCTGTCTGGTCTTCTGGGCTGCAGATGGATCATGTGATTGGTCACATGCTTAGGAATTTAACTATCAGCCTTGGAAATGTAACAGCAGCTCCCACCTTTGCCCTGATGCCCATCGATTAGGCATTCTTCAGTCTCAAGAGACTATGGTAACGTGCTCTGAATGGAGGACTTGGAACAGCGTCTAGTGTGGCTGAGAAGGCCAATTCGAGAGTGACAATCCCTTCCACACTGAAGACAAATACAATCTGTCCCCTGTCCAGCTCCCTGATTTTGCTGCTTCCGTGACTGCCTCTTTGCCTCGGTCTGCTGGACAAGGGTCTCTTCAAATTGGGAGAGGCCGTGATGCACCGCCTCCCTCCAGGCTGAATGCTCAGATGTCAAGGTTTCCCATCTGTTGAGGTCCATTCCTAAGGCCTTCAGATCCCGTTTGCAGATATCCTTGTATCACAGCTGTGGTCTCCCTCTGGGGTGATTTCCTTGCACTAATTCTCCATACAGGAGATCTTTTGGAATCTGACCATCAGCCATTCTCACGACATGCCCGAGCCAACGTAGACGTCGCTGTTTCAGTAATGTATACATGCTAAAAATTCCAGCTCATTCTAGGACTACTCTATTTGGAACTTTGTCCTGCCAGGTGATACCAAAAATGCGTCGGAGACAATGCATATGGAACGTGTTCAGCTTCCTCTCCTGCCGTGCACAAAGGGTCCAGGACTCACTGCAGTACAGGAGTGTGCTCAGGACACAGGCTCTATAGACCTGGATCTTGGTATATGCCGTCAGCTTCTTATTAAGCCATACTCTCTTTGTGAGTCTAGAGAACGTGGTAGGTGCTTTGCCAGTGCATTTATCCAGCTTGACATCTAGGGAGAGAGTGTCAGAGATCGTTGAGCCAAGGTACACAAAGTCCTGAACAACCTCCAATTCTTGTGTGGAGATGGTAATAGAGGGAGGTGAGTCCACGCCCTGGCCCATGATTTTCTTCAGGCTGATTGTTAATGTGTTTAATTTTGTTGTTTTTATATGTTGGTAATTTGTGGTTTTAACTGGGTATTTAATGTGTGAACTGTTTTGTGAAGAGACAGGATGATGATAATGATGGTAATATAGAAATGCTACACTGTGGATTTAATGCCTTCTTCACCGTCCTCCTTAGATGGCAATGTGGCAATTATGGTATTACCTTGGAATGTGGCAAGCCAGACTACTTCTGGAGAGGTCTTCTGCTCATCCTGCCTTGGCTTCCCTACACAAAGGTTCTGAAGGCCAGGACATAAGAAAAAGCATTTGGTGGAAATTCTAGAACTTGCAAAATATCAGTCAGTAAAAGTCTGCGATACAATCTACAGAAAGTCAGCATTCACTTAAGCGGACCATCCAATTTGAAATAGCCAGACTACAAAACAATTTCCGGAAACCCCAGCCTTCCTTTTGTGCCCCGTGTATCTCAATCCCATTGCAATGACAGCCAGTTTTATCAGCTTTGGCAGAAAACTCCCGGCTGTTCACTCCACTTTAGAATCAAAACAATCAAGAGGAAGAGATAATTTCTCTTTCTGTCACTACTCAGATTTCAGTCTCCCAGCAATACATTCCTAAACCCAGAGCCACCCAATTCATTTTAATGCAAACCCAGTAGACTTAGACTGGTTGAAATGATGTCTGAAATCTGCCCCTTCTCTCTGCCTTTGCCCTTGTCTGGAACAGTGATTGCATAGCCTTGGAATGTTCTCTTGCAAAGGGACTTTGACAGCCCAAAATGAAGCATGACACAATCATTTCTAAGAGCACCAAGAAAAGATTAGCACTGCGTCCTGAGGAGGGGGAAAAAACACAAACTATTCCATTTCTCTTTCACTGCTTTTGACAGGAATTTTCATGCAATGTGCTTGACCTCAGTCTTAAGCAAAGGTGAATGTATCCAAGCAGAGAGGCAGAGAGCAGCTCATGCTGGGAAGAGAACTCGCCTCCTCTTCTACTTAGAGAGTGATAAGCCAAACAGGCCTACAGTTCTGGAGGTCAAATTGTGGAAATATACTATGTCTGGAAAACATTGGAGCATGAGCTGATAACAATTGTAGCAGAAAGCTCAATCTACTGAGCAAACAAAGCATACTTGAGAGGTTGAAACAGATGGTATTGCTTGCATAATTTTTTGACTTCTCTGGGGACCTTGCAAAATAAACTTTCATGAGGTGAGCTTGTACATGTATCTTTTGCTGACTGTACCTGGTACCAGTTCCATGTCACGCATGAAATAGACCACTCTCCCTTGGTGACCTCTTGGTAGTGACTACTGATAACAAAATTCTGCCAGTTTTGGCAGATGGAAAGAACCTCAAGTCCTTTCCAACCCAATGGTTCATGAAATCTGTGACTAATATCTTAGATAAAAAATTCCTCAAAAATGAATAGAAATGAAATCTGTCCCTATTTCTAACAGCCAAATTCAATATGTACTGGTGTTCCTAACACGGACAGAATCGATTTATTCTTGCCTGTCATATAGATGTTAAAAGTAGAAGTCTTTCACTTTAAAAAACGAAAGTTAAGATAATTTTAACTCTGCACTAAAATCCTTAAACACAAAGGTGTTCAGATCCAGACATTAGGAATCAGCTATTCCAAGTCCAAGACTTGATGCATTTGATAGATCAGTTTGACCACAATTCTTTTTCTGGGGGGGGGGGGGGGATATTTCAATTAAATTCTTCCATGAAGTAATTTTCAAATTTTGGTGGTTTTTGGTTTTTTTTATTTTTTATAATGAATCAAAATCATCACCAGTCCCTAATGGTAGCTAGTAAGTTCTACCAGCTCCTGTTCCTTAGCTTTCACCTACCACTGGATGGCAGGATATGGTGGAACTCTTTGCCATCATTTCCACAAAGAGCAACACTTGCCATGATAGATACTTCTGGTTTTAATTTTTACAGGTTGGGGGGGGGAGTGCTTGGCAACTCCTCCTGCTTTATACACCTCCACTCTTTTATGTCTTCCTTTTTAAAAAATTATTTATTATTATTATTATATAACTATAACATAAACAAAAACATATAACATACGAACTAAAATACAATTTAACTGTGTTCCCCACCACCATATGCGGGACCTCTTGCCATAATCTTCCTCTTCCATATTGTTCTTCTTCTTCCTCTTCTTCTATTGTCCTCTTCTCCAAAACTGCATTGATTCTTGATTTGGAGCTTTCCCTTTTCCTCTTATTAGCACATATTCCAAAAATCTACCCCATATTTCATAAAAGTTATTTTTTTTCAACTCTCCTTTCTTAACCTTTAAGTTACAAGTTAATTTATCATTTATTGCTATATTCCATATTTCTTTATACCATTCTTCAATTTGCAATTCGACTTTTAATTTCCATTGCCTAGCTATAATCAATCTAGCTGCTGTTAATAAATTGGTTATCAATTCTTTAGTCATTTTGTCATATTCCACATTCTCATATATTGATAACAAAGCAATCTCAGCATTAAATTCTATATCTTTTTCACATATGTAGCTTAATTCTTTAAAAATTTGTTTCCAAAATCTTTGCACTTTTTCACATTCCCACCACATATGAAAGTATGTACCAATTTCCTCCCCACATTTCCAACAGACATTCGGATGATTGACATTAATTTTATTTAATTTTAACGGTGTTAAATACCATCTTAAACTAAGTTTAACATTTTTTTCCCTTATTCTCACTGACATAAATCTTAACACCCTCATTTTCCATATCTTCCTCCATTCTTCTTCATTTATTCTTTTTCCAATATTTTGCTCCCACACTATTTTCAATCCTTCTTTCTCACTTTCTTCTTCCTCTAAATTAAGAAGTAAGTAAATTTTACTCACAGTACCTTTCACTGAGTCAGTCATCCGAATGTCCTCATATGACAATAAAAATTGTTCATACTTTGTATATTCTCTACCTTTATTATATTTATTTACCCATTCATTAGTCCATCTTTCTAGTTGTATATAATTCAACCATGAAATCATCCTATTCTGAAGAGTTTGTTTCATTTGATCTGTCGATCTCATTTTATACAACCAATCTTTCAGTCTAATCACTTTCTTTTCTTTAAATAGATCCACATACACTTTCATATTGGTAGGAAAATTTTCTATTTCCGTCACTAATCCAAGTGGGGAGTATGATGAACATAAATTCTTTTTACACTTATACCATATATTTAACAATGTCTTTAAAAATGGGTTATTAATTTCACTTATTTTATCTTTCTTAACTATACCGAATAGATATTTTTCTATATCTGCCTGTAATTCTGATGATTCCATTTCCCACCAAATTAACCTTTCTGGATTATATATAATTTCCCCAATAAACCTCAATTGGTTAGCTAAATAATAATTTTTTATATTTGGTAAACCTATACCACCTTTTTTTTTTGTTTTATACCAATACTTTTTATTTATTCTAGATCTCTTCCCTTCATTACAGTACTTGTTAACTATTCCTTGCCAAAATTTCAAATCATCCTCTGTTAACTGTATTGGTAGCATTCTAAATAAAAAATTAATTTTTGGTAAGATTTTCATTTTTATCAATGCAATCCTTCCAAACCAAGATAGCTTACAATTACTGTATTCCTGTAATTTCTTTTTAATCACTTCCTTTAGTTTATTATAATTATATTCCTTTATTTTTTGAATATTTTTTGCTAGATCTATTCCTAAATATTTAATTGATTTACATATTTTGAAGTCATATTTTTCAACACACCTTTCTTGTTCTACTCTATTATGATTAAATAACATTAGTTCAGATTTTTGCCAATTTACACATAATCCAGTTATTCTTCCAAATTTTTCTAAATGAGTTCTAATTTTATCTACACATTCTAATGGATTTTTCACTGTCAACAAGGAATCATCAGCAAATAGATTAATCTTTATTTTATTCTTTTCCCCCATACCTTCAATTAAATCATCATTCCTTATTACATTTGCCAACATTTCAATAATCAAGCAAAACAGAACCGGAGAAAGAGGGCAACCTTGTCTAGTGCCTCGGCCTAGAGCTATTTGTTCTGTCATCCCATCATTAACTATTACTACAGAGGTATTCTCCAGATATATTTGATCTATTATCCCCCTAAATTTCTTTCCAAAACCCCAGCCTTTTAACAAAATCTTTAATGTTGGCCATTCCACGCAGTCAAATGCCTTAAATATATCTAATGATAAAATAGCTGCCTTCAGTTTATCTTTTTCTATATTGTATATAATATTCAAGACCCTCCTAGTTAAATTCTCCATTTGTCTGCCCTTTAAAAAATCATTCTGATCCTCTTTAATATATTTTATAATAAATTTATTAATTCTATTCGCAAGTATTGCAGTAAAAATCTTTGCATCTTGATTTAATAGTGAAATAGGTCTATATGAACTTGGGTCTGTTAAATCTTTATTGGGCTTTGGGATAAGAGTTATTAATGAATGTTTCCAAGAATCTGGTATTCTCTCTCCTTCCAATATTTCATTATAGAGCACTTTTAGCTTAGGGATCAATATTGGTTTAAAGGTTTTATAATATTCTGATCCTAATCCGTCAAAACCTGGAGTTTTACCATTTTTTAATTTATTAATAATCTCTATAATCTCTTCCTCTTTTATCTTTTTATCTAAATCTTTTTTATCATTCTCTGATAATTTACTCTTAACATTTTCTTTAATATAATTTTCTATATCTTCTTTCAATACACTATTACCTTTATATAAATTTTGATAGAATTCCTGTATTATCTTTAGTTTTTCTTTCATTAAACTACAATTCTTTCCCGTTTTATCTTTAATCACTCCAATTATATTTTTTGCTCTTTTAGTTTGAACTATTCTAGCTAAAAGTTTTGAATTTTTATTACTGTATTCAAAGAAATTCCTCCTAGCGTATATCAAGTCCCTCTGGACCTTTTCTAACTCTAAACCTTCTAATTCCTTTCTTTTAGCTTGAATCTCAATTAATTTTTTGTTATCTCTATCTATAAAATATTTGCTTTTATCAAAGAAAAGCCTGAATTGCTAGTTCATAGATCGAATTCATTTCAGATCTATCAGGATGTAAGCCCCGAAACCATTCAGTGGAGGAGAACAATTTAACCCATCACTACAATTTTAACTAAGAATGGCAAGAGATACAACTGGGGCCATCCTGTCTTTTTGAAAATATGGAAGGATGGAACCCTACACAAAATCTACTCTTTTGAAGATGGGAAGAATTTGATGATGGCCTGGGGACTTTGGGAAGAAGATGAGAGCGTACAAGGGACAAGCAAGCAAGTAGCTCTGTAAAGACTGGTGGTTTGAAAGAGAAGATATTTGAGAGGATATTTTGACTGGAAGAGATTATTGGACGTTATTGGATTTCGGAAGAATTTTTTTTTCCCTCTACCCTCCCCTTTTCTTTTTTTTTACTTTCCCCCCCCTCCCTTTTGTAAGGAGGGTTGAAATTTTTTACTTTTTTTCCCTCCTTTCTTTCTTCCTTGCCCACCTTTTTATAATATGGGGGTTCCTTTTCCCCCCCATATTTTTTTTCATATTTTTTTTCTTTTTCTTTTTTTTTTCTTTCTTCTTTTTTTTTGTTCTTTTGTTTTGTGGCTTTTTGATTCAAGATTTTTTTGTTTTGTTTTTGTTTTTGTTTTCTTTATTATTGTTTTGGATTACCTGATTAGGTTGGGGTTGTAGAAAGAAGAAGAGATGTTAAAAGTTAGGAGGGAAGGCATTTGAGTATATATATAGATAAAAATATGAGGTGGGGTGAAATAGGGATGAAGGTTTGGCTGGGGTCCAGACTGGTGGGGGTGACGTCTCCCCCCCTCCCAGAGCTCGCGCCAAACATTAGTGGGACACGGGGAAACGGGAGGGAGGAAAAGAATTTATATGTAGGTAAGAAGGACAGGGATAGGAAATTAGAGGTAGGTGAATTTATTTTTTCTAGTTGTTTTTGTTTTTGTTTTTGTTATGTGAGATGCACAAAGGGACCGAATAAGAGGCAGAGGATGGAACGGATATGGGGAAAAACATAAGGGTAGCGAATTTAAATGTGAAAGGCCTAGGGTCTGTATTAAAGAGAAGGAGGATAGAACTATTATTAAAGAAAAATAAAGTTGACATTATCTATCTACAAGAGACACATCAACTAAAGGATGGAGTCAATGAATTGAAATTACAAAATATTCACATATATGAAAAAGCATTTGGGACCTCTAAATCTAGAGGGGTAGCAATATTAATATCTAAACATTGTGAATTTGTGATAAAAGAAGTAATAAAAGATAGTAATGGTAGATATTTGATAATTCAAGGTCAAATGGGGGAGGAAGATTATACATTAGTAAATGTGTATGCACCGAATATGAATCAAGGAGAATTTTATAGAACTGTGATTAAAGAAATGGAAAAGGTTAGGAAAGGATATGTGATCATGGCAGGAGATTTCAATATGGTTCTGGATAAGGTGAAAGATAAATCCACATGTAAAAAAGATGAGTTGAATAAAAGAGGTACCCTCTTGAGTAAGATACTAAACACTACGGATTTGAAAGATATATGGAGAGAATTGAAGGGAGACGAAAGAAGGTTTACATATTATTCTTCTGTACATAATAGTTATTCTAGAATAGATTTTATGTCTTCCTTAGGTACAGCATTCCCTTTTTGCACAAAAACTGTCAGACCGAGGGACATTGGGAGGCCCTGTAAGGGCCTGGAAGCTACAAAAATGGCTTTGAAGCAACATGCATACCCTAGGTCACACCATTTGCCCAATCTGTGCACTATGATGACACAGATGACTTAACCAATCTGGGTCCACCTAGACTTACGACTTCAGAATTTTATCTGTGGTTTTATGAAGTTGTGTGCCTGGATCAGATCCGGCCTGGCTAAGCAATGCTTCTTTCTCCGGAACAATGCTCCTGGGGAAACACAACCTGTCCCTTTCCGTAGATTCTGCTACTCATTTCTGGGTCTCCTGATCTTTGGTCATCCTTTGCAGCACTTGCCCCTTAACTGCCCTCAAGTGTCCCTCTTGCCCTCAGACTGACTGCCAGCATTCAGGGTTTAAAGGGCCTGGCCACACTTGCCTGACCTTTATTGGACCACAAACATTTGTTTCTAAATTATAATAGCTTTTTCTGCTTAAGAACACAAGATATCTGAACATAGCAGGGCATGGAATTAACTAGAAAAAGTAATCAGTTCCTTTTCTGCACAAACTAAGGCACAGTTTGTTTATTGTATTTATTTATTTTCCTTTGCATGCTGCCTTTCTCACAATTAATGGACCCAAGGTGGCTCAGAAGTTATTAAAAATCAAACAGACTAAAACCACAACAAATTATAACATTAAAAAACAATTACATATAACAGTACAGTGGTGCCTCGCAAGACGATGTTAATCCGTTCCAGACAAATCGCTGTCATGCGAAAACATCGTCTTGCGAAACCAAATTTCCCATAGGAATGCATTGGAATTTAATTAATGCATTCCGATGGGAAAGAAAAGCACAGAAACTTTAAAAAAAATTAAAAGAAAGTCACTTACCAGGTACTGTAGACTGAGCCCGGCTTCTCATAGTGCCTGGTAGCAGCGAAACATCCAGAAAAGAGCACCAAACAGCTAAAAGCCGGCAGGGAGCAGGCAGCCGGCAGCCATTTTGTGCTCTTCTCCGCTCCTTCCCCCTCCCCTCTCCCGATGAACAGCTGATAGGAGCAGGGTTTCTGAGGCTTCTCCCGGCTTTCCCAGCAGGGAAACAGGCAGTGGAAAAGCACCCCAGAGGCTTCTGAAAGCGGCGTTTTGCCAAGGGGTGGGTGGGTGGGTGGGTGACAGGGGCATTTCCACTGCCTGTTTACCTGCTGAACAAGCCCTGGCAGCCATTTTGTCCTCTTCTCCGCTCCTGCCCCTCCCCTCTCCCGATGAACAGCTGATGGGCGGGCTAATAGGCTTTCTCTGCTCTGAAAATTCAGGGGGAAAAGCTGGAAATAAAAAAATTCCGCTTTTCCCCTGCGCCCCGGGAGGCTTCTGAAAGGGGTGGGGTGGGGGTCACGGGAGAGGCCCGTCTGGTGAAGCACGGACCCAAACGTCGTCCAGCGAAAAGCGCCCATAGGAATCATCGTTTTGCGAAGCGCAACAGCCATCACAAAACCTCATCGTCTAGCGGATTCGTCGTTTAACGAGGCAATCGTCTAGCGAGGCACCACTGTATTAAACCAATGACTTACAAGTGTTAAAAACTGCATTAAAACACATTTAAAATACACATAGAATAATGTGTCCAACACACGAAACTAAAATTTGCCCAAATAGTTATTAAAAGCCTATCTTAAAAAAAAATTGCCTTCACCTATCACTGGAAGGACAAGTGTGAGGGGCAAATTAGCCTTCTGAAGGAGGACATTCCACAACCTGGGAAGGTTCTCTCTTCTGTTCAAACAAGATGTTTCTGTGAAGGTGATGGGACTAAATGAAGGGCCTCCCCTGAAGATCTTAAGAAGTGAGATGATTCATACAGGGAGAGTCTGTCCTCAGGTAGTTTGGACCAAAAAATATATGGGGCTTTATAAATCATAACTCTTTGAACTGGACCTGGAAACAAACTAGCAGCCAGTGGAGTGGTTGTAACACAAGAGTTATATGCTCCCTGTAACCAACCTGGTCAGATACCTGACATTGTGATTGCAATACAACAAAGAATAATTCTATTGCTTATGTAGCGCAAATGTTCCTATATACAACCATGAGTTCCATGGGAAAGTAACTGTTCCAGCTATTTTGATATGATAACATTACTTTTCAAAAATGGTAAATAGCTTCCTTTGGGAGCTTTGTTACAGATTATTTTCAAATCAAATTCTGGAAAATATTTCAAATGATGTAATAAAATGTTAATAAATAAAATAAAACAACTTGTCAAACCACATGAAGGAAAACAGTTTAAAAGTTCAACAAATGACCCTACATAACAATTCCTCCCAGTCTCCCAGAATCAGTCAGAGACAGCCAAAATCCATCCGTTGCCTTATAGAACAAAAGGCTTCTCCCCTGAAAAGCCCCCAAAGCTTAAATAAAAGCCAACCATGCAAACAAAAAAGGAAGCAAGGAAAAGGAAAAACTGCAAGAAAGAAGATAATCTCAGATTTAGATGAGAGGCTATGAAAAGTGCAATTTATGATCCTTTCTTTTACCATTGCATCTGCACAGAGTCATCCAGCAAAGCTCTTTCAAGTGGTCAAGAAGACCTATTATGTGCTGGCCTACAGGAAGATAATGCACACCACACTGTAGCCAGCTGTGAAGAATCTGCATGACACTTTACAGGCAAAGTTACTCAGATCCACTCTGACTTGAATGCTGTAGTTGATACAGGTCCTGTGAATGTAACTAGGGCCCTTGCTTGTTTTGTGTTAATGTATAAGTTTCAGACTTTACATCCTGAGGATGTGGACAGAATCCTTGCAGAGGTGAAGGCTACCACATGTTGGTTGGGCCACTGCATTCTTGGCTTATAAAAGGTGCCAAAGAGGAACTGGCTGGGTGGATAGGAGGAGTGGTGAATGCCTCTTTGTCTCAGGGTAGGATCCCATTCTGCTTAAAGGAAGAAGGAGTAAGACCATTGCTGAACAAGTCCTCCTTGGATCCCATGGTATTGGATAATTCCTGGCCAGTCTCTAATGATCCCTTCTTGGGCAAGGTGCTGGAGCTGTTGACCAGAGCATCAAACAGGCTTCTGCTTTGTTCCACATGCTGTTTAGAATCTACATGAAACCACTGGGTGAGGTTGTCCAGAGACTTCAGTTGCTTTGTCACCAACTATGCAGATGACACCCAACTCTATCCCTCCTTTCCATATGAATTCAAGGAAGCTGTTTTAGTTGTAGATCAGTGTCTGATATCAGTAACGGACTGGATGAGGGGAAACAAACTGAAACTTAATCCCGACAAGACAGAAATGCTCCTGGTCAGCCAAAAGGCAGATGAGAGAATAGGGATGCAGCTTGTGCTGGATAAGGTTACACTGCCTCTGAAAGGACAGGTGCACAGCTTGAGGATGCTCCTGGATTCATCTCTGAGCCTGAATAGCCAGGTTTCGGCAGTGGCCAGGAGTGCATTTGCACAATTAAAAGCAGTGTGCCAGTTCTGCCCACTCCTGGAGAGGCCTGGTTTAGCCATGGTGACACATGCCTTAGTTACATCCTGGCTGAATAATTGTAATGCATGCTATGAGGGGCTGCTTTTGGAAAGTGTTTGGAACTTCAGCGGGCTGCAAATGAGACTGGGAACAATTCAAAGTGCTGGTTTAAACCTATAAAGCCCTAAACAGCTTGGTCCAGGCTATCTTATAAACTTTATCTCTCTTTATGTGCCTGCCCGAGTTTTAGGATCTTCAGAGGAGTCCTTTTTCCTGACCTCACCTCCCTCAGAGATGCATTTGATAACAACAGGGAAGAGGGCCTTCTCTGTTGCTGCTCCCAGACTCTGGAAGTCCCTCAGATGGGAGGCCAGGCTGGTCATGTCTTTGCTATCCTTCCACAAGGCAAATACTTTTTTTTCCCCAAGCAGACTTTGTTTTAAATGAACAGTAGATATGGGGACGAATATAAAGACGAATCAGGATATTGGTTAAATATCTCTGATTCATCAGATATTTGTTGCTTCATATTCTTGGGGTCCAGAGACCCCAACGAATGCGAAACAATGAATATAAACCTTTTATATTCATCTCTTCGTTCCCTATCTGCTTATGTCCCTGCGGATCAGCTGTTCCTTGGGGGCATAAGCAGAGGGGTTTTCCCTTTGGGCAGCTTGCTAAGGCCTGTCTGAAGGGAATCCCACCCCTGGGGCTGGGGGATGGCTTGGTTCCCCTTTCCTCCTCTTCCTATGCCTGCATGGCATAAGAAGAGGAGGGAAGGGATCAAAGAGGGATCAAAGGGATCCCCCAGCTGCTGCGGGATCGCTTTGATCCCTGCTTTCCCCCTTCTTGCTAAGCCCCGTGGGACTTAGCAAGAGGAGGGGAAAAGGGATGAAAGCCCTGCAGGGCTTAGCAAGAGGAGAGGAAAGGGGATCAAAGCAATCCTGCAGCCTGCTTTCCTTCCTCTTGCTATGCCCTGGGTCAAAACAACAACAACAAACAAACAAACCACCCCCCCCAAAAAAACCTGACGAATAATGAATTGATTAGTTGTTCGTCAGGTCACTCGGGGGGCAATTTGTGGTTCATGGGTCGTCAAGTTTGACGAGCCACGAAGCAAGACAAAGCACCATTTTGGCGCTTCGTCCCCATCTCTAATGACCAGTTAACTAAGGAGATTATTTTAAAGGACCATTGTATTTTTAACGTGTATGTAATACTGCTTTTAATTATAAGTTTTTAATGTGATGTTTGCTTAATTTTTTTAAATATTGTAATTATTTTAGTTTTTAACATTGTTTCTTTTAATGTTGCAAGCTGCTTTGGATCCTTTAGGACAAAGGCAGCATATACATATTTAAAATAAAATAACAAAATAAAGTAAAATAAATCTTACCAGCAAAAGAGGAAAAGACTGCACATTGAACATACCACCCAAGATTGAATAGATGCACTCTAGATTGACTTTCTCTGACTTTTTAAACAATGGATGTGGGGGAGAAACACTTTCCTTAAAAAAAAAAATATTGGAAGAGGACTCATATAGGTCCTCAGTGTTAACTCAGATTATTATAGCTAACCTCCCCCTCCAGCATCTTGAAGATTATCTATTACCCCTGCAACTGTACAGTTCCTGCATTTTGAACCTGACAGGGCTTCCAAACAGTTTTTGAAAGGCATTCTGCATACAATACATGACAGTAAGCATGAGGAGAAGTTGTCAAAGCACCTGCATCAACAGTGGTAAGAACCTGGTCTTTCTAAAAATGATATAGTAAGGAAACCAGGTTAGCTAGACACTATACAACTCAGGACTTAGAAACAAGAGTGTGTACAGGAATATGGCAAAGCGGTGAAAATGACCTTCAAAGAAGAAATGATCCTACCTAACAGACAACAAACACACTGCTGTGCAGCTCTCCCTCCTCACAGAAATCGCTTTAGTTTTTTGGGGAGGAGGGTGTTTCCCCCCCCCCCCCAATGGGTGCAATTTGTGTGTCTTTTAGAGGTAAACCCATCAACCACTGTGTGCTCATATATGTTTTAGAAAACTAGTCACTTTTATTTCCAAAAAAGTGCAGGTGTTATTATTAGAGTTTGCGTGTGTGCGCATGTACATACATGTCCTGTGGATTTAATCACAAGCCCGGAAATTGGTGTCTTGCTGCAGGTTACATCCTGTTCAGTTCTTGGTTCCACTAGATACAGATTGCTTAGATTCATTTACAAGGAAGGAACGAAGGGAGAAGTTGAAAGGATGCTTTTTCCACATTTCACTAGCAGAAGAGGACTTTCTTTTCCAGTAGAGCCTCGCCTGAGCATCAAGGTCTTTCTGCATCCTATACATGGCTGTATCTTTGGGTTTTTTTGAGTCTTGACTACACATTTGAAGAATTCTTAGAAATTTAATTTCTTTCATGAGATAGGGTGTTTTAACAAGTCACACCCTCATTACCAAAAGAATAAACTTGTTACAGGTAATGACATTATTTTGATGTATTACTGCCAAGCTTGTTTTTGGCTTTCTCCTTGCATCTTGCTCTCAGTTTGTCCTTCAGCTTCGACTGACTTTTCAGTTCTGACTTATGGCTCCTTCTCAAACCAGCTTTCTGGTTTGCCTTGTGGTTCTGACTTCCAATGACTTACTATTAGATTTATTTCAGGTAGGGATGCAAATCAATTTTTGTCTCTTCTGAGGAAGAACAAGAAACCACAACATTTTTATTCCCATCAAGGCAGTGATATATTTTTTCCCATTACTAACTGGCATTCTCACATTTCTGATAATGATTTTTTTCTGCAGTTGTGCAGATTTATGACAGCTGCTGCTTTATTCCATGGAGTATTAAAGATCAGAAGCTAGTTGTATCTTTTTGACCAATCAGCCAGTCCTTTTCTGCTTAATGCACATGTTCTTTCCTTAACAAAAGACCCTAGTTTTGTGCCAAGACATTTTGGGAAAATTGCAGAAGCTTGAAGAGCGACAATCCACCCTGTCTCATTCTTGTGCTGGAGATGATAAATCTTGTAGAGGCAGTGTAATTTTGCAGGGATTCATTACATGTATAGTTCCCAGCTTGTGGTTCCTAGCTCCCAGTTCACTTCAAACGAATTCTGTAGTTTACCCCTTTAAGTACTGTGTGTACGTACATGTTTGTAAGAAACTGGCCATAGAAGCACACGTGTGACTGTTTCATGCTTTCTATAATAGGATGGGTTTGGACAATGGTATGATTGCCATTGAATCAACAAATACACGATTAACAACTTTTTTAAATGGCGTATTTGATCCTCTTCAATTATGAAATATTATATTGTAGAATTGCACTAATTTGTGCTAATTATTGGAAGGCTCACTGGAAAAAAGCCGGCGATATGTGTGTGTGTGTGTGTGTGTGTGTGTGTGTGTGCACTTAACAAACTAACACATAGAAGGAGGAGATGTGGGAGGCTATCTAACAATAATGATATAAAAATGCCAAGATAATGCATCACACAGTGTACTGTGCTCATTTGCTTGACAAGCATAATTTAGTTTTAATATTTACGCTAATGCTTCACTGCATACAACCAAATGTGCTCTGCTATAGTTGAGAAAATTAATGAAACCATCATAATAAGTAACATCATTACAGTGCAGTGTTACTGCCTTCCGGAGTGAGGGGACCGAGCTGGAAGACCACCATTCAATTGTATGTGAGATTTTAAAGAAGAATATAAATGAGCAAGGGGTTGTTGTATTTTTCATCAGCATGATTAACAAAATTTTGTAGACTGGCTTTGAAAGAAAAAGACAAGAAAGACAAATAATAGAAACAAAAAGAAAAGGAAGTAAGAATATGAAGAGAGAGAAAAATCTTCCTGAATTACAAAATAGTTTCTTTATTTCTGTTCTTCTGTTCTTTCAAAATATTCTCCAGGGAGTCAAATGGGCTTCACAATTTCTCTTGTGAAAACAGGACTCTGTTCGAGACAGACTTGCTTAAGAACATCTACTGGGTATTTTTTTTTCCAAATAAGTATTTTATTACACTCCTCAGATGAGAAGAAAAGAATGAGGTTTGGGAGTAGGAATAATGAAATACTGAAAGAGACATAGCTGGCTAGCTGCAAGCAGTCTCATAACTGCATGTAATGGCGGAAGGGGGGAGCAATTTATCACATTATTTAGCTGGTGTATATATAATAAAAATGGCGTACATTTTCTTTTAGGCCTCCATTTGTCGCTGGCTTACAAAGTAATAAAAGATGATGAATAGATGAGCCAGAAGTGAAAAATATGGGTTACAAATTGAAGGCTGTATCAGATTCATGAGGCTGGATTCTAGCATAGCTAATCCCAGATGCTCTCCTGTGCCTTCCTAAAAGTATCTGGTCAGATACAAGAATTTCCCCACTATCTCTTGACTCTGGTCCAGATTACTTGTAAACTAATCTGAAAATTACAGGAAAGAACAATTGTTGGAAACGTTGGATCATCTCTAAAGTGCCATCGTTTTTACTGGCCTACCCCAACCATGACCAAGGGTGCATCTACATTGACAAATAATATGGGAAATGCTCCGGGATTGGAACAGTCTGATTCACCCTATTTCCCTTTGACTATATGATATAAAAGTCGATGCGAATCAGTCCAGAGTTTTCCTCCTCTGATCCATACTTTTTTCCTCTACTGCTGGGGCTTCTTCTTCTTCTTCTTTGAATCAAATATATTCATATCAGTTCAGATGGTGTGGTCCCTTGAGCTGAGGCGGAGGAGTTTATAGCCATTGTGTTTAAAGCCATTCCAGCCAGCTCCAGCAGCAGTGAGACAGGCAGGGCATCCAGGAAACCTGGTTTATTTATTTATTTATTGGATTTCTATTCCACCCATCTAGACCAAAGGCATTTGAATCCTCTCCTGGTGCCTGGATCCACTTCCATCTTTCCCCTTCCTTTCTGCCTCTCTTTTCCTTTCTTTTTTATTTCAAAAATTTCCCTTTTTTTATTTAAAACTTACAACAAAAAACAAAAAAACAAATATATACCAAAAATGTATATAAAAGTTATTCACTAACAATATAACATGCACAACAAACAATATAACCTAACATGTCTCTCCCATACCCCCAATTGGGACCATTTGGAGATAGAGTCAATTTTCTACCCAATATAGTGTCCCCTACCCCATCTAGAACTTCATTGATTCTTGTGATGGTGTGCAACCTTTCCCCTTTATAAATGGATAATCTATAAACTTTCCCCAAATATCTATAAAAATATTCTTATTTAACAATTTTTTAAACTTTAAGATTACATGTCAATTTATCATTAATTTATCATATTCCAAATTTCTTTGTGCCATTCACTTAATTGAAAATCATACAGTGGTGCCTCAACTTACGAACTTAATTGGTTCCGGAATGATGGTCGTAACTTGAAATGGTCGTAAGTCGAAGCACCATTTCCCATAGGAATGCATTGAAATGCAATTAATCCGTTCCGGCCGAAGAAAAAAATCACAAAAAAAACCACCAAAAAACCAACAACACTGCAAGACCCATCCGAAATGCAATTGATCTGTTCCGGCAGAAGGGAAAAAAAAAAAAAAACCCAAAAAGCAAACAAACCCTGCAAGACCCATTGGAAATGCAAAAAAACAAAACAAAACAAAAAAACCTGCAAGACCCATCGGAAATGGGGAAAACACACACCAAAAAAACAAACAAACCCTGCTCTGCAAGACCCACCACAGCATAGAAATATAACTCCACCACCCAGCCCAAACCCACGCTGCAAAACCCACCCAGAACAGCCAGTTTTTTAAAAGTAGAAAGCAGCACCTTACCAGGCAGTCCAAAGCCTCCTCCGAACGCACACTCTCTAACCGCTGGGGCAAAAGAGCTACAAAGAAGCAGCCTCTTCGCCACCAACGGTTAGCAGTTTGAATTCCCCACCTTTTTCCCTGCCTTTTTTCTGGTTGTAACTCGAAGCTCCGGTTGCAAATTAAAGCAAAATTTTGTGGCCGGAGCTGGTCATAACTTGAAATGGTCGTAAGTTGGGACCGTCGTAAGTCGAGGCACCACTGTATTTTACTTTCCAAATGCTTAGCTGTTATTAATCATGCTGCTATTAATAAATTTGATATTAATTCTTTTTTTGTCCATTTCCATTGCTCCTTATTAAATATCGACAAAAGTGCTATTTTAGGACATAACTCTATATTTAACTTAATTATTTCATTTATTTCCTTAAAAAACAAACGCCAACATTTTGATTTATTTTCACATGCCCACCACATAAGAAAATAAGTATCGGCCTTCTGACAGCTTCTCCAACACACCTTAGAAAAATTATTATCGGCTTCATTCAGCTCCCACGAAGTAGTCAAACTGCCCCCCCTGGTTTACTGGGGAGCTGGTGGTGATGAGACGAATGGAACAGAGACTAGAGTGACAATGGTGGAAAACGTGGAGTGAATCCAACTGAACATGGGCTAGAGCCCATTGGAAGGCCTATTCTGTGGCAGTAACGGTGTCAAAGAAGTCATTCTTCTCTGCCACCATTGCAACTGCAAGCCCCCCTTTTTTGGCGGACAGTGATCATCTGCATACGAGAGCCTCTTCTGTTTACGGAGGCTGTCCCTGTGATCCGGAACCCTGACAAATCAGCATTTCTGACCAGGCGGAGGGGCTGCATATGTAGTGTGGGCTATCCTGTTCAGACTATTGTTGTCTACATAAAAAGAATGAGGAGGCAGGACTATTCTGCTTCTTGCCTCCCACCTTCAGGCTAACCTGAACAGAATAAGGCTCTGTTATGTAAAAGGAAGCTAATCTTATCCATGCATAGCTACACATAGCTCTCCAGAGGAAGTGATTATATACTCACTGCAAATGGATACTTCACACATACCACTTTTGTGGTGCCTTGTTAATGCTTATCTACATTCCAAAAGCCAGGGGTAGTTTTGCCTGGTCAGAGAGTGCCCCCCTCCCCAACACAAACCTCTGTAGGCTGAATGGCTTCACCCTGTTAAAGCTTCCAGTAGGAACTCAGCTCTTTTTTCTTCCTCCACCTCTCTATGTGGGGAAGGAGAAGGAGGAACAAAACGTTGAGCAGAATGTACTTGCAAACAGTACTTGAGATGGCAGCTGGTTTCACTCCTCCATGCAAGCAAGAGGGAGAACCACCCAAACCCAAGCCAGGAAAGGAACTTCCAGTATCTCTGTTCATGATAGTGAATGTAGTGAAGGGAAACAGGGATGATTTTGTTGGAATTCTCTAGGTGGAATTGCAAATCTCCTTGGGCTAGATTAGGACCATGGGCTTGAAGCTCTACTCCCCGGAATAAAACACTACACAAAAATCCTGATGCAATTATTGATATATTTTCAAAGTAACTTTTCCCCAGTGTTATCAATGTGTCCTTGGGAATACAAACATGCAAATAAAATAAAGGACCTGAAAGCTGAAGGAAGGTGCCATGCACAGTTCTCTACTAAAAAAAAATAAGAAATTAACAAGTGTAATATGGAATACTTGGTGCATTTCCATCTTGAGCCAGAGTAATTCAATAATTCAGGAGTAATCCAGAGCTGCAAAATTTGAGGACAAGCTTGAAATGCCAGATGCATCTCTGCACTTTTTACTGTTGGCTACAACTCTCTTCTTACAGCTTACAAGAGGAACATAGCACAAGTTGGCTTTCAATGTCCTAATGGTCTAAATCATTTCAGCCATTGAACAGTCAACTCCAGAATGAGACTGTGGACTGTGAAAAATGGCACTGCATCACCATCTTAAGAGGTACAAGTTACAAAAGCGCCTTCTACGTGATGCTTCCGCTGGAACAGTGGCATCTGTTTTCACAAAAATTCTATTAAGACTGAAAGAATTGAGTGCCTCAGGAACATGGAGAAACAATGCTTGTCCATGGCAAAACATTTTCTGGCAGGAGGTCATTGATCATAAAAAGCACCAAGCTTGCCTATTCAGTAATTTTTGTCTGAATGCTGGTTTACAATAGAATATTGCCCTTTTGTCTAAATTAAGAAATCAAAACAGACAAAACAATAGAGGTGTTGTTCGTGTACATTTTAAAAACGATGCTGTTAGGGAATCACATAGTCAGTGACTTAATCTCTCCCTGTCTCCAGGTTTAATCTCAATTTATCATGGAGCAGCTGAGCAGAGGATCTGCTGTTTTTTCTCCCACTCTTCCAGCCATTTTTCTGTTCAGCATCTCCACTCTCAAGCTTGGAAACATAGGATGCTGCCTTTTACTGTGTCAGACCATTGGTCCATCTAACCCAGTATAGACCTCTCTGATTGGCAGAAACTCACCATCATTTCAGGCAGAATTGTTTCCCAGTCATACCAGGTTATGATGAGGATTGAACCTCGAGCCTTCTGCGTGCTAAGCATTCACTCTTTCATTGAGAAACACCCCCCCCCCCATACACCATCCAGCATTCCCTGTTTATCTCCCATCTAAGTACTATCTGTACCTGGCTAAATTTCTGAAATCAGATGAGGTTGCTTCTGTACAGAAGCAGTACAAGGCATGGGTTTACACACACAAATGGAAGAATAGTTTTGAGATTCCGAACAGGAAAAAAATGGTCATAGGAGAAGGAGTTTAAATTTCTTCTCTATCAGTCATTCAGTGGGGATATTGTTTCCTAGCTGGGTATTGGCAAACTGTAGTTGCAGTTTGCACAGATTCCACGTGTCTTTTCCAGTGAATAAACCATTCTGAGGCTTGAATCAATCACTCTTCCACTGACAGCCATATAGGCCAGAGAGGTGTCCCTTTAAGAGAGGGATTGACCATCTCACTTCTGGCTGACGGCGGCTTTTCAAATTTGGCAGCAGTCTAAAGGCTGCACTCCATGTACTCCATCTATGGGGGATGGGCATGGGAAAAAATGGCAAATATATTGCATGCAGCAATATATATCGTGTGACAGCCCAATTCAGCATTCCATAAGGCAACTAAAAAAAATAATAGGAGTGCCCCAAACAAAACGTGTGAAACTGGACCTTGGATCAGTTACTTTCTGAAAGGTAGTGAGCACAAGAGGGGGTCCTGTAGGCCATCTTGACTGCTGCCACTGGTGTTGTCAACAGTCAGGCTGCCCTTTGCTATGTAGAGCTTGGCATCCTTTTTTTTTCTGTTGGCAATGCAGGCACGACATTGTGCAGCAATATCAGGCCATTTCCTGGTGTTTTGAATCATTAGGCACAGAAGCACAATATCCCATATCCATAAACTCATTATATTTGGCCTTTACCATATATAAAATTTGCAGGGTTTAGGGGGCTCCAAGAGTGCTGGAGGATGCTCAAAGTATGAGTTTACCATTGCTCTCTCCTGCCTAAGAGTTGACCTGAGTGTCACTACCTTAGTTTTGACGGATCTTCCACTACTGTCCCTTTCCACTATTGCTGCTGCCCAGTAGCTGCCCATGAAGAATTTCCCCATCCCCACTGGAATATCAATTATCTTCTGCTGATGTGGTTGTTGACTCCTGAACAGGAGAGATGCATCTTAGACTGATGTTTCAACTTTGAACAGTCCATCTTAGGTGACCCTGCTGGGTGTCCAGAGCCTTAATAAAGTTTAGTGTCCTGATGAAAAAGCAACAAATAGTTCTTCTGAGGCAACTTTAAGACTAGTATGTTTCATTTGCCATAAATGTAGACTGCAGCACACTTTTTCTGATAAACAGAGCAGGTTACTACTTGTTGTTTTTGATTCTGTGTTCAAATGAGGAAGACTAATTCAATAATTTGGGAGTAATTCAGAACTGCAAAATCTCAAGATATGTCTGAAATGCCAGATGCATCTCTTCACTTTTTCCTGTTGGCTACAGCTGAAGATGAACACGTAAATACCTCTTTGAATTAGAAAAAACATAATATGCCATGAGAATCTTCCGAGGCAATTCTTCTCAGTGCACTCAAGGAACCTTGAGATCTGCATCCAGAAGGAAGTGGTAAATATAGGAACATAAAAAGAGGCACGGTGGATCAGACCATAGTGTTGTCCAGGACTCTGTGGGCCAGTTTCTTTTCCAGAAGCCTAGTGGGAGACATGAGAGTATATTCTATAGTGTGTGTGTGTTCCCCTAACAGCCCAGGGTCAGGAGAAATTCCCCCAATATACTGATGGAATTATACTGATGGAATAATGTTGCCCCCCCCCCCGGCAACATTACAGTTCATTCAAAACGATTCCCTTACCTGCAAGGTGGAATATGACATTCAAAAGCAGTTCAAAATACAGTGCTTAGATTTAGAATTGTGGGCTCTCTTTTACAGCCTGCCTTTGATAACCACGACTGTCCTAAGATACATAACAGTTCTTCAGGTATTTAACCTAAACATTCCACAGCTTCTACTTCAGGCCCTAAATTCATCTTCTGACACCATTACCTAATGAGGGTTTTTTTTTCTCTCGCCCTCCAGCTTACCCTTTGAGCAGACATTTTTCTAAATGTTAGGCAGTTTTCCCACCTCCCTCTTCAGTCATCTTTTCTTCAGACTGAGTCTATCAGTTAACCTTTCTGAACAAGAATGGCTCTCCAAACCATTTTATCATCTTTGTGTCTCTCTTTCCATTTTGTGCTATTCTCCTGTTGTTCTTAAGACATCAAGCGGGTGTAACATATGGAGGAAGAAAGAAAAGAAGCTCCAGTCATAACCATTATGAGACCTCTGTGGCTTTAGTCCTCTTCCTCTTCAAGTGCTAAATTGAGATTGGATGGGAGGTGTTCATGAGCCGTCTAGGGGCTACAGATAATAGTAGATAGTTAATCAGAGATTCAGACCATATTGGTGATCTATTGCTCGTTTTCACAAGATCACTAATGGCAGCAAATGAAGCCTTTTGATACCTCCTGTGGTACATTACCTAGTTTTTCTGTCCTGACCGCACTTCCAGCCTACAGGTCTGGTATCCTAGAATAAAATGAAAAGTTATTTGGAGAAGAAAAGAGTTATAAAAATATTAAAGAGAGGCTTGATAACTCAAATGTCCATCCATATGTGTACCTTTGTATGCTTGCTAATCAAATGTTGACACAAGTCCCATTCACTCTGTGGATCTGTTGGGACGAACAACTGGATTCAGACTGTTATGGCTATAACTGAAGAAAAGACAACATCACTCCTTTTGAGGTATAACTGCATTTTTCATTATGTTCATTGTTAAATATCAGGTTCTCTGAGAGAGGAAGTAGACACGGAACCAGTCAGACATGAAACATCTTTCATCTTCTCCCCACTTTGAAATAAAGTACCATCAAGAGCTGGAAGAGAAGCAAGGAATGAGCAGTTTCTGGAGGAGGCAGAGAGAACGATATTAGTCTCAATTAACCAAGAGATAACACAAGGCTTCACCCACCCTGTTTCTGAATGAATCTAGCTAGGGAATGCCTGAATTCATGTGAGAGAGGGAAGGACAAAGGCATCCATATATATATATAAATTCAATAAATAAATAAAATAAAATAAATCCATGGGACAAGGATAGCCATGTTTGTTTCTTGTTTCCTTTTCTACTATCTTATGGTGCACCTTTGCTACATAATTAAATCTGTGTGGGAGCATTAGATAATATGGTAGCTATACTGAGGACTCCTTGGTTTTGCAGTTTGGTGACCTACTTAAAATTCTCCACCCTAGTCCAGTGGAGTGCACTAGTAATCTCTAGTAGAGAATTCTAAGTACCTAGTGAAATTAAAAATCTCAGGATTCCTTAAGATGTAGTTCTGTTTCTAGGTATTAGAACAAAGGCTTACAAGAGTCAGATAATTAGTCCAAGCAGTCCAGCACCATCCACATTAACAGACAGTAATTCTCTGGGCTTTCAGACATTTTTTTTTCATTGTCCTGACTTGGCAGCTCAAATCAAGTAAAGTATGCAAAGAAATAACAGTCCAGCATTTAAATCCAATAACTAAATCTAATGTCATCTAGAGTAGATCTATTGACATGAACTGCACTCGTTAGTCAGGAGATTTATTTTTATTTTATTTGTCATTACTGATCAAGACAGTTCATCCTGAAATAGGAAGACAACCAGTTGAGGATTCCCCATTGGAAATTTTGCCTCCAGCATGAACCCAAGATACCTAAAATTTTTCCTATCATTGTGAGAGAAAAGACTTTGAGCAAAAATCCTCTGTGGAAAACTAATATTTTACCCTTTGTGAAGGTCAACTGTGTGAGAGTGTGTGTGTGAGTGAGTGACTGAGAGCATAAGAATGTGAGCACAAAAGAAGAGGTTGGTCACAAAGATACAAATAACCCATTCAGTGCTAATATTTTTACCAGTCCATGCAACAAGTCAATAGCTATCACATTTTGTCAGTCCTGCATAGTCAATAGAAATGCATAACCACAGTCTAGAATATATGCAAAATCTCTCCAAGACCAAACTCCTCCCCCATCCTCCCATCCCACTATGTCATGGATTACTGTTCTTGGAATGAAGATTGGATTTAGCTCAAAATATGTTTACTGCCTCTATAATGAAGCAGAAAAGAGCTCCTTTCAGGTGCCAGTTTCTGCTGTGAGTAAAGGGGAAAGAAGAGGGTAGAAAACAAAAATGAATACACACTAATAAAGGAAAAGGCCTGATGTTAATTTGCACAGAAACTAGGATGGTGAAGTTAAATTTGCTTTGTTTAGAGGTTTGGTTTTACTGTTTCAGCTCACTGTGGACAAACAGAAATCAAGAGCAGTGATACATATCCCAGAAATCTTTCGGTGATTGCATTCTAATGAAAGATAGTGCATAATGATGATGTGCAGTTTTAAGATCATTAGTATACATTCAACCAAAATATAGTTGCAAACCAACATCTCAGGGGAATAGGTGGCAAATTATTTCAATGTCAGAATAAAATTTCTAGAATGGAAGTCCCAAGAAAGAGGGAGGAAAATGAGCCTTATGCTGATGTTCAAAGGCCTCCATGACGACTAGTCTGAGGAGACAACTGTAGGCACATCACAGGAAAACACTGCCTTTGAGGACTAAGACTTGGTCTACAGCGCTCAGCAGCTAGAGATGGACAAATTCATCAGGTTTGCTCTCTCTCTCTCATGTGATATAAACTGTCATATTATTTCCACCCTGTTTATGAAGGAATTCTTAAAGTTCTCTTCAAAAGCAAAACAAACAAAATTCTCAACCATCTGTACTACCTTTTACCACTTATATTTGTCATCAACAAGTAAGCTAAGGCAGATGCGTTACCTGATCTCCTGGAAGCCTTGTTTATACTCACAGGTAGAGATGGGCATGAACAAGGAAAATTGTGAGCTCCGCTGGCAAGAAGCTTCGCTGTGCTGAGCCTTTTTGCCTCCCCTGCCCAAAATAGTGTGAGACACAGTTTTTGCGTCTCTGCAAGCCAGGAAGGGAGGGGGAAGAAGCGTCCTATATAACAGGAGCTCCTTCCCGGCTTCAGCCTCTTTCAAGGCTTGCAACCCACCCCCCACCCTCAAAGCTTCTCTGGTCACCACAGGGGCCAGATAGAATTTTTTTTACCTCCTTCCTGATTGGCATTGGGGAATGGGGATTTTTCTCCTATCCCATGCTAGCAGAAGGGGCCGTCCTGTTTTGTTGGGTAGTGTTGGCACAGGTCACACTGGCGGGTAGTGTGGAATGAAGATGTATCGGTAAGTTCCCTGTGGGGCACAGGGGAGGATATGGCATATCCAAACTTTCAGTGCTGCAGATCGTGAGATTACAGCATGGGGAGGGGAGGATGTGCTGGGGCCACCCCCGGGCTGATGGCCGCCAATAGGCTGAGGGCTCGAGGCCCAGGAGTGGTCAGGACATTGCCAGCTAGGGATGCACTTTCTTCGGGACAGTGCAACCTCAGGGCATGGGATTCGTCCATATTCATGATGAAGGGGTCCCATGGAACCTCAGCTGCAAACATCATTCTGCACTACAGCAGGCCCCTCTATAGTTACTGGGATGTTTAAGGTTAATAAAGTGTGCCCCTGGTTTTACCCATCACCTGAGTCTTTATTCTGGAGTGGGGGGGGCAATGTTGGTTTGAGATAGTTCATGATTTGTCACTATTCACAAACTAGAAACCACAAACTTTTACAAACTTTCCAATGAAGTTAAGCATTTTTGGGGACTTATTGGAGTGGCAGAACAAACCCCTGTGAGTTAGAGATGTCAAACTCACAGCAAGTCTTCGGGTGACTCTACTCCCCACCCTCTCCAAGACTGGCAAAGATTGTATTTTGATGTTCGAGTTATAGCCCCCCAAAATCAGGTCCCCCCCAGGAAAGTGTTCTTTGGCAGCTGTCTAAAGAGCACTTTCTGGGGGGGGACGTGCTTCATGAGGCTATAATTCAGATATCGCATATTTAATCTTTGCCAAACTTTGAAGGTGGAGAAGAGTCAGCCCAAGAGCTAGTCCAAGTTTGGTGAAGATTGGATTTGGGATGTCCAAGTTATAGCCCATGTGTGAGTCCTCAACACTGATAATAGTTTGGCATTTCGTTTCATTCGGGGCAGGCATGTTTCCTGAAGTGCCACAAAACAAACCATGAAATGGCTCAATTCTTGGGTTTCTTTCCTTCATGGTTCTTTTTGTGCCCATCTCTACTCACAGGAGCTGCCCTCACAGTACCACTGACCACAGTTGAGGCACCTTTCATCAGGCTCAAGATTCCCATTCACCAAAGCCCTATGAGGAAACCATCCCTCAGCTTTACCTATACGAGGCAAGTGCCTCACACCCTTGTTACAACTCTCCTGACAATGACAATTTCACACATTATCTCTGTACCACGAAGGAAACTAGCCCCTTAAGGCAAAGTAGGCACTGCCTCCCCAGGCTCTGGGTGCCCTCAGCTTATACCACCCCACCCCACCCCCAGCCAGTCCATTCCCTGCTGCTTTTTTGCTTTTAACAAGGATTAGGAGTGGCATCGGCTTCTTCCTTGGTCACTTTCCATATATATTTTTTCTTGTGGAAGCTTCTCTGTCACAAGGGAAGAAAAGAAAGAAAAGAGATAAAATAAGATTTAGATGCCTCCACCAATGACTGACTTGGTCCTTCTCCTTCCTGCCCTAATAGTGCCAGTGAGCACCAGTCACCACTGCTGTGCTGTTCGTCCAGACCAAACCCATGTAATATGTTTTGGACTATCTTGACACCACCAGGTCCTACCTGGTGCATACGCTACACCGAGTCAGCATGTGAGTGCACTCCAAGAATGGGATGCTTTGTTAGCCAAGGAGGAAAGAACCAAAAGTTGCAATTTGCCTTTTGCTGAGCAACAGGATTTCAGCCAATGCGTTATTGATCATCAGGACGATTAATTTAAATAACTTTTTCTAGCTTCAAACAAGCCATACCAACAGCTGCCAGTAATCAAGATTACTTCCAAAGAACACCTTCAATGGTTTCCATATTGTGGAACAATATCTGGATAATTATTGATAATAAGAGTGGCCTAGCAGCCAGATGGGCAGTATAAAAATCAAATAAATAAATACATAAATAAATAAATAATGCAGATGATACACTAAAAGCTAGCAGTTGTATATTTGTTCAACATATAAAGTAATATACAGAATAATCATATTCACAAAGTTCTTTGTACCTACCTGTGCATGTGATGTAGCTGAGTGTCAAACTCATAGAAAATTGTTTATATTGTGTATGTTAGAAGTAGATAATGTACAATTCTAAACCAGTGTGCTTGAAAATTATACCTTGTGTAGTTTCATTGTTGTCATGCATATCCAGTCACACACATCAGCAATCTGAAATGTATTTATTATACACATTATTTGTCTCATATTTTTTCTGCACTTGATAGGTATCGGGTCATTCGTCCAAAGTATAATCTGATTATGAAAATGAAATCCTTATGACAACCAAAATCAATACACAGCAGTTAGAGACAGGCTTGTTAGAATACTCTTCTATCATTTAACCACGCTTGAAATGGTTTGATTTTAGACATTCACATAGACTCTTTTTCCACAGAGCTGGCATCAGCTCAAGGTTTTTTTAAAGTGGAAATAGAAAATTGCTTCCCGATTTCAAAATACTACCTCCTCCAAACTTGTTCCAGTTTCTTGGCATCCTTCTTGAAGTGCGGTGTCCAGAACTGGACACAATACTTGAGATGAGGCCTAACCAGTGGTGAATAAAGGGGGAGTAGTACTTTATGAGATTTGGAGATTATGCTTCTGTTAAAGCAGCCTAAAATAGCCTTGGCCTTTTTTTTTTGCTTCCGGGGAGGAATATTGCCAATGAGTTCCTGGCCGTCCTGCAGCAGTGGGCACTGGAGGGTGAGTCATCCATAGCTACCTGGTCACAGATGCTGAGCGCAACATGTTTGTGGTATTAAATGCAGTGGGCTTCAAGGGCATATTGTGCATGGTGCACAAGTTACACTTTGTTGTACATGATGACATTGGCCTGGGGAGCCACATCAAGCCTGAGTTGGACCCAGGCACCCAGGAGATGCAGGCAATCCTGGAGCAATACCACAAACTGGTGGGCCATTTCTCATGAAGCCTGAAAGCTGCCTACCGGATACATGAGAGGCAGCAGGAGTTGGGGCAGGACACATATTCTCCTGATGGACCTGCCAACCAGGTGGAATTCCACCTACACCATGGTGTCCCACCTGCTTGAGCAGAAGACCATTTTAGAGGACATGAGCCTCCATGTGTCATGCCTGGAGCAGAATGGACCTATAGCCTGGTGGCAGGACAAGGGCCTCCACCTGTGGCCCTGTTGCCAATGGCCTGCCACTCCTCAGGTCCCCCGGCTGCCACCAATGGGCCATGAGTGAGAGGTACCCGTGGTGACCTCTACTCCACAGGTCTGCCGTGAAGTGCACCTTCCACCCCTGTGTCCATAAAAGCTGATCATGGACCACCTACTGCACAAAGTCATAGAGTGAGGGCAGGACTCTATAACTGGTGGTTTTCTATGGGTGTGTGTGTTGTACCATGGCGTGAAAAAATGCAGCAACCAGCAGAAGGCAAGGGCTTCCATGGTGAACAATGGAAGCCTGAGCAGGGCAATCATCTTGGTGACAAGATGAGTGGCCAGCTCCTGTGCCTTGCCCTTGGACTGCTTGTTGAGGGTGAGTGCAGACCCAATGGGTGCAACTTCATGGAGCATGGCCTGCCTCACACTCCCAGCCCCAGCCCCAGCCCCAGCAATCCCCCATGGCTGCCGTTTTTGATGGAGGTACCTCCTTCTGCCTCCCACTTCTCCCCCTGGGGCTGGGAGGGGGTGACAAACAGCCTTTCCCAGACAGGACCCTTGGGTGGTGCCTCTCCAGATGTTGGTGGAGGGTGGTGGAGGACTGATGCCTGGGGTCTGCCCCCTCTGGAACACCACAAGGCAGGCATTGCAGTATGCCAGCTTTCACTGTGGTGAAATTATCCCATAGGGAACATCTCCCCTGTTTGCCACTATGCCTGTCCCTGCCTTCTGCTGACCTGGGAAGACTGTGTGCCAGT
The DNA here is from genome assembly GCA_037013535.1 of Intellagama lesueurii. Classification (NCBI taxonomy): domain Eukaryota; kingdom Metazoa; phylum Chordata; class Lepidosauria; order Squamata; family Agamidae; genus Intellagama; species Intellagama lesueurii. The sequence goes on from JBAJHW010000009.1 coordinate 19,103,193, forward strand.
GATGCTGGTCTGGGAGGATGGAGGAGATGAGCCTAGTGACATGGGTGTTGGTGAAACCTGCCCTGCCACTACTGGTTCAGAGGACTGGAAGGTTTCCAGATCCTCTGGAACCAGTAACTCCTTAGATTCCTTGTCAGTTTCCACGGGGAAAAATCTGAACGCCGTCTATAGGGCTCCTGATCTACAAAATATCTATGAGAGATGTATGTCAAGGAATTTATTTGTGGTCTTAGAAGATATTGTACATCTTTATACTTTATTAATTAATTCTGGATACCCTTTTGTTTTTTTACTTGAGTTCAAAAATGACTCCTCCTCTTTTAAAAAAAGGTTTATTTAACAAGCAAGCAATTGAGTAAATGAGAGTCAAAAATATAAAATATACTTGGAATATATATAAAAACTACAGGAGTGTATATTGCAAAAATCACAGTCCTCTGAGACAAAACTTTCTAGTTTATATATGTAGATAATATTTCTTCTATATAAAAGAAAAATGTTCGTTCTAACAAAGTATGAGCTTTGGCTGAAGAACTTTCAGAACCGCTATTCATTATTTTCTTGAAATCATGGGAAACGGGTGAGGTGCCAGAGGATTAGAGAAGGGCCAATGTTGTCCCTATCTTCAAAAAGGGCAAAAAAGAGGAACATGGGAACTACAGGCCAGTCAGCCTGACATCAATCCCAGGAAAATTTCTGGAACAGATCATAAAGCGGTCATTGTGCAAGCACCTAGAAAACAATGCAGTAATAACTAGAAGCCAACACGGATTTGTCAAGAACAATTCCTGCCAAACTAATTTGATCTCGTTTTTTGATCAGGTCACCTCCCTATAGACAGAGGGAATGCTGTAGACGTAGTATATCTTGACTTCAGCAAAGCTTTTGACAAAGTGCCCCATGATATCCTGATCAGCAAGCTAACTAGGTGTGGGCTGGATAGACCAAGTGTTAGGTGGATACACAGTTGGCTACAGAATCGTACTCAGAGGGTGATGATTAATGGGTCCTTCTCTAACTGGGAGGAGGTAACAAGTGGGGTACCCCAAGGCTCAGTTCTGGGCCTGGTGCTCTTCAATATTTTTATTAATGACTTGAATGAGGGAGTGCAGGGAATGCTTGTCAAATTTGCAGATGATACAAAATTGGGCGGAATAGCAAATACCTTAGAAGACAGAAACAAAATTCAAAATGACTTTGGTAGGATGGAGCACTGGGCCGAAAGCAACAGAGTGAAATTCAACAGGGATAGGTGCAAAGTAGTGCAACTCGGAAAAAGAAACCAATTGCAGAGTTACAAGATGGGGGATACCTGACTTAGCAAAACTATGAGCGAAAAGGATCTTGGAATTGTCGTAGATCACAAGCTAAATATGAGCCAACAGTGTGATGTGGCTACAAAAAAGGCAAATGCTATTTTTGGCTGCATTAATCGAAGTATAGTTTCCAAATCCCGCAAGGTGCTAGTCCCGCTCTATTCAGCACTGGTTAGGCCTCACCTTGAGTATTGTGTCCAGTTCTGAACACCACACTTCAAGAAGAATGCTAACAAATTGGAAGAAGTTCAGAGGAGGGCGACAAGGATGATCAGGGGGCTGGAAACCAAGCCTTATGAGGAAAGGCGGAAAGAACTGGGCATGTTTAGCCTTGAGAAAAGAAGACTGAGGGGTGATATGATAGCACTTTTCAAATATCTGAAAGGCTATCATACAGAGGAGGGGCAAGATCTGTTCTCGATCATCCCAGAGTGCAGGACACGCAGCAATGGGCTCAAGTTGAAGGAAGCCAGATTTTGGTTGAATATCAGGAAAATCTTCCTAACTGTTAGAGCAGTATGACAGTGGAACCAGTTACCTCAGGAGTTGGTGAGTGCTCCAACACTGGGAGTTATTCAAGAAAAACTTAGATAATAACCTAGCAGGTATGCTTTGATTGTATTCCTGCATTGAGCAGGGGGTTGGATTTGATGGCCTTGTATGCCCCTTTCAACTTCACTTTTCTATTATTCTATGATTCTATGATAAGTATGTCCCATGGCAGGAGATCCTAACAGGAAAATGTTGGGTGGGACTTCCTTTAAAAAGGAAATTCTAAAAGCATAACTATTAACATGTCCAAGAAGAAAAAGGGGTGGGAGACGGGGGGGGGGGGGAAGACCAATGCTGCTTCACAAAAAGCTCAGAGAAGACCTGAAAAGAAGGCCAGGAAGAGTACAAAAAAGGAGCAAAGAATTGCAGGAATGGCGTTAGGAAGGGAAGAACTGGGAATGTTGAAATAGTGGCTCATCTACTGAATAGGGAAGGAACAACGATATCAAACAACAAAGGAAAGGCAGAAGCGCTCAATTCCTACTTCAGTCTTCTCCAACAAGACAGGTTATGGCCTCTCCAGGCAAATGTGAAATACAAAGGGAGAAGACAGGATTGCAGCTAGAGATTGATAAACAAATAGTCAAGGAATAGTGTATTATCGTGAATGAGTTCACTTCCCTCAGGCCAGATGAAGTGCATCTGAGAATTGAAGGAACTGGCTGAAGAACTCTCAGAATTACTGTCTATTCTTTTTTTGTAATCAAAGAGGATGGGTGAAGTACTGGCTGACTGAAGGAAGGCTAACATTGTTTTATGAGTTGTACGTTGAAAGTAAACTTGAGCTTAACTTGCAATGCTATTCCTTGAAGCATGCATGTATAAGGAACTCTTGTCATCAGAGTGAAATTGTGTTACTTAATAGGGAATATGCCACCTCGAGGTGTAAACTAGCCCCCCCCCCCAACCCAGTCCATGCCTGAATAATGTCTTTGATTCCTCCTTTAAAAAGCATGGAAAGCCTTGTCTTCACTTACAAACCCTAGGATTTTATCTCATCCTCTTTGCTTCCCTGGCCCCCTTTTGTCCTGTCCATTGGCCTAGCAAGTAGATGTGTTCTAGGGGAAAAGCACAGTTTAGCTATTGGGAAGAAAAGGGGGAACCAAGTCTATCCCGACACCTTCTATCCCTTTTCTCTCCCCTCTACTTCAGTGGTTTCTAACCTTGGGTAACCCAGGTGTTCTTGAACTGCAATTCCCAGAAGCCTTCACCACCAGCTGTGCTGCCCAGGGTTTCTGGGACTTGCAGTCCAAGAACACCTGGGTTACCCAAGGTTGGGAACCCTTGCTTTCACTCCTTGACAGACTGCATCCTCTGGGCTATTTGCTCTTCCCCATGGTTGCTTTAGAAGCACTCCAGTACTGTAGCTCTGATTTGGTTAGTGTATCTGTCCAAAGACAGCACACATTCTTAATGCAGTTCCTTTAATGTATAGTTTGATCTTCAAAGCATAGCCACCAATGATTAATAAACCAAGCAGGTCTTTTTTTTACAAAAGATAAGGTGGTCTTTCAAGTATCCTTGCTCAAAACTGTTTAGGAAATGGCTGAAATTTCCCTTTCTGACCAGTAAACGACAGTTGGCTCAATTTGGAATTCAGTCAAGGAGTATAAGAAATAATATGTTTTTTAAAATAACTTTTTCATTCAGTGTCCTAAACAGACCTCGAGTGTTGTCAGAAGTCTTTAATTGAAAACATACATTGTCTCTACGGAATCTTATTTTACCTTCTGAACCATGCAAGTATTTATGCAAGAAGTAAAATCCAGTTTATAAAATATTACACACTATGGACATTCATACCTCAAAGCAGGAAGTTACAAATATTGGCAACAATGTTGTTACAACACCAATGCAAGAGCAGATGATACCTTTATTAGACCACTAAAAAAAAATCAAGCAAACAGCAAGCTTTCAATGATAATTCATCTTCCTCAGGTTGTGCACCAAAATATTCTGTTACAGATTCCCTCTTTTCTGTTACAGCTAGTTAATGATGGGGAGAATATTACTTGGTCTGCATGTTCAAGCAGATCTGCCTGATATATACCTCCCCAAAGACAATGCAGGTAGGAGCACAGCTATCCTTTGGTCTGCAGACTTCTTCAAAATTCTGCAATACAGTTTTGAATTACGTTTTTTAAAGTGATGCTTTGTAGCACAGTATTCAAAGCATGATGTTTGGGGGAATTTCATAGAAAAATATTAATGAATTTTCATTTTTAAAAAAGACAAAAGACTGATGCAGAAATTGGATGGAATTGATTATTGACTGAATAATACACACAAAACTGGTGCATAGTAGAAACAGATTAAGTCATTCTTCCCTATATCTCATCACATTTTTGGGTCATGCCAAGTCATTTTGCAGCCTGAGAGAAAGAACAAATAGCACTCATATTCATTCCATGTGCAAAATCCCACTGGAGTAGAAGCTGATTTTGTCGTCAACAGTGGTGAAGTGGAAGCATCCTCCACTGCACCTCAAGACAGTAGACTACTTAGGGGGACCATGTAGACCACCTAAATACCCCCATGAGCTAAATACACAGTGCTCCCCATCCATATCTAGCTTTCCCCTCACTTTGTCTAAAGTTGCAGCCTGCGTTGACCACATTCTAAATTCTGATACAGAACTTCCTATGTATACAAGAAAACCTTGAGTCTCTCCTTAGCAACACTTTGTACTGCTAAATGAAGGGTTATATTCAGCCAGGCAGAAGTACAAGAACCAGAACTTAGTATAGCTGAACCCATACATTACCCGAAAAGAAAGGCAATGCTCCAAAATTTCATTGTGCCACACAGCATGTGGGCACAGAAGAAGAGGTGCATTAGCTTTTAGGGCTTGGAGAAAATGCTTTAAAGGGGATGTTCACTGAAGAATAACAGCAGCAGCAATTGCACCTTTTCTGCTCAGCTCATCAGAGTCCCAGTTCCATTAAGAGGATTGGGCTGACACTCAGTAGACAGTTTATTTTAAGCTGTGTTGCTTAAAAGGAACAGGAAGAAAACAACATTGACTTGAACAAATAGTACTTGAACAGGAAAAAAAGTATTGATGTAAACTGCTTATTATTGTTTTTTTATCCCTTTTTATTTGCTTTGGTGCAAGATCTCTGAGATAAAAGCTCTATTTAGCCATGCAAGTAGCATTCGAAGGCTATAGTAAAAAAAAAAATGGCAGTGTAGGATGCTGTAACGTCAGAGAGTGACCTTTCCTTATCTTGAGGGCAGGCACCAGTATGGTTGGAACAACTAAATATCTGGTGAGGTTTCAATGTTATCTTTGCTGTTTAGACCTTACTGATAGCTGCATTTGGGTGTTTTAAAGTGTGTAGTGTGTGTATGTAGAGGAGGAGGTGAACAAGTACACTCACTCAGATTCCTCACACATTCTTATTAATGTTTCCTTGCACATGGTGGATGCAACTGTCTATTACTGAGAACTTCTTGTATCTGTGGTAGGATGTCAGTTCTCTCATATCTTCTTTGCTTAGCCAAGACATCCTACTGTTCTTATTTAAGGAAGTGTGTGTGTGTGGGGGGGGGGCACACAAACAAAAACAGCAATTTGTGCAAATCGATCATACAAAACTGGGAAAGCCATTGCTGAATTTTAGGAACGTTGGACAATTTAAAGCCTCAAACTGGATGATTTGTCCCTTTTGCCCTATCAGCCAATCATTGTGAGCTTGGTCTGAGTGTTTGCTTTGCTTTTCAAGGGAAAAGGTGTCTGTGCAAAATGTGGAGACATTTAAGTCAACAAAGCAAACACAAAGCCCCCTTGTCTTGTTCTTGGCAGGAGGCAAAGAAGCTCACCTGCCTGTCAAATTTCTCATGCATAGCCTAAGGGTAAGGAGAGACTTTGAGGATACAGGAGGTTTGCTTTGATAGTCACCCTGTGCATGTGATGGATGATACAAATGAGGATAAGCAGGAAAAAAAGTTAGCACACTCACTACTGTTCTCCATTGCATGTGGGGGAGATTACAGGCATCCAGGCAGGTCACAAACATTGAACTACCTGTATATGGCTGATCTGTGCTGGATACCTGAAATGCATTAACATTTCTAAGAGTGGTTATAGGTTCATAGAGAAATATAATCTTATTTTTATTTTTATTATTTAATAATGTTGAATAGATTTAATTTATTTTTCTAGGAGAGAGAAATACATCAATGTTTACTGGAGATAGTATTATGAGATAGACTTCATGTGAGCCCTGCTGCTTGTTCCCAGAGCAAGGTGGTGGGCGACCCCTCTGCAGAAATCCATGGGCTCCAGACTGGAAAGTTGAGTTAGCTCCACCTTTATTGGAAGGGTGGCAGATGTTACAGTCAAGTTTCGATCACCATCAGCCCACTCCCCTGAGTGTTTTCCTCAAGGGGCTGAGTTCCCTTCACTGACTCAGTCTCTTTTGAAACTTCAGTTGTCTTCACTGGGGCAGAACAGAAACAGTGGAGGTGTTAACAGTCATTGCAAGTGTCCATAGCCTCTAGTCCCTAGAGAAGTTTGTAGCTTCTCTTGGACCCTTGCCCAGTTTCTGGACCAACTCCTCCTGTAGTTGCTGGAGATGTTCCCATTGGCATTGACATTGGGATCTCCATTGCCTCTTTTATGTAGGAGTCAGAGTCAGGACCAGCTGCTATAGCAGTGGAGGAGCCTGTTGGCAGGAGACCGAGCATCTCAATGGCTGCTTTCATGACCTCTGCATGGCTTGGGTCCTTGCTGTCCCTTTAGGATCCCATCACTAGGTTCCTCATCTGTGGGTCTTCTCTGAGGACATATTGTACAGATCCTCAGCCAGGAAAACCATTACTTGTCCATCCACAGCATCAACCCAATTCTCCTCTTGCCCTCAGTCCCTGGTATCAGCCTTCTCAGACTCTACTTCCTGCTCCTGCATTCCTTCTCCACCTCTGTCTTTATGGCCCTAATCTCTTCATAAAGCCAAGCCCTCTACTTCTTCCCCAAGTGTCAGTCCTTATCTCTTGCAGCTGCCAACTGGTCTGGGCAAGCCAACTGGCCCCAAGACCCACCTGAGGTCTGGCAATCTCCATGTCTGGCAGTCCTTCTAGACAGCACGGGGCAAGTTCAGACAGGCTGTTTGGGGTTCTGGCAGTGGCTACCCCCTCACACACCACTAAAATGTTATGACCACTACTGGTGACACAAATTGGATCCTTCACAGGTTGGATTATGGTAGTTACTGTCATAGAAGTTGATGGTTTAATACTACAGATGTTTACCCAGAAGAAATAAGACAGTGGGACTTAGTCCTAAGTAAAAAAAAACTCTTGGCCAGTATGGTGTAGTGGATAGAATGACAGGGTTAGATCTGGGTTAGAATCCCAGCTTTGCCATGGATAATCATGAGGGCATATGGAACTCATAAAACCTTTCCTTAAGTATCTTACCTTGAAAGCCTTACTAGAGTCATAATGTTGATACGGACTTGAGAGCGCACACAAGAATATTCACAGAAGTGTCTCATGAAGGAATCTTTTAAACAAGGATGGGAAGAGACCACCCTGACACAGATTTTTTTTAAATGATAATTACACACACACACACACACACACACACACACAGAGTCCTATGTGGAGCACTGATATATTCTTGCAGAGAATCAACTGCAGGGGAAAAAAAGGCTAGAAAGGAAGCAAGCAAAAATATGAATGAAAGAGTGAAGGATAAATATTTATTGTTCCAGCGAAAGGAAATTCCTTCTTCCAAATTTTGATGCATGCATCAAATCTGTTACCAATACTGTTGTTTTCTAATTATCTCTCCCCCGCCCCACCATACACACACACACAAAGGCCAGGAGAGGTTCTATAGCTTCACTGGAATAGCAATATCATACTAAAGTTTATGTGGTTATGCATGTTGATCCCATTTAGGAAGACAAACTAGAAGCATAATAAAATACTAAGCGAGTTTTTAAGATCAGAATTATTGTTGCACAGGCATGCAGCAATAGATATTGTGCGACAGCCCAATTCAGCATTCTGTAAAGCAATTCAAAAACCAGGGAGACTCCAAACAAAAAATTATAACTTTGTAACTGGAACTTGGATTAGCACCAAATTTGGCACAAATATAGCAGACAGACTGTCTTGGCTGGCTGGGAGGTGCCCCAGGGAGCCACAGGGTGCTGCAAAGATCACGGGGCACTACGACACACACTTTGGGAAACTCTGCTGTAGACCATCTTGACTGCTCCCATTGGTGTGGTCAATATTCAGGCTGCCCTTTGCTATGTAAAGCTTTGCATCCTTTTTCCTGCTTGCAATGCGGACACGATATTGTGCAGCAATATTGGGCCCTTTCCTGGCATTTTAAATTGTGCATACAGAAACACAATCTGTCACATTTATAAAGTGAAGAATTAAAAATTTTTCAGGCTGGATGTAAAGCAAAAATAAATTAATACATAAATACATAAATAGGCAGGAATGAGGGCTAAACATGTGTTGGCATTTTTCAGCTCTTTGCTGAAACCTGGTGACCTGTTGGCCACATACTTCCTGTATAGAACTGAAGGTGATACTTTGGATGAATTAGAGGCTGGTGCTTTGTATTCATATTTTGTGGATATGAATACAACCCACAGCACCTGTAGTGATGTGGGGGCCCTTTTCCCTCCCCCAGAACCAGCTGGCCCACTCACTGGGTTCCACATGTGCTGGGGTCCTGTGCCAGTGGCAGCGTGCCAATCCTGGCAGGACTCTGGCTGGCCCTTCCCTGTCTCCCCGTGCAGTTGACCACCTCAGTGCAGAGGCAGGACGGGGAGTCTCCTTTCCCAGCCAATGAGTGGTTGGCTGCATGGGAAGGCGGGGAAGGGCCAGCCAGCTCCTGCCAGGATTGGCCTGCCGCCACTGCTGCAGGACCCCAGCACTGTACTGAGCCTGGTGAGTGGCCTAGTCAGTTCTGGGGGAGGGAATTGGGCCCCTGCAGCACCAGTACTGCTGTGGGACATATTCATATCCCTGAGATATGAATACAAAGTGACTGTGTCTAGGATGAATGGATGCTTGTAGATCCCTGTTCACAACTGAATAACCTGGATTCACATTGTTGATTCTCAGCATGATCAGCTTGATGAGCATTCAGTAAAAGCTGTCTGACAGTGAAATGGATTAACTTGAAAGCTGGTGGACTTTCCTTTGTTGAAGATTTTAAAGCATTTGTCAGGAATGCTTTAACATGGGAATTCCTGCATTGGCAGGATGTGTACTAGATAATCCCTGGTTTTCCCCCCAGTTGTACAATTCTATGATTTTATGGCTGAAAACCCTTTACCACTGCTATGTCAATTAAGGATGCCATCAACTTCAGCAATTTTTCAGAAACCAAACATTTCTGATTCCTCTTAAAGGCCTTGAGCCTCCTATGGAGAACATTTAGAGAGTGTTGGAGGGTGGAAACCTTTAATAAAAGGTAAAGATATTTTCATGGTAAATAGGTTTAGAATCTCCCCCCCCCCCCAGACTCTTGTGTTACATGTGTAAGTATTAAGCAAAGAAGTATAAAAGGAATATAATAGAAACAGTGGGCATGGAAATACAGGCGCATTCTTGAACAGACTTCACAGGTTTAAAAAAAATCTGCAAACTGATGTGGAAATGGGATGGGATGACCTTGAGGTAGGAAAATGGAGTAGAACTGAAATTGACATATTCCTCCATCTGCAGCCCTGGGACCATTGATTTATAATGTTCTTTTTAAGAAAGCTCTACCAAGTTACCTTGCCTCTCCCCAACCCAGTTGCCTCTTTGAAGGCATGATTTATTAGATGCAGGATATCTTTAAGGAAAAATTGAGACCATGAAATGGCTTCACTCTCTCCTTCCTTTAAAAAAAAAAAAGGCTCAGCAATAAGATCTCCATCAAAGAATTGCTTTTGGGATCAAGATTCACCACTGTGAAAAAATTTTCAAGCAGAGTCTGTTCTCCTTAGCCACCCTTTCCATTCATAACTTGGGGAATACTTTTTTTAAAAAAATCTTTTGTCCTTAGAAATGGCTCGCTTCTTACAATAATTAGAGTTATAAATAAAAGCTGCCTGTAATGGGGTCAGCTGTGTTTTATGCTTTGTATTTGCAGAAATAAGGAGAGAGGCTGATCCAGGCTCCCAGTGTGGAATTGTTCCTTTGGCTGTAATAGAACTAATACTGATTTATGCATGCTGAAGATCCAGGCTTTGGCATGCCATCAGTGAAATATGATCCCACCTGGCAGGAAGAATCAGCATCACTTGGCACTTCCCCTCCCCATGCAGTCTTTTCCAGCCACTCTTCATTTTGGGAAGATAAAATGGCAACAGGAAAAGAACAGAGCAGCATTTCATCCTTTGTACAAAACCAGTATATCTCAGTGTGTTGCAGTGCCTGGGTCTGAAGCCAAGGCCTGAGAGTTCCCAGGAAAGGGCCAGCTAAGATTACCCAGAACACGTGTTTGATGGGGTTGCACACCCTGCCCACATGTGTGTGTGTGGCCTTGGGCAAGATGCATGGTTCCAGAGCTCCACCAGAACATTTTGTTTCACAGAAGGAAAATTAGCTTGATATTGGTGATCTCATAGGAACTTTACTTTACAAGCCACTGCCAGGGTGTCAAATGTACTTTTGTGATGTCTGTTTTAAAAGCGGGTGGCAGTATACCCAACAATGAGGATGCAGCCCCATTTTTTATGCTTTTAATTGTAATTTATTGTATTATATTTCTGTCTCCACTGCATTTTATGGTATTTGATTTTGCACTTCTTAATGTATTGATGTTGTTTTATTTTGTTACTTTGTTGTTCTGTCTAGTTGTTGTAAACTGCCCAGAGTGGCCGTGGCTGCCAGATGGGCGGTATATAAATCAAATACATTAACCAAATAAATAAATAAATAAATAAGTGTGGTTGATCTAGGAGCTGGTGACCCAAGTGTATGGCATTCCCTTCTCTGATGCATGGTTTCAGTTATTTAATTTCCAGCAACCGACTGGACAGATGGGAGCAGGAACAATAATGCTACGTTTTACTACTGACCAATGAAATATTTTTTTCTCCTGAGCACAATCCCAGTGTGAAGGTTAGAAAGAGGCAGGACATGAACTCCTTGTTTCCATATGTTCTCTGGCAGTAGCCAGCTGCACTGTTGGCAGGGGGCACCCAGATCTGCAGTTATCCGTGCTGTCAGAGGAGTAGTAACCAGCTTTTCCCTGATTCATTTTTGGGCATGAGTATGTATGTGTTAGGGCATAATTTGAAAAGCTCCACTAAAAAAGGCATTTTAGATTAATGAACTGAAGGAAGGTAGGGGGTCATTGGCAGGTTGCAGTTTCTTGTGGGGAAAGAAAGAATTATACACCAATGGCTGATAATCATTTGTATGTAGTACAAGCCAACTGATGCCAACATTAAAGGTAAAACTGCTAGCACAAAATCAAAGGCAAAAAGTTAAGGCCCACAGCTGTGCAGCACAGCGGTAGTAAATTGTAGAACTGCAATGAATGTAGAGAAAGAAAATGGTTTTATTGATTGCTATCCTACCTCTCTTCCATGATGGAACTCGAGGCTATGTTCTTTGGGCTCATGGGGAGTCCTCCGTGTTGGAATTGACCAGAACTAGATCTGTTTAGTTGAAATAGGTTTGCTGTCTGATAAGCCTTCAGAGCTAATTTTGACACTTAAGCTTGTAAAGATTCCATGCTATGTGTCCTAGAGTCTATACGCATACAAATGGGTTGCAACTCATAATGAATCAAATTTGTTAGTCTGGAAACACATTTCTTCGTTGTTGTTGTTGTTATTGTATATGCATATATTTTATTTTATTTTATTTTAGTTTCTAAAACATGGACAATCAGTTTAAAATCCACCTGCCATTTAGACAGATGGTTAAATCCAACTTTAATTCTAGAGCTTTAATTCTAGAACAGATATATTGAAAGAAATTATAGCTGTTCGTCGACACTAAAAGAATATTCAGTTTATTTCAAGGGCTCTACTCTAGCTGTGACTCTCTTAGGCTGCAATCAAGTTAGAGAAATGCCCCCCCCCCCTTCTCACGTCTTCTGCTTCCTATATAGTTGCATGTTGTGGCATATATATACTGTGATAGTAGTTCATATTTTTTTTTTACCTTTCTGCTCTTTTTGGGTGAATTAAATGCAGTACATTTGTCTACACCCCTTGAACAGGACCTATCCGCTTACTTTTCTTCCGCCTTTCTCTGCCCCTTCCCTTTAAAAAATAAAATAAAATTGTGTGGGTATATCTCTGTGTCTGCCAAACGCCCTTGGTGACCACATACTGATCTGGGCCCCTTTCTTCCTACTTCCATAGTTTGTTGTCCTCTATGAAGGAGAACCCACAGCACACTGCAGTAGCAGTCAAAAGACAGTAGGGAGACCGATGCTCCATATTTGACAAAAGTATACCAAAGTGCTGACATTCCCGTTTGAAAATTAATTTAAAAAAATTAAGGGAGTTGAACAACAGTGGGTGAGGGAGGTGGGACCACATGCCAGATGCATAGGAAATGAATTGGTTTTGGAGTACACACTCAATGGGATGTCGGTTGTACTGTACAATGAAATGGGGAACAAATATAGTAGTAGCCTCCCAGTGGGCTGGATTTGATGCAGAGATAGCGTGAAGGGGAACAAAAGAATCAATAATGGTCTTGCGTCATCTGAACCCAAATAAAAGGGTTGAAATTCACAAGGAGTAACTCAAAAACATTTTGCTGGTGCGACCACAGCCTTACTCTGTCTAGGGTGTGTGTGTTAAGTGATGACCTGTGTTAAAGATGATGGAGAGATTTATTTATTTATTTATTTATTTAGTTAGTTAGTTAGTTAGTTAGTTAGTTAGTTAGTTAGTTAGTGTTATGTCTAGGATGCTTCTCTCCTGATGAGGAGACAGATGTATATCTCTTGGCATTGGAGATGATGTGCCAAACAAATGCAAACAAATGCAGTAGACAATGAAGGTAGCTAATGTGACTTTTCATCCAATATTTCCTTCTTCTGTTGTCACCCCTTAGTTCTGATGCAGCCCAAATTATCTAGGGAGGTGGGGTCAGTGTATGAGGCTAGCCTTGGAAGTGAGTAAGCACACTGAGCCAACAGAAGGATGTATGCAGCTTCCAACTGCTGAACTGAGGTAGGTGGTATGTACAAGCCCAAGAAGCTGCCTCATACTGAATCATGCCATTGGCCCATACATCCAGTATTGTTGACACCAACTGGCAGAGGCTCAGCACATTTTCAGACAGGAAGCTTTCCTAATGCTACCTGGAGACACCAGGGGCTGAACCGGAGACCTTCTGTACGCATAGCAGCAAATGCAGTACCATGAGATATGGCTCTTCCTACTGTGGCCTTAATACAGACTATTTAAAGCTGCCTCAGTTTTCCCCTAATGCACATGGAGGTGTGGATTACAGATTGCTCTTAAAGCCAGTCCTTTACATGTTCAGGATCAGAGAACATCTGCACAAGCAGGAATGGTTTGCTTAGGCGGGAAACAGCCTGAGGAAATCCCACGAAGGACATGAATGCTCTAGGAAACATGGCAGAGTCCATATTTTGTACAATATTTGAGAAGAACAACTGTTGCGAGCTTCCAGAGAGGAACTTTAGGCCAGGGATAGGGCAATCTGTCAATTTCAACTTTTCCCTCAGTTTATTTATTATTCATTTGAAATATTTCTATCCCACCTTTCTCCTTAAAAAGGACCCAAGGCACTTCGTTTTAAAAACGTACACTGAAGATGAAGATGAAATAATTTGCAAATGTCGGTGAATTATTTAACTGTGTTGGTTAAATTCAATAGTATAGCTGTTCCTAACATGAAGAAGAGGTGCATGTGCCTGCTTTATAGGAAAGAAGAAGAAAAATAGCTGGCAACTGTAATCTAGTACCAGCATGACCAAATATAAAGGGATTAAAAGGCAGACTTCCATGGACTCAAAACCATAGGCCTGAATGCATGAATTTGACAGGTCTGATTTCGCCAATTATCCACCAAATCACAATATTTTTTCCTCCTTAGGTTTTTCTTTTTTAATTTTATTATAGAATCAATATTGATTTGATTATATGAATCAAAGAATCATAGAATAATTGAGTTGGAAGGTGCCTATAAGGCCATCAAAGTCACCTCCCTGCTCAGTGAATGAATCCACATCAATGTTCCAATTTCCAATGTTTTCTCTTGAATGCTTCCAGCGTTGGAGCACTCTCCACCTCCTGAGGTAATTGGTTCCATTGTTGTACTTCCCTAAAAGATAAGATGTTTTTCATGATATTCAATCAAAATCTTGCTTCCTGTAACGTGAGCCCATTCTTACGTATTCTGCACTCTGGGATGATTGAGAACAGATCCTGCTACTCCTCTGTATCTTTCTGGATGATTTTTGTCTATCTTTCAAGTATTTGAAAAGTGTTATATCATCCCTCAGTCTTCTTTTCTGAAGGCTAACATGTCCACTTCTTTTGGTCTTTCCTAATAGAGCTTTCTTCCCAGTTTCCTGATCATCCTTGTTGCTCTCCTCTGAACCTGTTCTAGTTTGTTGACATCCTTCTTAAAGTGTGGTGTCCAGAACTGGACACGTTACTGAAGATAAGGCTTATCAGTGCTGAATAGAAAGGGACTAGTACTTCACTGGACTTAGAGACTATACTTCTGTTAATGCATCCTAAAATAGCATTGGCCTTTTTTTTTGCAGCTGCATTGCACTGTTGACTTAGCTGTTCATATTCAGCTTGTGATCTATTCTACAACAATTGCAAGATCCTTTTCACATGGACACTGAGCCAAGTATCCCCTATCTTGCATTTTTGCACTTATCACTGTTGAAATTCATTCTGATGTTTTCAGCCCAGTGATTGAGCCTATCCAGATCCTTTTGAATTTTGTTCCTGTCTTCCAAAGTATTAGCTATTCCACCCAATTTTTGAGTCATTTGCATATTTGATAAGTATTTCCTGCACTCCCTCATCCAAGTCATTAATAAAAATGTTGAAGAGCACCAGGCCCAGGACTGAGCCTTGTGGTACCCCACTAGTTCCGTCCTCCCAGTTTGATAAGGAGCCACTGATAAGCACTCTGTGATTATGGTACCAACTGTGCATCCACCTGACAGTTGTTCTATCCAGCCCACACCTAGTTAATTTACGAATCAGAATTTCATGAGGCATTTTGTCAAAAGCTTTGCTGAAGTTGAGATGTTTTAAGTGTATCGCATTCTCACAGTCCACCAGAGAGGTTACCCAATCAAAAAAATGAAATAAGATCAATCTGGCAGGATTTGTTCTTGATAAATCCATGTTGGCTTTTAGTTATTACTGCATTTTTTTTCAATATCTTTGAGAGTGACTGCTTTATAATCTGCTCCAGAATTTTCCCTGAAATTGTTGTCAAGCTGACTGGTATGTAGTTCCCTAATTCCTCCCTTCTGCCCTTTTTAAAAATAGGGACAATGTTAGCTCTCCTCCAATCATCCCCATGATTTCAAGAAAATAATAAGCCATGGTTCTGAGATCTCTTCAACCAATTCCTTCAATATTCTTGGATGCAGTCCATCAGGCCCTGGGGATTCAAAATCATTCAAAGTAATAAACTATTCCTTGACTATTTTTTTTAATCAATCTCAAGCTGAAATCCTATCCCCTCCCTTTGTACTTCAAATTTGCCAGGAGAGCCATAGTCTTTTGGGAAAAGACTAATCTGAAGTAGGAATTGAGCACTTCTGCCTTTTCTTTGTCATCTGTTATCTTTCCCCCTTCCCTAGTGAGTAGCTGAGCCACTCTATCTTTTCTCTGTCTTTTGCTACACATGTACCTGAATAATGCTTTTTGTTGCTTTTAGTGTCTCTTGCTAACCTCAGCTCATTCTCAGCTTTTGCCTTTGTAAAACCATCTCTGCAATTCTTTGCTATCTGACTGTAATCTTCCTTTCTGACCGGGTCTTCTTCTCATCTCCTATATGTCTCCTTTTTTGTTTTCAGGTCCTCTCTGAGCTTTTTGTGAAGCCACATTGGTCTTTTTCGCAGTTTCTTTCTGTGACCTGGTGCAGCCCCCCCCCCCCCCTCCATGTCAGGGCCAGAGAAGGCTTTTCTTCAGAGATTTTTTTTAATTGTTCAACTCAAATGTAGCCACTTTGGGCAGTTGACAAACTTAAATTGCTCTCAATGGACACCAGGGAGTGTTATGTTCTCCCGAAGTAACATTTGCTCTCAGAGGGAGCCGTTACAGTTACTAGCGTGGGTCAAGTGGAGCCCCACCCCTTCTACAGTTTCTAGTACTCCTCACAAGTAGGTGAGGCAGGGAGTCCTGCAACAGGGATGCTGGACACATGCCTGCACTTCCCCTTGCACCCAGGTAGCCTGCAGCCCTTCTTCAGTTACATCGGGGTAAACCTTGTTCAGGGCAGCGTAGCCAAGCTGCTGGCACTCCTCCTGGGTTGCACGTCTGAGGTCCCCCTTAAGCAGTGTGGATTCAGAGGAGGAACATGCTGTGGGAGGAGTGTGGGGAGGAGAAGACTTAGCAGGTAGACTCACAGGAGGCCCCTGGCCACCTCCACGGGTTGGGATAGCTGATCCTGGGCATTTCTGCTGGTGATAGCCTCAGCGGTGCCTTGCCCAGCACTTCTCCTCCTGGTTCCTCGCTTCATCCCTCCATACTTGAGTGACCTCCTCTGGGGGAATCAGGAATGTCTCCCACCATCCTATGTTGAGATCCCAATGGTGGATCTTCTCCCAACCTTCCTGCTTGGGGCAGCAGCTCCTCCTGTATGGCCAGGGCTTCCCAGTCCTGGGCGTTCTTATAGGTCTTGTTCCCCTCACTCTCCTCTAGGTCCTCCTTAAATTCTCATGCCTCCAGGCTTAGTCGGGATGCCTCTACCACCGCACCCCAATCTACAAGTGTGCTGCATGTGGGAAAGTGAGCACCTGATCCTGAGGAGATAGGAAGCCCACTTGCCCCAGCGAGAGGGCCAAGGTTGGGCTCACACCCTCCCTTTTAGTTCTTGGACATGTTAATAGTTGTGCTTTTAGAATTTTCTTTTTAAGGAACTCCCACCCATCTTGGACATATTTTCCTGTTAGAATCTCCTGCCATGGGACCTTGCTTATTATCGTTTTGAGTTTAATAAAACTGAGTTTCCTAAAACCCAGCGTACATATGAGGCTACACACTGTTTTTCTTTCCTTTGAAATCAAGAACCCAAGTAGAGCATGGTCACTTTCTTCCAGAGTTCCCCTTATTGCCACTTCTTCCACCAAGTCAACCCTATTGGTTAGAATCAAGTCAAGGATAGCTACTCCTCTAATTTCTTTCTCCAGTTTTTGTAGGAGAAAATTATCAGCAATACAAACCCAGAATTTCTTGGAAGGACCACATTTGGCACAATTTGTCTCCCAACAGGTATCAGGATAACTGAAGTTTCCAATTGCTACTTCATCATGTCTCTTTGAAATTCTTGCAATTTGTTTTTCAAAGGTTTCATCCACATCTTATTCTTGTTTGGGCAGTTGGTTATAGATTCCAGCTATCATGTTCCTTTTGTTTTTTTCTCCAATGCTCTTGATGGGACATCTGTGCAGGAATAAGTATTTTTTTTACACATAACCTTTATTTTATTTCAGTTATTTTTGAAAAAAGTATATTCCTCAGTTGCCATATTCCAATCATGGGAGCCATCCCACCAAGTTTCAGTTATTCCTATTAAGCCATATTTATTTTTCTGAACTAAGATTTTCAGTTCTTCTTGTTTGTTTTTCATGCTCCTGGCATTCATATATAGTCACTGGAGCTTGTGTGATTTGTGGCCACTGTTTTCTCCTCAGCATTATTTGTTCATTTTATTTAAAATATTTTACCCACCTTTCTCCTTAAAAGGCGGCTTATATCATTAAAATACAATATTTAAAGCTAAAAACAGTAAGTGTACAAATGCTAAAAAAAATATCAGTTTTAGTAAGAAGAACTGGTGAAGCACAGCCCATGTAATTCAACCTAAACCACACTTGTGCATAAGCAGACATCCATACACAAACAATTCTGCCTTCCAACTAAGGAGGTAGGTGCTTACTCTGCGCATGAGTGGTTTGGATGGAAGAGGCCAACATGAATACTTTCTCTGTCCTGGATGCACTTTTTAAATATATTGATGTACTTGTATCTCTAGATACATTTATGTCTCCTTAAGGTGAGTATAATGGGATCTGAACACAAATGCCCATGAACTCTGTGGAGAATGCCACCATACTCAGGCTGATGGTTGGCTAGAATTGGAGACTCAAGAGCAGCCTCAACCACTGACACCACCTTAACTGCTTCTATGTCTAATAAACCCTCATGTTTTGTGCAAATACCCTACTCATACTCTCAAATCCCTACAGTGACAGCTTATCCTGGAAAAAAGTAGTGGTGATCACAAATCTAACGTGTCTCTGCACAATCCACTACAAGCAATAAGTGGAAGTCAACCGTTTCTTCCAGATGGACATGGAGGCTGCCATGCTCCACCAGAGGGGCCTTCATCTGGTGAGGGCTGTGAGCCCCCAGAAAGCAGATCTTCTCAGGGCTGATCAGAAACGAATGTCCAGAAGGAGCTAGGTCCCTCAGAAGCAAGAGCTGAGGATCATCTCTTTTCAGGAGAGAGGCTCTGTGCAGAAGAGCTGAAAGAAGAACTGCCTCTCTCCACAAAGTGATAATACTTAAAGAGGTGTACAGAAGGCCCTTCACAGGAGAAGGGTAAGGAAGAGAACTCATTGGAAAGGTAGAGCCTCTTACCACTTTCAGCTTTAGGAGTCGCTGGCATCTACATACTGTATGACAATTGTTTATAGAAACAAAAATTGTTGGAAACAATGCCTACCTCTGACCATCTCAACCTGTATATCCCTGACTAGCCTTTGCTTCTTCAGGAATCTGACCCTCTCTGATTAACGAACCCTGTCTCTGCTTCCCTGTCCTGTCTAATGAAGTACTGGTAAGTTTCTTTCATTGTTGTTATGTGACGTCAAGTTGCTTCTGATTTATAACTACCGTATGAATGAGTGATCTCCAAAATGTCCTGTCCTCAACAGCCCTGCTCAGCTCCTGCAAATTCAAGCCGGTGTTTTCCTTTAGGGAGACAATCAATCTCATATTTGCTCTTCCTCTTTTCCTGCTGCCTTCCACCTTTCCCAGCATTATTGTCTTTTCCAGAGAATCCTGCCTTCTCAGGATGTGCCTGAAGTAGGATAGCCTCAGCTTCAACGTTTTTGTCTCCAGAGATAGTTCAGGCTCGATTTAGTGTAAGACCCACTTGTCCATCTTTCTGGCAGTCCAAGGTATCCTCAAATCTCTCCTCCAGCACCACATTTCAAACAAATCCATTTTTTTAAATCAGCCTTCTTTACTGTCCAACTTTCATACTCATACGTGGTGATCGGAAATACAAGAGCGTGGATAATCTTGGTCTTGGTCTCCAATGCCACATCCTTACACTTACTGATCTTCTGTTGCAGTAGTGGGTTTATTTCCTGGGAAGCATATTTCTTAGTCAGGGAAAAGGAGTCAACAATTAAAACCGATCATGCCACGTTCTATAGAAAAAGTGAGAAATACCAACAGATTAGTATTCCCTAATGTTTAAAAAAAGGGGGGTATTTGAACAAAAAACTAATCAGGATAGCATGGTTAGTGGGAAGAATTCCCCCCCCCCCAGAAAATCCTTTTCTATTAATAATTTTGGAATGCAATTTTAAAGGCTGAGGAAGTTTGATTTGTTTACTTTAAAACAAGGCTGAAGAATGTATTTGATTAGCTCATTCAACAGGGAGACTAAACTGGAGCCTAATCAAACATGGTTTTAAACTTTTTTTTTTGTAAAATATCCATCCGGTAAAGTAAAATCTTCTTTCACTGTGTAATTTGGCAATACTATTGTTAAAATAAGCTGCAAATCTGCTTTGTTCTTTTTTATTTAAAAAAAAAAAACAAGTTAAAAACCATTGTCAAGGATAATCCAGGAACAGAGTCAGCTTTAGCATGAAAGTTTGACAAATCGGTACCTGAGAAGGGCAATACATTGCTAAGTGCTGAAAGAAGTAGATGTGTGGAGGGAGGAATTAAGCTCCCTGAGAGACGAGTCAGAGATGTGTATTTTTCAGAAATGCATTCAGTATGACATGTATTCTGTACTTCTAAGATCTTTAGTTTGCTCATAATGTGAAGCCTTTTTAAAGTGGAAATGAAAGTAAGGCAGAGTCACACAAGCCAATCCCCCATTGAGTTCGTAATATAAATTTGCAGTCACATGATGCACGGCCATTAGTGAATTATTTACCTGGTGAGCATGCTAACTGTCGATCATTTCTCACTCAGCCAGAGGCGACTACTCTTTTTGTTGTGGATCTTTTCCTTAAAAAAAGATTGCATTGCTGCATGTGTGAATGGTCTTATCACAACTTTTTTGAACTACTGTCACCATGCATGTCCTTTTAAACTGTTTTTATTTTTCTGCAGCGTTTATGTTGATGCATTGGTTAACTTCTGTCAAATGGTGTCAACAAGGAAATCTAGATGCTTATTGAATTGGAAGGAAATGGCTTGGTAACCCAAAAGCACATTGGGAGGCACACCTTGAATAAATACCACACGACCGCAAAGCACAACAGAAATATCATTAAAAGTCACATAACTATTAGGGGACATTTTGCTGGTGTGACCGCGGCCTAAGAAAAAACCTAAACTTACATACAACCAGTTTATAAATGAGGAGAGTGATGCTGGCAATCCACTTTCCAGTGATGGGTGAAATTCTAATTGAAATTAATTGATACAGATCTGTAAACATTTGCAAGCTTCATCATGTTCAGGATAAAAATGGAAAGGTAGTAAAGAATTATTTTTTTGTAACTGGTATACATGCATTTTGGACGTAGCCCTTGTTAAAAACCTAACACATGGAATTCAAGGAGCTAATCCTAACAAATCCTGGCTAAAATCCTGTTTCCATAGCTATCCTCGGCCACGGTGATTTTTCAGAAATAAAAAAATTCGTAGTCCCTTCCCCAAAAGCTGCTAAGGCTCCCATGGCATCCATTTTGTCTTGGGTAAGCCCGGGGGAGGGGGGAGTTTTCATTTTTGAAAATCTCTGTTGCCAGCATGACTTTACCAGTGATGGAAATCTTTGGAAATGAAATGATCCCCGAATGGCTTCTCCACAACAATATTGGAGACATTTAAACAGAGGAGTTTTCATTTTTGAAGTGACTGGCAAGGCATATGCGATGTTGGTCTTCATGCCTGAGAGCAACACAAAGTACACATGTAGCAAGTGCAAGCTGGTTGCACTTTTGGAAGAAAAAGTGAACTGACTGGAGCACCACGGCTCAGCTGAGGACTATAAGAGAAGATGAAGAGTACATTGGTAGAACTCTTGAGCAGGAGCAGTT
The DNA here is from genome assembly GCA_037013535.1 of Intellagama lesueurii. Taxonomy (NCBI): domain Eukaryota; kingdom Metazoa; phylum Chordata; class Lepidosauria; order Squamata; family Agamidae; genus Intellagama; species Intellagama lesueurii. The sequence goes on from JBAJHW010000009.1 coordinate 19,124,514, forward strand.
AAGCAGCCAAGGGAGGTTCTGGAAGTGGAAGAACAGCAAGACAAAGCAAAGGAGGAAAAGGTGAAGACCGTTCTCTTCAGGCAAGCTTTCCCTCAATGACTGGCTGCCTGAGTGGGGCTTTTTAAATGGATTGTTGTGTCTTACTACTTTGTCAAATCCTGAGTGCAAGTTGCCATTACTTGTTGATTTGATTGCTTCTTTCTCTACCCACAATATATGTAATTGCACCTTTATCTTTGAAGTTTACATAAATTGCTCTCAAAATCACAAAAACAGTTTTCTATGCAGGTTCAAAAAAAGGATATCTAGAAAGTCTGCAAAGCTCTTCATATTCCCCCTGGGGCTAACAGTCTATATTGATATAAAATATGATACTGCAACATCCAAAATAAATTCTGTGAAAGCCTGGAATTTAGCAGTAGCTACACAATTCAACATCCTGACTTTTTTTCTCTCCTAAGTATGCTTTTAGTCGTTTGGATACAAAAATATATCCATAAGGATTAAAAACATGTTTTAAAAAATACTTGTGAAAGTATATGGAAAACACTTGCTGACATCTTGAAAGAAAGACAGGGAAAGGACTGACTAAAAATATCTTGAGGACTTGTTGGTGAGGACTGTCCCACGCCCAGAAGTTTAAAAAGTTACTTTTTTTGCCTGCAACTCCCAGAAGCCCCCATCAGATTTATGATGATAGTTCTTGCTCAGAATCTTAAACTTGCTGTCGTCCTTACATTTTCATTAATCAGAAACAGATATATATGATAAATCATTACATGTAATTGTAAAATTTGATGCTACATACCCAAGAGATGTAATAAAAGTCACAATATATTATATGTGAGTGGTGTATTGAATCTGCAAATAGAGTAAATTAATGGGATGATGACATTTTCTCTTTCTTTCTTTCTTTTTCTGTGAGTGCCCCTGGACCCACCTCTGGTAGTCCTGGCAGAGACTGAGTCTCCTAGCAATAATTCCATAGTTGTAAGAGTGACAAAAACAGATTTTATTGCAACCAAGGAACCAAAAGAAATAGAAACACTTTCTTTAACTCCCTCCAAGAGCTTCCTGGAGGTTGGAGTTCCCTGCCCTAAACCTACCCCCAGGGAATGCCCTTTCAAGATGGTCCCCTGTTAAAGCCACAAGGTACCCTGAGAATCATGATCTCTGAAAGCAGGGGGGAAGGGTAAGTCCTGGTCTTGGTCAGAGGCTTTTCAAGGTCAGCTGGTAGAACTGGCTGGGGGATACTGGTGTCCACTCCTCTGCTCCTCCTGGAGCCTCCTCTGTCTCTCGTATTGACACTTTTTTCCGCAGTGCCATGGCTGGATTGGAGTGAATGCTGTGGCTTCCGTTGGATGACATGGGTGACATTTTGTGCCAGAGATGTGATAGTCTTCTAGGGTCCTGGCTCCAGGGTCCCTCATCCAATGACCTGAAACACACTTCAAAAAGCACTCAGAAATGGTTGCAAACAAAGCACTGGAGAGTTCTGAAATGGCCAGCAATGAGTCCAGATCTGAATTCCATAGAACACCTGTGGAGAGATTCTCAGAACAGCAGTTGGGAGAAGGCATCCTTTGAATCTGAAGGCTCTGGAGCAGTTTGCAAAAGAAGAGTGGTCCAAAATTCCAGTAGAGAGGTGTAAGAAACTCATTCATGGTTACAGGAAGCGATTGATTTCAGTTGGGGTGCTACCAAATATTAAGTTAAGGGTGCCAATAATTTTGGCCAGTGCATTTTTGGGTTTCTGTGTGGGATTTTATCAGATTTGACTTTTCTTCTCTGTTTTTTTTTTTTTTTGGTGTTGTTCCAACGCAAACCAAAGAAATGAACATGTATTATTAGTATTAGGCATCCTTCAGTCTCAAAAGACTATGGTAACGTGCTCTGTATGGAGGACTTGGAACAGCGTCTAGTGTGGCTGAGAAGGCCAATTCGAGAGTGACAATCCCTTCCACACTGAAGACAAATACAATCTGTCCCCTGTCCAGCTCCCTGATTTTGCTGCTTCCGTGACTGCCTCTTTGCCTCGGTCTGCTGGACAAGTGTCTCTTCAAATTGGGAGAGGCCGTAATGCAACGCCTGCCTCCAGGCTGAACGCTCCGATGTCAAGGTTTCCCATCTGTTGAGGTCCATTCCTAAGGCCTTCAGATCCTGCTTGCAGATGTCCTTGTATCGCAGCTGTGGTCTCCCTCTGGGGTGATTTCCCTCCACTAATTCTCCATGCAGGAGATCTTTTGGAATCCGACCATCAGCCATTCTCACGACATGCCCAAGCCAACGTAGACATCGCTGTTTCAGTAATGTATACATGCTAAAAATTCCAGCTCGTTCTAGGACTACTCTATTTGGAACTTTGTCCTGCCAGGTGATACCAAAAATGCGTCGGAGGCAACGCATATGGAAGGTGTTCAGCTTCCTCTCCTGCCGTGCACAAAGGGTCCAGGACTCACTGCAGTACAGGAGTGTGCTCAGGACACAGGCTCTATAGACCTGGATCTTGGTATATGTTGTCAGCTTCTTATTGAGCCATACTCTCTTTGTGAGTCTAGAGAACATGGTAGCTGCTTTGCCAATGCGTTTATCCAGCTCGACATCTAGAGAGAGAGTGTCAGAGATCGTTGAGCCAAGGTACACAAAGTCATGAACAACCTCCAATTCTTGTGTGGAGATGGTAATAGAGGGAGGTGAGTCCATGCCCTGGCCCGTGACTTGTGTTTTCTTCAGGCTGATTGTTAGTCCAAAGTCTTGGCAGGCCTTGCTAAAACGATTCATGAGTTGTTGGAGGTCTTGAGCAGAGTGGGCAACAACAGCTGCATCATCGGCGAAGAGGAAGTCCCGCATGCATTTCAGCTGGACTTTGGTCTTCGCTCTCAATCTAGAGAGATTAAAGAGCTTTCCGTCTGATCTAGTCCGGAGATAGACACCTTCTGTTGCAGTTCGAAAGGCGTGCTTCAGCATGACAGCAAAAAAGATCCCAAAAAGGGTTGGTGCGAGGACACAGCCCTGTTTCACTCTGCTTCGGATGTCAAAGGGATCTGATGTTGAACCATCAAAAACTACAGTGCCCTTCATTCCCTCAAGGAAGGACCTGATGATGTTAAGGAGTCGAGGTGGACATCCAATCTTGGGAAGTATTTTAAAAAGACCATCCCTGCTAACCAAATCAAAGGCCTTTGTGAGATCTATGAAGGCGACAAAGAGTGGCTGTTGTTGTTCCCTGTATTTCTCCTGCAACTGTCTGAGGGAGAATACCATGTCAGTGGTGGATCTATTAGCTCGAAATCCACACTGTGATTCTGGATAGACTCTGTCTGCAAGCACCTGGAGCCTCTTCAGCACAACACGGGCAAGCAGCTTCCCTACAACGCTGAGAAGAGAGATGCCATGGTAGTTATTGCAGTCGCCCCTGTCTCCTTTGTTCTTGTACAATGTGACGATGTTTGCATCCTTCATGTCCTGTGGTACTCCACCTTCCCTCCAGCAAAGACAAAAGATTTCATACAGCTCGGTAGTGATGGTCTCTTTACAGCACTTCAGCACTTCAACAGGGATGCTATCCTTTCCAGGTGCCTTGCCGGAGGCGAGGGAATCCAAGGCCGCTTTTATTTCTGCTAAGGTTGGTTCACTGTCCAACTCTTCCAAGACAGGCAGGCACTCAATGTTATTTAATGCTTCTTCAGTTACTACATTCTCTCTGGAATATAGCTCAGAGTAGTGCTGCACCCAGCGGTCCATCTGCTGTGCTCGGTCCTGGATGATCACGCCTGTAGCAGACTTCAAGGGAGCAGATTTCTTCTGTATTGGACCTAAAGCCTGCCTGATACTGTCATACATTCCTTTGATGTTACCTGTGTCGGCTGCTATCTGTATCTGAGAGCAGAGCTGAAGCCAATAATCGTTGGAACATCTCCTGGCAGCCTGTTGGACTTGGCTATGAGCAGCTCGAAGAGCTTGCAAGTTGTACTCGCTAGGACAGGCTTTGTATGCTGCTAGAGCTCTCCTCTTATCCTTGATGGCTGGCATCAGCTCCTCCGAATGGGCTTCGAACCAGTCGGCCGTCTTTTTGGTCTTCTTGCCAAATGCGGACAAGGCGGTGTTATACACAGCGTTCTTGAAATGTTCCCATCGTTCAGGTGCATTTGCATCAGCCGGGGCTGGAAGGGTTTCCTCAAGTGCTTGGGCAAATTCCTCCACTTTTCTTTGATCGCGAGTCTTGCTGATGTCAATACGTGGTCTTCCTTCCTTTTTCGTGTGATATAATCTCTTTGTTCGCAGTTTTACTCTACTACACACCAGGGAGTGATCCGTATCGCAATCAGCACTCTGGTAGCTGCGTGTGATCGTAATACTAGGAAGGCTAGAACGTCTAGTGAGGATCAAATCGAGCTGATGCCAATGCTTGGATCTTGGATGTCTCCAGGAAACTCTGTGTTGAGGCTTCGTATTAAAGAATGTGTTGCTGACGCAAAGACCATAATAACAGCAAAACTCCAGCAAGCGTTGGCCATTTTCGTTCATCTTTCCAATGCCAAAACGGCCTAGACAAGTGGGCCAGGAATTGTGATCAGCACCAACTCTAGCGTTAAAGTCTCCGAGAATGAACAGTGCCTCTCTTTCAGGGACTTTTTTGATAGTAGCTGCCAGATCGTCGTAGAATTTGTCTTTCACTTCTGTAGTGGATGACAGTGTTGGTGCATATGCACTAATGAGGGTGACCGGTCCCGCTGATGAGTGGAGCTGCAGAGACAGGATTCTTTCACTCCCCACAGTAGGTGGAACAATGGATCTCAGCAGAGTATTTCTGACTGCAAAGCCAACACCATATTCCCTGGTCTCATTCAATGGTTTTCCCTGCCAGAAGAATGAGAAGTTTTTTTCTTTGACAGATCCCATATCTGGCAATCTCGTCTCTTGCAGGGCAACAATGTCCATCTGCAGTCTACTCAGTTCCATGTTGATGACAGCTGTCTTGCGCACATCGTCTATTTCCTGCAGGTCGTCAGAAAAGCCGTGGTCAGAAAAGCCAGGGGTCATTGTCCGTACATTCCAGGTGCCCAGCTTTAGGGCAGAAGTTTTCTTATGATTGTTGCATGGTGCAGGGTTATCGATCTGCTTGTCGGCTTTCACCCTAAACCCCACGCACCCCATGAGGTTAACAGACCGTGGCGAGGTAGCACCTTACTGGCTGGGGGCTGCCCAGCTTAAGGCGGGTGATATCTACCTACTGAGGTGCAATGACCTCTCTCACCGTCAGAAGTAGCCCCTGGCGTCATGCTCTACGCCAATCGAGCAAAGACTTATAACCGGTAACTGCTACTTCCCGTGTTGTTTCGACGCTGTATGCGAAGCTGGAGTGTCCTCTCCAGAGCACGAAGCCTGGGTAAAATAATATGGAGGATAGGCTGTTACCCAAGCAGCAAATCCCCCCTCTCCATGTCACTGAGATAGTCCAGTGGAAAGGCAAGAGCCAATACAACTGGTTCCAGCGACATCGCAGGAGTTGCCAGAACGACACGAACTGCCTCCGGGACTCCGGCTCCGGGTTTTGCCTCGAGGTTAACTCCTGAAGCCTTTTCCATCAGTGGATATAGCCACAAGGCAGTGGAGGTTTGAGATCAGAGTTTTCCTTTTCCTAGATGGGCTGCCTTCCAGGGCTAACGAGCCCCACCTACCCGGCCTGCTCTCTAATAGTGCGGAAGTATAATCTGACCCTTAAAAGGTTCCTACCCCCAGGTGTATGTAATGCTAATTGGCTTTCTTATTTACCAAATTAGGGTCAAAAATAGAATTAGAGAATTTTGCGCGCCGTTGTGCTTCTGCAACCCCCTTTTAAAAGCTGAAACCCCGCCCCCTCAGCCCATGCGGTTAGAAAGAGCAAAGGTCAGCCTGAAAAAACATCACACCAAAGAAAATATTTACCTAAAACATACCTCACTTCCTCCCTCAGCTTCTCCTTCAAGAAAGGGGCTTAAGTGTTTCTGCAACCCCCTTTTTAAAGCTGAAACCCCGCCCCCTCAGCCCATGCGGTTAGAAATGAACATGTGAGTACCAAACATTTGCAACTGCAACAATTTTCTGAGAGAAGGGTTGCATTTTCTGACAGAATTGCAAGGGTGCCAATATTTTTGGCCATGACTGTATCTTGTCCATCCAAACAGCCAGTGTTCATCCTGGCAGGTCAAAGGAAGGATGCTATATGACTTACTAGACTGGCCCTATTCTAGAATATTCTTTTCCTTCCTTCCTTCCTTCCTTCCTTCCTTCCTTCCTTCCTTCCTTCCTTCCTTCCTTCCTTCCTTCCTTCCTTCCTCTTTTGTACTACAACCAATGGCATAAAAATGTTCAGATGCTGAGCACAATCTTCTGTCATGGACTGATCTTTTGTACAAACCGCATTTTAATTATTGTGATAGATTTATTGATAAGGGAAATAAAAATGAGTAATCTGAGGCGGCTACAATCTGCTGGTGAAAAAATAGTAACAAAGGATAGTAGAAGATCAATAATACTGCTTTCAAAAGTAATGGGGAAATGGTATATCAGTTGAAGGACAAATATTCAAAAATTAGTTATTATGTGACATTGGCATAAGAAATAAAACATGTCAAGAAATCTTGTGTTACTCAGAGATGTGAATATTCTTTGTCATGGACCAGAGACTGTTCTGGGTGACTTTCCATGCTTGTCACTCTCAGAACCACTCTGGGGTGACTTAATTTCTATCACTCAGAAGTGAGACAAGGCCAACCAGTTTTGACTCGGGATTTAAAGGGAGCAAAACTATCAAAAAGAAAAAAAAGTTGGGTTCAGAGAAAACAAACAACTTAGGGAAAAAATTTCCCCAGCATACCATCCTCTCTCTCTCTCTCTCTCTCTCTCTCTCTCTCACACACACACACACACACACACACACACACACACACACACACACACACAGAGAGAGAGAGAGAGAGAGAGAGAGAGAGAGAGAGAGAGACGTGTCTAAAACCTCCATATTAGTAATAGGAAACTCCATAGCCTGTATCAGTGTCACTTTCCATTCCCCCCCCCAAAAAATCTAATACTGAGAAAACTTTAAAGTCTTTAAGATGCCACAAGATTTTTAAAAAATGTTTTAGCACTTTCATAACTCTTTTTACCTCATAGAATCACAGAACTTGAAAACTGGAAGGAACCCCATGACTTGTCAGCTCCCTGAGAAATCAGAAAAAATACAACTGAAGCATCCCTGACAGATATCCATCTAATCTGTATTTTAAAGTTCACAATGAAGAAGAGACCACCACCATCTGAGGCAGTCAATTCAGTTCACAAACAGCTTTTACTGTCAAGGTCTTTCTATTATTTGAATTCATTACTTTGGGTTCTACCTTCTACAAATACAGAAAACAAGTTTGCTCCATCTTCTACATGACAGCTCTATAAAAATGTGAAGATGGTTCTCATATGGCCACCCAGTTTTCTCTTCTCCAGGCTAAACGTGACTAGATCCCTCAATCACTTCTCATGGGGTTTGGTTTCCAGACCTCTTTGTATCCTGCTTGCCCTCTGGACACATTCCAGCATGTCAAAATCCTTCTTAACCTGTGGTACCCAGAACTAGACCCAGTATTCCAGGTGAGGTCAGACCAAAATAGAGAAGCGTGGTACTGTTACCTTGATCTGCACACTATATGTCTGTTGATGCAACCAAGTACTGCATTTGTTCTTTTGCCACACTTTTACATGCTTCAATGGCTCAAATCTCTTACCTAGTTTTACACCTTTTAGCCCCAAATGTGTAACTTTTTGAAGTGAACTGCCCCAACTAAAACACACACACACACAAATATTATCAGTTGCATACTGAATTGTATGATGATACAATTACACTACACGACAATGTCTATGGTGATTTCTTAACTTGAGGCAATTTGCTTTCAAAAGTTATGTAATTTGCCATTTGACCCTGTAACAGCACAGGACGTTTCTAGGTTACTGGCTAGCTTTAGGACTGCTACCTCCTTGCTCAACCCTTGACCAACTTGGCTTGTAAAAGCTGCCAATGGGGTGATGGGAGAGTAGGTCATGGATATTGTGCTCTTCACTAAGGGAGGGATTTCTTTCCTCACATATAAAAGAAACCATCATAAGACCCATTATTAAATGCCCCCAATTGGCAACAGATAATCTTAAAAACTTTCCTCTGCTTGCCAACATACACTTTATGAGCAAGGTGATCAAGCGGATAGCAGCTGATCACCTCCAGACATACCTGGAGGTGCAGAATTGCCTGGACCCATTCCCATTTGGATTCAGGTCATGGTGTGGCACTGAGACGACAGTGGTTGCACTGCATGATGAGCTTTTAAGGGAGGCTGACAGAGGAAGATGTACCCTGCTGGTTCTCCTTGATCTCCCAATCGCTTTTGATACAATCGATCACAGTATCCTCCTGGACAGGTTCTCAGAGATTGGGATCAGGAGTCTAACATTTAACTGGCTCTGGTCCTTTCTCAAGGATTGTGTCCAGAGAGTTCAGCTTAGAGATGATTTATTGGCTCTCTAGACCCTCAGTTGTGGGGTGCCCTAGGGTTTGTCAATATCTTCTGTGATGTGCCCCTCACGTGTCCCCAGATTATTTCACTAGCCTGAGGCCCACAACACGTTCCCTTTTTACGCTGCCACCAGTTGATCTCTGTCAACAATGTTTAATTAGAAAGATTGAGGTGCATGCTGAGTGTAAAGTTTAACAAAACAGGTTTATTGGATACAGTTCACATAAACAGGTTCTTCAAAGACTTCAAAGTATTCAGTAGTTTTGTAATAACTTGTTTCACTCTTAACTCTCTATAAGTTCCACACTCTCAACTGCCTCCCTTAGCTTCTGACTCTCTAACTCTAACTGACTAACTACTCTTCTCTGCCTCACCCCTCCCTTTTAGTTTCTCTGGCCCCGCCTCCCAACAGCTCCCATTGGTACATGCAAATAACCAGAGATTTTGTTCCTGGTGGGCCCCTCCAATAGTTTGGGGGGATTACCCCTAGATTGGATGGCATTGCCCTCCTGTTTTGAGACCAAATTTGTAATTTTGCCTTTCTTCTGGAGTCAGCTCTTTTTTGGGATTCTCAGATTGCAGCCATGTCCAGATCGGCCTTTAACCAGTGGAGGTTCATTACCCAACTCCATCCCTCCCTAGATGAGGTTTCCCTCAGGACATTGGTGCAGGCATTGGTCATCTAGTGCCAGATCAACTACTGCCATGTTCTCTATATGGGGCTTCCCTTGAGGCTAACCTGGAGACTACAGCAGGTCCAGAACATGGTGGCCAGACTAGTGGCTGGTGTGAAAAATTTTGATCACTCAAGTTTTGGCTCGTCTCCACTGGTTACCCGTTGTGTCTTGGATAAGATTCAAGGTTTTGATGCTTACCTATAAAACCCTTAATGGAAGTCCAAAAGCCATCCACAAGAGTTAGGTTGTGGATGACTTTTGGTTCTTCATGGTTGCACCAGTTTTGTGGAACCAGCTCCCAGTGGAGCTATGCCTAGACCCTCCCTGCTAATGTTCAGGAGGCAACTTAAAATGCTGTTTTTCAGGGAGACCTTCCAGACTGACCCTGTCTGATTTTATGCCTCTTGTCATGCTATGTGTGCTTGTTAGGCACACAAAAATGAGTTGTTAGAGGAAACATGTATGTAGTTAGTAGGCATCCTTCAGTCTCTGAACGTGCTCTGAATAGAGGACTTGGAACAGCATCTAGTGTGGCTGAGAAGGCCAATTCGAGAGTGACAATCCCTTCCACACTGAAGACAAATACAATCTGTCCCCTGTCCAGCTCCCTGATTTTGCTGGTTTCGGGACTGCCTCTTTGCCTTGGCCTGCTGAACAAGTGTCTCTTCAAATTGGGAGAGGCCATGCTGCACCGCCTGCCTCCATGCTGAACGCTCAGATGTCAAGGTTTCCCATCTGTTGAGGTCAATTCCTGAGATCTTTTGGAATCCGACCATCAGCCATTCTCACAACATACCCAAGCCAACGTAGATGTCGCTGTTTCAGTAATGTATACATGCTAAAAATTCCAGCTCGTTCTAGGACTGCTCTATTTGGAACTTTGTCCTGCCAGGTGATACCAAAAATGCGTCGGAGACAACGCATATGGAAGGTGTTCAGCTTCCTCTCCTGCCGTGCACAAAGGGTCCAGGACTCACTGCAGTACAGGAGTGTGCTCAGGACACAGGCTCTATAGACCTGGATCTTGGTATATGTTGTCAGCTTCTTATTGAGCCGTACTCTCTTTGTGAGTCTAGAGAACATGGTAGCTGCTTTGCCAATGCGTTTATCCAGCTCGACATCTAGAGAGAGAGTGTCAGAGATCGTTGAGCCAAGGTACACAAAGTCATGAACAACCTCCAATTCTTGTGTGGAGATGGTAATAGAGGGAGGTGAGTCCACGCCCTGGCCCATGACTTGTGTTTTCTTCAGGCTGATTGTTAGTCCAAAGTCTTGGCAGGCCTTGCTAAAACGATTCATGAGTTGTTGGAGGTCTTGAGCAGAGTGGGCAACAACAGCTGCATCATCGGTGAAGAGGAAGTCCTGCATGTATTTCAGTTGGACTTTGGTCTTTGCTCTCAATCTAGAGAGATTAAGGAGCTTTCCATCTGATCTAGTCTGGAGATAGACACCTTCTGTTGCAGTTCCAAAGGCGTGCTTCAGCATGACAGCAAAAAAGATCCCGAACAGAGTCGGCGTGAGGACACAGCCCTGTTTCACTCCGCTTCGGATGTCAAAGGGATCTGATATTGAGCCATCAAAAACTACAGTGCCCTTCATTTCCTCATGAAAGGATCTGATGATGTTAAGGAGTCAAGGTGGACATCCAATCTTGGGAAGTATTTTAAAAAGGCTGTCCCTGCTAACCAAATCAAAGGCCTTTGTGAGATCTATGAAGGCCACAAAGAGTGGCTGTCGTTGTTCCCTACATTTCTGCTGCAACTGTCTGAGGGAGAATACCATGTCAGTGGTGGATCTATTAGCTCGAAATCCACACTGTGATTCTGGATAGACTCTGTCTGCAAGCACCTGGAGCCTCTTCAGCACAACACGGGCAAGCAGCTTCCCTACAATGCTGAGAAGAGAGATGCCACGGTAGTTATTGCAGTCACCCCTGTTGCCTTTGTTCTTGTACAATGTGACGATGTTTGCATCACAAACATGTATGTGAATGTGCACATTATGAAAAATGCATAAGGAAAATGTATGCAGATTTTCACAGTGAAGGAAAAAAACCCCGAAGTACTGCAAACAGGTGTGAACAAAGGATGGGACAGGAATTCAGACAAGATTGAAACAAAATTGAATCCTGAGTGTTTTTTGCACACACACACACACACAAAACACACACACACACACACACACGCACACACACCAAGTGTCTTGGTGTCACCTCCAGCAACTGCCCCCATTTGAGTTTGCTATATGGTAGAACCAGTCTTGCCAAAATCTTTCAGAAGTTCTGTTCTCAAGTGATTCATTTTCATAGGATTTAAACACAATTGCTGCACCAAGAAAAGGGCCTTATCTGTTAATAATCTTGTTAACATAATCAGATACAATTCTGTCTTGCTAGTTAGCACAAAGGTTTTGGGCAGATTAGACCAGATGCAACAGACATAGAAGATAAAAGGTGAACAGATTGTCTCTGTGTCTTGGGGAACTAAAGATGGAAGGGTTTGGATGAGAACATCCTTTCCAACTTTACAGTCTTTTATTCTTTGTAGTTAAGTATGGACATGAACAGATATACCAAGATACAAAAAAGAAGAAAGTGGGACATAGGAAATAGGGAGAATTTCATTTGGTCTTCATTTTAAAGCCAACTGACCTAATTCTTATCTTCTGGACTAGCATGCACCTAAGAATCATTGCTTCTTGTATTACACACTTTTCTGAATGTTACTTCTAATTCTGTGTACAAAAATCTATATACCAGGGACAGTGGTTGTTAGGCTGCAGTGGTTCAAGCCTCCAAGCATGGCCTTGTCTGTGCCCCCATGGGACTCACCAGAGAGTGGAGAAGAGCCTTCCCCCAGGCTGAACACATGCATGGGGTATCAGAAGAGGACATGGCTGGATCCACTGGATCCATACCATGCCCCTTGTCAAATAGGCATGAGCAGAGCATGAAACCATGGTGGGTAGAAATGAAACAACTTTAGCTTGCCAAACTACAAATCTCAGGACTCCTTTGGATGGAGACATGACCTTTAAACTGGGGTCTAATCAATATAATTGAGAATTTATTTTTGGGACTTGCAGCTTTCTGCTTACTCACCTCAAGCAAATCTCTAGATTTACCCAGATAATTTGTCTATAGGGTCATGAGGAATAATTCTTGTGGGCAAATAAATGCCTAGAAATGGTTGTGAGAACTGACCTTTACTCTCCTGGGGAGTCAGGGAAGAACCACTCTACATAGTTTATTTTTAAATGATTTCCTTTCCTTTTCCTATGGCTGCACCTTCATACAGTATGAAGTGATAAAAGACTGCCATCTGAAAAGCAGGCTAACTGACCCTTCAGCCAGAAGATGAAATTGTGAAAAGGTGAAATCATGATTGATATCCTCTTCCATGCTCCACTGACAACTTTTGCCTGGGGAATGAGAGAATCACAGAGCAGGTGAAACTCAATAGTCCACTAGATACAAGTGACAATGGACTGTCCCAGGAAACACAAACTTTTCTAGTGCTACCTGCAAATGAATTTAGGGAAGATGCATTCTGTTCTTTGAAATGAGACCTCTTTTTGGGGGAGGGGGAGGGGGTAAGGGCTCCAGAATTGAAATTGTGCTTTTATTCTCACAGACTATGTGCGCTGAATTTTCAATCAGGGTTAATGTATATTCTCTAGGTTTTCTAGTACATTTACACCTGCAATTAACTGTGTCTACATTTTTGCAACTACAATTAACTCGAAGCTGCAAATGACAGGATTTAGCTACCTCACTGCGCCATTTACAGATGCAAGCAGATAGCTGATTCCTGTAATTTGCAACTGTAATTAACCAGCAGAGATACAATTCCTGGAGGGGGGTGTTAATGCCCAGTATCTTTGGGCATTAGCCCTCCTGCTTAGGTTGGGCCCGTACCAGCTTCGAAGCTTGGATGGCGCCATACCCACAGTATTCTCCCAGTTACATGCTGGGATTTTATTTAGGGTTTGCAGCAGCCCAACTATCCTGCAATCCCATATGCAGGCTGTAATTTAGTTCCTCAAAGTGCACGCCCTTATGGTGATCAGTATCTCCCAGTAGTTACCACCTACTCCCAGCCCCTATAAAAGAATGGTGTGGTAAGTACGTGGATGTATTCGAACTTTTTGAATAGAGAGATTGAAGAAAAGAAGGGCTCTAAGGATGAGGAAAGGGAAAGGAGAAGTTTAGGAAAAAGAAGCCCGTAAGATGTTGGGCAAATTGGTTGCCAGGCTTTTAATTATGCTGGCACCGTTGTTAAAGCATACCTGGCCGAGGCTTTTGCCAGTCTTTACCTTTGGGCGACTACCTGTATCGGCCACCATATAAAAGTTTGGCATGGTAAATACCTTGTGTATTCGAACTTTTAAATAGGAAAATCAGGGAAAGGGGTATTAAGGAAGAAGGAAGAGAAAAGGAAAGGTTTAGGAGAAAGAAGCCTCAAAGATGTGGGGCGAAATTGGTTGCCAGTTTTCTTAATTTATGCTGGCTCTATTGTAAAAGCATACCCTTGTTCCTAACTTGCGCTTTTCCTGTCTTGGGGTCATCCTAAAATAGTCACCAAGACCTATTTGGCTCATCCATTATCTTTCATACCTAGCAGGGGAATCAGAAAATGACAAAATTCCTCCGAACTGTATAGTCCGCTACACGTCATTTGATGCTGCCGTAAGAATGATTCGATCCAGTGGCCTAGGGGCTGAACTGCGAATAGCAGAAATTAAATTGGATCTGTGTTTGTTACCAGTTCACCCTGTTGATTTTGAATTATTAGATTTTCAATTTAAAGTTCCTTTTACATGGATAGGGCAACGCCAATGAGATGCTCGTTTTTTCCTGTGCACCTTGATTGTTTCAGCTCATTTTAAAACGGGCCATTAAGCGTAGGACGGGGCTTTCCCACATAGGTCCAGAAGGCCCAGCATGGTGATTACCTTTTAAAGATTGAATTGGACACTATTCAGCAATCCAGCAGGCTGCCGGGTAGCAATTATTGGACCTTCGTACTCAAATCTGGAATTTTTACAGCACACTAAAATTACACTGAAGGAACTATAGGAGGTGGTGGGTCACCTCAATTTCGCTGGTAAAGTCATTGCCCCTGGTTTGGCCTTTGAGATGGCCTTGCGGGGCCATGAGTGGTCTGATGAGGCCATATCATAGATGAAAATGTCGGCAGGCATGAGGGATGACCTGCACACCTGCTTACAATTCCTTGACGGATTCAATGGAATTTCATTCTGACGAGATGTGTTATGCTTGGGTGCTGAGTCTAAGTTCACTCTGACGCAGTGGCGTCATCGGGATTTGGCATTTTTTTCAGGCTGGTGGCCGAGGGAATGGAGTGGCTCCGAAGTCACCCATGACCTCACATTTTCGGAATTCTTCCAAGCCTTAGAGCCTTATGGCTATGGGGTGATGTTGGGGCCACTTCAGCAGTCACCTTCGGTGTGACAATTGGTTATGTCCATGTGGTGCATGCCCTCACTTTGAGATCACAGAGGGTATTGAGACCAGTGAGAATTTTTATGCTGAACTGTTTGGAGTATAATATTGTGTTCCAGGCCTGTCATGTGCCTGATGTAAAGAATGAGCTGGCTGATGCCCTGTCCCGTCACCAGATCGACTGGTTTAGGGCATTGGCCTGGGAAGCTCAAGCTCATCAAGAGATATTGCCTCACAAGGCATGGAGCATGGGACGAGTGAGAACAACAGGGCAATCAGTTTTGCGATCACTCCCAGTACTAGGCGCAGCTATGCAGCTGCAGGTGAGGAATTTGCCTTTTGAAGTACAGAAGGCATGGGTAGACCATGGCCTATAACAGCTGACTAGTTGCAACAGTACAGAGTTCATCTCTATCAAATAGGTTTGGCTCCCCGGACCATTTAGGGGAAGATGTCTGCCATCACTTTCTTTGCCAAGGCACATGGTTGTCTGGACCCTGCCAAGGATCTTTGGGTTAGAAAAATGATTGAGGGTTGTAGCAAAGAAATGGGTAGGTAACAATGATAAGAGCAATCCAGTATCCCCCAAATTTCTGGTTAGTCTAAGTAGAGCTTGGAAGACAGTGTGTACGGATCGGGATGAGGTCAAATTAATTTGGGCAAGCACCCTCTGTGCATTTAGGGCCTTTCAAATTAGTGAAATGGCAAGGACACCCGAGGTGGATAATTAAAGGGTGACGTTGCAGATGGACGACTTATTGGTTTTCGAAGACAGAATTTTGTTCCATCTCCGCCGATCCAAGCCCGACCATTCTTGAAAGGGGCAAGTTATAAGCTTAGGAATTTGTTCTGTAAAGAACTTTGCCCAGTTAGGGCCATTTTGGAATTTGTACAAGTAAGAGGTGATTCAGGTGATGATTTATTTCGCCATAAGGATGGCTCGCCTCTTACGAGATATCAATTGTTGGATGGTTACTTCCCCTGAGCTTCAGGCAGCAGGCGTTGTAAGTTGGACATTTGGCACTCATTCCTTTAGATTAGGCGCAGTGTCCACAGCTGCAGCTCTAGGTTAGGGCAAAGAACAAATAAAAGAGAATGGCGAGGTGGTCGTCACACAGGTTTAAGTCCTGTGTCAGTTATCTCCCACAATAGGTGATTGTTTTCTTTTGCAGGATCCTGGGTAGATTCCACTAGGCAGCACGTGGTTCTATATGGCCACAGCTATGTTCAGTAGGCAAGCCATGCTTTGCAGACTGGTTGGTGTCGCAATTTGGGCCTGGGGGCTCGGGCATCACTAGACCGGAAAGGAAAGAGGGGTATGCTTTGGCCTGAGCTTTTAGAGCGAGCCATCTTGCTTATTAATGATGCATCCCCTGATATATTTGTGGTTTACTTGGGAAAAAATGACTTGACAATGAGAACTGCAGGTCATTAATATTGCAGGTATATGGGATTCGCAGACATTGAAGGATAAGTTTCCTGCGATGGAACTTATATGGTCAAATATCATACCACGGTTGGTATGGATGGCAGACTGTGACCCTAGGTGTATTGGTCATGCAAGGCGTGTCAATGGTGAACTTAGCTGAGCCATGAGGGCTGGCCTTGGATTGGTGGTTTGGCATCCTGACATATGGGGCCACCAGCGTGAACTGTATAGAAGTGTTGCAGTTCAATTATCAGACTTGGGTATGGGCCTTTTTACTCAGGGATCTGCAAGGGGGCCTTTGGGCCAATATTCTCGGCTTTGGTGGTGGGCTCGGGGCATATAAATAGCCCCAGGCCATGGCGGGTAGTGCGAAGACAAGAGTTTATTTATTTATTTATTTATTTATTTATTTATTTATTTATTTATTTATTTATTTATTTATTTATTGCATTTATACCCCGCCCATCTAGTCAATTGACTACTCTGGGCGGCTTCCAACATATATAATAACAATATAAAATATAACAACATTTAGAGTTGGGGTGAGTTCACGGTGAACACATGGTGCGAGAATTATGCCATCTCTCTGTCAGGTGGAGCCAATCGGGCATCTGATGAGAGGTGGTTTTACATAAGGGGAACTCCCGGTCAGCAGCCCACTTAGGGTCATGAGACTCAATGGGCTGAGAAGGTGGGGGTACCCTTAGCACAGAGCACCTGAAGGCATGCTGTACAATGGCCAGCATGATTCAGAAAACAGGAGCTCACCCTGCTCTATGAATGGTCCGGAGGTCTAGGCTACTCCGGATTGTGGAGGATATCGCACTACGTTCAGGCCCCCTTGTAGCTGGGGGACTAGCTTAAATAGTTAATAAAGTTGTGGCCCAGGTTTTAACCCAACAACCTGTGTGTCGCCTCTTTATTTCTGGGCTGGAGGGGGGGGGGCAAGAGAACTACAGGCTGCCAGAAATAATTATTGTGTACTCACATACATAGCCCACAACAATCTCATAACAAACTAAGCAGAGGAATGCCACCCTGCACCTCAGAAAATTTCACCGAAAGGTCCTCCTCACTTGGCAATGCCCCCCCCCAAAAGGAAAGGAAAGGAAAACAAATGAGTTATTATTACACTAAAAACAAACAGTTAAACATATGGAATTAATACTACAAGAGCAAAAGTGATGGCAGGGCCACCTTTTTATTAAGTTGCTAGGAGGGGGACATCTCTCTGTTCTCTCATCCAAAGTGTTAAAGCCCATGCTAAGTAGAATGATAGTGATGTGCTTGTTCATTCATGATTCTGTTGAGTCAATTTGGAGGAGAGGTAACTATGTTAGTATGTTGCTGACAACTTCTGTTTGGTATTAGCTTGGTGGGTAAAACCTGTTAATAAAATTGTTGCCTATTCTGTCTATTTATGCTTCATAAGAACAGAAGAAGAGCCCTGCTGGATCAGGCCAAGGGCCCATCTAGTCCAGCTTCCTGTATCTCACAGTGGCCCCACCAGAGGCCTCTGGGAGCCCACAAGACCACTAGATCCCTGTCTCCTGATCCCCCTCCCCTGCATCTGGCATTTTGAGGTACTTTCCTTTGAAGCCTAGATATTATACATCCCCATCATGGCTTGTAACCTGCGATGGACTTTTCCTCCAGAAATTTGTCCAATCCCCTTTTCAAGGCATCTAGGCCAGATGCCATCACCACATCCTGTGGCAAGGAGTTCCACAGACTAACAACATGCTGAGTAAAGAAATATTTTCTTTTGTCTCTTCTCACTCTCCCAACACTCAATTGGAGTGGATGTCCCCTGGTTCTGGTATTGCATGAGAGGGAAAAGAGCTTTCCTCTATCCACTTTATCCATCCCCTGCATAATTTTATACGTTTCAATTATGTATCCCCTCGAGCACCTTTTCTCTAGACTAAAGAGCCCCAAACACTGTAGCCTTTCCTCATAAGGGAGGTGCCCCAGCCCAGTCATCATTTTAGTCACTCTCTTCTTCACCTTTTCCAGTTCTACAATGTCTTTTTTGAGATGCAGTGACCAGAACTGTATGCAATACTCCAGGTGTGGCCTTACCAGCGTTTTGTACAAAGGCATTATAATGTTGTCTGTTTTAGTTTCAATCCCTTTTTAATGATACCTAGCATGGAATTGACCTTCTTCACTGCTGCCGCACACTGGGTTGACACTTTCATCGAGCTGTCCACCAGCACTCCAATATCTCTTTCTTGATCCATCACGGACAGTTCAGAACCCATCAGCTGATAAATAAAGTTTTGATTTTTTGCCCCAGTGTTCATTACTTTCCATTTTCTTATATTGAAACACATTTGCCATTTTGCCACCCATTCTCCCAGTTTGGAGAGATCCTTCTGGAGCTCTTCACAATCCCTTCTGGTCTTCACCACCTGGAAAAGTTTCTTCATGTCATCCTTTCTGGTGGAAAAGCAATAGAATGCTCTGTAATATCACATTTTAATCTGAGAAAGACTGGAGAGTATGTAGTAGCTATTACCAAAGATTTTGGAAACATGTGGCCTTCCGTACATTGTTGGACTACAATTCCCATTATCCCTGCCCATTGACCATACTGGCTGGGAGAGATTGGGGTTCAGCAGCATCTGAATGGATGTTCTCCCCATGCCCCATCTTTTATCTCCTAGATTCATACTCCATGTCAAGTTCATGAGTGACCTACGTATTTGGAGATCAGAAGCAGACCTGCAAGATATAAAATAGAATGTGCAGAAATCATCAACCTAACCCATGCCCTAGATTTGGCATGACTTGTTCTTGGCTGGTTTGGTGACAATCTAACCCAAATCATTTTTTGGGGTGTTTCCAGTTCTCCATGAACCGCCCCCTCCCCCCCCCATGCTTGCAAAAAGGAAAATGCAAACAGCAAAGACAGGTCACAGATTGAATAGTAGAGGCAGACCAGATGTTCAGTAGCGGCACTCCACAGAGCTGATTGATCTGTTTTCTTTTAACCCCCCTCCCCATTTTCCCACTTGTCAGCTCCCAGAGTGTAGCTACTTTTAATGAGTGACATTAAAAGGGCAATGACCATGGTCATCCTTGATTCCATTTGAAAAGAGAGCCTGCTCTTCTGCACATTCTCTCCTTTCTCTCTCTTCCTGCCCTTCCTGCTCCCTGAATCTGAAATCAGTGGTGCTGTGGTCACAAAATTTTGGTAATGTAATCAATGACTTTGCCGCAGCAAAGACAAGGAATGTTCGTTTCTAAGATAAAGAGCAAACTTTTCTTCATTTTTCTTGAGCATTTCTTTCCCCCCACTTCTAACTATGCAAGATTTAACTCAAAGGATCTGTGGGTGTGCTGCTCCAAGTTAATGTCTCTGGGCTCTTTGCTCCACCCGATGGTTGTCTCAGAAAAGCACAAATACCTTGATAGGGTTCATTTTCACACATTTGAACAAGCTTCTCTTTAAACTGAGGAGCTTTAAAGCATACAGATTACAGTAGAGTCTTCTCTCATTAGGATGAGTTTTTCAGAGTACAATTCACTTTCAGTTTATGATCACTTGCTTTGAATGGGAGGAGGAGGAGGTGGGAAGCCAGGGTGTAAAGGTGTGTGATCAATAACCAAGAAAACCATCTCAACTTTGATTTGAGACATCAGCCTGTGATTGGCTTTTGAAATGCAAATATCCCCTTTTAAGACCTGTAATCTCCCCTTAATTCTGAACAAGGGAGGAATCTGACTCCACAAAACTTTAAAAGGAGACGGAGAAACTTTCAAGATGACCCCAAAATGTAAAGAGCAAAAAATGCTTTGTGCTGCCCTACAAAATAAATGCCAAGAGACAGATACCTAGAAGTTAATATATTCTCTGCAGATAATACTGAGTCTAAGAAGCATACAAAAGAGCCACATGCGCTAAAATTGGAGGAAAAGGAGTTTTACAGTAGAGTGCTAGATATGTCTACTCAGAAAAGAATTACAGTGAGTTCACTGGGACTAAGAGCCAGTTAAATATTTTTAAGGGTTGTAGCCTTAGGCTTTGTGTCTGGAAGCTCCTCAGTTGAGTATGCAAGAACCATCTTTACCAGAGATAGGGAATCTCCAATCTATGGACCTGGTGTGGTCTGTAAGGGTTTCCTATCCAGCTCCTAAGTTTATTTTCTCTTGGCTCTGGTCAGTAGTCAGATAAGAGGGCATTTAAAGCCATAGATGGTTAATGTGGAATTAAGCATTGACTTGCAGTCAGGAAGCTGGTGCGTGCATGGAGCTCCGGACTGCAGCTTGGGAAGCTGTTCCATGGATCTAAAATCTGATTTGCAGTCTGGGAACCTTTCCTTCTACATGAGCCCCATCCATTGCTGTAATGCATCCCGTAAGAAAGTCCAAAAATTGGAATTTGAACCCTAGACCAAAAAAGGTTCTTGCTTTTTCTATTGTAGAAGATATACCATGAAAAAAAGAGGCTGAGACTGCACTGGTTTATTATATGTCAATGTGCAATGAGTTTTATTGCGGATGTTACAGCTCATTTCTGCCCAAGCAACCCAGTACTGAAGATGTATGATCTTTGAAAGTGGCAATGTTGGGTGTTTAATAGAGATTTACTTACTCCTTCTGCTTAGTGGCGATAACAGTATGAAAAGTTCTAATCTGCCTGACTGCATATCCCATGAGGAAAGTTAGATTACACATACACAAAAGTTTAATGCTTAGGATTGAAGCGATAGGGTTGGATCCAAAAAATCATGGGCAGAAGCAATATAGCCACTAATGGTCTCCTGTAGATGTTTAGGAATGCACTGCTGTGATAAGCACCAAGTTCTGTAGCAGTGCTCATGTTTCAAATTGTGCAAAAGGTTGCAAAGGATGAGCAACACCTTTGAATTCTCACATCACCCTCTAACATAAGGTGGAAAACAGCCTTCCAAAGAACTGAAGACTGCTTATTCTGACAGGCCCAGCAAGAATGCCATCTATAGAGGCTGGATAGCTATGAATTTGTTCATTTATACCTCCGGACAGTAACATTCTTCATAAGCAACAGCCACTAACCCCAAATCCAAGCATTCCAAAGAGGAATGCTTAAGATCAAGGATAGAAACTAACAAGACTGCCAGCTGCCTTGCACCTAGGCTGACATACCAACCACTTCCCTTTCCCTGCTGTTTCAGTGCCCAAACCTGAAAACTCCTTATGTCTGGGAAGGCACTAATGATATAACTGGATATTTGTAACAAATGGAAATAATATGTCTCTGTGAGTCCACGCAAGGCAGTGAATTGGATGGGAATGAAGAGAAAATGGACATTAGAACCACTACACATAATAAAAAATAAAATTTTATTTCCTTCTCTTCCAGCAACACTCAGCCTAAGAATTTTCTCCTTATCTGGAGACCCAGGATACATAGCAATTGCCAGGAAAATTTGCCACTGCCTTGAGACCTGGAAACACTGAATTAAATGGATGACATCAACTGTGAAGGAGAGATAGAGAGAGAAAAAAAGAAAGTGGAGAGTGAGCCGTCCCCTCAACAAAAGACACCCACGTGTGATGAAGTTTTGAGAGTGAAAGGGACATTAGAAAACAAAGGGTTGAAGGAAGAAGAAGAGATCAGGAGGGAAATGAAGGAAAGAGAGGAAAAGATTGAGGTTTGCTTAGTAGAGGAGAAAGAGAGAGGGGGGGAGGAGGAGTTAATTTTACCCATATGGGAGGAAGATATAAAAGATCAGAGTGGGAGGAGACAATTTAGAATACCGGGAACATCAGAGAAGAAAGAGGAAAAAAGAGAGATAGAGATGGAGAAAGAAGCCGAATATAATGGGACGAAAGGATTGTTAGAGGATTTTCCCAATCTGAAGACTGGAGGATTGTTGCCAGATCCGGACACCTCCAAAGGAAACGGGACACACATAGACTCCCTAAAATGGACAGTAGTGGTGTATCCGCAAAGACACAGTCGTTGGAAGAATTTATTTATTTATTTATTTATTGCATTTTTAGCCCACCCATCTAGTCATATAGACTACTCTGGGCGGGTAACAACATAACATATAACAAAATTACAATTTAAAATGACAGTACGTTACTAAAAAAAAAAAAAAAAAAAAAAATGATCCAAGATGGAAAGAACACAAGAAACCAAAATTCAAACAGTGGATGGAGGGAAGGCTTGCTTAAACAACCAGGTTTTCAATTGGCATTTGAAGATGCCCAAGGAAGGGGCCATGCGAATCTCAGGGGGGAGATTGTTCCAGAGACGAGGAGCCACTGCTGAGAAGGCCCGGTTTCTTGTTTTTTCCTTCCGGGCCTCCCTCGGCATTAGGCTCCTCAGTCTCACCTCCTGGCTAGATCGGGTGATACGGGTAGATCTAGGTGGGAGAAGGCGTTCCGTCAGGTAGCGAGGCCCTAAACCGTTTAGGGCTTTATACATAAGCATTAAGACCTTGAAATCTACGCGGAACCGGACAGGCAGCCAATGTAAGGCGGCCAGAGTGGGGGTAATATGTTGATATTTCCTTACCCCAGTAAGAAGTCTGGCCGCCGCATTCTGCACCATCTGGAGTTCCCGCATAGATCTCAAAGGCAGCCCCACGTAGAGAGCATTGCAGTGGTCTAATCTCGAGATTATGAGTGCATGGACCAAAGTGGTGAGCGACCCAACATCTAGATAGGGGCGCAGCTGGGCTATCCGCCAAAGATGGAAATAGGCAGTGCGGACCACTGACGCTACCTGGGATTCCATGGCAAGCGCCTGGTCCAAATAGACCCCCAAGCTGTGCACCTCACTCTTCGCGGTGAGAGTCACCCCCCCAAAAGAGAGGGAGTTTCCCAAACCGCTGATGGTAGGCCCACCCACCCTCAGGACTTCCGCCTTGTCCGGGTTCAGCCTCAGCCCATTTTCCTGCATCCACTGCAATACAGACCCCAGGCAGCGTTGCAGGGACAGAACGGCATCCACTGTAGTTGGCAAAAAGGAGATGTAGAGCTGTGTGTCATCAGCATATTGATGGCACGATGCTCCACACCCCCTGATGACCTCACCCAGCGGCCTCATGTAGATGTTAAACAGCATTGGGGAGATGATCGAGCCCTGCGGAACCCCACAATTGAGGCTCCACGGGGCCGACTCATACTCCCCAAGCTGAACTCTCTGAGGACGGTCCCCGAGGAAGGACCGGAGCCAAGCCAATGCCTGACCACCAATTTCCAACTCGGAGACCCTCCTCAGGAGGATACCGTGGTCGACGGTATCGAAGGCGGCTGAGATGTCGAGGAGGACCAGCAGAGAAGTTTTTCCCCTGTCGGCCTCCCTCAATAGGTCATCATACAGGGCGACCAATGCCGTTTCCGTACCATGACGCGGCCTGAATCCCGACTGAAATGGATCCAGGGCATTTGTTTCATCCAAGTGCGCCTGTAGCTGATCGGCCACCACCCTCTCGACCACTTTACTCATGAAAGAAACAGAAGGTGGTCCGGCCAGACTCCTCGTTCAACAGTCCACCACAGGAGGGCAACTGGGCCAGACACCCCTGCTGTGGGACCATCTGCGCGGTGAGGAGTACACCCCTGAGGAAGCCCAACGATCGCGAACGGTTTGGACAAGCCCCTTCATAAATCATGTCAACTCAAAGACAAATTTGTTGTCTCCTCAATATGGACAGTTGCCTGACATTAGTTTATTAGAACCGGTAGAGGTGATCGTTAATTCACCTAATATTAAGTTCAATAAAACTGTTGATGTTCAAAAAGAGACTCCCTTGTTATTTCCCGCCAAAAGAGAGGAACTGCTCCAGATATATGACGAACCCGATCACATCAAACTTCAAACATCCAACCAGTGATGAAATTCATCTTTGCTGTTCTCTGCAAAGCCCCAAAGGAGCCTGATCAGCCCCCTTGTCCAGTAAGCCTTGGAGTCAAGGAAGCCATTATGGTCCATAAAAAGCCGTCAGATTGAGAAGTTGTTGGTCACCATCCATTTTCCACTTAAATGTGTTTGGGTCATCCCCAATGTCCACTCTAACTTCATTTACTTCAAAGCTACAGTGGACCTACCAGCTTCAACACACTGGAAATACCTACAATTAATGAAACTAACTTGAAATCTAATTGATATGATAATTAGGAAGATGAAGGAGACCCGTGGTCTCTTCCTCCTATGATAAAAGTATTCTTCCAAAGTACTTTGCATCAAAGGAAGGGAACCTTTGATCTCAAAGTATTCTGAACATTACCATGAGACGGTAAAGTGTTCCCCCTTTTTTCTACCAGTATGCTCAGCTGCCTGTTGTCTCAGGATATTCTAGACTGTAAAACAGATTATAAACTAAATTTACAGCTTTTGTTTTGTCTTTTTAAAGCCCTTTACAAACATTCTTTGTATGAAGAAAGATAGAGGTGCTTTGTTGCTTAACTATAGCCTTGCAAAGTTGCTTTATTTCCTTTGCCATTGATTATAATTGGAATCCCAGGCCATCTCTCTTGGTAGGGTCAAATGAATTATGGCAGGATCAATATCACATTTCCTTTGGAGATATCCCAGGTCTTTAATTTTCAGAGCAGCAAAGAGTTAGCAGAGACTCCTGATTATTTACTCCACTCTACTTTACCTGCACTTTACCTTTGTTCTGGTTTATTTTCCTTTTCCTTTAAATGTCTGACATTGAAGCAATAAGAAGCACACTGGATGAGATGCAGTGGAGATGGAAGAAAATTGTTAACAGCATTCTTTTGTTTTATCAATATTTGCAAGTTCCTTCACATTTGGTCTGGAAAGAACCTAAGTTTTTTTAAAACAATAAATATGAATGAAAGCAAAATTGACAGATTTATCTATGAAGAGCTTTGAGTGCTTAACACCTAAAAGATCTGGGTTTAATTCCCTTCCTTTCAAACCATGTTAGAATTAAGGTTGCTTCTTTTTTTCTGGGAGGTTCTTCATCTTCAACATCTACGGGACAGATGGTTAGCAGATGGTCCCCTCCATGCTCGGGATTTCTGCCTCTACTGCAAATGGTACGAAGCTTGCTAGAAGCAAGAGATGGAACAATATAATGGGGATCTGCTACATGAAGAGAATGGGGACGTACTAACAGTTAGCAGAGAGAACATAGAAAACCTATTTTTCCTCTGTCAGCAAGTATCAACCAAAGGCTAGATGTCTTCCAGCAGGGTGTGTCTCAGCTGAATCTTAAAGATCCAATATTTCAATCACATTGCCAATGAGGAGGCACTCCAAAGGACCAGCTTGTATAAACTTCATAACACTGTCTCACATAGAAGACTCCAACTGGCTGGCCATATTTTTTGTATGGAAAACAATTGGATCCCCAAGGTAGCAATGAGTTGGATCCCCCCGGCACCAAATGACAACGAGGACGCCCTCGAATAATATGGTGAAGAACACTGGCGCAAGACCTGATGGCACTACATATTACATGGGAAGATGCCGAAACCCTTGCACAAGATTGAATGAGCTGGAGAATCCTTGCTGCTCAGTATGCTACATAGCATGGAAGTGGGCCATCACCATCTTCTCCCAGAAGAAATGGAGTGCCCAAGATGGGACTAATAGAATAAAGGAAGAAGAAAGGAAGTAGATTCCCACTATGAGTAAAGATGTAGGAAGACTTAGCTGGTTTAAATGGGTCCAGGTCTTGAGATCCAGATGAGCTGCATCCAAAAGTAACTTGCCAGTGAAAAAACAGTGCCTCGGTCTATAATATTTGAATACTTTTGGACAACAGGTGAGGTCCCTGAAGACTGGAGGAGAGAAAATGTCATCCGCACCTTCAGAATGGGGGAAAAAGAGGACCTGGAGAACTATCTACTGCTCCTCTGATACCAGGAAAGGTCCTAGAACAGATAGGTAAAACGGTCAGTCTCCAAGCACTTAGAAAAGTTGGCTGTGATTTCTAAGACCCAGCATGGAGTTCTCAAAAATAAATCATGCCAGACTAATCTTATCTCTCTTTTTATTTGTAGAGTCACAAATAAATACTGTAGATGCAATACGTATATCTTGACGTTCGCAAAACTTTCGACAAGGTCCCTTATGATATCGTCTTGTGGGCTAGCTGGTAAAATATGGCTTAGAATATGGCTACTATTGTTGGTTTGAAGCTGTTTGACACACCCTACTATCCTGAAAAGACATGACTTATGGGCTGTCAGAGGGCAAAGCCCTATGCCTTGTGCAGTTCAACATTTTAATAAATTACTTGGATGAGGGTAAGAAGGAGATACTTATTAAATTTGCAGATGAAACTAAACTAGGAAGAATGGCTAATACTTCGTAAGATAGAATCAGGATTCAAGAAAAACTTATATTGGAGAATGGGACTAAAACAAACAAAATGAGTCTCAACATGGAAAAATACAGAGTTCTATATTTAGTCAGGAAAAATATCAGATGTGTTCTAGAGATGGGGATGAATATGAAAACGAACCAGGAAATTCATCAAAAATTACTGATTCGTTTATTCGGGTTGATTCAGGTTCATCCAAACTAGAGAACCTGAACTTTCCCGAATCATAGAAAAATGAAGTTGGAAGGGGCCTAAAAGGCCATCAAGTCCAACCCCCTGCTCAATGGGGAATACAATCAAAGCATATCTGCCAGGTGATTATCTAAGTTTTTCTTGAATGCCTCCAGTGTTGGAGCACTCACCAACTCCTGAGGTCACTGGTTCAACTGTCGTACTGCTCTAACAGTTAGAAAGATTTTCCTGATATTCAATCAAAATCTGGCTTCCTTTAACTTGAGCCCATTGTTGCATGTCCTGCACTCTGGGATGATCGAGAACAGATCTTGCCCCTCCTCTATATGACAGCCTTTCAAATATTTGAAAAGTGCTATCATATCACCCCTCAGTCTTCTTTTCTCAAGGCTAAACATGCCCAGTTCTTTCAGCTTTTCCTCATAAGGCTTGGTTTCCAGCCCCCTGATCATCCTTGTCACCCTCCTCTGAACTTGTTCCAATTTGTTAGCATCCTCTTTGAAGTGTGGTGTTCAGAACTGGACACAAGACTCAAGGTGAGCCCTAACCAGTGCTGAATAGAGGGGTACTAGCACCTTGCAGGATTTGGAAACTATACTTCAATTAATGCAGCCTAAAATAGCATTAGCCTTTTTTGTAGCCACACCACACTGTTGGCTCATATTTAGCTTGTGATCTACGACAATTCTAAGACCCTTTTTGCTCGTAGTTTTGCTGAGCCAGGTATCCCCCATCTTGTAACTGTGCAATTGGTTTCTTTTTCCAAGTTGCAGTACTTTGCACTTATCCTTGTTGAATTTCACTCTGTTGCTTTTGGCCCAGTGCTCCATCCTATCAAGGTCATTTTGATTTTTGTCTCTGTCTTCTAGGGTATTTGCTATTCCACCCAATTTGTATCATCTGCAAATTTGACAAGCATTCCTTGCACTCCCTCATCCAAGTCATTAATAAAAATATTGAAGAGCACCGGGCCCAGGACTGAGCCTTGGGGTTTTTCCAATTTTTTTCCAATTTAATGAACTGCCTGCCCCATCCTTTCCCACTGCCCCGTCCCTTCCCACTGCTCCCCGTGGCCTCCCTACCTTGTCACCTCCACCACCACCATCCAGAGAGATAGCAGACCGCTTCCTTCCAGGAGCCCAGCCTGATAGCTGATATATAAAAGTAATAGCTAACTTTTTAAAGCTGGCTTGCCAGCCCACCAGGGAGCCTCTGCACAGCTCCTGGCCTCTCAGCTGAGAGGCAGGGAACTGTGCAGAGGCCACCTGGTGGACTGATAGGTAAAGGTAAAGGTAAAGGTTCCCCTTGACAATTTGTCCAGTCGTGTTCGACTCTAGGGGGCGGTGCTCATCCCCGTTTCCAAGCCATAGAGCCAGCGTTTGTCCGAAGACAATCTTCCGTGGTCACATGGCCAGTGCGACTTAGACACGGAACGCTGTTACCTTGCCACCGAGGTGGTCCCTATTTATCTACTCGCATTTGCATGCTTTCGAACCGCTAGGTTGGCGGGAGCTGGGACAGTGACGGGCGCTCACTCCGTCACATGGATTCGATCTTACAGCTGCAGATCTATAGACCTTACAGCACAGAGGCTTCTGCGGTTTAACCCGCAGCGCCACCACGTCCCTGAGGACTGATAGGCCCACTGCTAATATATATATATATATATATATATATATATATATATATATATATATATATCCCTTCCGGTGGGCTGACATGTGGGCTACTAAGAAAAAAAATTTTTAGCAGTGGGCCTGAGGACTGATAGGCCCACTGCTAAAAAAAAAATTTCTTAGTAGCCCACATGTCAGCCCACCGGAAGGCCTCTGTATAGGTCAGCTGAGAGGCAGGGAGCTGTGCAGAAGCCCTCTGGTGGGCTAACAAGCCCACTAAGAAAATAAACTATTATTATTATTATTATTATTATTATTATTATTATTATTATTATTATTATTGTTGTTGTTGTTGTTGTTGTTGTTGTTGTTGTTGTTGTTGTTGTTGTTGTTAAAAAATTACAGGCACAGTCAAAATTATAAAAACATGGACTGGTATTATATAACAGATACAAATTTTAACCAAAAACCTAAGTATCTGTTAAATATCGGCGCAGTATGTATGCTGTTCCTAAAACTGCCATTTTTTTGTAGCTCTGATGGTGTGATTTTTGAGATCTGCAACTACTTATAGTACTGTGTGAAATTTCTTGATATTGTTCCCAAAGCCCCAATGACTACGGGGACCACTGAAGTGTATTTCTTCCTGAGGTGAGATGTGTTGATTGCCAGGTCTCTGTACTTCGTTAATTTTTCCAATTCTTTATTTTCAACTCTGGCATCCCCTGGAATTGCAATGTCAATGATCTGGACATTTCTTCATTCTATTACTACTTTGTCTGATGTGTTATGTTCAAGGTGTCTATCCCTTTGAATCCAGAAATCCCATAATATCGTGAGTTCCTCATTTTCTGACACCTTCTCTACCTGATGTTCCCATCGGTTTTTGGAGGCCGGCAAGCTATATTTTTTGCACAATTGCCAGTGCACAAACTTTGCCACTCTATCATGTCTAACTTTGTAATCTGTTTGTGCAATCTTTGGACATTCGCAGATAAGGTGTGACACCGTTTCATCTTTTTCTTGGCAGAGTCAACATTTCCTGTTAGCACTAATTCCTTGGATCTTAGCTTTCATCACATTAATTAATTACTTTTTTTATTTAGTTGCCCTGGCCATGTCTTCACATGTCCCCGCCTATCAGCTGAGAGTCGAGGAGGCGTGCAGGGGCCATCGGCCTCTGGATCCCTCTCACAATGGCAGTCACAGTGGCTACAGATGGAGGAAAAGGTAGGGAGGCGATAGTGGGAAGTGGGGGGCAAGCTGTGGGGGCAGGCTGTTTGGGCAGGGAGATAGCCAGGCTTTTTTTTTTTTAAGACAGCCACTGGACTTTCTAAACATTTTTTTCTGAATGCTCCAATGACTTGATCCATGGGTCATTTGGGAATAATTCCTAAATTTGTGGTTTGTGGATATCCATTTTGGCCCATCTCTAATGTGTACATATAGAATGAGAGATGGCTGGCTTGACAGTGGTACATATGAAAAGACTCAATGGATCATAGTAGACCACAAGCTAAACATGAATCAACAATGTGGTGACAAAGCAAAAATTTAAAAAGCAAGCGAATATGATAGTTGGCTTCATTTACGGAAATCTAGTGTCCAAATCAAGTGAAGTAATAGACCACATATTCTCAATTGGTGAGACTTTACCTGGGATACTGCACCAGAGCTCAAGAAAGACATTAAGAAGTTGGAGCATGTCTGAAGGAAGAAACCAAGTGCTGCAAGGAATGAGTGAAGGAGCTGGGCATATTTAGTCTGGTGAAGAGAAGACTGGGAGGTGATGTGATATCCATCTTCTGTCCTGTTGAAGATGGAATTAGCTTGTTTTCTGTAGCTCTAGAGGGTAGGACCTACTGTAATGAAGTTAACTCAACATTAAAAAGAATTTCCTAACAGTGATATCTGTTGACACTGAAAAGGAGTGCCCTATAGGGTGATGGATTCTGTAACATTGGAGGTATTTAAACAGAAATTGGATGACCATCTGTCAGGGTGCTTTAATTACGAATTTCCTGCTATGGCAGGGGGCTAGACTCTATGGTCCTTCTACATCTAAGCCTTGTATGACTCTATGGTTATATGGGTCAGGATTTTATTCCACTTAATTTAAAAAAATTGCAAAATTGCAAACTGCATATTTGGACTAAGTATGTATAAGTGCCCCCATGTTCAGTGCAAGACCCAGTTTAGCAATTTAGATTTGGCTATGATGAGTTCTGCACCAATTTGGATTGAGTGTATTTCTAATGAAAGGGAAAGGGATGAAGAGATGATGCCATTCTGAATTATTCTGGAATATTTCTTTTAGTATCCAAATCATCTAATTGGTCTGAAGTGATTTGGACCATTCTAGATCTAATCTAGACCCAACTGATCTGTTTCAGATGTGATGTAATGAAGTCAGCAACCTGATTTGGTCTGGGACTAGAGATGGCCACAAACCAGGAAAATGGTGGCTCATCACTATTCACAAACCATGAATCACAAACTTTCACAACCTTTCTGACAAAATGAACCCTTTCATGGTTCATGTGATTTGTGACTTTTGGAAATGGTAGAACTGCTCCGCATGAGTTAGAGACACCAAATTGGCTGTGAGTCTTTAACTGACTCTCTTCTTTGCTCCCTCCACGTTTGGGAAAAATTGGATTTGGGATGTCCCAGTTATACACTCCCAAATCTGGTCCCCCTAGGAAAGTGCTCTTCAGTAGAGAGGTGGTTTACTTGGATTTTCTAAGTTAATTGGTGGCAAGGGCCTCTGTGTGCTAGATCTCCCACCCACCCCCTCAATCTTCACCAAACGTGGAGGGGATGGGAAGGACAGTCAGCTGAAAATTCGCTGCAAGTTTGGCATCTCTAGCTCATGCAGGGGCCATTCTACTACACCTGAAAGTCCCAAATTGTACAAACCATAAAGTGCAGAAATCAGCAGTACCGAGAATAGTTTGGTATTTCATTTCATTCTGGGCAGGTGCATTTCCCTGAAGCACCCTGAAACAAAATACGAAATGGCCCAATTTGTGTATGTGTGTGTTTTTGTTTGTTTGTTTGTTTGGTGTGTGGTTCATTTTGTGTCCATCTCTATCTGGGACTCCTATTTGGGATTAAAAGAACTTGAACAATTCAAATGTGGAAGAAATTGCAACTAGAAGGTTTTTCTCATCCCTGCTCCTGGAGCAGGACAGGTTCACTGAGAGGTTAGGTGCCTGTTGGTTCCTCTCTCAACCATATTCTGAAAAGCTGATATTATACCAATCTCTAACGTTCTGGATCTCATTTGTAAATTACTAAACATACAGCCACTGAATCAGTGCTTCCACTCAACTTGCCCTGTTTTCATCTTTTCCAATCCACTTTTCCTGAATTCTGGCTTACCTGGAAGAATGTTAAAAATTCTGTTCACGATTGAGGCACGAACATTTTACTGTACTTTGACTTCAATACATTCCACAAAACCTTTTCTTAACCTTTAGGTCATCATCAGTGCACATGGTTGTATCCAGTAGTGCCATTCTGTTAGCAGAAATGTTTCTTTTCCAAAAAAAGGGGGAAGCTTTTTTAAAAAAAATATCAAAGCACACAAATCCAACATACGTCATGACCATCTGCCCTAACTCCTTGTAACATTTTTATACAACTACTTACACAGTTAATCAATAGGCATTTTCTTTCGCCAGCTGTGCTTGTTCATCTGCTTATGCTTGAGCAACTTTCTAGAGACGATGTGGTCCCTGTTGGAATGTGCAGCCATTAATGGAACAATGCCGTCTCTTGTACTTCTTCTGTCACCATTCCATACAGCTCCATATCTGAGTTGATAGGACACTGGGGGGAAAAAAGGTAGCAACAGAAAATCATACCTAGCTTATTTTGTGTGCTCTTCTTGATGTATACATGCAGTTCTGCATTCGGTAAATCACAGCATGAATGAATCTTGATTAATCTATAACTATAATTGCACTGAGATACTGTGCTGTTTTGCCCCCAGGACTGTCCACTCACACATCCTGGTGCTGCGAAGGTCCCATTCTTCCCAATTGCACTGTGCTGTGGTGTGCTTGGCAGGGATGGGGACTCAAGTCTCGGGACTCCCTGTCAAGTTGGAGTTAAGTTGCACCAGTGACTTGACTGAGATTTGACTTTCCCCATCCCAGCTGGACCTAATGAGGATCTTGCCCCCAGGACTGTCCACTCACACATCCTGGTGCTGCGAAGGTCCCGTTCTCCCCAACAAGTGTGCCAGGAGCTCTGCTGTCTCTCTGCTCGGCTGGCCACTCCAGGTAGGGGGCAGGAGGACACGTCTCCCCGCACGGCTGCTGAGTGGCCAGCCAAGCAGGGAGACAGCAGAGCTCTTGGCACACTTGTTGGGAAGAGCGGGCCCTTTGTGAGTGGATGGGCCAGTCCCAGGGGCCAGACCCTCATTTACAAATATGAATATGCCCATCTCTACTTGGGACTCGGACCCAAAGACTTGCCAATATCCCTGCCGCTCAGTCAGGGAAGCTTGTGG
The DNA here is from genome assembly GCA_037013535.1 of Intellagama lesueurii. NCBI lineage: Eukaryota > Metazoa > Chordata > Lepidosauria > Squamata > Agamidae > Intellagama > Intellagama lesueurii. The sequence continues at coordinate 19,157,261 of JBAJHW010000009.1, forward strand.
GGGATGTGGAACTGGTAAAACTACCGCTTAAATATCTCACCTTGAGAATCCTATGAAGGTTTCTAGAAGTTGCTTTTGACTTGACAGCACATAACAACAACATAATTCCACCATGATTACCTTTTTGGGCGCATTATTGAGTACACATATGCACTGGTAAAACATTAACCCATAACACAATCATGCACCAAAATCACTTTCATTGCAGTGTTTTGTCAATGGACCCGTTTGCTTCACTACTGCCTGGGAGCAGAGAGAGGACAGAAAAGGAAACAACCAGAAAACAGAGTGGGTGGTTACTAGAGGGAGGATCTCAGGCTTTGGAGGATCACACCTCTATTTTGAATTTTAAATGGTAGGTTCAGTCTATTCTCCCCCCACTGAGTTTTGACAGACCAGAGACACAGATAACTTTGTTTCCTGGGGTTTATTTTTTAAGCTGGCAGCTTATTGTTCATTAGTTCTGCTTAGCTGCTGTGTCATTTTTGTTTTGTGGTGTTTGTTTCAGTTTTATTCACTCATTCTTTTTTATTTTTTATGTACTTGTGAGAAGCCTTGTAGATAGTTTTTGGACTGAAAAAGCGAGGCAGCATATAAACTCAAATAAATAACTTATCAAAAAGGGGGGAAAGATGGTCATAGCACACTCATTTCCTTTGTATTTATTTCTGACCTAATTTTTAAAATTCCTCCTCCTCTGCTTCTGGTTTTATGAATTTCCAGGAACTTCTAAAATGATTATGGCCCCATGTTGTGGTAATTGTAAATGGGTACCAATAGAAATGAAAATGGAAGAATGTTTACTTTTTAACAATGAGAACTTCAGTAAAAAACAGCTGGATTTTTGTTCCTGTTTTGTTTTTGTTTCCAGTATTTAAGAAATGAATGCAGATACAAATTCTTCTTTGTCTGAAGGACAGCTCTGTGGTAATTTTACTCTTCCATAAAATTATACAAATTATTTCAATGCAATGAAAGACAGTTTATCCCTTCTCCAGGCAAAACCTCTAAAAAATCTCAGGTGGCAAAAATATTTCCACATTTGAATTTAGCAGTTTTTATATTAATGGCCATCACAGTTCTGAAAACACCAGAATCTCACAAAGAATTATTATTATATAGCAGTAGCATCAGTTTCCTTACTATAGTCATTCAACTGAACTAGCCTTGTGAATAGGGATGGGAAAATCTGTCAGTTTTACTCCTCCAAATTCAATTTTTTAAACCCCCAAATTCTTTCCATTCTGAATATAAATACATTTGCAAATGTTGTAAATTCTTTAAAGCCAAACAAACCTATCTCCAGTTGTGAAACTTTCCAAGTTATTTGTTGGCAGAGAAATGGAGTGGACAAGTCCTGCAATAGTTTTTCAGAAGTGGAATTCATAATTAGAACTGCAAGTTAAAGATATAAGTCCTTGTTTGTCTTATCCCCTTGTGTGAAGTCAAGGACTCATTTCTTTCTTGCTTTTCAGCAAAAAGTGTAAGAAATTTTTCTGATGATATTAATGATGGCTTTTGCCTTACTGAAAATGAGAAAGCTACAATAGCCATTGCCTTGTTGTAGGGGCTTCAAAAATTAGAAGCATAGAATGGGTTGTTTGTGTGTTTTTAGCCATCAGTCAGTTCTTTTCTGCTTCTCAGAAGGAAAGGAAATTATTGTTGCACAGATGTTGAATTGACATTTTGCATAACCTATGAAAACCCTGGTAGTGAGAAAAGCCACTGAAGGCAAAGAATCCTGTAGGGCTTGGAACTTCTTTATCAGGCTGTCTTGTAGTGTTTGTTGTTGTTTAGTCGTTAAGTTGTGTCCAACTCTTCGTGACCCCATGGACCAGAGCACGCCAGGCCCTCCTGTCTTCCACTGCTTCTCGGAGTTGGGTCAAATTCATGTTGGTAGCTTCGATGACACTGTCCAACCATCTCATCCTTCTGTCGTCCCCTTCTCCTCTTGCCTTCACACTTTCCCAACATCAGGGTCTTTCCCAGGGAGTCTTCTCTTCTCATGAGATGGCCAAAGTATTGGAGCCTCAGCTTCAGGATCTGTCCTTCCAGTGAGCACTCAGGGTTGTAGTGTTAATCCTGCCTAAATCAATAAGAATGGGAAATTTAGTAGATGTTCCATATCCCTGCTAGCAGGAGCACAGCCTCCTTTTCTTTCATATTCCTCTTCTAAATTCTTTTAGTATTTGTTTATTTTCTTGCCTGTCTGTCTGTTTTGTTGTGGCTGATGCATGTTACTACAGGGGCTATCAGTTTGTGTCTTCCATAGTGCTCTAGACCTACTTTATTGTTGTGGCAGAATAGTGGCTGCCACAAAATTTAAAAAACACACACACACATAAAGAAAAGAAGAAAAATAGAGGAAAATTTTAGAAGATCCTGCAAAGTGGCCTTTCTTTTCAAAGGGTGGGGATGAAAAATGGTTACCATTTCCAAGTAGTATCTTCCAAGTAATTTCAAGTCATATCTAGCAAAGGAGGGCATCCCCATTAAGTCTGGTTTGGGTGGAAGTGAGCTTATGGTGGAAGTTAAGCAGAGAAGTGCCTTATGGTTTTGTTACCAGCTTCAAACGTCTGAAGTCTACCATTCTTGCAAAGCTGACAAGTATACAATTGAATCCATATGGGTATACAAGGAAAACTGCAGAAATAAAATCCTCTTATTACGAAAATGTCTAAATATGTACTAATTTCCATGTGGGAAGAATATGTACAGACATTTTTGCAATCTCATAGGAAACAAGGATGGAAAGAAAATAAATATTGAATCAGGAGAAACAATAATATTGACACTGTGATATGTTTATATCTTGAGTCTCAGGTGGTTTATAAATTATTATTAGGTGTATTTGTGTAGGCTCTATGAAAGATATCATGATTTTGTGTGGAGACTAGAGAATGGACCCACCATTGGTCAAACTCTAGACAACACGTGTTTAGTTCACTGTCATCCATGGAAGAATCAGACAGAGAAACAGGAATTTCAGCTCCTCACTAGAAAGCAATAACAGTATGTTATCTCGTTGACATACCTGCTCCTTTACCTTTTATCTTCACCATTTGTGTTCCTTTCTTCTCTATTCTCATTTTAAAATCTAAATCCAATTTAGTACTCCCAATTAGAGTAGACCCATTGGATCAATGTGATTTACATGAGTGTTGACTCACCATTCAGCAGTTGATTTGATGGGCGTACTCCAGTTAGGAATACTAAATGGATTTAGGTCTTTGTCTCTCTGTCTATCCCATAGTATTGCTTTGACTTAACAAATGTATCTGAAATTGTCTCCAGGTGATGAAGTTCTAAATTACCTGGTCTAGTTTCTTCTTTCAAGCTGTTTTCTATTTTGTAGAAAACTCAGTCCACACAGAGTTCACCACAGCTTTAAGTTTTCTGTTTCTTCACTTCATGTCAATCACTTCATGAACACTTTCTCCCTTGCTGGTCAAATGCCAAATTCATCACTAATATTCATACTATCTGTGAATGTTCTCAGTCATCCAGGTGAGGGTTATCCGGAAGCTGAGTCATGGCAACTGGACTTCTTTCTTATTTGGTTGAAACGTTTCACTACTCATCCAAGTAGCTTCTTCAGTCTGAGGAGAGTTGGTAGGAGATCACTGATATATCTATCCTCCACCTTGGTTTCACTTCCCCCTGGTCTAAATAGGCTCATTAGATGGACAAAGGATGGGGGAAGGTGAGTAAAAAATCCCACTTCTGCAGTCCTTCTCCACCCATTGTCATGGGTTGTTAGCAGTTGTTAACAGTGGTCTTTCTGGTGGGTGTGGTTCTGATCTTTCTGGAGATGGATGAAAGGGCAGCATGATAAATAGGAGACAAATTGTATCTAAGGCCTCCACCCCTGTTGAGTGAGCTATTTTCTATATGCACATGTATGGCCTCCCTGACACCTCTCTCAAACCACCCGTCTTCTAGGTCCAAAATGAGTACATCTTATACTATTGGTACTGGACATCATACTTCAAGAGGGGTGTTGATTGGAGATGCTGACTAGAGATGGGCACGAATAAAAAAATAAATCACCAAATTTGTTCAAAAGTTGCTAATTCATCAATTCATATGAATCAGTGCCCGCAATGAATATGAATCAATGATTTTTTTAAGCAATTTTTGATTCACTGATTTGTTTGGCTATAAAATGCCCCTTCCAGGCACCAAGAGACACCAAAATTGCAGGGAAGCTTCCGCTGACTCTCCTCTATAATCCCTCCATGTTTGGTCAAGATTGGGTTTCTCCAAGCCAGCTGCTAAAGGACACTTTCCTGGGGGGACCCACCTTGTGAGTGTATAACGTGGATGTCTGAAACCCAAACTTCACCAACCTAGAAAGACTGTAGAGTCAGTAGAAGTTTCTGTGTCATTTTGGTGTCTCTAGGTGCCTCGGGTGAACTTTCCTGGAGGCGCCCTACTTGTGGTTGTCTAACATGGACGTCTGAAACCCAAACTTCACCAAGCTTACAGATCTTGTAGAGGTGAGTTGGAGAAAGTTTACCTGTGAATTTCGTGTCTTTAAGTGCTTGGGGGGGCATTTTATAGGGTTTTAAAATAAAAAAAATGAATTGACAAATCGATTTTTTATTCATCAGAAAAAAATTGTAATTCATGATTTGTCAACCTTTTCTAATCATGAATTAAAATGAACCACCACTTTTCTGATTCGTGTCCATCTCTAATGCTGACAAATTGGAATAAGTTAAGAGGATAGCAAAATGGCTGGAAAACAAGCCCTATGGGTATAGAGTGAAAGACCTGGGAATGTTTAGCATTGAGAAAAGAAGACTTAGGGGAGATATAATAGCACTTTTCAAAAACGTGAAAGGCTGTCATTCAGAGGAGTGACAGGATCTGTTCTTAATCATTCCAGAGTGCAGGACACTGAACAATGGGCTCAAGTTACAGGGAGACAGATTTCGATTGAATATCAGGAAAATCTTCCTAACTTTTAGAGCAGTACAACAGTGGATCTAATTACCTCAAGAGGTGGTATATGTTCCAGCACTGGAGGCATTCAAGAGAAGTTTAGACAACCACCTGGCAGATATCCTTTGATTTTTATTCCTACATCGAGCAGGGGATTGGACTTGATGGCCTTATAGGCTCCTTCCAACTTCATTATTCTGTGATAATTCCACTACTATTGCTACTACTAATATTAATAATAATTTTGCATAACATTCAGACCTGTCAAAGCTCAAGTGAACCAGATGACACTTCTCAGAATATTTTTTTAGATTATTGCAATCATCCAGCATGCAGCTAAGTTAAATGTGGAAACATGTATCCTATGGCTGAAATCCTGTAACTTAGTATAGTAAGTCACACTAGAGTAGACTCATTGAATCCATGTGGATTTAGTGAGACAACTGCTTCATAAGTCCCATTTGCAACTTATAACTATTTGCAACTTACTTTAGTGTAGTAAATTGCAGCTAGAGTAGGCCCATTTGAGTAAATGGAATTTATGGACGAGCTGACTTACTAAATCCCCATTGATTCAATGAGATCCAATGAGACTACCCTAATGTGACTGACCACATTAAGCAACAAGATTTCAGCCAATGATTAGTAATGATTATTGTTATTAGTTAATAATTATTTTTATTCATTCATTCATTAAAAGTGTTTCATTATTCTTTCTCAACTAAACAGGATCCCATAAATGGTGATTAACAGACACCAGAAAGAAAGAAAGAAAGAAAGAAAGAAAGAAAGAAAGAAAGAAAGAAAGAAAGAAAGAAAGAAAGAAAGAAAGAAAGAAGTTCCTTGACATTAGATTTTAACCAATTTAAAAACTAAGTATAAAAATCAACATTCTCTAAAAACCCACGTTCTGGCCCTACAACAAGCCTGAGAAGTCTTGGAGACTGGAGAGGGCTTGCTCTCTCTTCTGGATTAGGTGGAGCAAGTTAGTGTGGTGACATTATGTTATCACGTGGCCTGAGGCAGCGGGGGGCAGGGAGGCATAAAAGCCCTCTCTGCCTCTACAAGGGCCAAGTTTTCTTGGTTTGCTCAACTTGCTCACAGACTCTAGGAGCCAGTACAAATTTTGGGTAGTTGCTTCAGGGCTGGATAGGAATTTTTAGCCTTGGCTACCTGACTGATATATTCAACAAAAAGTGGCTGGAATTTTTTGCCTGTCCTTTGGGGGCTTATAGCCAGACTGAAGGGTGGCCATGTTTTGAACACCTTGTCATGCAGGTTAGTAGAAAAGTATAGTCTGGGATGGTGAGCATTATCTAGAGTGGTAGGATCTAGTGATGGCTTCTTTGACAAGGACCTCATGATTGCTTTCTTTAGAGGGACTGGACCACAACCATTTATCAAGGAGGTATTCAAAACCTTCACCGCCTGATTGGCCACTTTATTAAAGTCATCCCAATGGCTCCCAACATCTCCATGATGAAAGGGATCCCACAGGGTTCTCAGGACCTTTGTGGGGAGGAATTGTGTGACATCAATTCATTATGCTGACCCTTTCCAGGGTTTGCTTTGTGTATAAAGTATTCAGAAATGGGTTGGCTTTCCCTTTTCCTAGGGCTGTTCTAGGATTGTGGGGCTTGACCACAGCTATGCAGACTCCCAGGGGGCAAAGTGCATAATCACACTCCTGACCACTGGCTCCTATCCAGCCATTGAAGTATAGATTGTCACAATTCTATTAGACAGTGAGAAGGGAAGACAAATTAGTAATTTACACTTGGGTCAACATAAGCTTCCCATCATACACTCAAAAGCAAAGCATGGAAAACGGATGGGATTGAAAGATTGAATGCATGTAAGTTAGGTAATTTTGTGTCTTAATGCTTACTTTTATTCCTACTTTTCTACCAGCAGCCTTTAAACCCCCTGATGCTTCTGATTTATGCTACACCTCTCCCTTTACATCTCCTGCTTGGAATGAATATCTTTCGTCTTCTTTTCCCAGTCTAGTGAAGATCTATGAATCCTGGAAATTCATGAACTCTTGGGAAGTTATATCCATTTGCAATGCAAAAAAATAGATTCATGTGTATCTAAACCTTGGGCAACTTTATGAGGCTATTATACAGCAAGTTTGAATTGTATTGCTATATATCTATCTATAATTACTTGCTAAGTCATTGCTCATGCCTACTGTTTGGAGAATGTGAAAAGGGATAAGCAGGAGAAGAAAATCTTCATTTTATCCACTGAGGTTGCACTAGGGAGAAATGAGGAGAATTATGCTGTTTATAATTTTTGGATTGTTTTTTTATTTTTGGATGATTCTGGGTTTATGTTGTTGCAAATGAATTTATAGTAAGTGTGTTGCAACATCACAGGGGACATCTCTACTCACTACAGCACTTCAGAGAGATTCACACTGCCCGTTTGTCATCCATACTCTGTACAACCACAATACCTTCAGCCACCTATATTCTGGTGCTGCCGGTTCTGGCATGTTACCAGAAACAACCTCCAAAACTTTTCCAGTGAAGTTGCCTCTATTAATAGTGCCTTCCAGCCAGGGACACCTTGACCATGCTGGTTTTGTTTAAAATACCCATAAAACATCCAACTCTGGGTTTATTTAGTACATTGAAGTTATATGAAAAGAACCACCTTGATGAAACTACTGCTTAAATCTTCTGCCTAGCCTGCCGGCATGTGGGGGTAATGACTTGTTTGACTGCTATGTAAGACTTATTAAAAGTAATTAAAAAATAATGAGGGGAATAGTTTCTTTAGGACAAAATGAAAGGAATTAATTTTGAAACAAGTAGAGAGTGAGAAGAAGTATGAAAAAACATGAAAGCCAACAAAAAAAAGTGTGTGTGTGTATGTGTGTGTTTTCTCGATGTATTAAAAGGAGGCCCCTCTTCTGTATCTTACTGGTGGGAGCAATATACTGTGGGAAGATGGAAGAGGACAATCCCTGCCATCTCATATTCTGTCTGTAAAATCACCTCCTCTTGAAGGCCTGCTTGGCACACATTTTGAACCAATTCTGGTGCCAAGTCAGAACTAGGCTGATACTGAAATAGAAACAGCTTTGAAGCCCTCGTGATCATAATTTGACCGGGCTTTTCTGTAGACAGTGCACAGTTTAAAATGGTTGTAAGGTTCCCCTTGACATTTAGTCCAGTCGTGTCCGACTCTAGGGCGCGGTGCTCATCCCCATCTCCAAGCCGTAGAGCCAGCGTTTGTCCGTAGACAGTTTCCGTGGTCACGTGGCCAGCGCGACTAGACACGGAACGCCGTTACCTTCCCACCGTGGTGGTACCTATTTATCTACTTGCATTTTTACATGCTTTCGAACTGCTAGGTTGGCAGGAGCTGGGACAAGCGACGGGAGCTCACTCCGTTGCGTGGATTCGATCTTACGACGTCTGGTCTTCTGACCTTGCAGCACAGAGGCTTCTGTGGTTTAACCCACAGCGCCACCACATCCCCTGAAATTGGTTGTAAATGGTTCTAAAGTTTGTTTAGTTTGCTTTGCCTTTTTCAGTGGTGCTTTACCGCTTGTACTCTGCTCTGAGACAACTGGCTGTAAGATGGAACATCATACATACATACATACATACATACATACATACATACATACATACATACATACATACATACATACATACATACATATTATGGACATGTCAAATTACACCCTCCTTTCAAACAGGAGTTAATGTAAGATCTAATATGGTCCTTGACAAATGCATAATAATAGACAATGTTCTGGAGTTGGACCACAGCAAGAACAATGATCAGCAAGTGTGTGTGTAAAACACTGCAAATCCATGTGTGAGTTCCTTTTGACGTACATGCCTGGTTAGTTGCAAGGTGGGATGAATCACCAGGCTTATAACAATAGGATGAAATGCTTAATTTGATTTGGGGCACCTGTCCTTTAAACTCCATTAACTTTGCTTGTTTTAGATCTTTCTTGATTTTGATATCTGGTTTCACCCACTCAATCTACATGCCTCCTTAATGTTCCTTCAAAAAATTTTGGTTCAGGTTCTAAAATAAGAATCTTTATTGGGACTGCTGTGCCAGCACATCTCTCTCTCATTTATAATAGCCCCAGCTTCTGTTATACTGAGTGACTTCTAAATGTTCCTCATATCCTTGTCAGCAAAGATCTTCTGGTTTCTCCTATGCAAAATGAAAGGCATTCAGCTCCATCAATTTTCTATACAAATAATTTCACCCCTCTCCCCCCATACAGATCTGGCAGATTGTTTCATTTTTTAATCCTTGTTTGCTGATTGCTGTTTCTCATCTTTCCCAGGAGGCTGGAGAGATGATCAGTGCATCAACAACTAATCAGTTCAATATACGAGGTATGTTACTTGGTTGACCATATAAAGAACAGCTGAGAGTTGATGGATGGACAGGAAAAAAGGTCTGCCAGAGCCTGACTGATAGCCTAGACATATATATCTACATGGTATTTTACTACTACTGTAGTTTTCTCTCCTATATTACACAGTTATAGCAGTTTGATATTATTTTAACTGTCATGGCTTCATCCTATGAAATCTTGGAATCTGTAGTTTGGTGAGGATCTTTGAATTGCTTGTTTGATTAAGGAAAGACGACTAAAAACTCTCTAGCAGAGAATTTAGTGGGGGTTTTTTTCCTTCTTGATTTTTAACTTCCCTCCTTTCATTTTAACAAAAAATGTACTGTAATAAAAGTATTTAGAGAAGCAAGGTAAGAATATGATATCTGGATGAGATGGGTAACTGGTTGAAATTGGTAATTTGTTTTTGAAAAGCTAACAAATTATCAATAAAAATTATATGTATTGCATAGAGATAGGCCAATCAGATTATCTCTAAACTGTCACCTTCATATGTGTTTATCCTTAATCACATTCTATCCCAATTCTGGATTTGTTCCCTTGTGTTACTATGCATGAAAAATTTAATACAAATCACTTTTAATTTTAATATCTAGAAGCCATGCTTTGTTGCAGAAACTATACAAAACTAGGCCTACAGGATAGGTATTTTATGATATTGTAAACAGTGGCCAATTTCTCAGTGAATTGAATTGTACAAGGTTCGTAAGAATAAAAAAAATTGTTGGAACAAAATTTGTCCCAATGAACGTATTGCATTTGTGGTGATGGTGGTCCTTTTTAAAAAAAAAAAATCAAAGACAATGTAAAGCACTGGACTTCCATGCTATTTTGTGGTTGAAATATGATGCAGAGGAGCTTGCATGAGTGCCAGGATGTCAGATTCTTTTCCACTTTGTCAAAAAACAGCTGTGATCTGACGCCCTACATCTGCTAAACAACCTAAAGGTATTGAAGTCTCTTGTTGGTGAAGATCAGGACATGCTGAAAGAAGCAAAGTTCACTGGAGAATAAAACCATGTGCACTCATCAACAATAGGAAGATGTTTTTACAGATTTCCACATTGTTTTGCAATGGTGTGGGTGGGACAGGAAATAAGAACCTAGATTACTGCTGTTTCATAATAGGTTCTGTTGATGGAAGAAGTGAGTTCCCACTGATAAGAAGGGATGGGGAAAAACTGCAACTCCGTCTATTTAGCCATACCTGTTTCTATGTTCTGTGTTTTGTAGCAGAAATCAGTTGAAACAAAAATGCAATTTAGAGAAAACTTTAAGGGTAGAGTTTGAGAGTGATCACTGCACATCTGAGGATAGACAACTGGTACTATTGGTGAAAGCTTCTCAAAATCATGCTGAGTATAAGCACAGCTCAGAAGCCTGTTCAAGGGATGAGCTGCAGTTATTGATAAATGAGTGACAGGGATGAAGACACAGAGCACACAAAGACATTCTAGAGCACCAGGGCCTAAAAAGGATGCTAGAAGCATTCAAACTTCTCATAGAAATAATTCTTTATTAGAGATGGGTATGAACTGAACCGTGAACCAGAAAAAAAATGACGAACCGGACTGGTTCGTTGTTCGGTTTCTGACCTGGTTTGGGATCCTGTTTTGCCGAAGCAAAACAAAATGCCGAACTTTTCCCCTGCCTGCCCCCTTCCCACTGTCCCCGTTGCCTCCCTAACTTCTCCTTCCTCCTCCTCCTCATTCTCTGCCACTTCTGCTGCAATCCTCAGAGGCAGCAGGCCTGGCTTCCCTTCCTGGCTTCCTGGCGCCAGTCACTGCCTCTGAGCAGGCACCTACCACCCAGCCGATTGGCGGGTGCAGGCCTAGAGGCAGCTGCTGGCTCCTGGAAGGGAAGCCGGGCCCACTGCCTCTGAGGCAGGTGACAGAGGAGGAGGCAGTAGTGGGAGCAGGTAGGAAGCTGATGGGGACAGTGAGAAAGGAGTGGTCGGGTAGCCAGCAGAGGAAGTGGAGATGCAGGCAGGAGCAGGTAGGTGCCCCCCCCCCCAAGGCATGGACCAGAAAAACAAACCATGAATGAGTTTGTTTTTCTGGGGGGAGGGGGTCATGGTGGTTTCTGGTGCATGGCTAACTATGCACCACAAATCATCATGAACCACTGGTTTTCCGGTTCATGCCCCTCTCTGTTCTTTACCACATAATCTTTGAAACTAATAGAAATGCTCAGTGTGCATGGAGAATGGAGAAAAAGAAAGCTTATTCACGTAGAAGTTCCTTGATATCATTGAGTTGAAGGCACATGTTGGTTTGCTGTTCCTTGTGAGGTTGCATCATGGAAAACATGAAGCCCTATAGGAGCTATGACACCCAGCCTCACAAAGATTGTCCTTCAGAGCAATGAGTCTGAAGAAATTTTGTAAACTCACAAGGTGATTGAGGTTGGACAGCAAGGAAACAAGGGTGATACTGTCAAACTCGTTGCCTTATCAGGACACATGAATTATGCTTCTTGAGCAGATATGGAAGTGCTGTATACTAGGGGCAGTTCTAAGCATAAAGGAATAGCTGGCTGAATTCAGAGGTAAATGTGCATTTTGCCAGTATACACAAAGTAAACCAGGAAAATACAGTATAAAGATATGATGGTGGTGCAGTGCTAAGACATTATACCCTCTGAAGAAAGATGTCTACTTGAGCACACTGCCTGATATATCACAGGAAGCCCAAATTGTTTATGGGGTTGTGACTAAAATATGCTTTAATTGTATTTCCACATTGGATGAAATGTGGTGGGAGATTATTTTTTCACCACTTTAAAAGTGACACAGGACATCCTAACCAAACACCTGACATCATTTGATAGAATAAACCATAGTAAGGCAGAGGATAAGAAAATAGTGCACCACATAACATGTCCTTCCATGGACCGCAGCAGAAGCAAAATGAAATATTCTGTGTAGCTGGCGCAAGAATGCTCCTTCATTGTGGGACATGTTCTTTAGCAAAGTATACTGTTACCAAGGTAAAAAATTGTCCCATGATACCATTAATAGTCAACTTGCAAATAAATAAAAGCAGCAAAGTTCCTTCTCTCTCTTCAATGGATACCTTATATGGTGAGTATTGTTACTGTATTGAAATAATGACAGCAGTACTGTTAACACAGAAAAAATGTGTCCATAAAAAAGGATGGTAGAGACACAAAACAAAAACTCCAACTATATATTTATTATTTATTTATTTAAAATATTTTAGCCCGCCTTTCTCCTTGAAAAGGACCCAAGGCAGCTTACAACATTAGAGGACAATATTTAAAGCTGAAAACAATGACTACACAATGGTGGTTAACAACATTAAAAAATAATATTTAAAGCTAAGAACAATTATAAAGAAACATCTTACATCATTCAAAGGCAATATTAAAGCTAAGAACAATAAGTATAACATATCTTTTAAAATGCCTGAGAAATAGAAAACACAAAAAAGGAAAACACAAGTAGTACTAAAAATCTAGTAAAAGCAGTAATGCATAACAATCCATCTAAAAATCACACAGCAGGTAGTTAGTTACTGCCGGAAGGCTTGCCTGAAGAGAAAGGTCTTTGCCTGCTTGCAGAAGGAAAGCAAAGATGGGGCCTGTCTGGCCTCCTGTGGGAGGGAGTTCCAAAGTCTGGGAGCAGCCACAGAGAAGGCTCTCTCCTGTGTCCCCACCAGATGCACCTGTGAAGGTGGCGGGATCGAGAGAAAGGCCTCTCCTGATACCCGAACCAGCTCATAATGGGAGATACGGTCTTTGAGTTAGCTTGGACCCAGGCCATTTAGGGATTTATAGGTTAAAACTAGCACTTTTAATTGTGCCAACTGATCAGCAGCCAGTAGAGCTGCTGTAACAGGGGGTTATGTAAACACGTTTTGTTTTGCTTTGGCAAAATGGGATGTTCGCCTGTGAATATTGTCCAATACCAGTGATTGCACCTGCAAATACTCCTGTGGACTGGTCATGTTTGTGCTATACAATACATTAGAATTCCCATGAGGTCAGAGACTACACCAGAAGTTATTCAAAGCAACTTTCCCACTTCTGGATGAGGGCTAAATCATTTTCTTAAATATTTATATTTTTCTAATCACACCTCTTCAGATACCAACTGGAATATTTTGAAATGTCTTTCAAGCCTACAACTGTGTAGGAAGACTCTGATATGCAGAAGCTGTTGGGTATAAGAGCTCCAATAAGCATATTAATTTGGGGGTACAGATTATGTTGCCAATATCAACATTCATAAAAAGGAAATTCCTCAAGCAGCCTTAATGTTGGATATCGTATTGAAACTAAAAGTTTGTGTTTTTCAAGTTCAACTCCTGGAATTCTTGAAGTCCAAATAACACATCTGCACGTTTCTGATTGAAACAGCTGTTTGTGTAAGTATATATACACAGAATAATAGTCAGAACAGATGGTGGCTCCCTGTAAACAGTCCATAGCATATTTTGCAGACAAAATTGGTAAGATTAAATTTGGACCTAGGTATTGGAGTGTACAGGCTGATAGAACAGTGGCAACTACTTGGCTTGCTATCCTCAATACGTTTCAGCTTGTGGATCTTGAAAATGTGGACAGATTGCAACACCTGTCTACTCAACTCTAAGGTGCTGTCTTTCTCAGACAGAAACAGAAGGGAACAAAAAACAGTGTAATTTCTCAGTGTGAGGTTTGTTTTGTTTGTTTTTCCTGAGAAACATTGCAGAAAATCTGGCAGATTTCTCAGCGATTTTGTGGCCATTTTCTTCTGTCCAAACTGCACAGAAATATCAACTTGTGAAGGATTATTACAATTCTTGTGCAGAATGACAACTTCCCTGCCCAGGATCAAGTGCTGCAATATTTGGCCATTTGGGCAGTATGACAGACGGACACCACAGGGAAGAGCTTGTGACAGGACTGAAGTGAGGGTCTCGTTTTTGTTAGAAGCTGGGAAACCTTGCTAGTGCAGGATAAGGTCTCGTTGGCACACTAGCAAGATATTTTCAGCTTCTAACAAATGCAGGACGTTGGTCTTCAATCCCCTAGACTTAAGAAAATCACTGAGAGTGAGAAATTACTTTTCACATTTAGAGCAACTCTTGCCCTTCCTAGTGCATTAAATCAGTGAAGATGGATTTCCTGCCATGCTTAAAAGAGGTGATTAATTCCTCTTAACAGGAAGGGCTTGACCCCCTCCTGTTTAACAGAAGCAGCAATAAGAAGATTATTAAAGAAACATGCCTTTAATTCAGGAATAGAGATGGGCATGAACCACAAAAATGGTGGTTCATGGTTACACATGAACCACAAACCATGAACCATCCAAACCTTTTTTTAAAAATGAATCACCAAAGTCAGTTTCATGACGTCTTGACTATTGCAATGTGCCCTATAGGGGCTACCTCAAAGAATGTTCAGCAGCTTCATCTGATGCAATATGTAAAAAATAAGCCACAAGCTGGTGCATGTTGTTCAGATTGACTGGTTGTCAACTGCTTTCCAGGAAAAAAGAAAACACCTAAAAAAAACCTTTAAAGATCTAAATGTCTTAGGACTCATTATTTAAGGAACAACCTGTTTCATAGAGAATATGTCTGCTGGATGTTCAACTCTTCAGGAGAGCACCACTTGAGAGCACCATCATCTAAGAAGACCTGCTTGATGAGCAGATAAGAGAAGATTTTTTCAGATGTTTGCAGCCGGATTGTGGAGTACTCTGATGTTAAGTTGCAATCAGTTCCCAGTCTCCCTGCTTTTAGGAAGGGGACTTTTCCAAACTGGCTTTTCAAACTGGTTTAATATTTATCATTATGATTTTAACAGTTTGATCTTAACCCATTCTCCTATCAACCACAGTCTCCTATCAGCACTATGTTTTAGGGGGAAAGCAGAATGCAAATACAATAAATAATACTAAAAGTGTTGTGTGAGGGCCAGCATGGTGCAGTGGTTGGACCAGGGGTGGGCAAAGTTTGGCCCTCTTGATGTTGTTTGACTGAGCCAATGGTGAAGAATGGTGGCAGGCTCCAGTCCAACAACATACAAAGGGCCATCCTTCGCTCACCCCAGATTAGGTTGTTAGAATTTGGGAAATTCAGGTTTAAGTAATGAAATGGAGCCATTAAACACCATCATTGGACCAATCTCTCTTTCACAGATTGATCTACATCACTGCTTTGTTGCAAAGATAAAGTGATTAGAAGAAAGGTGCTATATAAATACTATTTTGTGATGTGATGTGCCCTCTGGTTGCACCTGGTGTCCTTAATAGGGTTTTCAAGGTCTGCAAGATGTTTAACGGGTGATTTTACCACCACCACTCCCCTAGTATGTTTCTCTGGTCAAGTGGGGATTTGGACCCAGATTTCCTGGATTCCAGTTCGTCACTCTATCCACTACACAACACTGGCTCTCCTAAATGTAGTGTGTGTTTGTCTCTGTGTGCAAATTCTTCAAATGGAAATAGACTTGATGCTCCATAAGGTCCCTTTCAACTCTGCAGTTCTAAGATCTAAGACTTAACTATAGCACCTTATCTGTATGGAAATGCAATAAATTTTTCAATAGTAACCTTTGTATCTTTTTGAACCTCAGTATATTCAAACACACACAACGAGGCAACTGCAGGAGGGCAAGTTACATCTCAGTGTGTGTCTTCAGTTTTCACTAGATATGAAAAGCTCTTTACCTTGTATTCATTGCGGAGTATAGAAGCTCTGAAGCCTTTGATTTCAGTAAACAGCCATTTATTAGAAGTGTGAAAAAGACAGCCACTCAAAAGCAGAACTCAGCGAAAATTTCAGTCTAGAGAAGCTGGATCAGTCAATCACTGCCTTGAATTTCTCATCATCCACATAACACCACCTTTTCAACACTTCAAAGGTAAAATGCTGATGTAAGTAAGATATAAAGTCATTTACAAGATAAGGGTGCACATTAATGTAGCTAAACAGAAAGATGTGTCGTGATAGAGAATTCACAGCTCCAAATTTACATTCCCACTCATCACCTTGGATACATTATTCATGGATTTTACAAGTACAAGCTTTCTACCCTCCTTTACTAAATAAATATCTGTCATTGCAAACAGTCAGATCCTGGGTGCTATGCACCTTTCAGTGAGCGTGCACACACCAGAGCAGTTAGTGCAAGTTAGTTATTCCTTTCTAACTATAAGTAACTACCTATAATGACATTTAGGGATGTGAATCTCACAGGCTGTATTTCTTGGAGAGAGGATATGGCGGGGAGCGTGGAAAATCAGCTTTTCCTTCAGAGCAAGATTTCCCTGTACAAGATCTCAATTCCCTCACCGCCCTACATATCTCACAGGCAATATTCTGGGATTTCTCCGAAGTTTTGTAATCACCACCACCACCACCCCAGATAGTAGTGCCATGCTGCAAAAGATTATTAGAATTTCTGCACAGAATGGTATCTTTCCAATGCAGGATTCACCTACAAAGGGCAGAGGAAACACAAAGCTGAAAAGGATTTTTAGAAGGTCTGCAGAGATCCTGTGTAGGATTTACCAGGAAGAGCATTAAGCTGCACAGAATTTGGAAGCATCCTGTGCAGAATATTGGGCAAAAGCTAAAAATAAATATATATTTATATTTATAGATATATAAATATATAGATGAAAATGAAAAATAAAGTCTTATTTTCACAGGAAGCTGGGAAGCCTTGCCGATGCAGGGGAAAGTTACAGCAAAAATCTTGGCATAGTGAGACTCAAAAAATCACAGGGATTGATTCTAATTCTACTACTCGGTGTAAGAGGTAAAAGCATAAGAACAGCCCTGCTGGGTGTAGCCCAGGGATGGTCCATACATTTTGCTGTGCAAAAAACGAGCAGGACAACTCTAAAAAGGGGGTGGGATAGATTCCTCCAAGTCAAAACAGATGTGCCCTCAGTTGAACTCTGTCTGTCAGTCAGTCAGAGCCTTTATTGTCACACACACACATACACACACAATCACATATACAAGATAACAAACAATCAACTGAATCTACAAATCTACAAATTCATTGTCTCCAAGTCTGTAGTTCCTCACTATCTGGTTCGAAAAGGCCGCCACGTCTCCACTATAACTGACTCTCCTGTTGACAGAATATGCCTCAGGGTGTCACACTCCAAACACCCCGTCTTCTTTAACAAAAACAGATCTAAATATTTTCTGCAGAGATCCACATAGATAATTCATGTGAGAGAGTGACTGCACTCGACCCAGCTCACAGGAGCAGCACCTCTTGCTGTATGGAGTCCCATTGAAACTCAGATAATCACCTGGCAGGTATACTTTGATTGTATTCCTGCATTGAGCAGAGGGTTGGACTTGATGGCCTTGTAGGACCCTTCAAACTTCACTTTTCTATGAGTCTATGAATCTCCTATACAGCACTGCCGATGGACTGGTGTTGCATCTAGCAAGGGTAAAGGCCCTGCATTCCAGAGGGCATTTTAGCAGGTAAAGATACCGTGCTGGTTGGCCAACGTTGATGGGAATCTGTAGGCTCATTGGCAAACAGGTCTGTATGTCCAATAGCCTACATTTTATCATTCAATATGCTTCCAACTGGGATATTGCACCCAAAGAGTCTATCGCAAGGCCCATTGATCTAATTTTCTAATTTTAAATACAGTGGATCGAGCAGAGATGTCCCGCGCTCCGTCCTGCCCGGTGAGATTTGAATGCTTTCAGCCTGTGACCCCAGATATGGTGGACAAAGCGCTCGATCGCTGTCGGGCCACCACCTCCTCCCTTGACCCTTGCCCGGCCTGGCTAATCAAAGCAGCCAGGCCTATAACAACGGAATGGGCCACAGAAATAATTAATGGGTCTCTCCAGGAGGGCAAGGTTCCCCTTGCTCTCAAGGAGACACTCATTAGGCCCATTAGGAAGAAACCAAATTTGGCGGCGGACGATATTGGCAATTATAGGCCCGTCGCCAATGTTTCTTTCCTTAGCAAAGTGGTGGAGAGGGTGGTGGCTGATCAGCTTCAGGCTCTTCTGGATGAAACCAATGACCTGGATCCATTCCAGTCGGGCTTCAGGCCGCGTCATGGCACAGAAACGGCACTGGTCGCACTGTTGGATGACCTGTTGAGGGAGGCTGACCGGGGCAAAATGTCCTTGTTGGTCCTCCTCGATATCTCAGCCGCCTTTGATACCGTCGACCACGGTATCCTCCTGGGGAGGCTCTCCGAGCTAGGAATCGGTGGCCTGGAACTTGCCTGGCTCCGATCCCACTTGGAGGACCGTCCCCAGAGAGTACAGCTTGGGGAGAGTGTTTCGGCCCCGTGGAGTCTCAATTGTGGGGTTCCGCAGGGGTCGATCCTCTCCCCAATGCTGTTTAACATCTATATGAGGCCGCTGGGAGGGGTCATCAGGGGGTGTGGGGCTTCGTGCCATCAGTATGCTGATGACACCCAGCTCTACATCTCCTTTTCACCTACCTCAGTGGATGCCATTTCGTCCCTTGAGCGCTGTCTGGAGGCCGTGCTGCAATGGATGCAGCTGAATGGGTTGAGGTTGAACTCGGACAAGACGGAGGTCTTGAGGGTGGGTGGCCCCTCCGTTGGCGGTTTGGGAAACTCCCTCTCTTTTGGGGGGGCGACTCTCACCGCAAAGAGTGAGGTGCGCAGTTTGGGGATACATCTGGACCCGGCGCTTACCATGGAAACCCAGGTGGTGTCCGGGGCCCGCTCTGCCTATTTCCATCTATGGCGGATTGCCCAGCTGCGACCCTATCTTGATGGTGGGGCCTCACCACTCTTGTCCATGCGCTTGTAATCTCGAGATTAGATCATTGTAATGCGATCTACGTGGGGCTACCTTTGAGATTGTTGCGGAAGCTTCAAATGGTGCAGAATGCGGCGGCCAGACTCCTTAGTGGGGTGAGAAAATACCAACATATCTCTCCCACTCTGGCTGCCTTGCATTTGCTGCCCATTCGCTTCCGCATTGATTTCAAAGTGTTGATGATGACGTATAAAGCCCTAAACGGTTTAGGACCTCGATACCTGGCAGATCGCCTTCCCCCACCTAGTTCTACCCGAATCACCCGTCATAGCCAGGAGGGATGGCTGAGGGGCCTAACGCCGAGAGAGGCCCGGAAAGAAAGAACAAGAAACCGGGCCTTCTCGGCAGTGGCCCCTCGGCTTTGGAATAACCTTCCATCAGAGATCCGCCTGGCTCCCTCGCTGGGTGTTTTTAAGAGCCAATTAAAAACTTGGCTCTTCAGGCAGGCCTTCCCTCCTGTCAATATTTGATTTTATTTTATTATAATTTCTGTTTTTTCTCCATCTTGAGTATTATTAATATTAATATTATTGTTTTGAACTGTTTTATTTTAATTTTAATTGTTCAAGTTGTTTTATATTTAATGTTTATGGAACCCGCCCTGAGTAGACTCTGTCTAAAAGGGCAGGATAAAAATCGAATAAATAAATAAATAAAATAAAATAATTTTCTATGAACCTATGAGGGCAGTCATGTCCTCTAGAAATCGAGTTGATGTCATAAACCCACCAAATTTAATTTAATTTAATTTAAAACTTTCCTCTCCTTTAGGTTCCGTGGCTCCCTCGGGCTCCCATTTGCTCTGGAGAAGTCTTTGGGAGCCTTGGAAAAGAAAAGCATTGCTCTCGGATCAATTGGAGTGGCCCCAGCAGCTATTTTTATCCATTAAAGGCTTTGCTCCTGTGTTGAGTCTCCCAAATGCTTCCCCAGGGAGCCTCAGAACCTGAAAGGGGAATAGGAAGCTTTAAATTACATTGAATTAAATATTACCATTGTGAGCTAATAGCATCATCCTAGTTGTGTGGTATAATGTTACACCAAAGGAATTTCAGCCATTGTGACAGAAATCACACTTTTGTTTGGAAGTTTGTACGTTTGCAAGAATTGTAGTACACTTTGGAGAAAACAAAATGCCCACAAATATATCTTTAAAAAACAAATGAATAATAAAGAAAACGTTTTTCTAAAAGAAATCTGTCAACACACTTTTGTTGATGGAAGAAAGATAAGTTAATAGGCACACAGTAGAAAGAATGTATACAGAAAATTATTATAAATTTCTACGTGGAAAGTTTAAAGAAGTCTCAAAGTATAGTATGGGAATGCAAGTAAGATTTGGAAAATACAACAAAATTGAAACCGAGAGTTTTCTACTCTTCTAAGTTGAACACACTTGTGAATGAGCACATGCAAAATTGACAGTGACTATAAAGGATTGATCCACCACAGATATATTATTTTTCTCCCACAGAATTTTCAATGTATTTTTGCTTGTGCAGTAAGCAATTTTCATCTACTATAATGACGAAACTGTTTGTGTCCACCATATCTCCAATACCACAAAATCATGAGGATGTGTATCTTGTGGTTATCTTATTTTTTTAAAAAATGGCATTTTTTCCCCCAAACAAGAATAGCTGTGTGACCTATAAATCAAACTTTGGGGCACGATCTACCACAAAAGGAACAAACGCCTGCACAAGAATGAAACCTTCACTAAATCTTCACTGAAGGTGATGTTGCCTTCCCACCAATAGGGATGGATGATCATCAACATCGCTTCATTTGACTTTTTAATTTTCTTCTTTATTGACATAAAGGCTGCTATATTGCAGGCCTGTGTGTCTCATTCAAAGCAATGGACACCTTTTCCACGGGTTTTACCCAGGTTTTTTGGCTATAGTGAGAGACTATAAACATTTTTCTTTCTACACTGAATTTGCAATTTTCACCCTAGAATTCAAGTTGTCTACAAAAATGATAACACAAGAAGAAGCACATAAAATCACCACCCTCTGTGACTTTGTACTCATATATAACTAGTTCACCTTTGACAATAAAACCTATCTCCAGATCAATGGGACTGTGATGGGTGCCTGCATGGCCCCCACAATATGCAAACATATTCATGGCTGACCTAGAACAACACTTTCTTAACTGTTGCACTCCAAAAAAAAATCACTTCTCTATTTGAGGTACATTGATGACATTTTTCTGATCTGGGCCCATAGGAAGGAAACTCTAGAGAAATTCAACCAGGATTTCAATAACTTTCATCCAAATGTTAAACTCATCCTGGAATAATTTACACTACAGGTACATTTTGTAGACACCACTGTAAAACTACAAAATGGACACCTTAGCACCACACTACACTGAAAACCCACCGATCAATGCACCTACTTGCATGCTTCCATCTTCCATCTTGAACACACAACAAAATCCATTGTTTATAGTCAAGCCTTCAGATACAATCACATTGGCTTGGGCCCACAAGATAGAGGCTCCAAACTCAAGGAGCTACAAAATGCATTCCTTCGACTACAATACCCACCCAATTTGATTAAGGAACAAATTAACAAAGCAAGATGGATACCCAGAGTAATCTACTGGAGAACAAACCCAGAAGAGTAAATGACTGAACACCACTAGTCGTCACTTTTAGTCCACACCTGAGACCACTCACACACATAAGTTTGTGACCACTCACACACACACCAACCCATCCTCAACAAAAACGCTTCACTCTCCAAAGCCTTTGGTGGCAGGCCTGTACATGCTTATAGACAATACCCCAATCTCCAACAACTACTGACACAAAATGAACCACATAACATTGATGTAAGGAAATGGAAGGAAACTGGGAATTGTAGTCATACAAAAATGGAGGCTGTTAAGTTCTGTGTAAGATTAATTTAAAAGAGATGTTTTTCAGGAGCTTGTTGTACAGAGTTGTTTGCCTAATTCACAAGGTCGGACAGTCCAGGAAAAGAAGACGAACCAACAGACTGCTAAATTAAACAGATAAGACACCTGGAGCCTGGATCATGATAATTTGGGGTGGTGATCAGAGTGTTCTGAATTACGCCTACTTGAACTTAATTGGTTGACAGCTTGAAAGAGTAATTAGGAAGGAGGTCCAAAAGATATGTAAAATGAGAGGGTTTGTGTATGTGAAAAGGTTGGTCCGTGAATGCTGTGGAATGTGAGACACAGAGGTTTGTTTTTCTTTTCAAGAAGAAGGAGGGGGGAATAGCCCATCTTCCAAGATGATTGCCTAACCTAGACTTAGCTGTTTATTATTTTAATTAAAAATTGTAAGTTTATTTAACCATTGTAGCTGTCTGAAAATGCCTAATGCTTAAGCTTTAAAGCTACAACTGTAATCTAATGAATTTACTTTATTTTCTTAATAAAACAAATATAAAACTTCAACAGAGGACTAGTCTCTTGATACAGCAGGACTATAACTAAGTCCAGTGTGGATGAAAGAAGGTTAATAGTGGCTACGGTAAATAGAGGTCCTACTGTTCTACTTTCGTACAAGGCTGGTGTGTATTCTAAGGAAACACATAGCCTAGGTTTTATTGCTTTGGAAGCAATCAAGGTTACTTTTAAGGTTCAGGCTTGTCTATGGGGCTTACTACGCACTTCTGAGGCCTAAAAGACCTACCTCATGAAATAAAAGTGGTAGTTTTGCACCCAGAGGGACTCCCTGACCACGATCATTATCTCTTTAGGGAGCCGGGATCGTTACAATTGACACAGAGATGGGGATGAAACCCTACTACAAACCCAGACGCCAGCTCTGCCCCCACATTTATTTTGGCAATATGATTACTGGACTTAAGAATATCACACTGTAGCGGTCACCCGTCATGAATATTCAGCAGAGTATTTGCATAAATCAATAGGGAGCTGTTGGGAGGCGGAGTCAGCTAGATAGAAGGGGGCTGTAGCAGAGTGTGTGTGAGAGAGAGTTTTGGGAGCAGAGAGAGAGAGAGAGTGGTTTGAAGAGAAAGGAAGATAGTTTGGGTTTGTGGCAGAGAGAGTTTAAGGAGTGAATAGTCAGAGGGTTATCTGTATTAGTTAAGATAGAAGAGGTTTAAGGAAAATACTGAATGCTTCATGTAACTTTAAGAATGTGCTTAAGAACTATTCCTAAAACAACTTGAACCCAATAATCCTGTTTTATTTCAAAGTTAAGTACTGAATGGATCTCAGTCTTTCATAGGAAACATAGCTGGTAAAACTGTGTTTGGTGAAACAAGCAGGGGCCACAGGGCAAACGTCACACACACAAAATATCAAAGGAACTTTAACATGGTTCTCTACCGATATTGTTTATGCCACCTTTGGCGAACAATGCCCATCTGCACTCTACATAGGACAAATGGTCACAAATCAGACATCAGGAATAGCAACACACAGGAACCTGTTTCACATAATTTTAATCCAGCAGGACACTCTACACACGATCTAAAAATAGGCCATTCTGGAAAAGAGAGACTACAGGATAAGAACCCAGAGAGAGAGACACAGCTGAGATAATATATACGCACAAACACTATAGACACTGATCTCATTGGACTCAATATAAGTCAAGACTTTATTGGGTGCTACTAAACATAAACACTGCAATAATTGTACTGTACCGTATCTCCCAGATATATTTTCCTTCTTAACAGATCCACCTTAAAAACTTCAAAGGTAAACAAAAGAGTCTTCACTCATTGCCATATTGCTCTTGTGGACATGCATTGCCTGGGCCAATTCACACATCATTGGAGCTGCTTACAAAACCTTCTGTAAAGAAAAGGTCATTAGCAACTGTCATTATAATTAACTTCCATGTTATTCTGCAATTTTGCCATTGTTATTCTTACATCCTTCAAATCACAAGTTTCAATGGAATATACCCATATATCAAAGAGGCTATCACCCCATTGTGATATACTCATTGACTTTCTTATCAACCAACCACGATCTCTGTATTTTGATGCGATGTATAAATATTTGCCATGTTAGATCTCTCCCTTATGTATGAGGAAGGTGCCACCACATTTCTGTGTTTTTTAAATAATTCTTCTTCTTCTTCTTCATTATTATTATTATTATTATTATTATTATTATTATTATTATTATGATGATGATGATGATGATGATTATGATTATGATTATTATTATTATTATTATTATTATTATTATTATTATTATGATTATTATATGTTTTGCTTCTCTCCCAATTCTTCAAATGTTGTACCATCTAAGTCTCAAAAAGAGTTCTAGGCAACTTGAATACTCATTACGTTTGAAACATTTAAGTGATCCAATAAATGTACTAATTAATTTTGGTTAATTAAAACCTGTTGGTGGCTTACAATATCATCTTAAGCCAATAAGTGTGCAACTAGAAGAGAGAGCTCAGGCAGGCCTGGGATATCCATTTATCTACAGGGTCTCTAGGTAGTTCCATATGGTTCTTTCCTTGCATTGACACAGTATTCTCCAGACATGAGGCAGAAAGAGAGGCTAGAGGGAGGAGGGGGGAGGAGGAGGAGAGAATGTTGCTGCCTAATGAGTGCTGCGTGAGAGTGAGCAGAGAGCAAGGCTGAATGGACACTAGGGTGCCAGGAGAGAAAATAAAAATTGCGGAGTAACGGAAAAAGGTAAGAGAGAACAGAAGAAAGATGAGAGAGGATGGAGGGGGGAGGTGGTTTCTAATTCTTGCAAATATATGTTCTGCTAGTTTTGAAATAAAATTGTTGAACAGCGTACATGACTGGACAATGGAATTATCTGTCAGGTCCACCCTTTCAGTGATAGCCCTCAGGCTACTGAAAAACATATTTGAACAACTTTAATGCATCTGAAAGAAGAAAACTTATATAAAGAGTTCTGTGTACCTTGATAAAATGTATTTGACCTGAGAAGTCCTCCAAGTAATGAGGGCTTTTGGAACTTTTGAACCTATGTGATAAATCTCTTTGGCTACTCCCTGCATCGTTACCATAAAACACTTGCCAGAAGTTCTGAAGCAGGACATTTTGAGTGGCCCTGCAAACAGTGTGTGCTACTTCAAGTGTGTAGCCATGGTCATACCTTTGAAGATTAATCCTTCTTAAAATTAGATGCAGTCCTGGACAACTCAGCTTTCTCCCTTTTTATATTCCTCTTTTGCTTCTGTGTTTCATCTGGTGAAAGTGGAAAAGAAATCTCTACTGTGAAAAAGGTTGTTTGAAAGAGGTCACTTCAGTTTCCTAAAGAGACAAAGGAAGCATAAAACATAATGAATTTTGCTTTAAATCCTTTCTGGAGAATGGGGAACCAAGAAATATGTCATCTGTAGGGTCATTTCACACAAATGAAGCATTCAGAAGGCAAATATTTGTTGTGTACGTTTCAGTTCTTGAAAAAAAATTGAAAATACAGAAAAGGTCACTGGTGACCTCCTTGTCTCCATCCACCGACTGAGGATGGAGACAAGGAGCAGCATAATTTGGTTACTTCCATGGCCCCCACTGTGGGCAAGGCACAGCTGTCCACACGTCCCCCATGTTATCCTTCCTCCTCACAGTTGGTACCTGGCTGCCATCTTATGAATCTGCCTGATTTTGAGGGAAAGCGCTGGTCCACCTCACCCAGTGTTGTCAGTTTGGCTGAGCAGCAGCTTTCCAGGGTTCCAGGCATGATTCTTTCTTAGTCCTAATGGACTCACATCCCCTGGTTGTCTCCTATTCCAATACATGCTGGGTGTGAACCTGCTTAGCTTCAGAAATAAGATGAGATAAGGGAGCAACAAGAGTGCAGATACAGAGCAGCGTCCACCTACCTCGGTGGGTATTTTTGGATGTAGAACGGAGTGGGCTCCAAAGAAGAAGAATGAATAGGAAGCAGTGTCATTAGTAAAGAGTAGAGAGATTATTATGTTTTCAGGACTTCCAGACACAAAATTGACACTGGCCCTCTGCCATGTGCCTAAAATTGGTCAGTGTTAGTGGATGTGGTTACCTAAACATTTATTGTATTTTATTTGCATTTCCTCCAAGGAACTAAAGCACCAGATGTGGTTCTGCACCTCCTTATTCTCTTCACAATAGCCTTGTGAGTCTGAGTAGACCAAAGCCCTATTCGGGCATTTTCAAAATGTAGAACCTTTTGTGATGAGTGAAGGGGAAGAGGGCAAAACCCCTCCATTACCTGTGCAGGCCTTGATCCCTCAGTCCTCTCACTTTTACACAGCACCAGTATGCCTGATCTGGGCTAGAAGAAGGGAGAACAACACGGGGTCCTCTGTTTACTGCTGGACTGCAAATCCCATCAGTACTCCTGAGTGTGGTCAAACAACATCCAGAGGGCTGCATTTGACATCCTCCACCTAGAGTGACTGGTGCACAGTCACCCTGTGAGCTTCATGGCATAGTAGGGATTTGACTATGGCCAAACATAACATGAGATAAGATTGCCCAGAGACAGCCAAGGAAGGAAAGAGTAAAACTTACTAGTGCTGTTCCAATTACCTTTCCCTTTGCAATAAATCATGCATGTGGTTTGATGTTTAAGGGATGGGGTTGCAGGGCAGACATCACATTGATTTGGGAGAAAGGAGCCAACTAATATTTTTATGGTGCAAAATCCATTTGGAAAGATGACTGCAGTGGAGACTGATGTACTTGGATCACTGAAATTTGCCATTGACTCCCCTCCCTTCCTTTTTTTTTTTTCATTAGCAAAGTAGGGGGGAAAGATCAGAGGCAAGTCAGGGAGAAATATTGGTCAGCAATAAAAGTCTACTTGATGGAAGGTTAGAATACAGGTTACATGAAAGGGGAGTCCTTTTTTATAAGGTTATAAAGGCTTTTATTATGGATCTACATTAGAAAATGACAGTGTAATTAGAGTCCCGAGCTGTCACAGAATAACATCTCAGCAAAACATGAGTGCAATAATTCAGGCTTTGCCTTTAAAAAAAAAAACATTAAAAAGGTGGGACCCAAAGGCTGAGGTGGTAGAGTTCTGTCCGGATGATATCATTTGGAAAACAGAGTACACTCATATGGTGTGACATTCCTTCTCACAAACAAATCGCCTTCTCTCTGGCATGCTAATTTGCTATATGTGTGGCTTTTTAACTGAGCATTGCATTCATACCATGACCTTTGAGCCTTAATTATTTGCTCCATCAATTTCTTTCTAGGAAGATGGCTGTCATGCCACACTGAAACCTTCTTGACATGTTTGTTTTCTATAAGCAGGAACTGACTGACTGACTGATTGACTGATTGATTGATTTTGTGTGCATATGTGTGTGTTTGGAACTTTCCCCCCAAACCTGAGGTGTCATTTTAAGTACCCACCACAGTGATCACCCAGGCTCACCAATCTCTTTTCTCTCCCTAAAGTGAGTACAAAGTACATAAAGCATCCTTCCAGAATATGCCCCCAAAACTATTTGAGCAAATAATAAATACTACTTGGTTTAGACAAATAATATTTAATGCTGCTCCATACTGTGGAGGTGGATGCGTACAGCAGAGAAGAAAACTGGTTTTGGCTGCAGCAGTGCAGAATCTGGCCCTTGTATCCCAGCCGATACGCCAATGTTAGACACTTCCACAATTCTGTCCTCCATCCCCTGTCTTGATCATCGAAAAAAGAGGATTATTAATGTCAGAAATAGCTGGTTATTTTCCCCTCCCCCCCCCCCCCCCGAGCTATGGGTCTGAACAATGGGATATGTACAAGGAGCCTCATGGCACAATGGTTAAAGTGCAGTACTGCCGTCAAAAATGCTGCTCATGACTTTCATTTGATCCCAACAGATTGAGGTAGCTGACTCAAGGAGGATTCAGCCTTCGATCCTTCCGAGGTCAGTAAACAGAATACTCAGATTGCTGGAGCTGGGGGCAATGTGTAGCCTGCATAATTAAATTGCAAACTGCCCACAGAGTGCTTTAAGCTCTATGGTGTGGTATAGAAGCAGAACACTTTGCTTTACTGTAGGGAAGGAGAAGCTATAACCCTCTACATGTGGCTGGAATCCTGTTCCACCAATCCCAGCTATCGATTTTAATAGTGAGGGATGACAGATAGCACAGTGCAGCAACATCTGGAGGGCCACAATGTGCCAAGACATATCTTGCATAAACAATGAAATCTGCAAGCCAAACTGGGTTTAGATGAGTACCTCAGTGGCTTTCTTTGAAAACTATCATGCATGAGCAGAGTTATAACCTGTTATAATTCTGTCTTGAACAAAATTACAACAGAAGCTGTTTCTAAAGGCTGGAAAGATGGATATGCCATTAGTTGGAGACAGTCTGAAATATCCCTCTCTTGGATCCAAATTAGAGATGACCATGGCAGTTCAATCAGATTACATCACCCGTATTCCTTCAACAGATGAATTTATCAATAGGTGGGTGTGGATAGTGTAGTGTTCCTGGGGAGGGAGTTAACCCACTTCAGCACCATGGCACCTTTTTTTTCTTTCTTTTTTGGCCTCATATGGAGATATACTAATATTCTCAGTCACCCACCTCACACAGGAAAGAACAGGGAGAGGACCAGCACAAAATAAGGATGGGAAAGAGTGTCACTGAATTTTACAGTTCTGATGAAAATAGTTATTTTCCTACTACCTGAGACTTGCTATAAGAAGAAATGTACCCCATATTTAAAAATGGATACATTAGACCATAACAAAACCCCCAAAAATCACACAAGCAGGTAAGGGGAAAATACCTCCATTAGAAGTTTGTAGATATAATCTGACCGAATTTGTATCCAAAGATTTGTTGTAGAAATTGGGACAGACCTGCCCAATGCTGGTTCGGAGGTGGGCTGAATAGATTTGGTCTTGGGTTTTATAAAGGGTGGGTTTTGTTTTTGGTTTGTTTGTTTGTTTGTATTTTTATATTTCTGTATTGGGGAGGATTTCTGAATGAGGAATGTAAAAGGTTATTATGACCAAGGATGGGGAGTATTAATGCAGCCCTATCAAGTTTTAACATAAGATGGACGTTCAGTGTATAGGTTACTCTCCCACCAGGTTTCTTCCTTCTCTCCCTCTGAGGCAGCTATGGATTCTCACTCAGTTCCGATTCCTTCATGAAGCCATTTTGGAATCTGAGCATTGCTGACCAGCTGATGCTCATCCCTGGACTCCCTGAAGCAAAAGCAGCTGATGGCATTGATTTTGGAACCTCCTACACCAGCTGGATACTGACACCCACCTGATAATCATTCCTGAATCCTTGGAGGGGACAGCTGCTGGAGAGACCATTACCCTTAGCCATCCCTCCAAACTTTCTCCTCCCCTCCTTACAGCCTGACTTAAACAATTTCCTCCCTAAGGTCCCTTTTACTTTCCTAAGCAGGGCCTTGGCATATATGTCAGACTGCTCCTCCTGAAAAATGACTACCTGTTCCACCTGTTCCTCTCAGACCTTGCTTCATAAGCGTGGCCACACCAAGAGAGGCCAGAAGAATGTCAACTAGGAATCAGGCCTTGTTGGTGGTGGCCCAGTCCCTATGGAATGCCCTTCCACTGAATGTACGCCAAGCCCCATCCCTCCTTACTTTCAGAAGCTTGTTAAGGCAGAACTATATATAGAGGCCTTTAAATATACTTCCTCTGTGATAGGAATTTGCCATTTTTAGTTTGGAGTTTAATTTGATGTTGCCATATGGTTTAGTTGTGTTTGTCGCTCTTTATACAATTCTGTTATTTGATACTGTTGTTGTGGGGTGATGATGCTGTTGTGAGTTTAATTTCCTTTGTGTTCACCAACCAGAGTAGTGAGTTTCCACTAAGTGGGGGAGTAGATAGATAGATAGATAGATAGATAGATAGATAGATAGATAGATAGATAGATAGATAGATAGATAGATAGATAGATAGATAGATAGATAGATAGATAGATAGATAGATAGATAGATAACAGGTGTGCTGTTTCTAAAGGCTGGATGGTTGCAGGCTGCAGCAGTTTGGTCTCAGTTTCTTCCTCTTGGGACAGTTGCCCTTTGCAGAAAAGGAGGGTGGCATAACACCATAGCATTCCACAGGATCATGGCATGTATGGCAAGGTGGCTTGCCTTTCTAGCTTTGAGACAAAGCAGTCAGATTCAGGTGAGATTCCTTTGCATATTTTGACAGGGGTGACGTAGTCAGTGTTTGCTGATCTTGCCAGCCAAGTCCAGAAATGAACAAACACACACACACACACACAGAGAGAGAGAGAGAGAGAGAGAGAGACCAACAAAAAGAAAAGGTAAGGTTATGTTAACTTCAGAGCAGTTATAGGAGGAAGATGGGCAGGGGGAAGTTAGACAATCTATGCAGCTGGGATGGTAAAAAAGAAATGTTGATGCACCTCTCTTCCTGTGCTGCTGTGATCTGCAGAAGCAGTTTAATTCACTTGACTTAAAATAAGATTCAAGAGGTGAGTGAAATCCAATGCACGTGTCAAAAACCTTTTCAATCCTGACTGGACAGAGACATTGAGGTCTCAGAAGGTTGTTGGTTTTGGTGCACTTGTCATTATAACCCACAGGTTTTCCAAGCATATGCCATATGCTGCTTGCTTCGCTTCACCAGCAGGGGTTTTGTTTATCTGGTATATAATAGTGAGTGGATATATATTCAAAGTTTCTATCAAAGAAAGAAAGAAAGAAAGAAAGAAAGAAAGAAAGAAAGAAAGAAAGAAAGAAAGAAAGAAAGAAAGAAAGAAAGAAAGAAAGAAAGAAAGAAAGAAAGAAAGAAAGAAAGAAAGAAAGATTGATTCTAGAATATGGCCAGTATAGTATAGATCATCCTTCCTTTGACATGCCTGGATGCAGAATGGCTGCTTGGATGAACAAGAACAAGAAATATGCAGAGCCCAGTGTGGTAGGTCTGAGCCTTCTCCAGGAGCTCTGCAATTGGAATTTTAAGGTAAGATTTGGACTTTCATTGGGGTTTCAGCTATGAATTTCATTGTGCCTCAGTTCTTCCTTCTTTTGACACAGCTCTTCTGAGTGACACACCCTTGCACCACCACCCCACCCCATATTTCAGCTTTTGTAATTTCAAAAACATGAGAGGCACATGAACCAACTTCAGGGTGACAGAGTTTTTTGTTTTTTTGGTTTTGGATCACCCTGGCGCTGACCCAGCAACACACAAATATCTCTCCTTCACCTTATATTGCCACTCTTCTCTAAAGAAATGCACAGCTCTACGACCCTTCCAAACAAAAACAAAAAAAATTAAAAACAAAGAAAAGTGAGCAGGGAGAAATACAAGAAAAGAGAGGATCTATTTTGATCAAACAGCTCCTGCAATGACTGCAGTGGGAGTGGTTTCATTTTTAAAGCCGTTGAGTAAGGAAGTATCTGGTACCACTCTGTGCAAGTGTAAAGTCAGGAGTTTTTCACGGGGTAAAGCAGTTCTTTGTATTATTGTTGCATTACTGCAATAGTGGGACATTGTGCTTCACTGGTGCCCAACAGGATCCTACATTTGTTTAGACTGTTCCATTTCCAGGATTCACAAAGGAAGCATCAAACTAATAATGACAATTCATAAACTACATCTTTATCTTTCTCCATTAGCATACATTGTGAGTGCCGCTTACATTATTATTGGCCAACACATGCCATAAAGCCTCCCTCCTCTTTTCTTTC
The DNA here is from genome assembly GCA_037013535.1 of Intellagama lesueurii. NCBI lineage: Eukaryota > Metazoa > Chordata > Lepidosauria > Squamata > Agamidae > Intellagama > Intellagama lesueurii. The sequence goes on from JBAJHW010000009.1 coordinate 19,189,073, forward strand.
AACACTTGATGCAGAAAATCAAATCTTTTGGAGGAAGAAAATCCTCTTTAGCCTCTCCCCTCTTTATCCCCCATCACAATAAAAGGGTTCAATAAAGTTCAATAAAACAGCAGGCTAGCACACTGGATATAATGAAGTCTGCTCCCTCCACTGTGATTTATAAGGAACAGGAGCACCCCACCCGAGGCATACAGATGTTCAGGTAGCGGGTTGTCACTCCTTTTGTTTGGAAATCTCTTCTTCGTTTCCTCAGTTGCTGCCATAAATCAAGGAGGGTTAGAAATGTCCTTTATTGGAGCATCTGCTCAGAGCAGAAATTAATCAATGTCCAAATACCTGACAATATTCATTGTTGCCCTGTTATTTGCAGCATAAGCAAGAGAGAAACCTCTCTATCTCAGTTCATTTTAGCATTTGGCTCTAGCGTTTTACGTTTTGTCAATACAATGTCTGAATGCCAAAAAAGGTGTCTGTAATCATGTGGGTTGATCAACCACTCTATGTTTCTCTTCATTCGTTATATCCTCAACACAAGAACAGATAGAACAAAACTAAACAAAGGAAAGATAATCCTGGTGGAGATTCCACATTCTGAGCATGAGACACAGTTAATTCTAAAGCAACTGGAATTGTAAGGATTTTTGATGAGGAGAGCAAATTTACACAAAACTGAAGTCAGCTTCTTTCTGAAAAGATATGTTTGGGTGCAACCAGTGGAAGTACACTGAATGTTGGAGCTGGGAATGGACATGTACACTGAGGAAGTTATTCTTCCTGATTATAATGCAAGGCAAGAGGTATTTGACTCTTCAGATTATGGGATTCCAACTCCCAAAAGCCCTACTCAGTAAGGGCTATATAGAAAAGGATTATGGGAATAGTAGTTTAGAATATCTAGAAGACCAAAGACTTTGCAGCCCCTTTGAAATGTGTTCTTTATGACTTACTAATACTACAGGTACTAGTGGAAATTCTGATAACTGCTTCAGGATTGTAGACAGGTACGAAATATCAAAATATTGGAAGGATATCAGCAGACTCTTGTCTTTTACTGTCTCAGGTGAGGAAACATATTTCTACTTAGGTTTCACAGTTACACCAGGGCAGATCCTAATATATACAATTGAAAAAAGTTATAGCTTTTTTTTTAAGGTAACGTAAACTTCAAGTTACCTGTCAGAGGATCGCTCCCCAATAATATCTACCAAGTTAATCTGATTCTCCCAGGCTTTACTATTAAGTATGCCCATCCTGAGAGAAATAAAGAAAAAAATCTACCAGAAATTGGACATTTTTGGCATTGGCATCCTCTTGGTGGATGCCACTGGATCCAAACTTTTGTGGATCCGAACTTTTAGAAAGCCTGTTAAAATCAAATTGTTTAGGGAGGCCTTCAACAATGTCCTCCTATAGTCTGACTTGCTTTTTTAAAATTATTATTTATTTTTTATTTTTTAAAAATAATAATTATTATTAATATATACATTCACATATATATTCTTATATTTTGTACCCCTTTTCCCTCCCACCCTCCCATTCCCATGGCAAGGTCATATCAAAATTCTTGTAAGTCTTTTCAGGGAAAATTATAAATATCTTCCAAGTATATTACAATGACCAATAATTTCTGTATACATCAGGGAGTCCCTTATTATCCATTCTACTCATATAAACAATAAAAGGATGCCAGTCAGTTGCAAAAGAGTCAAAGTGTTTTATCCCTTTAACTATATGCAATTTGGTGGTTAAATTTTCTTGCAGTGCTACCTGCCATACTCTTGACTACGATGCTGCAATTGATACATGCCCAGTTCATAACAAAATACGGGGTCACAAGTCTATAGTCTGACTTGTGACCCCATATTTTGTTATGAACTGGGCATGTTCAGCCTTGAGAAAAAAAAGACAGAGGAGAGATATGATAGCATTTTTCAAATACCTGAAAGGCTGTCATTCAGAGGAGAGGCAGGATCTGTTCTTGATCAACGTAGAGTGCAGGACACACAACAATGGGCTCAAGTTATAGGAAGCCAGATTTTGGTTGAGTATCAGGAAAAACTTCCTGTTAGAACAGTACAGTAATGGAATCAGTTACCTCAAGAGGAGGCGAGTGCTCCAACACTGGAGGCATTCAAGAGAAATTTAGACAACCATCTGGCAATATCCTTTGATCGGGATTCCTGCATCGAGCAAAGGATTGGACTTGATGGCCTTATAGGCCCGTTCCAACTTCATGATTCTATGATTCTATGTTTCGTTATATTTAGTTATATTTTGCTTATATAGTTTATTTGATTTATTGTAATTTTGTTAGCGTCTCTATTTTTATATCAGGTGTCACTGTGGAGAACTTTTCTCTTAAAAATTTGTAATGAGGCATATTGAAGGTTTGGGGAAACATTTATTCATATTGGCCAGAAGAGACAGCCAAAACATGACAGCATATAAAGACAGCCTATAGACCCAAAGACAGTAGATAGCTATATAGGAAAGACACAAACAGCCATAAAATGAGTAATTTAAATTGGTAGCTTCCCTGTTTAAATTGGTATTTCTTTGAACTTTCTTTCCCAGGAAGTTGCTTTCAAATTCCTTTCTAAGTGATAATCTTTTGAAATTCCTTCAGGAAGGAGGTCCTGGGTATTTTATTGTTTTATCATTGCCTTTGCTAAAGGCAAGGAAGGTACGTGGCTCTATACTTCTAAGACAAGGACTATCTTTCCATGGTTCATTGAAGGGCACTATGTACTGGACTTTGCTATAACATATGAAATTCATTAGCTATCTTTATAGAATTGCTAAATCCTAATATATGGTTATATTTCAAAGTTGCAATGAAGGCATTTGCCTTTTTATTATAGTTCTAATGTCTGGTTTTTCATGCAAACTGCCTTGAGTGTGATCTCACAAGTCAAGCAGTATATAAGCATCTTAAATAAACAAAAATTAAAAACTGAACAGCTAACTTTTAATCTCCTGATCTGAATATGAGATCACTCAATTCAGTGAAATCACAACTTACAACTCCTTCATGGGATTTGTCTGTGTTTCAAATATAACAGGAGATAATTTATTTCAGTTAGTATTTTTAATATAATCTGACTAAATGTGTACATTCTGAACTAATGTGTCAGCTGAAACAGTTTACCCATCCATTTTTGCAAGCTGACCAAAAACTGCTTATTGAAATGGATATATTAGGAGAAACGGTGTACAAAAATATTCATTTTAGGGAAACAGTATTACAACAATTGAGGAAAAAATGTGCACGTGTAACTCCTATGAAATATTGGTTCAGCCTAAAGGAATGGGTCTAAGAAAGAGCAGGGTTGTGAGTAACAGACTTTTGAGTCATAAAGAGCTACCGTTGCCTCATGGACTGCTGAACCCCTTGCCAACTTGGTTTAGATATAATTCCTCTATGTTTGTGTTGGGGGATTGAATCTACATAGTGAATTCATGAACTGCATACAATTGTACTGGTATTTTATTTCAAGGTTTTGAAGAGTCTCCTGTGTTATGGATACCCAACCCAGTCGACGAAGATATCTTGGATCTTTGTCGGACTTTGAAATCAAAGGGACACTTGGACTTTGTAAATTCTGCAAGCAAATTGGTGCTGTTGCCAAGGTCTCCGGTGCACAAATTGTAATATTTTGTTGTTATAATTGCTCGTGTTGTCTGTTATGTAAATGCAAATAAGAAGAGACTGATTTTGTGAAATTGTGTTTGCAAGATCAATCAATTGTAAGCAAATGGCCCCATAGAAGTTAGAAGTGTTACACCTTTAAAAACGCATGTATTTGGCAAAAGTGTGTACAGATGTGGGTATATTTGGAGAAACGGGAACAAAAACAAATGCCAATTTTCAGTGGCCTCCTTTTTTCACTGTGCCTCATGACATGTAAAAGTGAAACTAAGTGAAACAGGCAGGTTTGTCTGTCTTTGCTCCATGATGGATAACCAAAATGAACATTCCATTTCACACAATATTTGTAAAATGAAGTAGTGCACACACACCTTGCTTTATGAAGCTGTCAGGGCTATTTTATTTTATTTATTCATGGTTGCTGTCCCCATCCTCTTTAAATAAGTTATTTTTGAAAATTATCCTCCGTGGGTTTGGGACAGCAATAAAATACAAATTAGAAGCTTAAGGTGTACTGTTCCAGGAAACTTGCAAAGATTAATGCACTTGTCTGTAACTCGAACCATTTATATTCCCGGTTCACCACAAACCAAATATATACAGCAATTCCTTTATTACCTAAATCACATCCAATAATGATTACCTCTTTGGCCAGAATATAGCAGCATTGCAGTAGCTGCCAGGTGATTTAAAGGAGTTCAGATTGCCAAGTTCTGTTGCTTTTTGTTTTGTCTGTAATTTTTCTTTAAAAAGCTGGGTTTGCCAGATCTTAGAGTGACGGCTGAAAACTAAGCAAATGGCTATGTTTCCTTGGGAAACATGGGACAGGGAGATAAATCTCAGGGCAAGCAACACTGGAGGATGAGAAAGAAGTTTTTTTGTTTTTTGTAGGAGAGGTGGTTTTAAATGATCTGTGCCAATGGTCCACCCTCTCTCTGCTGGCACCAGTAGATAAGCATCTTGTGACCTCCTTGTTGTATAAGCCCAGGTACCCTTCATGCAGAACCTGGAAAAGAAACCCTGGTGGGCTGCTCTTGAGACTTCCACAAGCCCAAGCAACCTGGACTCCCCTGCTCCATGTGTTGTAGGCAAAATCACGTGGCTTGTTAAGCCTAGTGGGAATGGCATGAACCCCAGCATCTGCTAACCTGAATGCTGGGTCCATTTATCCAGATTTCCCTTTTGACAGTTGACCCAGGACCAGTTTCAGTGGCTGTTCATGCTTTATTAAAGGATAAAGAGTCGATAAACTGTGTATTCCATTTGTGCTTTGGCTGTAGGTGACTGATTTTACCTATGCAGCCAGTTCTTCATCTTCTTTGGCAAGAAAAATCAGGGTACACATTTCATACACTGATAACCACTATGAGAAGGATAATGCAGGTGGGACAATACATTTTGCAGTTGAGAGAAAACAACAAGATGGCACCCCCACTACCCAGTATGAAGTGGCATTCTTATCTCACACAGGTTTTGGGATAGTATCTTTCCTTACACTTGAACACCACCTTCCAGAAAGAGAAACAATTAGGTCCTTGAGCAAAGCCTGAACTATCTCTGGAGGCAAAAATGATGAAATGGAGGCTGTCATATTTTGGACTCATCAAGAGAAGGCAAGATTCTGTGGAAAAGACCATGATGTTGTGAAAGGTTGAAGGTCGCAGGAAAAGAGGAAGATCAAATATGAGATGTATTGACTCCCTAAATTCCACAGGTTTGAACTCAGAAGACCTGAGCAGGGCTGTTGAGGACAGGACATTTTGGAGATTGCTCATTCATAGGATTATCATAAATTGGAGGTGACTTGACAACATGTAACAACAACATAATCTACAGCAACCAGCTAAAAATTTAAGAGCTAGATAATCATAATATTTATTTATAATGTGCTCTACATCAGAGTATTGGGATGTGGTGGCGCTGTGGGTTAAACCGCAGAAGCCTCTGTGCTGCAAGGTCGGAAGACCAGCAGTCGTAAGATCGAATCCACGTGACGGAGTGAGCTCCCGTTGCTTGTCCCAGCTCCTGCCAACCTAGCAGTTTGAAAGCATGTAAAAATATGAGTAGATAAATAGGTACCACCACGGTAGGAAGGTAACGGCGTTCCATGTCTAGTCGCGCTGGCCACGTGACCACGGAAACTGTCTTCGGACAAACGCTGGCTCTATGGCTTGGAAACGGGGATGAGCACCGCGCCCTAGAGTCGGACACGACTGGACTAAATGTCAAGGGAACCTACATCAGAGTGCATTCCAGTAAAATCAGTAAACATACAAACAGGTGAGGGGGAAGAGAGAGAGAATGTGGAGAGAAAAAGTGCAAAGGGTGAAGAGAGAGAATGTGGAATGTTGAAGTGTCCATAATTCAGCTTCAGAGCAGATCCAAAAAGTTTGTATTCACTGGGTCAGGTCTATTTCCTGATCATGTAGTCTAACAATCTAACAGAGAAATCTGTCTTTTTTATTATAGCTTTTCAGCAGTTGTTTTTATTTATTCACTCCTTCACATGCTCAGAAGTTACTTTGGAACTTTCCACTTGGAGCTATCAAAGAATAACCTATTTTATTATTTGTGTAAACTCATTTTACACATACAGTATACTCTCCCTGTGTGTGAGTGACCTTCCTTCTTTCAAAAGCAATAAAGTTTATTGTTATATTACTAAGATTCACTCTGTGTTCTCTTTATGACCTCCAGCCAGCAAACTGGGGCAAGCCTTCTGTGAAACATGCAAACACAAGATTTAACAATTATATATATGTACATCAACATAAGACTCCTTGGAATAGGCAGTGAGCCAAGAAGAATTAAACTGACTACCAACAAACCTGTTAAAAAGTTCAAGTAAAAATACACTAGACACTCATCTTTCTTTACACCTGACTCTTATGGGTCCATGTTGAACAAATGGGTTTTCAAACTTCATTCTGGTTCCATACGAAGCTGCTGGGGGAGAGAATTCCACAGTTTTGGAGCCAAGTAGGAAAATGCCTGGAGACTGAAATTTGCCATCTTAGTTCAAGAGACCAGGAAAAGTCTGGAATCTGTGGACTGAGTCCTCTTAAAAGTAATATGCCATGTCACCAGCTCTTCCAAATAATTAGGTCAGGAAAAATGTAGGACTTTAAATGTCAAGATAAGGGTTTTAAAATATGTCATTGACCTGATAGGCAACCAATACAATATCCTATGATGATGGGAAATATGAAAGTAATGTGGTAAATTTAAGACTGCTTGTATTGCACTGTTCTGTACAAGAAGATGAAGTGAAGAAAAAGGAAGACCTGCTAAAAGGCTTTTGCAATAATCCAGGTGTGAAATCACCAGGGCATTGAACAAAGAGCTTCATCATCTTAGGATCTAGAGGGTGATGGATCTGGTAGATATCAACATAAATGAAATGAGAGGCAATTACCCAATAACATCCCAAGATCTGTGGTCACCCAACATCTTGGAAGAATAGAGGAGGAATAGTCAAGGGATGGGCAAGGCAATCTGGACAAAAGGCCAAGACTTCAGTCTTATCCATGTTCAGCTTCAAATTATGAGAGGACATCCATGAGACTATGTTGAATAGGCAGCTTGTTAAGGAAGTCCAGACATCATCACTAAGCTCAGGATAAGATTGGTACATTTGGGCATCATCAGCATAAATATGATAATGGAAACCCAAGCTAAACATTAAACCACCCAAGGTACTTAGAGAACTTGGCACAGTATTGAGCCCTGAGGAGCCTCAACAGTGAGGGGGAAAGATTGAGAGGTTTTAGTAACCATAAACAATGAAAAGGAATGATTTAATATTCAAGAGACACCCAAATAGGCCTGTCTTGCCAAAAGAACCTGGTGGTCAAGTGTATCAAATGCTGCTAACAAGTCAAGCAGCACCAATACTGATAAACAATGTTGAATCTTGTCTGCCAGGATATTATTAAAAACTCAAGCGAGTGCCATCTCAGTTGAATGTCCAGTCCAAAATCCAGATTTAAATGGATTGATGACATTTTGATGGGCTAAATAAAGGGCTCGTTGAGAAAGAGCTACTCTCTCCAAAACATTCTACAAGAAGAAGAAGAGGAGGAATGGGTTGATAATTAGCACAATCAGAAGGATCAAGGGAACTTGGAAAATTGTGAATAGTAAGTGAACAGTTCACCAAGCTGCTCAAAAATGTCAAGAAAGAAGAACCTACAGTGAAATAAAGAAAAGAAGGAAAAGGATCACAAGGAGTAGTAGTTAGAAGGGGAGCAGACAGAATATGCTCCTCTGACACCCAGAAAACCTCAAAGCAGACCTCTGGCATTTGAGAGGGAAAAGAAAAATGAATACTAAAATCTATTTTAAAAGTCAATCAAATTCCCTGGGTTTTCTGGAAAAAAGGTAATTAGGTAGGGCATCATTGGAGGGTGATAAAGAAGCAGCTAAAGCTAAACTCTGGGCAAACAAGCTCTTAAAAATATTAAATGGCTGCCTTGGGTTGTGTGCCTGAACTGATAATAGCAGACTGATAATAAGCCTGCTTAGCTTTATCTAAATTCAAAAAGTACCTTTTCAATGCAGATTTTAAAAGGTGGTGGGATTACTGTGAAGGAGCACACTTCCATTGTTTTTTCTAAACAATAAAGAGAAGACCACTCATTTTTAATTTCCTGAGCCAGTCAAGGGTGAGCAGGGTGAACAGCGCTCTCCTAAGAAACAGAAGGGGCTAATTGCTCCAAAGCAGTACTAGTTGTCATTTGGAAAGCAGCAGCCAATTCATCTACTGAGCGCTCCTGTAAACTATCATTAACCTGCAAACACTGTGGCCCTGACCAATCCGAAAATGGCTGTAAGGTCTCCTGATTCAGGCTTGATATAGACTTGCTAGAAGAAACTTTAGACAAGTTCCTCGTAGTAACGATCTGAACAGGCAGAGGAGGGATAGAAGGAAGTGTACAAAAACTATGCAAGAAAAACCGATCAGATTGGTTGCTGTCTAAAATAGTAGATGGATAAAATTCTAACCCTTTATAAATAAACAAATTCGAGGGTCTACACTCAACATGAGTGGGGGGAGATGACAATGCAGTAAGGTTATGCATGTATAATACAGAAGAGAAGTCTTCCCACAACTTGGATTCCTGGTGGATACTAAAGTCTCCAGCAATTACATAAGGCAGCTTTATATCCAAAAAGCTAGATAACCAGGTGGAAAATTCCCCCAGGAAGTTCATTTCCAAAGTTGAGTTTGGAGGGTGATAAATACAAGCCAATCTCACTACAGAATGTACTAAAGAAACAGAATGAACCTCAAAGGAGGTAAACACATTAGTTTCCATCTGATGGATCAGCTTGCTGGCAAAAGTTGATTTTATTTTATTTATTTATTTATTTTATTAGACTTATATACCGCCCATCTAGAACATGTCTACTCTGGGCGGTTTACACAAAATACAAAACCCAAAGATACAAATATAATAAATGAAAACATAAATGCATTAAAAAATGAGGCCCAATTTTACTACAAGAGTCTAAGATGGGAAAAAAGGAAAAGGAAGAGGTAAAGCTAAGTAATGGCTGTTGGGAAGGCCTGCTTGTAGAGCCAGGTCTTTAGTTTGCTCTTGAAGGCCCTCAGCGAGGGGGCCAGGCGGATTTCTGTTGGTACGTTGTTCCAGAGACGAGGGGTCACTGCTGAGAAGGCCCGGGTTTTAGTTTTTTTCCTTTGGGCCTCTCTCGGAGTCAGGCCCCTCAACCGCCCAGCCTGGCTGGAACGGGTGTTATGGGCAGAACTAGGTGGAAGAAGGCGCTCTGCCAAGTATTGGGGCCCTAAACTGTTTAGGGCTTTGTATGTAATAGTCAACACCTTGAAATCGATGCAGAAGGGAATAGGTAACCAGTGTAAGGCGGCCAGGATGGGGGAGATATGATGGAATATTTTTACCCCTGTTAATAGCCTGGCTGCTGTGTTCTGGACCATTTGAAGCTTCTGCATCAGTCTCAAAGGAAGCCCCATGTAGAGAGCATTACAGTAGTCTATTTTTGAGACTATGAGCGCATGGACAAGTGTGGTGAGGGCCCCCGCATCTAGATAGGGACGCAGTTGGGCAATCCGCCGAAGATGTAAATAGGCGGACCGAACCACGGATGCTACCTGGGTCTCCATGGTAAGCGCCGGGTCAAGATGAACCCCCAGACTGCTAACCACACTCTCCGTGGTGGGAGTTGCCCCCCAAAAGAGAGGGAGTTTCTCAAACCACTGACATCAGGGGCACTGACCCGCAAAACCTCCGTCTTGTCCAGGTTCGACCTCAGTTCATTCGACTGCATCCATTGCAGAACAGCCACCAGGCAGAGCTCAAGAGACGGAACGGCATCCACTGCAGACGGAAAAAAGGAGATGTAGAGCTGAGTGTCATCAGCGTACTGGTGACATGAGGATCCACACCCCTGGATGACCCATCCCAGCAGCCTCATATAGATATTAAACAGCATTGGGGAGATGATAGAACCTTGCGGTACCCCACAATTGAGGGACCACGGGGCTGATACATTCTCCCCAAGCTGGACTCTCTGAGGACGACTCTCCAAGAAGGATCAGAACCAAGCAAGAGCAAGACCAGTGATCCCCAACTCAGAGACCCTCTCCAGGAGGATACTGTGGTCAACGGTATCAAAGGTGGCTGAGATATTGAGGAGGACCAACAAGAACGTTTTGCCCCTGTCGGCCTCCCTCAATAGGTCATCAAGCTGGGTGACCAATGCCGTTTCCATGCCGTGTTGCGGCCTGAAGCCCGACTGAAATGGATCCAGAGCGTTGGTTTCATTCAAGAGAGCCTGAAGCTGATCAGCCACCACCCTCTCAACTACCTTGCTAAGGAAGGAAACACTGGTGATGGGCCTGTAATTGCCAAAATTGTCTGCCGCCAAGCTTGGTTTCTTCCTAATGGGCCTAATGAGTGTCTTCTTGAGGGCAAGAGGAACCTTTCAATACTATTGCAACCATGCTAGGCAAGGGAATGGGAGCAAATGTAGCCTCTTGTAGAAAAGGTGGCTAAAGTCACAGATTCATCTTGAGCAAACAAGGTCTCCAAAATAAAAGTGACTGGAACAGGCTGATCAATTAAACAGTTCAACAAAATATATGCCTGACGAACATGGAATCAAGCATTCCACATTATAAATGAGAGATGAAGTCTCAGGATGTAGAAATTAGAATCAAGTTCTTTATTCTGTATTCTTTAAATAGGTAGTTAAAAAGCTCTGGCTCAACGCGTTTCAGCGACCTCTTAAAGTACAAATGGGTGAACGCCTTAGTAATTTAAGAAATAAATGAGTAGGTAGTCCTTTAGTTGGCCATTTTACAGAAATGAACCATCCAATAAAAAATCTGGTGTTCTGGGCCATGGACAGAGTTTCTGGGAATTTACTCTACTGTCAGCTCTATCAAAACCCCAGAGAAAAGTTCCTGGGTAACATTTTGGCTGCTCTACAGGAGGAAAGCCCTCAGATAAAGGTGGTCAGGTTACTTTTGGACTGTGACCCTTATGTTACATACAGAACAGCACTGTTTGCAAAAGCGGCCAGAAATATTCGAGCTAATTTCCTGAAAGCCATCGCGATCAATTGTGCGGGAGACTCCCAGATATGAAGGGTCTCTTATTATTTTATATGTCTGATTTTATCATGATTTTATTTGATCATATTTGTATTTTAAACAATTGTGATGGCTTTTAGCTAATACAATAAACTTGAACTTGGGAACTGTGAAAGGTCTTTACTAAAAAGGGAAATTAACTGGATCCTGAAAGTGAACACCCTAGTACTTCATGGGTTAAACGAAGAAATAGACTTTCTCCCTTTATTATGATAACACTGCTGGTTTGGTTATCTCGCCGCCTTCATCTCTACGTACAGCTGTATACAAATGCCTCCTTTCTCAGTGCCTGCACTTTCAAACATTTTCAATCAGTTTTGGAGCTGGTATAGACCAAAGAAAGGTGCAGAGCGTATAAAGAAGCTCGGTATGGGGTTGATATGTTTTATCATGCCTAATGTGCTCAGTATAAATGTATGTATTTAAGTAAAGTTGAGAATCCTAAGCCAGGTGTATATATAAAAAAAATTCAAAATAAAATGTGAATGATTCGATATCTAACATGAGTTTTTGTGTTATGCTTAGCTCCTGAAGAAGGCTTCGCTGAAACGCGTTGAGCCAGAGCTTTTTTACGACTCATTTAAAGAAATACAGAAGAAAGAGCTTGATTCTATTTTCTACATCCTGAGACTTCATTTCTCATTTATAATCTGGACATCCGTGGATGTACCAGTTCCTTTTGTTTTGTTTTATCAAGCATTCCACACCAGGCAATGAAGAGAAAATGATGGATCATCAGCTTGTGGAAGAACTGCCAATGTCCGTGAAGTAACTGCCTGTTGCTTTCAAATGACTTTGTGCCTACTCCTAGATCTAAAATGTAGCACTGGAATAGGCTGAAACTGTAGACACATCTTAATGCTATAATATGATAGGAGATTTTCAAAACACATCTTATTTCAAGTCTCTGACACAGTCTTTCAGCACAAACCTCAGAACAAATTCATAGAGCTTCTTGAATGTCTCTTCTCCCACACGCTATGTTGTTTAAATAGTTAATTATTTCAGATGCACAAAGCACCTTATCAGTAGCCAAGAAGTAGCTGGAAAAGTAGCCAAAGACATCATCCAGTGAGTAGGAAAGATAATAGAAATAATTCAACCTTTCTGGATGCCAGGCAGGTATTATATATCCTTACGTCCTGATGAAAATCGCCACACAGTCACAAGACTTGCAAGAATTCAAAACAAAATCAAAAAGCAGGGAGCAACTAACTTTAAAATAAATCTAAAGTACTGAAATGCTAAGGCTGTTAATGAGCCTTTAAAACTATGTTCCAGTAAACTGTCCTCCTTCTTCCTTCCTCAGTCTTCCTAAAAGCAACATAAAATCCCCCTTGGTACATCAATGTCTCAAGTTTACATCTTCAATTTTCCACAAGCGAGAGCAGAGGCACAGTATTAAAACATTTTTGAACAGAGAATAGAAAGAGATGCTTTCCATTTGGAGCAGAAGTCAGAAAAAAATTATCTTCAAAAAGCTTTCCACGGAAACACAAATCCTAAAGTAAGACAGGAAAACTTTGGGTTTTCTCATTTCTTGCCAGAGCAATGAAAACCCAAACCCAAACAGGAATATTAGGAGCCCTTGCTGCTCTAGCCCTCTCCCTGAGTGATCTCCAAAAGCAATGAAACTCTGCTTCAGAGTCAAAAAGGGGGTCTGGATTCTATCTCAGCCCATGAGAATGGAGTAACTAAAGGCCTAGTACACAGAGTTCTGCATTCAAAAGAAAAGAGTGGGCAGGGACTTGCCATATTTGCACCCTTGACATGAACTGTAATTTGCCATCTGAAGTAACCTTTTTCCTCATTTCGTAAGTAGGACCACTCCCAAAGATAACAATAAGAAGATGTAATGGCAATAGGGCATTACACCTCTAGAGTTAATGGTCAGGGTCCTGTTGTCCCATTCCACAAGTGCAGTACTTCACCACGCAAGAAGTGGGGTTTTTCCAGCTCTCGGGTGAAGAGGTATCTTGTAACACCTGACATGAGCATAAGTCACAATGAAAAAAGCAAGAGAGGTCTTCAGGTTGCACAACAGCAAGCTGGAGAACACAAGAGATCACGAGAATTCTTCCGTTACGTTCCTTCACTACCCCCATGAACAGGATATTGGCCTCGGTCATCAAGCAGAATCAGGAAAGGTATCATCTTTTAAAAGCTAAACATATGTACACAGTTGAAGATCTTAAGATGAAGTTAAAACTCCTTCATGCCAGCCCAGTGTGCTGTGCTTTAGCACTTGGAGACGTTCCATGGAAAAGACAAGAAAAATTACTCAGGAGCTAGAAAACAGGCCCAATGACAGGAGATTGATGAAGTCTAACCCGTTCAGTTAATTGAGAGTTGACTTTAATCACTGATGAAGAAGGGAAGAAGGAGAAAAAAACCTGGCTCAAAATCACATTGTTCTCTTTTTCTGCTACCTTAAACAATATGCAGACTCCTAGGGCAGCTTTTTAGAAGGTTGATTTCTGAACAAAGAGTGAGTGCTGGAAAATTGTAGAGGAACACTAAAGGGTATGGTTTTATGGTGGTGGTGGGGAAGCCAGGCATCACACAGAAGAAATGAAAGCTGTATATGTTCTCTGAAAGAGTCAGCATACTCCCCAACGATAGCTGGAAAATTTGTCTTCCTCTCTTCTCCTCTTTGACTGACTTAAAACAAAATAATGCTTCTTCTAATGCCCTGCCCCAGTAAACAAGTAAAATCCAGGAAAATTGCTTGATTAACCATTGTGAGAAATGAGTGCTCAACAGCAACTACATTGTTTAGAGAACAGGGTTGTTACACTTAATCCACAGCTGCCTCAGCTGCAACCATAAAACAGCAACCAGATACTTCCTGACTTACATCTAAGAGAGAAGTGCTTGGTGAATTCCATCTTGCCATGAACTTTTCAACTTTTAAGTTCTTCACACTGGTACAAACCTGATGAAGTGGTGTTTTCATCTGTGAAAGCTTGTATATTGTATGATGGCTTTTTTGGTGGTCTATAAACGTATCACTTATTTTTGTATTTGTACTCTAAGCAGGGGAGCTATAGGAAAGCTGAGAGAAGAGGTGTTCCTTATAAGCACATGTATAAAGAGTTCAATCTTGGATGAAATACAAGCTAAAAGTATATTTGTCAGTTTAAAACAGTTGTGAAAAACTGAAAAAATTATGCATTCCCAATGAGTAATGTTGAGAAATTGCTGACCCTTATAAGATTTCTCTCCAGATTTGTCCAGTGTGAGGGACACAAGGAGACTTTTTTTTTTTTTGCTATTTCTGCCATTACCCCAAAATATCTTTGCACAAAACTACTGTCTTAAAAACAAAGAAACACAATTTACTAAGGCCACCCTCACTCAGAGAGTAAGCACTAAAGGAATGGATGATGTATCAAAATATGCAAACAACAGAGCCAGTGCTTTGAAATTTTTAATAGTCCATGCAACAAAACAGCAGATATTACAGTTTATATATTTATTTAATTAAAATATTTTTACCTCATCTTTCTCCTAAAAAGGACCCAAGGTGGTTTACATCATTAAAAATAATATTTGAAAGCTACAAACAGTAAGTTATACAAATATTTAAAAAGAATTAAATGCATACCAACATTAACAATGTTAAATTAAAATATTACTAAAACAAAAATATTATAAAAATAGAAACCATCCTATTTTAAAGTCCCTCTTAGACAGGCAGTCACTAAGGGAAAGAGTCTTTGAAGAGAAAGGTCTTTGTCTGCTTGAGGAAGGACAGCAAAGATGGGGTCAATTAACTTCATGGAAAGCCCAGCAACATAAACATCTATGTCTATGTTCCAATTGCAGATGCTGAAGAAGCAGAAATTGAAACTTTTTGTATAAACATAATGAGAAAATGGATCACTCACCAAAGCTGGATGTGCAGATAATCATAGGTGGCTAGAACACAGAAGCAGGAGATAAAGCAGAACCAAGCATTATTGGAGAATTTGGTCTAGGAGTCATAACTGAAGCAGGAGGGCAACTCATAGAATTCTGTGAAGTCAACAATTTGTTTCTTTCAAATGCATGGTTAAGTCAACTGAACAGATAACTGTACACATAGATCTCATGATATGAAATCAAATAAATTATACATTGGAAACAGGAGATGAAGAAGCTACATCCTCTCTGCCAAAACAAGACCACAAAATAGACTGATGATGTTAAAGTACATATAAAATAAAGTTCAACAGGGAAATATATCATCAGGTCAGGAAAAAATATGGAAAAAATATTCTGAAGAACCACATAAGAGAGTTGCAGTTTGGGGATCAGATGGGAATTTTTGGCCTAGGTTTCTGAGTGGTGCATTGAACAGAAGGAGACCCATAAAATACTTGCCTATTCTACTCAACCTCAAGGGACTGTTGGGGCAGATCTGAGGGCAGTAGTTAAATTAATGAGGTAATGATGCTGGTGGGTAGTGCAGAAGGGATGGGATAGTGGTGATCTTGAGGGGAGTGATTGGGCACTACATCTGGGTGCCTCAGATCATGGGGTTCCGGGCTCAGGTGGAAGACATGACAGGTTGAGGAAGTCTCTCTCTATTCACTCCGCCACACTACCCCATTTATTCTTGAGAGGGTGAACCCAAGAGAGTCAAATGTGTTGATGACTAGGGACCTGCCTGGCCTCAGTGCTTCCCAAAACTCCAGCCTACCCAGACTGGGCAGTGCTTCCAGGGAGTCCAAACATCCACAAGTCTAGGCACTCAGAACTACACCAACCTTACAAGTAGAACAGCCACCATACCCACAAAAATACCCAAACTCCCTGTAGCTAGACAAGGTGAAACCTGGTTCTAGTACCACAAAACCTCTGAAACAAATAACCCAGACAGTTGTTTGGAGAGATTTTTATATTTTATATTTTATTGAAGACAATGAAAGGGCAAAAAGGCAAATGTTCCAAAAATTTTTTACAAAAGTTTTAAAAAGTACTTGGAGCCAAAGGACAATGTGAGACCAAAGCTGAGGCAATTAAGAGAACTCGCCAGAAAATAACAAAGCTAAACTAATCTACATAATTCTTACATACCAGCATAGAACCAGTATAGTTCTGAAACATACAGAGTTCATCCTTCCAAGCACAGCATAACAGGACAGCAACTGAGCATAGCATGTCCTAAGAGGTAAGCTAAGTCCACTAACATAACTTCTGAAGCCCTTTTTATGCATTGAGCATCACATTCTGGACCACTCCAGGTGGTTTGCCGATCAGGCTTTGAGTTCCCTCAAATGTTGATGAAGACAACAGCAGTTTCTGCACCCTCCCTTCACACAGCTGAAAACATTTCAGAATTAGTACAGTACCAGTGAACAAGATGGCCTGACCTTGAAGACTTCTATCACAAGAGATAAACTGCTGGTGTTTCTATCTTCTCAGTAATGAGCAGACACTGCCCTCCACATTTCTAGTCAGCCCTTCCCAGGCACTGACAGAGAAGCCTGAATTTTCCAGATGGGTTCCATGTTTCCCCAATTTTTCAGTTTCTTCACGTGAGACATCTTATGAGGCCAACTCAGGTCACAACTGACTTAAAATCCCAAATCATCTTCTGCAGTTACCTCTCGCCCTCTGACTTGGCATGGCTGAAAATCTAAGTGGGGGGCGGGGTTTCCTAATTGCCAGCATAAAGCTTCTGCAAGTGATGCAATCTGCTTTCCACAGGTATAACTAAGTAATGGAATTTAGCTTTTTCCACCCAGACCTTGAGGTGGGAAATGGACCAGGAAATGCCTCCCCATATTAGTCTGGCTTCCCCACATTACAGCTAGGCCCTGAGCTGGAGCCTGCCCTTGGTAGCAGTGACAGAAGGTCAGGATGAAGCCTTGCTTCTTGACCGAGGCTTTGCATTAATAGGCTGGACCCACTGCAAATTAGGGGAATTTTAAATCATTAGTAAAGTTATGGCCCTTTTCATCACATCCCCTGTACCTTGCCTCTTTATTTATGGGGTTGGAGGTAGAAAGACTGGCTTTAGGTCACTAGCTCCTTTTTAAGAACAAGCTAAAGCAAAGCAATGGGGTGAACTCAGTCCCCTATGAAAACACGCGTCTATCATTCAAGCAGCAACCATCCCATAATTGAGAACTGGAAATTGGATCCATCAAGCCTTGACACAGTCTATGTTTGCTTCAAGCATCAATTCCAGTTTTCTCTGAATCACTATGGAATTGTCCATGATTTATGTTCTTGCAGTGCCATCATATCCTGGTTTGGCTAAAGCAAGGTCATGGCCTCTCCCTTCGGTTACTTATGATAAGAAAATTGAAGTCATCTGAACTGCAATGATACATCTTCATATATAGCAATGGCTGGGAAGCATTTAGCCATATAGCTTTTCCCCTATTAGTTCTTTTGAGTCAGTTTTTAAAAAGGAATTACTCTATCAAGGGGTTGACTAAAGCCTATTACCAAAATAGATGACCCCTCCAGAGTCAGTTCTAGACGCTTGTGAAAATAATTAGATTTAAAGTGGGACTGAGATAAATGGAGCTTTTAGAACTTTCCAAATTCATAGACTGGATGGGAAAAATTGGATCCTTTGATTAATATTTGAACTTCTGTTTAGACCCCCTGAGTGTATATAAAAAAAAATTGGAAGGAGCCTACTGAACTTAAATAGCTATCAATTTTTAATTTAAAATTCATAAATCTGCAATATGTTGATCCCCATTTTATATGTTCCCGGTTTGTAAATTATCAGTTTCTGATGTAGAATTCCCATGGGTTTCCACCAGAGGCTTTATGGCTAAACAAACTGTACAATGAAATGGATGGATTCAGGCTTGCTTTTAAGATAAACATCCAAAATTCTTTGCAAATAACCAAGTCCTACAGACTGGAAAGGAAACAGGATAGGCACTGTTAATCTAATCTGTCTGCATGATTGCCCCCATCACACAATCAGTTCTTGACAATGATGCAAATTCCACGTTTTCCCATTTGCATTGGCCTCAATGAAGGAAGTAGATTTGTGTACACATTCTTTTGTAAGATCACAGTGATACAGTAGATCCAGGACTTGCAGGAGATAAGTATAGGCCCTTTTTCATTAACGTGAAAGTGGCTCCAGACACTAGGACAAGGAGCAATGGTTTCAAACAACAGGAAAAGAGATTCCACCTGAATCTCAGAAGAACTTCCTGACAGTCAGAGCTGGTCGGAGTGTGGTGGAGTCTCCTTCTTTGGAGGTTTTTAAGCAGAGGCTGGATGGCCATCTGTTGGGAGTGCTTTGATGGAGTTCCTGCATGGCAGGGGGTTGGACCCGATGCCCCCTGTGGTCTCTTCCAACTCTGTGATTCTATGATTCTATGACAATGATGCTCTATCTTTGATCCATTCAGTAACTTTCTCGGCAAAATCCATCTTGCCCTGAACTTTTGGACTTTAAGTTCTTCATACTGATCCATTTAGGTTTCCTAGCTGCCTCTAAGCTTCCATGCAATCATCATACTATAACTGTAAGATGTGAGGGTGGGGTGTGATTACTTTTTCCAGCAGTGGCATATTGCTGTGAGTTATTCTACTGTAAATATTTTTCGGTAGCTTTCTGCTTTTTGCAGAAAACTGACAAGACTGCCTTGTTGATACAGATGAATACAACTACCTGTAATTCTGCACTCTTTGGTGTGAGGACTGATGAATGCTTGCGTACCACTTTTGAGTTCCATGGGGCTATTTGTTTACTTAGATATCTATTGATGAATCCTGCAAACACAATTTCACAAAAATGAGTTATATAATTCACAGTTAAATAATAGATAGTATGAGCAATTATATCAACAACAAAATTTGTGCATCCAAATCCTCTGTATAAGCACCAATAAAGAGGTTGCTTGTGGAATTGTAAAGTTCTAGTGTCCTTTTGAATTTCAAATTCAGACAAAAATCCAATATATTTTCCTCAATTCAGTTGGGTAATCATAACATAGAAGAATCAGTTCCACATGTAGAGCCTTTAAAACACTAAAATAAAATATTAATTCAATTGTGTATGCATGAATTCAGTAGGTGGATTCACCCCTCCAACACACACAAAAAATAGGAATTATACCTAGACCAAATTGGCAAGGGCTTTAACTGTCTAAGTGGCAAGAGCAGCTCCAACCTCTTCAGCTCTCCCACTCTTTCTGATTCAAATCCCTTACTCACAGTCCCACTCTTTTCTTAGTCCCACTCCTTTGGGCTGAACCAATATTACATAGGTTTTACACTTGCACTTCAAGGCTGAATACATAATTACATGTTACATAATTTGATTATCCAATGGAATCAGTACTGTAGTCCATGCATAAGAGATCCATGTGTACATGTACATGCACAATTATCTCTTAAGCAAAGCAATTGAGTAAATACAGAAGCTATCATCAGATACAACCGTTTGTAAAGAATACACACAGTATCATTCTGTTAGTACTGAGGTAGGTTCTGCATTTTGAGGAAAGTTTGAGGATGCTGAGTACATTTTCACATATTGGAATGGCTGTCACACAGGAGATAGAATACACTTGGAACTGCATGCAATGAAATTATAAGTAATTAGGTTATATCTAAACATTAGGAGTAACTTCCTGATGGTAAGAAATGTTTGGCAGTGGAATGATTTACTGTGGAAGGTGGTGGACTTTCTTTTGTTGTTGGTTTTAAAACAAAGATTAGACTGTCATCCATTTGGGATGCTTTAGCAGTAGATTCCTGTACTGGCAAGTAGATGGACTAGATAACCTCGGGGGAAATCCCTTCTAATTCTACATTTCTATATATCTGTGAGTCTATGAACTAGGTATCCTCAGATCTTGGTGGTGACCCTTGACAAGCCTCATGGGGTGTCATTTAGAAGGTTCAATGGGCTGTGAAATTCTTTAGGATCCAGGCCACTACTCCCCCCCTCCCAGCATCCCATTGATTACTTATGATGCGGAAGGTCAATGAAGGTTCCCAGATTAGTCCGGCAATTTCTTGAAGTATCAGCCACCTCCACTCTATGCAGTGCATCAGCATGTGATTGTCTGCAGTGTACCAGTGAGTTAAGGTTCTAGCATGGGTCTTGCCTAAGGAATCAATTTTGCTCCTCCTGAAATGAAGGCTAGGTATTTGCTTCTACGTTTCATCTGGATCTTTGCTTAGTTACATAGTTCTTTTTAGGCTCTTCTGCTTACCGCTTTGTCTATTTATCCCCCAATCTCCAGCCTTTGAACCATGTTGCTTTTTTTTTTACTGCAGTTTATAGATACCCTAGTCCACATAACAATTTCCAATCTTTACTCATACCAACTTCTTATCCCAGCCCAGCCGTCCTCGTCTACTATTTCCCTATATCCTTTCCTCAGTCGTCTTTGGCTGGTTTCATAATAGTCTAAGTTTCTAGGTTGCCATAGCCTCTTCCTTTATTTGGAGCCTTCCCTGAGTGCTCTCTTCCATTTCTGGTGGCTTCAGCTTGCTGAATGCCCAACTGCCAACGCTCTAGGATTCACAAGAATGATTATCCCATCCACAAAAGAAAACATAAAATGAAAACAAAATGCATTCACTAAGGCCCTGCAGTAAATGCCACTCTGTCTTTCTTCTTTATATGCCTCCGATTGATTGCTTCTTGCTTTCTTCCTTCTAAGCTTTCTATCACCCATAAAGTTTCTCATGGTGGCTAACAATAGTGTTTCGCAAACAAGAGCAATTTGAACAATTACAGTGCTAAAACCATGAGGAGGAAAAACAGCAATCAAACCAGCCAGCCCAGTCCCATATAGTAACTGCGGCAATAGGCCAATCAAACAAAAGGCTTGTTAAATCGGCTGGCGGTCGTGAAGCATTCTGCCTTTCTGCATGAGCTGTAGAAGAAATTGTGCAGGCAACCCTCAGAGGGTTTTTACAGATCTTTCCATTCATCACTCCTGGTCGAAGTGATAACCTGGATTGTATGGGGTGGTGAGTTTGCATCTGTCTGGAGATACTTTATTTAATGTATTTGTTTATAGATCACTTAAGTCCCACCTTTCTAGAGTTCTCGTACACTCCACTCAAGAGTGACAACCAGCAGTTAAAACTGTTCAAAAGATGCAATAATATTACAAAGTGTAATTAAACACAGATATATAATTTGAAAAGAAACATGACATAAAATGTAAGAACAGTGTGGGGAAGGTTTTTCTTTTGCTTTCGTAACATGCAACATGGAACCAGGTATTAATCTTGTTTCTTTGGAAAATGAATTCTAAAATTTACCTGTCCAGATATACTTGGTCTCTGTAACTAGCTTTTGGTACCAATCTTGTTTGTAAACATTAATAAAGCTACTGTTCTAGTTCTGTCCCAAGATGGGTGTCATGTCACTTTCATTTTATTTTTATTGTTTGTACACCTCCTTTCTATCCGAGATGACCCAATACAGCTTAAAGTATTAAAGCCAATAATATTAAAAGCTTAAAAATAGACAATAAATGATTACACTACTAAAAAGCAATTAAGCCAATATCCAGAGATTGGGCTTTTGAAACTAGCACACAAAAACAATTTTGAAAGCACATTAAAATAAGAAGACTTTCCAGCCCCTTTTTAAAAAGCTCCCTTGTAGGCAACCAGTTCCTGAAAAAAAAAGTCTGTCTGAAGAAAAAGGTCTTTGCCTGCTGGAAGAGGGTTAGCAAATGGGATATTAGTAGAGATGGAGGTATTCGTATTTGTATACAAATTCGTATTTGTATACAAATACGAATATCCCCGCGCAGGTATTCGTATTTGATATGGAGGTATTCATATTTGTATACAAATACGAATATCCCCGCGCAGGTGGCAATAACAAGGGTCCAGCCCCATGGGGCCGGACGGTCCACTCACCAATCCGCCACTGCTACGGATGCCGCGATTCTTCCAATAGCTCTGCAGATCGCGATCTGCGAGCCACTCTTTGACCTTGCAGCAAGGCTTGTCCTCCCGCCTCCTGCCAGGAGTTGCTAGCCGATTGCGATCTGCAGAGCCATTGGAAGAATCACAGCTTCTGCAGCAGCAGCAGATCGGTGAGTGGACCGTCTGGCCCCATGGGGCTGGACCCTCGTTATCACCACCTGTGCGGGGATATTCATATACGAATACAAATACCCCCATCTCTAGATACTAGCCCAGCCTACTGTGAGAGGGAGTTCCAGAGCTTTGAACCAGCAACAAAGAAAGCCCTTTCTCATGTCCTCACCAAAGTCATTTCTGAGGGTGGCGGGAACAAGAGAAAAGCCTCCTCTGACAATCTTAAAACCCAGGCAGGCTCATATAGTGAGGTGTGTTTTCCAAAATAGCTTGGATTGAGTAATTTAGGGCTGTCGAGGTCAAAAACAGCACTTCAAAATGGCCCTGAAAATTTACTTGGCAGCCTGTGAGGCTGTTGCAAAAGGGGAGCTATATATTTCCTGTAACTAGCCTGAGTTAGCAGTGCTGATGGTAGCATTTTGGAGCCACCAAAGTTTCTAAACACTTCCGAAGGGTAGCCAAACATACAGTGTGTTATAGTAACCCATATGGGATGTAACTAACACATGTATCACCATGGCTAAATCAGATATCTCAAAGAATGAGCATAGCTTGCACACTAGTTTTAATCATACAAATGCACTCCTGACGAACGCTGAGACCTGGGTATCCGGCTTCAGAAACAAATCCAGGAGAACACCCAATCTGTGAGTCTGTGTGCACTCCCATCCACACAGGTTTAATCTCTATTCTCTGATCTGCCTTCCAGCTGACCAAGAGCACCTCTGTCTTGTCTGGATTAAACTTCAGTTTGTTCACTTTCATCCAGTCCTTTACTGACATGAGACACAGATCTAGAACTGAAACAGCTTCCTCAGATTTAGACGGAATGGAGAGATAGAGCTGGGGGTCTTTTACATACTGGTGACACCAAATCACAAAACTTTGAACAACCTTTCTCAGCAGTGGGAGACAAAACAAAACTCTGAGAAATGTTGTAGGCAAACATTCAAGGTGTTGAAAAGGAGTCTGCCAGTACCACTTTTTGATCTCTCTTTCCAGGAGGGACAGAGACACTGTAAAACAATGTTTCTAAGTCCCATTGCAGAAAGATGGCACAGAAGGATACCATGGTCGATGGTACTGAACACCACTGAGAGGTCCAGCAGAACGAACAGGGACATACTCCCACTCTCCAGTTCTCATCACAGGTCACCCACCAAACCAATCAGAGCATTTCCATCCCATAGCCAAGCCAATTCAAGTCAGATTGAGGTGGATTTAGACAATCAGTCTCATTCAGGAACTGTTTGAACTGATAGGCCACTTCATGCTCCAATGCCCTGCTAAGAAATGGAACATTGAAGACTAGCTGGTAATTGTCCAATGCCGTGGGGTTCAAGCAGGGCTTTTTCAGTCGCGATCTTGCTATTGCCTTCTTCAAGCATGCTGGAATCTTGTCCTGCTGCAAGGAGGCATTTGCCATTCTTCCTACCCACTTGGCCAGTACCACTCTAGCAGCTTTTATAAGCCAGAAAGGCAAGGATCCAATGCACATGTGGTGACTTGTAACCTCTCCAAGGGTTCTGTCCACATCCTCAGATGTGTCCTCACTCTTATTCTATATATGTTCACAAACATGCTCCCCAAGTGAAAATTGCCATGTCATAAATATAGAAGTCTGCTTTAAAAAACTGAAATGGAATGGAACGGAATGAATACATTCCCAGGTGGGATTATGTGCCCATTGGCCTGCTTATTTTTCATTTACAGCTAAAGACAGCTCTTACAAGTCAACATGTCTGCCCAGTCCTAATACTCACCTCTATTCCACACAGTTTTGCATAGCATTTTCACAGTAAACTCTTCTGACAATTCCCTGTTTCCATAACATCTTGATGATCTGCAGGATACCATGCCAGGTAAGCAAAATGCTAGATTACCCAGCCCATGAAAGATACTAATTTGATACTTCAACATATGGTTATGTTATGTTTCTCACCATGATCAATAAGGAAACCCTACTTAATACCTTTATCCCAGCAAGAACCAACTGGTCCTGTAAGAGGTGTCATGAAAAGCAAAATGCAGCCTCTGCCTAGACTTTGAAAAGAAGAGAAAGTGAGATTATAGCTGCAATTCATATCAGGCGTACTGGAGCTGAAAGCACAAATCGGATGGAATTTCTCACCTTTCCCTGTCTATGTAGCTGTGGAAACCCTTTGATCTTAAATAGCCTCAGAGAGGCATACTATGTCAGTGCTCCGATAAGCTGCTTAATAATGGGTCCTAAAGAGAGAGGTGGCAGGGGACTTTAGACTGCCCCAAATTCCGGCTGCTGTTCAATATGAATGGTTGAAACTGGTCCCCCAGATCATGGTGCAACTATGGAGAGAAATAAATGCAAATGGATCTGCTGTGAAGTTGCACCTGATCAGTTGGATTCCCCCAGGTGAATTTGCTCTAGCTGACCACTCAGGAGTCAGTAGCAAGAGAGGAGGAAATTGGCAATGGGTCCTTGCTTGCAGCTTGTTAAGGTAGTCTGCTGTGGCCATCCAGATTTACATGAGGCATATGTACAGCAGAGTCACCTAAAAAAGATATAAAGAAGGGTCATTGCTAATTTCCTCCTCTCTGCTGACTCCTTGCTCTTCTCTCCGCCCTTCAGTCTCCTAGGTGCCCTAGCACAAGAGCACCAAGTCTTTCTTGCTTCCCATATCTCTGCAGAGAGATGCAGCCCATGTTTTCTTGACACAAAATATAACACATACCAAACTTTGGTTTGGGCTGTTCTTTTTTTGTTGGTACCAGAAAGAACTGTAGTTGGACAAGGTGAGTGAGAACAACTGCATGGAAACCTTCTCCAGAATTCCCCAATGTGTGACAATGTTTCTCCATGGTTCTATCCAAGGCAGGGAGAGAAATAGGTTCATTCTCCCTGAACTGAATCAAGCCATTGTCATTTGCTTTTACTCCTAAAGTCCTCTGAAGTTGTGGTTCAAATCAAACCCCCCTGAGCAAGATGAGATGGTGGGTTCTGATCCACTTGTTTTTGTGCAACAATATATACACTGGAGGAGGGCTTACAGAATTCTGTTGAATACTAAGGTAGGCTCTTGTGCTTCTCTCTGCTGTATGTATTGCTACAAGCAATCACACCACCTGAGCTGATGCAAATGCATTAATTGCAAAAAAGAGAGAGAGAGAGAGAGTAGAGGTCCAAGCAATGGAAGAAAAAAGATTAGTGGGGAAAAAACCTCTGGGCTGATTTACATTGACTTGTACATCAACAGAAAAAAATAAATAAAAGGCTGACCTTACCACCCCCAGAGCACTTCCTATATTATTTGCTAATATGATCACCTCCTCAGGCTACCCTTACTTACCTCTATATTTATAGCCAGCCCATGGGGAAGCACTGCCTCTTAGCTCCATGCTTAGGTCAATGCCCCATTCTTATTTCTGTGGAACTGAGAGGCTCCTCCCCCAAACACATTTTTCTTAAAGGTAGAGGAGTGTTTGACAGCTGAAATTTCTCAGCTCATAAAGACGGAACAGGGCAGGAGGGAAGAGTTATGGTGGGAAGGGAAGGCTGGCAAGTCCACTTAATGTCATTGTGAGGAAAATTAAACTGTCAGGGACTCTAATGGACCTTTGTCCAGCCAATGAGCTAGTAATGTATGCCTGGGCTGCATGGACTGCTGTTGCTGCTGCTTTGCTTTCAGATTTGTATAGAGAGGGGTGTCAATCTGCTGCAGCCGGATTTTGGTAAGATGAGGGAAAAGAAACATTTGGCTTCTTTTACTTTACTCCTGTGGTTCATGAGTGTAGACATAAAGAAAGTTGCCTCAAGGAGCTACTCTTTATTTTGTTTTATTGTGTTGGATGTGGAGAGAGAGCAGAATACTGAAGAGGCTGCTTGGTCGGTTTGTTATGACAAAAACGTTTAGAGTGCATTAGCAACAAATTTGACATACAGTGTTTAATGACCAAAAAGACAAGGGCAAGAAGTGGAAATGGGATGAAAGGAAGCTTTAATCTTGCTATTTAGCTGCTATCTTTAATGCTGGTGTATACATGCCCACTAATATTCATTGATATCTATATTCATTAATAATATTACTATAATATTATAATATTATAATAATATTCATTCATAATCCACAGAAAAGACTTTTGCTGTGGACGATAGCCAACATATACTTTGGGTTGTGCCTGCCTGCAACTCAGCCATTAATGAAAAGGAGCTTGTTGGAAAAAAGACATACAAATCATAATTCAACCTGATAGAACATTGCTAGAATACACAGGCATAAGCATTTAAAATTGTCTGGTTCCTTGGGGGGAATCTGTTGGTTTCACTTTTTCTCATAATCGTTTTCTAAATCTCAAATTGTAATGCTTGTGAAGAAAATTCAGAATTTTGGGAAGATTTTAATTTAAAAAATAAGACCAGGAAAAATGTCACCTATCCACTTCACACACACCAGCTATCAAAGCTGCAATGACTGGGGAAATATATATATATATTTGTTTGGGAGTGGCTGTAATTATGTGTGCATGCATGTAGTAGCATAAGTTAAGGAACATTTCAGTGACCCTTCAAATTTAAAGATCTTTTAGAGATATTACAGAGATATACCTGTATAAACAGAGCATCTTACCTAGGGAGCTAGGGGTTAAATAGATTCAAATTTGTATATTTTCCATGTCACACATGTACAAACCTGTGGAGGAGGAAAGGCAGCAGAGCCCTTGCCCCCTTGACATGCGGTTAAAATGAAGCGGCTGGAGCTGACCTCTCAGGCAAGAATAGCATTGCTGACCAGCCAGTGCTAACAGGTTTCGCGGCTACCTCAGCACTGGCTGGCTGGCTTTGTTCTTGGCTGAGGGGGCAGGATAGATAGATTTTTGCCGCATTAAAACAGGACATGTGTTTGGAGTGGTTTAGCTCCAATTTTCAGATAACCCACAGTACAAAGCTAACCGTGGGTTATCTGGAAATGTGTAGTTGCTGCTTTGGTGTCGGTAGTATAGGAGAGGCTGCTCCATACCATGGAGAAAACAGCAGGCAGGTGAGTTCAGGCAGAAGTTTCTTCAATGGTGTTCTTTCAGAGTACCAAACAGTGAAAGCAATGAGAAGAACGAGAGAAATAAAGGAAGCTTCACTCTCCCCTTAATGTGTCTGGATGCCAAATGACTGCCTAATCATTGGTGTGTGTGTGTGTGTGTGTGTGTGTTTTGTGCCCTCAAGTCAGAACCAATTTATAGTGACCCTAATAAGGTTTTCAAGATAAGCAAGGTATTTAAGGAATGGGTTTACCAGTTCTGCTCCTCCAGTGTGTTTCCGTGGCTGAGTGGGCATTTGAACCCTGGTCTCCAGAGTCCTAGTTTATCACTTTATCTACCACACCATACTGGGAATCTGTTTAACCAGGAGGCTGGGGAATAAAAACAGTAATCTGAGTCCTCCCCAGATCTCTCTGTGGTTGGAGTTGCCATGAGAGGTTTTCGCTTCAGTTGTCAATTTCTTTCTGCTTTGGGGTTTCATTCTTCTGTTACAGCAAGTGCCACATAATATTTTTGTTCAAGTTGCAGGCCTTTAACCCCCAAAACTCTAGAGGAAACTTCAGAGATTTGTCTGGGTGCACAACTGGAGGCTTCTTGATTCACCTTTGTTAAGGTTTAAATATCCTTGCTTTGTCTCGTTTGGATACTTGTACAAAACTCTGGCTTCAAAAAACAAGGAATATTTATAAACTGGGTTTTCTTCTCCATCTCAAAGTTCTCTGGGACAGGTTGCATGCATTACCTTTGGTGGGGCCAGTGTGAAGTAGCGATTAGATAACTGAACTGGGACTACAATCAATCAATCAATCAATTGTTTATTTATGGTCAAAGACCAGCTAACTGAGACTACAGAGAGTTAGAATCATATCCTGAGAGAGCTAGAATCATGCACTGGATTCCCTTGGGACGCTCACGGTCTTTCAGTCTGACTGACCTCACAGGATTATTGTTGGGATAAAAAGGAGAAGAGGGGAGCCGTTATATGGCTTCCTTCCTTCCTTCCTTCCTTCCTTCCTTCCTTCCTTCCTTCCTTCCTTCCTTCCTTCCTTCCTTCCTTCCTTCGCAACTCAAAATCATGGATACATATGAGATATAGGCAAAATGAAAAACCAATTAAAATGTCAAGACAATAAAACTATTTTTGACCAGAAGCGGTCAAAGCTTGAGATGTGTGCCAAAACTTTTTCTCAACTTCAGCTGTCATCCAGGGGGTCCATGAGCTCTCTTTCCAGGAAGGACGGAGACACTGTAAAACAATGTTTCTAAGTCCCATTGCAGAAAGATGGCACAGAAGGATACCATGGTCGATGGTACTGAACACACAATAGTCATGTTTCTACAGTTGTGTATACACACTCACTCCTAATAGTGTAATATAATAGGACCATTGTATCCATGGGGGATCGGTTCCAAGCTCACCTATAATCTGAAAAATGCAGATTATAGCAAATACTAATTTAATAGTAAATGCTAAATATAGGAAGGTCTCCGTCTTCTTCTAGTGGCAATTTCTGGTAATGACATTGTGGAAATAAATCAGAAGCAACCTGGTGCTATGCAACAACAGTAACAGGAGCTACAGTACGTATGTTGCCGTGAGCTCACTGAAAAAAATTCAGGACATAAGTGCAAAAAAAGACAATAAAATATATATTTAATTGGATTCATTTGCTTTTAAGGCCTGATTCTTATTGGGCAGCATGAATACATCTTCCTCTATGGCAGGAATAATATTTTGAATCAGATTCACTTGCTTTTAGGCTCTGAATCATATTTTAAATGTAATCCTGAAAAAATGTATCACCTGGTGGCTGTACTAGAGTCCTGCATTATATTTAGCAGGATTCAGAGAAATATGGGCCTTACATTTTTCTTCAGTCTTTTTATTGGCCAGGGATTTACACCCCAAGACTGCTTTCAAGTCAGGAACTTATGTTATAGCGCTGGCCTTCCTTACAAAATGTGCCTGCTTTCACTGGGCTTTGTTCCATCTCTTAGTTCAGGCACAGGACTTTTGGAAACCTGTGTACTCAGAGCAGTTCTTTGTTGCACTGTGGGGATCATTAAAATTTATTATGTGCATGTGTGTGGTGCTTAACTAATTTTAACTCTAAAACCTGGTCTGTGAACTACCATATACCTAAACCATACACCTAAAAAGAAAGAAAGAAAGAAAGAACCACAGAAATAACAGTCTTGATCACTTTTTCTTAAGGTTATTCCTAAATTAAACCTGTACTGTTTTACTCCCCGCTCCATTCATAAATAGGTAACCTAAAATGACTCCAGTCCATACTTAAAATAGATCAAATAAATTGAAAAGACCAATCTTGATTATCTTAAAAGAACATTGTTGGCCCCACCAGTTGTGTTTTTTTTTTAATTTGGGAAGCATCCAGGCTGCAGGGACTGAAATATTGACCCTGAAAAAAAGACATTTCAAAAGGGGAAAAACAGCCACTTTGTTATAACACTGAGCATGTATGGTACAGGCTTGCCAACTGGAGCTTCCCAAAATGATACATTGTATACATTTGTGGGCAGGAAGGGAGAGTTGCAGGGCAACTAAAGGTCACAGAAACAGAATCAAAAGACAGGTTTTCTTTAAAGGGTAAAAAGAATCCCACAAGTTTGCTTTAAAGAAAGTAATGGGGTGACAGTAATTTTGCCATGTATCTTTAGGGAATTAGCATACAATTTTGCAAGACATATTTAATGTATTTCCCCTTATCTTAGAAAAACAAGTATAATAGTAATTGACAGGTCTGAGATGAACCTGATAGGAATTGTTAATACAGTTTTGTGAACCAATTGTAAAGAGCATGAAATGCTGTAAGTTTCTGTAAGAATCCATGTAAAGGAAAAGCCTGAAAGTAATGATTTAAACAGCTGTAGAGATGTATGTAGAAGAAAATATGTAACAGCTGTGGGAGAAGCTATGGATTGGCTAAACTTGGGATAAAGCCAGCAGCCTCAGCACACACAAGTTGTTCGTTGGTGTCGTGGACGGTTGTCGTGTGTGGCGAAGAAGCAACGTCGAGGAGAAGAAGAAGGAATGCTGGACTGATTTATGGACATTGACTACTGAACTGATTTATGCCTAAACTTTGTTGATATAGACGTGAATGACCAATGGAATGATCAAGGATAAAGCTGTATGTATAAATCTTGCTACAAACCTGACACAATATATATATTTCTTCACTAAATATTGTCTTTGTGGTTGAAGACTCTTTTGTGCAACTTCAATTCTGGAAATTCTGCTTGTGGGCAACCCCTGGTACGTTGCCAACTCTGTCAAAGGTTATGCGCCCAGCAAAACGTCCAGGGAAATGCCCAGGAGAACGCTGAACTGAAAGAATCCAGAGGGAGTGCTGCCAGACAAGTTCAAGCAGTAGCAGTAAGTAAAACAGCTTTAATATACATTCCAGAAGATGGCTAGTGATATGCAGATACCAGGACTGTCAATAACGTAGTTGAATGGGGAGAATTACTCCACATGGCAACAGAAAGTCCAGCTTCTTCTCCAGAGAGAATCATTATGGGATATAGTAGAAAATCCACCAGCTGTGTTAAATGAAAGAAAGAATAAACAAGATAGCAGAGCACTTGCATTAATAGGCTTGACTCTAGAAGATCGTCTCCTAATCCATCTTAGAGGCTTGAATTCTGCAAAACAAGCATGGGAGGATTTAAAGAGACTCTTTGTAAGAGTCAGCGTTGGGAGTCAAATACAGCTTGCTAGAAAATTATTTCGTACCAGGTTACAAACTGGTGAAAGCATGCTGCTCCATTTAGAAAAAACGAAAAGAATGCTTATGGATTTAAGAGAAAAAAATATTGCATTTACAGAGCTACAAGAAGTTTTCATAATATTTTCTTCTCTAGACCAGACATATGACCAATTTGTGTCAAATTTAGAAGTTTTACCCCAAACTGAACTGACTATGTTGAATGTTACTAGTAGGCTTTTGGAGGAGGAGCAGAAAAAGAAGGATAATTTGCAACTCCGTGACACAAAAAGCTCTAGTCAGTATAAAATTCAAAAAGACAAGCTGAATAAATTTGGGGAGGAAGAAATCACAGCTGCAATTACTCAATCAGGAAGGCGATGTTTTGCCTGCGGTTCAAGAAAACACTTCATAAGAAATTGTAAATCTAAAAAGAAAAGAGACAGAAAGCAGCCACGACCCGACGACGAATCACATCTAACAGAGACTATTTACAACTCTAAAGGAGATAATACAGAATGGATCATTGATTCGGGTGCCACCGCTAATATGTGCAAAGATAAGAAGATGATATATGAATTCCAAACTGTATTTAATCAACAGGTATTCTTGGCAGATGGTGTGAGTGCCAAAATAATGGGTAAAGGTAAAGTGAAACTACCGTATCTAACCAAACCAATTAATGTGATATATGTGCCTAAGCTAAAGCATAATTTACTGTCAGTAAGCTCATTAGCAAAAGAAGGTTTTACTAGCACATTTTACAAGAACAAATGTGTAATTAAAGGGGAAAATAACTCTATGCTAACTTGTTACATAAGAAACAACTTATATAGATTAAGCAATGTAAATGTAAACAATGTTTATGGTAATGTATGCCCCCATGATAACTGCATACATTTATGGCATCTAAGGCTAGGACATGCTAACTATAAAACACTACGTAAAACCATAGAAAATTCAATTGGTGTAAATTTAAAACCATGTGACAAGTACATAAATTGCCAAGCTTGTCAGATAGCCAAAAGCAAATGTGCTCCAGTGATGAAAAATAGCAATGTACAAGTAAAGAATATTCTAGATTTAGTATCTATGGACTTAATTGGTCCAAAACAAGCATCCTTAGGAGGGGCAAAATACATTCTCTCTAT
The DNA here is from genome assembly GCA_037013535.1 of Intellagama lesueurii. Lineage (NCBI taxonomy): Eukaryota > Metazoa > Chordata > Lepidosauria > Squamata > Agamidae > Intellagama > Intellagama lesueurii. The sequence continues at coordinate 19,221,290 of JBAJHW010000009.1, forward strand.
ACAGGACCAGAAATCAAGATTTGGTTTCTGTTATCTAATGAAGGATAAGAGTTCAACTTATGTAGAATTTGAAAAATGGTTAAGATTTGTGGAAAGAAAAACTGGAAAGAAAGTGAAACAAATCCAGACTGATAATGGAACAGAATTTACAAATGCTAAGTTCCAGTCAATTCTACATAAACATGGGATTATACACAGAAAATCAGCTCCATATACCCCAACACAAAATGCATTTATAGAGAGGAGAGGCCAAACACTACAGAACATGGCTGAGGCCATGATAAGAGGCAGTAAATTGTCAGATAGATATTGGGGGGAAGCTATTCTTTGTGCGAATTTCTATCTGAATATTCTGTGGCATAATGGTATAAATAACATTCCATACACTATCTGGACAGGAAGAAAGCCAAATTTAAAATTCTTACATGTATTTGGAACACCAGCATGGGTGAATATTCCCAAAGAAACAAGAAAGAAAGGTGATAGAAAGGCTAGATTGATGTATTTCTTAGGTTACCAACAAAACAAGAAAGCATTTAGATTTGGTTTGCCTAATACCAACAAAGTAATTATAAATAGCAGTGCATCTTTTAATGAGCATGCATACTGGGACAAAATTAGTTTACCACCAGAAACTATCATCTACATACCTAAAATGCAAGAAATCAGGGAAACTGAGATAGATGAAGATTTACAGCCAGAAAAAGAAATTAAGACAGAAAGTGAATCTGACCAGGAAATCCCTTCTACTTCAGAGGAGAATGAAACTCAGGAGGAGGAGAGAGTAATACCAAGGAGATCAGCCAGGGAGCACAGACCACCAGATAGATTTAAACCTGAGACATATTATTGTCTGAATGTAACAGAGCCACAAACATATGAAGATATATGTAACATGCCAAAATTAGAACAAGAAAAATGGAAAGAGGCAATGAAGAAAGAGTTGAATTCACTTAGAAAACTTAAAGTATATGAAGAAATACAACAACCTGCTAACACTAAAGTAATAGGATGCAGGTGGATATTTAAAAGAAAGATTGATGCAGGTGGGAATCTGAGGTACCGAGCTAGATTGGTAGCCAAAGGCTATTCACAGACATCTAATGATTACGATCAGGTTTTCGCACCGGCTTTAAGACCTGAAACGTTAAGGTTTGTGTTAACATATGCTGCCAAACATAAATTAGTTACAAGACATATAGACATTGAAAAAGCTTACCTTTATGCTGACCTTCAACATGAAATTTACATGAAAACACCACCAAGCATAGAAAGTGAAGGTAAATGTTGGATATTGAAAAAGAGTCTGTATGGATTGAGGCAAAGTGGGTATGAATGGAACCAGCATCTATCTAAAACACTAAAGAGTAATGAGTTTATTCAGGGGATTGCAGATCCATGTTTATTTATTAAAAGAGATGAGAAAACAATCATTCTAATTTTTGTAGATGACATAGCAATATTTGCTAAGGATGAGAAAACAGCTAACAATGTAATAAAAATGCTAAAAGAGAATTATAATTTAAGAGATCTGGGAGAAATCAGTAACTATCTAGGAGTGGAAATTAAGAGATATGCTAATGGATTTAAAATATCTCAGAAAAACAAAATATTGAAACTTCTGAAACAATACAATATGGAAAATTGTAAATACTCCTTGTGGGACGTGGTGGCGCTGCGGGTTAAACCGCAGAAACCTCTGTGCTGCAGGGTCGGAAGACCTGCAGTCGTAAGATCGAATCCACGCGACGGAGTGAGCTCCCGTCGCTTGTCACAGCTCCTGCCCACCTAGCAGTTCAAAAGCATGTATATGCGAGTAGATAAATAGGTACCACCTCGGTGGGAAGGTAACGGCGTTCCGTGTCTAGTCGTGCTGGCCACGTGACCACGGAAACTGTCTACGGACAAACGCTGGCTCTAGGGCTTGGAAACGGGGATGAGCACTGCCCCCTAGAGTCGGACACGACTGGACTAAATGTCAAGGGGAACCTTTACCTTTACCTTTACCTTTACAAATACTCCTATGACAATTGAATTTGAAAAAGAAACAATAACAGGTCCTGAGTGTGACTCTGAGTTGTATAGATCATTAATAGGAAGTTTATTATATTTGAGTAGATGGTCCAGACCTGATATTTCTATAGCTATTAACCTATTGTCCAGAGATGTAAGCAAGCCAAGTGAGAGACATTGGCAGGCTGCAAAAAGAGTACTTAGATATTTAAAGGAAACAAAAGATAAAGAATTATATCTAGAGCCAAAAGGACAGTTGATATTGTCTGCTTATGCTGATGCCAACTATGGTAACGACGTAATTACTAGAAGGTCAACATCTGGCATGACAGTTCATTTAGGCAAGGCACTGATTAATTGGAAAACTGCTAGACAAAAGTTTATCTCGTGTCATCTGCAGAATCGGAATATGCCTCATTATCGGAATTATGCACAGATCTCATATTCTATAAACAGCTAGCAAAAGATATAGGGATTAATGTACATGAACCGATAGAAGTAAACGAAGATAATCAAGCAGTGACTTTTATGGCAACTTCTCCAGGTATCAAAAATAGATCAAAACACACAGACATAAGATACCAAAATGTAAAGCAGAGTATAGAAAATGGATTAATAAAGTTGATTTATTGTACAACAGAAAAGAATGTTGCAGACTGCATGACCAAAGTACTTGGATATACAAAACATGAACAAGCATGTATTATGCTAGGAATGAAATAAATAGGATCATGTATGTATATGTACTGAAATGTAAAAATATTGTATAATAATGTAAGAAAATGAATTTATATGGATAAAACAGTATAAACAATTGGAGGAGATTGACAGGTCTGAGATGAACCTGATAGGAATTGTTAATACAGTTTTGTGAACCAATTGTAAAGAGCATGAAATGCTGTAAGTTTCTGTAAGAATCCATGTAAAGGAAAAGCCTGAAAGTAATGATTTAAACAGCTGTAGAGATGTATGTAGAAGAAAATATGTAACAGCTGTGGGAGAAGCTATGGATTGGCTAAACTTGGGATAAAGCCAGCAGCCTCAGCACACACAAGTTGTTCGTTGGTGTTGGACGTTGGTGTCGTGGACGGTTGTCGTTGGTTGGCGTGTGTGGCGAAGAAGCAACGTCGAGGAGAAGAAGAAGGAATGCTGGACTGATTTATGGACATTGACTACTGAACTGATTTATGCCTAAACTTTGTTGATATAGATGTGAATGACCAATGGAATGATCAAGGATAATCAAGTGCCATCAAGTCAATTCTGACTTTCAGGGTTTTGTAGGTGAAAAGTACTCTGAAGTGGTTTACCATTCCCTTCTTCTAGGGGCAACTTGGGACTGTGCAGCTTGGCCAAGGCCACACAGCCTAGCTCTTCTGGGAATTAAATTCCCAACTTCTGGCTTCACAGCTATATGCATAACTCTCTGATCCATCCAGTCAGTTACATGGAAAAAACTTTTTAACTCTTTCCTGGCCAGACTTATCAGATTCATGCTTGCAAGGGGATTCTATATTTGATTGTAAATATGGAGACACAAAAAGAATATTTAAAATGCATAAAAAATATAGATATCAAAAATATTTTAAAAGAAATACAGAACAAATATTCAGAAGCTCACTCATTTGAGCTTTTTTTTTCTTTGTGCCTGCAAGAAAAAATGACGCCAAGCTCTATTTAGCGAAGGGCAGCCTGAATGTTGACAACACCAATGTCAGCAGTTAAGATGGTCTACAGGATAGCCTCTTGTGCTCATTACCGTTTATAAAGAGATACCAAGCAGTGGAAAATCTAAGAACTCGACTCCATTTTTCATCAGTTAACCACTTATCACCCAAACACAAACAAAGCAATGACCAGGGCTGTTTTTTTAACAATGTAATAAAACATGATCCATGGTTCCAACCAAACCTGATTGGCAATGACAAAGGCATTGCAAATAAGTGAAGTGCAAGTATTTTACTTCTTCCGACTTGGAAGTTAGTCCATTAAAATGGGTCAAAAATGAAAGTCTGCCAGGACAAAAATTTTAATATAGTTAATATAGCCACTGGATAATGCAGGATCTATCCACACTGACAGGAACATTCCACATCTGTTTTTCAATTGTTTCCTTGGCTTTCAAGAGTGAAGTTACAACAGAGCACTGTCTATGGATGTTTCTAAACCACCTCTGAAGTTATCATCAAAGAGACTAGGTTGACTCCTATTTGATAGTGCTGTAGGGGCCACAGAAGCTTGCTGTAATCCTAAGGAGAACAGCCTGTCGAAGTCTGGCACACTGTTAAGGTCTGGGAGACCTGAATTCTGGTATATCCTGATGCAACTATGCCACTGCAGAGCCAGGTGGGCCTGATGCTTTTTAAGGAGTGGGCTTCAGTTTGAGTGCTTTCAGCACAGTTAGATTCTGCTGGGATGCCTTCTGATTTAGGCCAGGTTGGCCTCTCTGGAGAAGAGACCTTTGTGGACCTAGCCATAGTCGGATTTAGAGCCCTTGCTTGAGCAGATTCTTTGCTTGAGTCACCCTTCAGAATCTTTGACTGCATTATTCATGTCAGCATTGGTGTTGGTCCCATTAGCCACAGTAGCTCTTATGACAGCTGCAATTTCTTCATCATTGTGTATTTATCATAGAATCATAGAATCATGAAGTTGGAAGGCCATTGAGTCCAAACCCCTGCTCAAGGCAGGAAAATAAATCAAAGGATATCTGCCAGGTGGTTGTCTAAATTTCTCTTTAATGCCTCCAGTGTTGGAGCACTCATCACCTCTCAAGGTCATTGGTTCCATTGCTGTACTGCTCTAACAGTTGGAAAGTTTTCCCTAATATTCAACTGAAATCTGACTTCCTGTAACTTGAGCCCATTGCTGTGTGTCCTGCACTCTAGGATGATCGAGAACAGATCCTGCCCCTCCTCTGTATGACAGCCTTTCAAGTATTTGAAAAGTGCTGTCCTATCTCCCCTCAGTCTTCTTTTCCCAAGGCGAAACATGCCCAATTCTTTCAGTCTTTCCTCATAGGGCTTGGTTTCCAGTCCCCTGATCATCTTTGTTGCCTTCCTCTGAACTTGCTCCAGTTTGTTGGCATCCTTCTTGAAGTGTGGTGTCCAGAACTGGACACAGTACTCAAAGTGAGGCCTAAACAGTGCCAAATAGAGGGAAACTAGTACCTCTTGGGATTTGGAGATGATACTTTTGTTAATGCAGCCTAAAATAGCATTTGCCTTTTTTTTTCTTTTTTCTTTTTTCTTTTGTAGCCACATCACACTGTTGGTTAATATTCAGCTTGTGATCTATAATGATTCCAAGATCCTTCTCACTCATAATATTGCTGAGCCAGGTATCCCCCATCTTGTAACTGTGAGTTTGGTTTCTTTTTCCAAAGTGTAGTACTTTCCACTTCTCCCTCTTGAATTTCATTCTGTTCTTTTCAGCTCAGTGCTCAAGCCTATCTAGATCATTTTGAATTTTGTGTCTGTCTTCCAGGGTGTTAGCTATTCCACCCAATTTTGTGTCATCTGCAAATTTGATTAGCATTCCCTGTGTCCCCTGATGCAGGTCATTAATAAAAATGTTGAAGAGCACTGGGCCTAGGACTGAGCCCTGAGGTACCCCACTTGTTACCTCCTCCCAGTTTGAAAAGGAGCCATAAATCATCACCTTCTCTGTAGCCAACTGTGTATCCACCTGACAGTTATTCTACCCAGCCCACACCTAGTTAACTTGCTAATCAGACTATCATGGGACACTTTGTCAAGGGCTTTGCTGAAGTCAAGATACACTATGTCTACAGTATTCCCTGACTGGTCTGTAGTTCCCAGGTTCCTCTTTTTTGCCTTTTTTTGAAGATAGGGCCCACATTAGCCCGCCTTCAGTCATCTGGCATTTCACCCATTTCCCATGATTTCAGAAAAATAAGGGACAGTGGTTCTGAGAGTTCTTTAGCCAGTTCCTTCAATACTCTTGGATGCAGTTCATCTGGCCCTGAAGATGCGAACTCATTCAAGGTATTTAGGTATTCCTTGACTATTTGTTTATCAATCTCCAGCTGCAATCTTGTCCCCTCCATGTGCACTTCAGATTTGTATGGAGGCTCATAGTCTCTCCTTTGGGAAAAGACTGAGCTAAAATAGGAACTAAGCATGTCTGCCTTTTCTTTGTTGTCTGTTACCATTTTTCCATCTCCATTGAGTAGCTGAGCCACTGTTTCTTTTCTTTGTCTTTTGCTACGGACATTGCTGAAGAATGCTTTTTTTGCTTTTAATGTCTCTATCTAGTCTCAGCTCATTCTCAGCTTTTTCCCTCCTAATGTCATCCCTGCAATTCCTTGCTACTTATCCATACTCTTCCATTGTGGCCTGGTCTTCCTTCCACTCCTGCAAACTTTTTTTGTTTTCAGATCCTCTCTGAGCTTTTTCTGAAGTCACACTGGTCTTTTTTGCTGTCTCCCACCTTTTTTTGTTGTTGGATTTGTTTGTAGCTGCACGTTTAGAATTTCCTTTTTTTAGACACTCCCACTCTTCTTGGACTTCATTTCTTGTTAGGATCTCTTGCCATGGGACCTTATTTATTCTTGTTCTGAGTTCATTAAAATTGTTTTTTTTTAAATCCAGCATACTGTATATGTGTGGCTACACTCTGCTTTGATTTCCTTTGAAATCAAGAATTAGAACATGGTCACTCTCACCCAGGTTTCCCCCTCTAGTTTCTTTCTCTACTTTTTGTAGCCAAAATTATCAGCCACACAAGCTAGGACATTCTCTTCCCCAGAAAGAAGGAGTTAAGAGTCTCAGATACAGCACTTACATTTTGACTAGCATTCTTCATGCTCGCCAATTCATTGGCTAGGCTTATTTGGTTGTCCAGAAGATTGCTGAGTTAAGATGCTACATTGGCACAGCTCAGCCTTTCAGTGGATTAAGCACTGTTGGCAGCTGTGCAATTCCTTTAGCAACATCCTGAGATCAGGCTGATTTTTGGTAAAAAGGAATGCAGGAACAGCGGGCTCAAGTTCAGAAGGAGAGAGCAGTCTACTGGCATGATTCAGTTGTTCAATATCTGCCATCAACATTACCTCTGTGTCAAGCCCTTTTGCTACACTGAAGTGGGCTTGTTGTGCCTCGTAGAATTTCTCTTCATAACCACATGTGATCTTGACTCCCAACAGATGTTGACTTCAATGTGGATCTGCATGGTCAAGAGATAGATCCTTCCCCTAACACACAAATACACTGACAGGTGCTGTCATATAGTGGAAATGTTTATCATATCTTATGAACTGACACCACTTGAAGCAGAACAGGAGGGAATGAATGGACAATGAATGAACCAACTCCCCATAGTCCTTCTATCATGGATTCCTCTTTTCTGGAGCTCTGTTAGGACTAATAGCTCAGCGATTCCTCACAGTAGCCACACCATAATGGATGTTGTGGGATTTGTACCCTTATTATGAAAAGCTTCTTATAAACAGCTGTTCCTTTAATAATCCTTGCAGTAAATGCAGTCTATTTACAGTCATCTGCATATATTTGCATGCTTGCCATTAATACTGAGTTAGACATGCTCTGATTACATTACACTGTTAAATCCAGCCGTAATCTGAAAGCCCTGGGATTTGATAACATGATTTGGGTAATATGTGTACGCATTAACATTGGTGCAACACACATCCTAACACCATTTTAACAAGCAGGGTCTGTCCCCCTGAAAAGAGAAGTCTTTTTATTCAGCGCTGGTACCTGCCAAGAGGATTCATTTTGAATTGCTATGTGATAAGGGTTCCCCTGCAATCCTTCAGTCTTTAATAATGATTTGAATGCCTAGAAGCTGGGCATTCTTACATAGTTCAATAATAAGACTCAAGTGAGAATGTAGCAGCCAAGTGGTGCCAAGACAATTTACTAGGGCAGAACAACTTTGGAAAGGTTAACAAGATGTTGAGTGAACTGTTTAATATGTCCCCCCCTCCCATTTCACACGCACAGTAACAGTTAAAGAGAGCAATAGATCCATGCTAAACATGGGATAGAATGAGATAATAAGGATGATGACTAATTTATTATCATACACATTATGTTATTTTTCAAAGTATAAGCAGACAAATTCACGAAGTGCTTACAATCTAAAATCTGATACTGAGGAGATAAAAGAAGAGGGGAGGCAGGTAAACATGGGAAGAATATGCTTAGAATTCAATAGGGCGATTACACTTGCTGAACTATTTCTGAAACCGATAGAACTGCACCTTGTGCAGTCTCCCTTGCCCAGCAGATCTGCTCTGGAAAGCTAGGAAACCTACTGGAGGCAGGAAAGAAAACATCATCATGATGAGCTGCTGTCACAATAGTGGATTTAGGACACTGGATGTGCTTGAGATTTATAGATTTTGATACACTAAGGCATTCTATATTTTTGCTGTCTTGGATTTATGTATATGTTTATTGGTCTAACTGTTTTTAAATTTGTAATGCCGCCCAGAGTAGACCTTTGGTCTAGATGGGCGGGGTAGACATCTAAGAAAATAAATAAAAAATAAATAAATGAGGATTAAATGACTATGCCAAGAAATTTGTGGGAGACATGCCATTTGGGGATGAACAGTGGCTAACTTACTCAAAGCTCTTTGTAGGTTTCGTAGGCTTTGCTGTGCTAAGGAAATTCTACTCCCATATTCAAATGTAGCCGCCTTGGATTCTTTTTAAGGATATAAACAAACAAACAAACAAACATTTCAACTGATTTCCATTTTCAGGTGCCCAAAATGCTCTTTGCCTTACTGACCATTATATGGGTTGGAACACAAGTGACTGCCATATCTTGTTGTTCTCTGAATTTTGTAATGTAGTTTATTGACTCAAAAAAAGTAACACAATATATACAGAAACACACATTTTACATTTTAATACCTTTAAAACTGAGCACTTTGAGAAAAAGGGTATGGCTTAAATCCAAGAGGTAGTTCCAACTAGAACAGACCCTTAAAAATTATTTCCACTTTTTCCATGTAATATTTACTTCTGCTGGTTTTGACTGCTCTGGGGCCTTGGGAACTTAGTTTACCTTGATTTTGAGAGAAGCTTCAGTTTTCACAATGGGTTAAATTACTGTTTCTGAGATATTCTACACCTCCTGCAGTCTTATTTATTTCTTACCCACACCTATATACCCACTAGTGACTTCACTAAGCTATTTTACAGTTTTCCTTCTTATTTTCCTCATCTGGATTCTCCTGCATCAATCCTCCTGCAAGTTTGCCCCAATCTTCAGAAACCTGTTCCTTGGAACTGGTAGTTATATGTTTGTCTTTCTCAATATTTAGTCCAAAGACTGCTGAACATAGTGAGCTTCAACTAGAGGGCTGATGAAAGATTACGAGTTTTACAAGGGGTTAACTGTGGCTAATTTTGCAAAATTGTAATTTCATCTGATACTTTAATCCAAATTGTTCTGCATTACAAGTTTCATTTCATCATTGTATTGTGCTAGAAATTCATTGATTTGCCTTTGATTCCTTTATTTTGTGGATCTTATTTCATGTTTATCTGCCGTAATTTAAATAAATCTTGAAATTAATTCAAACTGTGAATACCCTCAGATCATTTATTTCACCCAATGGGGCAAATAAAGGATGCAATTTTTCAACCCACAGATGAAATTGCTAAATAGGAAGTGAATATTTTTCTAACTTACTTTGATTTAACGGGTGCATTCTAACTGGGAATACCAACTGGATTCAGGCTAGATTTTAGAAACACAAATATGTCTTTTGTGGAAAAATGTTTAAATATATGTAATCAGGAAGGACAGATCCTGAAACTGAGGCTTCAATACTTTGGCCATCTCATGAGAAGAGAAATCTCCCTGGAAAAGACCCTGATGTTGGGAAAATGTGAAGGCAAGAGGAGAAGGGGACGACAGAGGACGAGATGGTTGGACAGTGTCATCAAAGCTGCCAACATGAATTTGACCCAACTCCGAGAAGCAGTGGAAGACAGGAGGGCCTGGCGTGCTCTGGTCCATGGGGTCACGAAGAGTCGGACACGACTTAATGACTAAACAACAACAACAACAACATTTGATAAATACAAATTTCCACACAAATTTTACTTTACTTGTGAATGAGTGCAAAAGAGGATGGAATAGATTTATCAGATGGAACAGAACATAAAAGGGTGCACCCATGCTACTTCATTTAGAATTCAGCCCTATTGAGTTCATTGGGGTTTAGTGCTAAGTTTGTGAACACAGGATTGCAGCCTTAATTTGGGTCCTATTCAAAGTTTCATAGAGAGCTGTTAGAATGTAATGATCAGGAGTTTGTGGTACAAATTAGTCCATAAGGCTGTTGTCCTGAAACACAAAAAGGAGAATAAACAAGGGAAATATGATTTCCCATTCTGTGATTGAATGACAGCATTTAGTGTGTTGGTCTAACTGATGGAAGCATGTGCTTTAGTGTGTTCATAATTGTTAACAGAAATTAAGTATGCAAGAAAAGATACAAGGAAACCAGTCTTACAGGAGCAGTTAATTGGCAACTATAATGAGGTTAGCATCACTTGCTGGTAGCTGAAATTGCCCCATCCCTTAATTGAGAGGCAGACAGTGTGTGGAGATTGCTGTAGCTGAGATGGTTGAAATAACTTCTCTTATTTTTTTAATCATGCTTGTTCCATTCCCTTTCCATATCAAACCGCTGTGATTTCTAGCATCCAAATTGTGGGCTGGTGATTGTCTACTTCCCAGAGAATCAGGGCAGGATTCCCAATCTGCAGTTCACTGTGGACTGAGGCATCAGCAGTGAAGGTGCAGACGACACTCTTGAGTCCACATGTGTAGCAATGGCATAGATGGGATTTAAGGAGGTAAGTGAGGCAGGAGAGTAAGACTGTTGGGCTGATGCCACGTACTGGGAGGTGTTTGAGTCCCATGAGGTACTACCACTGCCAGAGCAGTCAATGGACAGTTGGGAGACGGTTTGCCATTGGGCCCCCGAGACTGGATATTGGGTTGAGCTGCTGGTGCCACCCAAGGAGGCTGCTCATGTTCATCAGGATGAGACCAGGCACTGGAAAGCTAAGAGGCTCAAGAACCAGAGGGGGCCACACCACCAGCACAGGAAGCAACAGGAGTATGTGGCCCCACAGCAGGTACCTCTCAGGCAGCATACCCATGACCAGCCAGATGGCCCTCTTCCTGTCCCTTCCCCTTCTACACCACGTTGCACCGGAGAACCCAGCCAGGTCTGGCTAGAGTTTAACCATGCTTCATGAGGGGATTACCACAGTCATGGGGTAGCAGCCACTGGTGGGGACTATGGAGGCATTATGGGGGAAGGAGCCTTTGCTACATCCCTCCCGGGACAGGTGACTATATAGCACCCATGTTGTGGCACCCCATGTCTGGTGCACATGCGAGGTGTCCTAAAGCTGGTAGGGGAGGCAGGGCTCTGCTCCTCCCAGTGAATGATTGTAAGGGTGTTTTATCCAAAGGCTCCTGAAATGAACATTACCTCCTGGTACCCTACAAAGTTCTTTAGGTTTGTTGTTTGGCCCTGTTGGCCCTTTAAGAAGTTGGGCTGCTCTGATAAAAAGGCTTTTTCTGCAAGCACTCATCATGTCATTATGGAGGGGTGTGTGGGGCACTCACAATCATATTCTTATTTTCATATTATAGCAAACAAGGATTAAAAATGGAAGGGCACAATGGATAATACCATTTCCAATTGGTATGCCAAAATCTGGTGAACAGGATTTATCGAAAAGCTGACTGCACAAATCCAGGCTTTACAAGGAAGTGGGGGCAGCACACAGTTTTACAAAATTTGGTATCCATTTATACACTTTATAAACTCAAATGAAAAGTACAATTTTCATGCTGTATCATATGCTGGTTTATAGAAAGACTTTGTTGATCTCAGTAGAGTGACACTCTTTGCAACCTTTTTATCTCAACCTGTGGCTTTGCTATTTTATGAGTTAAATGTTATCTGTTTGTTTTGATTACAATAAAAGAGGATTTTATATAAAAAAATCTGTGGTTTCTTTTTGCATGCAATTTTTCCTAACACATATACTTGATAGAATTTGTCCTAACATAGTGACCAGAATCCAAATGATCCTTTATGCCTACAAAAGGTTTAACTCAGAGCATTGAATAGCCATTAATTAACAAGGCTCTCACTAAATTCATAGTAGCCAGTTGCATAATTTGGCCAGCGCATATTTTCATTAAGGTTAAGTAGAGATGTGAAGAATATTTGGGGAAAAAAACACACACCCCTCTTAAAGATTTTCTAAGTCTTCCCATGTTGAGGCCTGTCATCCAGATTTCCCAGCTCCCCATAAAAAGAAAATCTTAGTCTTGTTTATTCCCAGTGCCCCCTTCTTTCCCCCTGTTCATTCCTGAAAGAAATTGCCAAATCTGTGCAGTTTCAATGCCTTTCGGGGGGGGGGGGTCTTACGTACAAAAGATCCTAGTTTTCTTAGGAATTGAATTATTCTGTCCAGATTGGTGTTCCAGTCAGGTCCCACCTGATTCTATTTGTGGCCCAGATCTGAGCTGAGTTGTAGGACTTCCATTGGTTTATACAGGAACAAGAGAAAGCTACTGCCAATGTTTTCTTTTAGTTTTTCTGCTGATGTACGTGAACTTTGGATATATGATAGATACTAAAGACACAAGTTAACCTGACAAATTTCAGACACTTAGCTTAAGGCAAAATCTGATTTTCTTTTTTAAAAAAAAGTGTGAAGAGAGAGAATTTGCATTTATCCAATTCAATTTGTGTACCCACACAACTTAATTTGTGAATTTAGTACCTTGCAACTGAATTTTGCCATTGTGCTTCAATCTTAACCTAATATAAATTCGTGTGAATGAGGCTGATTAAGTTCAGAATCTGTAATTTGTCCAAATCCAGTCTAGAACCCTACTTCACTACTGCAGGCATTTATGTGGATATTTCCTTTTAATATTCATAGTTTGCTAATCAATTTTTTTTTTAGAACAGCGAATACTGAAGAATACTAAAGTATAAATCTTTTATTTTGCATATTGGTTTGGGAAGTGCAAATTAGATTGGTTTGCATTTAAATGTGAACTTAAATTTATCCCCATTGATACAATGGAGAGCTGTAAATGGGCTCAGAGAGAAGGGAAGAGGCCCTGAGAAGTATATGAGCAGCAAAGCAGTTGCTTTGCATGTTTTATCATTTAATTCTTCAGAATTCCTGTATGCCTGGATGTCGTTCAAAAAATTGTTGCAAATAGCTATCTATCAAAAATCTTAGGGTGCAACGTTTAGGAAGCTCAACCCTCTTTTATCACCTTGTCTCGCTATCTCATGATTTGTCATCTATAATGGAGTTCTGACTGACAGCTTCATGAGCTGGTTAAATGTATTGGAACTTGTTCCAGGTCCTCAGTGGCCCAGATGTGTTACTAAAGATATGAGAAGCAACTTAGGGTGCTGAGAGCATCTGTTCTTCATGACCTGATCCACACTTTATTGACTAGTGCATAATTTCCATCCTTGGGAATACAAACTTCTCTGAATTTCCTTAATGCAGTTCTTGGCTGGAAAGGGCTGAAATAATAAAATTAAGGCAAACAAATACATGTTTTTTTAATGAAATATATTTAGAAATACATATTTAGAGAGCTACATCTGCCTATATATAGAGTGGGGAGAGAGAGAGATCTAAATAGATATGCCATAAAATGTCTTCAGAGAGGAAATGTATTCAGAAATACATATTTTTGAGAAAGCAAAGTTTAAAGCACATTTAAAAATGTGCAGATTGATGCAGACATAGGATGAAACACACTTATAAATGAAGACATGCACAAGTGATGGGGAAATACGCCAGTCTGCGTCTTTTGACCATGCTGACTGGGGGAGTCTGGGATTTGTGATCCCAAGAGCTTAACTTTTTGAAGTGCTTCATAAAAGGAACCATCACTTTTATTGAGACATTGACTATTTTAAGACAGAGCGGAATGCAAATGGCCCCTTGAAATTCTTCACTGTATTTGTGAATCTTTTTTTACTGTATTTCTCCCAGGAGGTGGGCAAATGTTCATTCAGTTTCTTGGGAATGGGGTTCTTTAGCAGCTGACATAGCACGGTTCAAAAGATATCCATGGAAATATGTTGCAAGCCTGGCCACCATTTTCTGTTTTCCACAGTTTCCCAGGCCAAGCACTGTTGCACCGGCATTTGGTGGCTACCGGAAAAAAAAAAAAAAAGGGGGGGGGGGAGGTATTCAGAAAAAATATCTGTCAAATGGCCTCCTTTTTCTATGAGTAGGAATGTATGGGAAAGAAAAACTATATCTGAAATCTCTCATACATGTCTTCTGAGAAATTTCTGAAGCAACTCAGCCAGCCCCGTGCTTTTAATGCTTACTTGGACATCAGTCCCACATAATTCTAAAAGATTTACTATCATGTAAGCATACTGGATTCCCAGTATGGTGTAGTGGATAGAGTGATGGACTAGGGCTCTGGAAGAACAGGATTTGAATCCTCACCCAGTCATGGAAGCTAGCAGGGAGAGTGAAACTGGGAAAACCACTCCTTCAATATCTCACTTACCTTGAAAGCTCTATTAGGGCAGCTATAAATTGGTTCCAACTTGATGGCACAGAACACACACAAGCATATTTAGCTTTCCAGCATCTATGTGTGTAATTATAGGGACAGTTCATCCATGCACTGTTTGGATTAGATCCAGACATCCTGCTTAAAAACAGACCAATTGAAACAAATTAGACTTGTCTTAGTCATGGTTAATTTAAGTGACATTGATTTCAAAGAATCTACTTTGAAGATGGCCAAGTTTGGATTTAAATCTTTCATTAAAAATGTATTAAATTTTTTCTACATATGCATGTAAACTGGGAAGTCAATGAAGTCATTAACCCCTCCCCCAAGGCATGGAGGAGAATACAAATAAAGAAAGAGCAAGAAAATTCTGGCTTCTGCGTTTGAATGAGCTTCATTCTACTCTGTCTTGTTCTCATCCTCACAGATGTTTTGGTTTTTTTTTAAAAAAAATTATGAAAAAAATCAAGATTTCATAGAACAAAAAGCATCAGTGATCTTACGGTTTGAAAAGACTGTTGGAGACAAGGAGAAAGTTTAAATAGTGAAGTTGAAATGAGTTTTTCTCATAGAATCAACACTCTTCAAAAAGACACTGAGCATATAGAACCCTTTCATAGACTGTGGCTTCCAGTCATTCTCTGCCATCCACAAAGCTAATAAAGCTAGAAAGCTTCTTGAAATTCCTATTCACACAAAAAAATCCAGCTTTGAAATAGTTCCTTCCTTCCACAGTGTATCTTAAGATTACATTTCAGCAGGTGTCTGTGTCAGTTAGTTTTCCCCTATCAGAGGCGAGGAAATCATATGAAACTAATCTCAGCTCCCAGATAAATTTAATCTTTTGGTACCTTTCATTTTAAACAGTGTTAGACAATGTCCCAAAACCTACTGTTTAAATGTGGACTGGGAGAGCACTCACATAAATCTCTTCCCAATTCCAACAGATTTACAAGCATGTGCACTTTCTTGCACTAATTGTGAGATTGGTTGTACAATGGGAAGCCTACTAGAGCTTGATAGGAAGCCTACAGGGTACAGAGGGAAGCTTATGCCATCCCGCTTCCACTGCATGGTTAAGCAGCAGGACACTAGCCAATAGAGGCACACTGACCAGTAGATGTTGAAATGTTCCCACCATCACCAACAAAGCACAGTCAGTTAATGTTGCAATAAAAAAGTCATAAGTAGGGATGAATTTGCTGGCTGAAATCCTATTTGTGTAAGTAATATCTTATAAGGTTGAGGACCTCATCAGCTAGGATGCTTTTTAGAGAAATTAAACATTTCCTACTTCTGTCCTGAAGTATCTACAGCTCCTGCGTAGTCACCTTCATCATCAGGAACAGTGAGGGCTATAGGAAGCTGGAGGAAGTCTTTTCTTACCAAAAATCACCACAGCTGGTAATGTTATCCCAGCGGCTACGTTTTGATAAAGACTTCCTCTATCTCAGTGGTCCCCAACCTTTTTAACCCCGCAGACTGGTTGGGGAAGGCAGGGCACCCCCTGCGCTAGTGCGCATGTGCGAAGGAGTGTGTGCGCTCTCGCGTGGGAGCTCGCTCGCTCATGCGCATGCACGAAGGAGCAGGAGGGCACTCGTGCGGGGGCGTGCGTGCTTGTATGCATGTGCGAAGGGCGGCGTGGTGCTGGGGGCACTCGTGCGCATGCGCGAAGGGGTGGGGGAGGGCTCGCCTAAATCTTGTTGTGCATTGTAAGCAAAATCATTAAGTTTCAGTCTGTTTCTTGCCGGTAAATTAAGAGCCCCACCTCAGTTTTTGGGGGCATGCACAAATGCACCAAGCTAGTGTGTACATGAGCCTGCGAGAATCATGGCATTGGCTCTTTATTTACCAGCAAGGAATAGGGTGAAATTCACACCTTTGCTTATGTTACACAACTGGTATTCATAGTGTGCTGAATGGAAAAAAAAAAACATAACCAGGAAAGTGCTTATGGTCTCACACTTGTAATAATGGCAACTTTTAATTGGAGAACTTTAACGCTCAGTGCAAGATAACTGAGTTTTCACCATGTTGCCAGGCATGCTCAGGGAGCTGTGATCCAAAAAAGTAACTTTCTTTTCAAGCATGAGGAGGACATACTTGTGAAGGAATTAAGGCTCATGGAGTCGACCATAGAGTGGTAACATCTGTAAGGTGGTCAAAGGGTTAACTTCAAGTTGGTAAAATCTGTAAAATATTTTGCTGACCGGCCTATGCATGAATGTTGTGGGAGAAGTGCCACACCAGTTCACCATCCCAAGATAAGCGAGGTGAAGAAAACATCCTGACCTTGGCATGGGTGGGGAAATGGAGTTCGCGGTGAGTGGCCATTGCACCTGGAATGTGGTTAATTGGCCTTGGCTGGTATAGCTGAAAGAAACCAATTAAAAACTGATTGGTGGACTCTTGCAACAGTGAACTGTGGGATGATGGGATTTAAGGAAGATGGTTAGTTAACTTAATTTCATCCTTCATCCTTTCGCCTGCAGCTTTCCTACTCCATCCTGGAGCTTCACTATGACTTAGTACACTCATGCTATCTGCTATCAAGAATTCTGTATATGCTTGTAAGTATAGCCTAGAGAGTTAGCTTTTCTTTATTTTTTGTGGGGATAGACTCATTTTCCCTTGAGCTCTGTAAAGTTTACCTATGCTAACAAATGATGGATTTTGTATTCACTGCTAAATTTTTGGAACTTTTGTCTTATGCCTTGCTACTTTTGCTTTTAATAAAAAAAATAAAATTTTATCAAAGCTGTGGTTTGTTTAAATAGCTGAAGAGGCTGAAGGACACTTTCCTGTGTCTGAGGACACTCAGAGATTTTGAAGGATTTTGGGTGACTTTAAGTTCTGTACAGGGTTGGTTTGCAACCAGAAGCAACAAACTGCTTGTGTGTATTTGCTACTTGAGCACCCAGGAGTAGGAGACTCAGTGTGCTAAGGAAGGCACAGCCCCTCAGGAGGCTTTTCCCAACCATTAGTGCACTGCCCTCCTGGACCTAACCCAGCCAGGCAAAGAAGGCAGTGTGACTGAATGGTTAGAGGATCCCCTCAGAGTAACCCGTGGGTAAATAAGCTGATCCCTCACAATATTACATCCATTGAACTATATTGCAAATCATTTTCCAAGGAGAAGACTGAAATGCAATATTTACTTGGCTAAGTGCAGCAAAGAGAAGCACTCTGCTGTGAAATAAATAACAGGGGTTATTAAAATTCAATATGTAATAGTAATGGAGTAATGGAAGACGTGCGGCATTGTGTGCAGCATGTATAACAAGGCCATGAATATTCTAACTGATAAATAACATGTTGGACAAGCTTTTTTTCTGGGTGGAGAAAGAAAGGGCCAAAATGGAAACTTGGAGAGAGAGGAGACTAGAATAACATCTGCCCAGATTTCCCAGGAAGCAATTTGTAGGAAGAGGGATAAAGATTAAGCCACAATATGTTATTTAGTCTTAAAGGATTCCTGATTGTTTTTGATAAATCAGGAGTAGACAATACGAAAGTAATGATTCTTTTCAACTCTTTCTCATTTGTTTCTTTGATTCATTGCTATCCCACATGTCTTCCAATGAGACCAAGGCAGAATACACATCTTCCCTCTGACTCAGACAGCTCATCTATTAGGAACAATAGGCCGCTGCTCCATATCAGCCTACCCCAGCCATCTCCCTCCCTCTTGTCTTCTTATCTGAGACAGAAATTCTCTCATGTGTGCATTTGTGTGAAGCCTTGCTTTCCTGACTACTTATGTGTGTGTGCATATGTGTGTGCATACATGCATGCCAGGGATGGGGGCTCAAGTTGTGCAACTCACTATCAAATCACACTTAGGTCACACCAGTGACTCGACTCGGACTTGACTCACCTGTTTCTTTACATGACTTGGACTCAACTCACAACTTGGAGCCTCTTTGCCAAGTCATTTTTCAAGTCCCTATTCTTTTAGTTGTTTTTTTTTTTAATTGTTTCACTTATCTTTTAAAACGTGCCATTTTCTGGTTGGAACCCTCTTATTTAACAGGCTGCAGAGGGAAATTGCACAGTAGAAGCCTCCCCACACTTGTGTGTGTGTGTGTGTGTGTGTGTGTCACTGACTGAGTGGGGTGTGTGTGAGGGAGGCAGGCTACTTTTCTGGAATTGGGTGGGCAGAGCTGCTGTTAAACTTGCTGACTGAGCTCTGTAAGTTTTTGCAACATTTTGTAGAGAGTGGGTGTGTACATGCATACAAGTGACTTATTTTCTTCATGAGCTGCTCTCCTACAAGACACACACACACACACCCTCTCTGCAAAAATGATGCAGACAGGGAGTGTGTATGTCTCTTGCAGGAAAGCAGCTCAAGAAGAAAAGAAGTCACCTATGCATTTGCGCACACACACACACACACACACTTTCTGCAAAACAATGCAAAAACTTGCAAAGAGCTCAGTCCCTCCCCCCCCCCCAACACACACCAGCCTAGGCCAAGGGATAAGGAGTCCCACACAAGCCACAAGAGGTTTCTGCAGTGCAAATTCCTTCTTTCTGCCTGTTAAAAAAGAGGATTCCTGCCTGAAAATTGAGCTGTTTAAAAGATAAGTTATTTTTTAAACGTTTTAAAACTTTAAAAAAAGTTTTCAGGGGAAGGACAGAGGGGAACAAATGTGGGTGGTTCACAAGCCTCAGACCTTCCCCCACACATCCCACTCAGACCCCACCCACCCCTCCCTTTTTTCTGTGAAAAAAAGATTATTTTTAATAGCAACTTGAGACTCAGACTTGGGGCTTAGGACTTGGGACTTGGTACCAACGACTCAGAATTGGGACTTGGACCCAAAGACTTACCAACATCCCTGGTGCATGCACACACACACACACACACACACACACACACACACACACACACACAAGCTGTTGTCCTATATTATTGCTATGATTCCAGATGTGTTATCTCGTTCCCACCGAAAAAGCAGAGAGAAAGAAACAGATTAGTTATTTACTGCTGAGGCTCTTGTGCCTCTTGAGAGGGGATGCCAATTACCACACACAACCCATGTTGTTGTTGTTGTTGTTGTTGTTGTTGTTATACCTCACCTTTCTCCTTGAGAAGGACCCAAGGCAGCCTATAACAATGAAAGGCAATATTTAAAATTGAAAGCAATGAGTATACAACAGTAAGGTAAAGGTTCCCCTTGACATTGAGTCCAGTCGTGTCCGACTCTAGGGGGCGGTGCTCATCCCCGTTTCCAAGCCGTAGAGCCAGCGTTTGTCCGAAGACAGTTTCCGTGGTCACGTAGCCAGCGCGACTAGACACGGAACGCCGTTACCTTCCCACCGAGGTGGTACCTATTTATCTACTCGCATTTACATGCTTTCGAACTGCTAGGTGGGCAGGAGCTGGGACAAGTGACGGGAGCTCACTCCGTCGCGTGGATTCGATCTTACGAGTGGTTAATATTAAAAGACAATATTTAAAGCTAGGAACAATGAGTATAAAGAGGCAGCTTACATAATTAAAAGGCAATATTAAAGCTAAGAACAAAAGTATACAAATATTAAAAAGAAGAAAAAATGCCGCTCTGAGAAATGGAAAACACAAAAATGGAAACACAAGTTGTACAAAAAATCCAGTCAAAGCAGTAATGTATAACGATCCATCTAAAAATCTCACACAGGTAGCTAGTTACTGAGGGAAGGCTTGCCTGAAAAGAAAGGTCTTTGCCTGTTTGTGAAAGTACAGCAAAGATGGGGCCAGTTTCAAAGTCTGGGAGCAGCCACAGAGAAGGCCCTCTCCTGTGTCCCCATCAGACACACTTGTGAAGGTCGTGGGACCACGAGAAAGGCCTCTCCTGATGTTCCAAGTCAGCTCACAATGGCTATGGGAGATAGCCATGGCTGCTAGTCTGTCATTGTACTGCACAGCTTTATCACACATCAATGCATCCAGCCATTCCCTGCCACTCTGGATGGGTTGGCAACAATGCTGGTGCACCTCTTCTCATCCACACCACTCTGTGTGTGTGTGTGTGTGTGTGTGTGTGTGTGTGTGTGTGTGTGTGTGTGTGAAGACATGCATAGGTGATTTCCTAGCTTACCCCTCCCATTAAACCTCAGTTTTGAGTATCCCTTGGAGTCAGGCATTCCAGAAATAGACAGCTTTGAAGACTGGCAGCTCTCTAAACGCCAACATGTCCAACATGTACATAGAAAAAATATACGTCAAAAATGTTATAGCAAAAACTGAGTCTCCAAACAACAACAACAACATGGAAATGGTGGGGCAGCTCAGTGAGATGGTGCTCCTGACTTCAGGCCAAGGGTTGGGAGTTAAATCCCCCACTTGTAGGAGAAAAGCCGGCTTTGTGTGGTCTTGGGCCAGCTACATAGTCCCAGAGGACCAAACTGCTTCTCAGAGTTGTACACCTAGAAAGCCCTGGAAAGGGTTCCATAAATTGAAATTGACTTGAAGGCATGTAATTATTATTAGTATAAACAGAACATGGCACCCAAGTATAAAGATGAATAAAAACCATCATTCCACAAATATGCATGGAGTGTGGGCAGAGGAATTGCATTATAACTCCTATCGATATGAGTTATAAATGGTAACCGTGATTTTAAGAACCAGGGCCCCTTTGTTTCCCACTCTCCAATTATTTTTAGGAGGGATGTGTGTGTGTACCAGTCAATCCAATTTGTATCCAAATATGTGTTACAAAGATAAGGACTGACTTACCCTGAACTGGTCCAAAGTGGTCTGAACAGATTTGTTCTTGTACCTTCTTTTGTGCAGGAATGTGTATGTATCCATATGTTTCAGGATTAGGAGGAAAGCCTATGAAAGAAGGAAACAAAGAGCTATATCATGGGATGGGGGCGCCATGTAGTAGCATCAACTTTGGGAACTTGGTAGACCTTCACTGTGAAGTCAAAGCTCCTTCCTTCCTTCCTTCCTTCCTTCCTTCCTTCCTTCCTTCCTTCCTTCCTTCCTTCCTTCCTTCCTTCCTTCCTTCCTTCCTTCCTCATGCACTCTGCTTCTTGTCTAGCTCCTTCCCTTTCATGAATCCACCCTGCATCAGCCAGCAACGGACATTAAAAAAATAAAAGAAAGCAGAAAAATCATGGGGAGGGCAATGTCTCCAGTGCTTGTTTGACCTTTCTGATCAACGCAAGAGAGTCTGTAATCCCCTCCCACTTTCACACACACACATATTCCTAAGTGTACTGAAGACATAGTGTAGCTACCTAAAAGAAAAGAGGAAGACAATTTAGAACATGCTTAGTCTGGTAAGTGCTGCAGCCATATCGGGAGGTGAAATGTTGATTGACCATAATATACAGAGTCCAGATAGGTCAGCCTAAGCCTTCCCACAATGCTCACCAATTACAATGTCCAAGGGAAAATTTGGCTTTCACTGAGACCTCAGCTGTCAATTTCTTGCTAGTCTGGGCCTCCCTTCTCTTGGTACAATATTAGTTACATTTCTCCCTGACTTGCAATAATCAGTTAGTGCCCCCCAAAACCAATCAACATTTTCAACCTCTAAAACACTACAGCAAACCTCAGTGATTTGTCACAACAATGAACCAGAGAATGACGGGGGGCTTCTTAAAACCACACTGCAGCTGGTCCAGAAACACTCTGTCTCATTCAGTCATTTTATTTTTCCAAAGTCAATGCACATCTCTGTTCATTAGTTTTAGAGCCAATCTGCTGAATATGTTAGTCTGAGTAGTTTAGAGGCAGCAGCAGTAAGTAGTCTGGGTGCGCCAGAACTAGTAGGGTCCTGATCCTGACCGTGGCTCATTCACCTGGGAATGACAGTGACATGAAATACTTCACACAAGCAGGAAGATTCTGCACCAGCAGATTGATGGAACTTTCGTTCCAAGTCCTTGAATTGAACCTGTAACATTGTTGTTTCTGTTTTTGAGGTTCGAGTAATAATTTATTTTTTTTATTTATTTATTTTTAGATTTCTACCTCGCCCCCCTAGACAACGTCTACTCGGGGCGGCTTACAAATGGCATTAAATATAGAAAACATTAAAAACATTAAACAATTAAACAATTGAAACAATAATATAAAGTATTCAAGATGGGAATAATAAAAATTAAAAGACTAGAATTTAAGAATTGACAGAAGGGAAGGCCTGCCTAAATAGCCAAGTTTTTAAATGGCTCTTAAAAACACCCAGCGAGGGTGCCAGGCGGATCTCTGTTGGGAGGCTGTTCCATAGTCGAGGGGCCACTGCTGAGAAGGCCCGGTTTCTAGTTCTTTCTTTCCGGACCTCTCTCGGCGTTAGGCCCCTCAGCCATCCCTCCTGGCTATGCCGGGTAATTCAGGTAGATCTAGGTGGGAGAAGGCAATCTGCCAAATACCGAGGTCCCAAACCGTTTAGGGCTTTGTAAGTCATCATCAACACTTTGAAATCGATGCAGAAGCGAATGGGCAGCCAATGCAATGCGGTCAGAGTGGGAGAGATGTGTTGGTATTTTCTCACCCTGCTGAGCAGTCTGGCCGCTGCATTCTGCACCATTTGAAGCTTCCGCAACAATCTCAAAGGTAGCCCCACGTAGAGCGCATTACAGTGGTCTAATCTCGAGATTACGAGCGCATGGACGAGAGTGGTGAGGGCCCCCCCATCAAGGTAGGGCCGCAGCTGGGCGATCCGCCACAGATGAAAATAGGCAGAACGGGCCCCGGACGCCACCTGGTTTTCCATGGTAAGCGCCGGATCCAGATGTATCCCCAAGCTGCGGAACCCACTCCGTGTGGTAAGAGTAAGCCCCCCAAAAGAGAGGGAGTCTCCCAGACCGCTGATGGAAGGGCCACCCACCCTCAAGACCT
The DNA here is from genome assembly GCA_037013535.1 of Intellagama lesueurii. Taxonomy (NCBI): domain Eukaryota; kingdom Metazoa; phylum Chordata; class Lepidosauria; order Squamata; family Agamidae; genus Intellagama; species Intellagama lesueurii. Next base: position 19,244,754 of record JBAJHW010000009.1, read on the forward strand.
CTGTCTTGTCCGGGTTCAGCCTCAACCCATTCAGCTGCATCCATTGCAGTACAGCCTCCAGACAGCACCGAAGGGACAGAATGGCATCCACTGAAGTAGGTGAAAAAGAGATGTAGAGCTGGGTGTCATCAGCGTACTGATGGCACGAAGCCCCACACCCCCTGATGACCCCACCCAATGGCCTCATATAGATGTTGAACAGCATTGGGGAGATGATCGACCCCTGCGGAACCCCACAATTGAGACTCCACCGGGCCGAAACATTCTCCCCAATCTGTACTCTCTGGGGGCAGTCCTCCAAGAAGGATCGGAGCCAGGCAAGCGCCAGGCCACCGATTCCCAGCTCGGAGAGCCTCCCCAGGAGGATACCGTGGTCGTCGGTATCAAAGGCGGCTGAGATATCGAGGAGGACCAACAAGGACATATTGCCCCTATCAGCCTCCCTCAACAGGTCATCCAACAGTGCGACCAGTGCCGTCTCTGTGCCATGGCGCGGCCTGAAGCCCAACTGAAACGGATCCAGAGCATTGGTTTCATCCAAAAGGGCTTGAAGCTGATCAGCCACCACCCTCTCCACCACTTTGCTGAGGAAGGAAACATTGGCGACGGGCCTATAATTGCCAATATCATCCGCTGCCAAATTTGGTTTCTTCCTGATGGGCCTAATGAGTGTCTCCTAGAGGGCAAGGGGAACCTTGCCCTCCTGGAGAGACCCATTAATTATTGCTGTGGCCCATTCCGTTGTTATGGGCCTGGCTGCTTTGATTAGCCAGGCCGGGCAAGGGTCAAGGGAGGAGGTGGTGGCCCGACAGCGATCAAGCGCTTTGTCCACCAAATCTGGCGTCACAGGCTGAAAGAATTCAAGCGCAATTGTCTGGGGTCCATAGTTAGGGGATGAGTCCACTTGGAACAGGTTAGGTCCCTTGATTCTGGAGGTCCACTGGGCGAGTTACTGTCTTGAGGTATGATCTCACAGAATGTTAGCATGCTTTGACTTCCCCTCTTCCTTAGATCAGGACAGGAGTTCTCCTTTGCTGAGGTCGTCTTATCCATTTCCAGCTCCGGGATCTTCTGGCAACTCCTGATGGCAGCCTCTCCCTTTTCCTTTGATGGCAAGGAGATTGAAGATGAATCCCTGGCCAAGGACACTGCAGGCTCCAGATGGCTGGGAACTAAATTCAATAAAAGGTACAGTGGTCCAAAATAAAAAGTTCTATAATTGAAAGCTGACGATAAAAGAGCTGACAGACAGATGTGGGAAATTTCCCATGGCTTGGGAATTTTAAATTAAGATCTGATATCCTTGCAAGAAAAGCGGCGGGGAGGGGGCTAATTCATCCACAGTATTGTTTTGATTCGAATAAAGGTTTTCCACCGCTTTCATTGTCCTGTATGTCTGACTAGATCAATGCTAATGGCTCTGAGTGAGTTTAAATTGATACAAAAAAATAGCACTAACCTTTCCCACTATTCAGCATTTAAAAGCAATCACTGAGGAAACATTTACAACATTAGTGGTTTATGTTTTCTTGAGGAAATTCTATCCTGTGAGTTAATCAGATAAATCAAAGAAAAACAATGCAACAGAGACTTTGAACCTCACATATATCCCACAGTTTTATTATTTTTCAATAGATTTATAGTTTTGGCTTGTAAATCTCAGGTTTTAGTGGTGGGGCTTTACACATTCAATATTTTCTAGACTGTATTGGGTTTCATAGCAGTAAGGAAAAACAAGAACAAAGCTTGACTGATATATTTGAGCACATGTAGAATAAAGTTCAGATCATGAGAGGCCTCATGTGTGAAAGCAGCATTTGTGGACCACCCATTAATGCACTCCCCATCATTAAGGACATTTCTACTCTTACAGTCTGAGGTTCTCACATCAATGAGACTATGTTGCTTCCTTCTTTCTAACCCTCCACTAGTATATAATTGACTCACAAACTGCACAGATACAAGTGTAGATATTGTAACCAAATTATCACATGGTTGGTGCTGAGAAACAACTCGCAGGAACAGAAAAGTGGGTAACTGATCATTGTATTTGTTTGTTTGTTATCTTTCCATCCAAAAATAGTGCTCAAAGTGGCTCAGAAAGTTTTTTAAAGAAATGAAAACAGGTAAAACCAATATTTAGCTAAACCCTTAATAAAATCATATAAACCCACCCCACTGTAAAATCATGAAACTCAAGCAAAGTGCATTAAAAAAACATTACAAATTACAAAGACAGATTTAAAACAGTGCAACAGAGCCTATCAAACATCAAATGCCTGTTTTAAAGACGTGCTGTTGCTTCTTTCTTAAATGCAGAAGGAGTGGAAACAGATCACAACTTGGAAGAGAGTGCATTTGATAACCTAGGAGCCACACAGGATAAATTGTATCCTAAGGAAATGAGGCCAGGATGAGCATGGGGCAGTCATGCTTTTACCTTAGCATGAGGCTGGCTAGTATCTTATATCTAGATTAGGGAACATTCTGTTGCCTCGACTCATTAGGACTTAAATCTACACAAATCAATCACTTGAACTTGGATTCTTGCATTGAGCAGAGGGTTGGACTCCATTATTCTATGACTCTATAAGGTATAGCAGAGATCACAGCTAGAGAATCTGTAGCTTTCTGGGGGTTGTTAAACTGTAACTCACAGTCTAACAACCCCCAGCTCACAGGAGCTGTAGTTCAAAAACATCTGGAAGGCTATGGGTTAACCAGCTCTGATCTAGACTCATGTCCTGAGGAGTGAAGGTAGCAAAATGTGTCCCCAGGTGACAAAGAGAGAAGCTGCTTTGCATTTCCAGAAGTTAAGACATGACTTATACAGTGTACGTATCACAAGGGAATCCTAATATCTTGCCTTGTTAGATGAACCTTCCTCAGAAACTGACCAGTAGTTCCCTCAGCCAAATATCATAGAAGATCAACTGTGGAACCTGGAGGCAGATCAGGGATACATGGCCTGCTTATGGGAGACTGTAGTTGAACCTTTTCCTTGAGATATGGAAAGCACCCCACACCATTTATTGGAAGGGATATAAAGAGGCCACCTTGGTACTTAAAGACACAACTGTGGTTGAAGACATGCTCCACAGTAGTAGTCACAGAAGGCTTGTTCTTCAGTAAAAGTTATTTATGAGTTGGAAATTCCTTATTATTTAATGCTGTTCGCAGTTGTAAACTGCCCAGATGGCCTTGGTAGCCAGATGGGTGGTATATAAATTAAATAAATAAATAAATAAATTTCCCTGCCCATATTTAGATTTTAGGTTGCCTTCAGACTGTGCTGATCTTGTGTTTGTACTTTAATTTCCATGTCTACACATAATTTGGCTCTTGAATGAGTCAAACTCTGATCCTTGCTCAAATCCAGCAGCTCTACCTGTGTGTGCTTGAAGAAGGATACTTGACACAGCAATAAAGAATGACATACTGATTCAAACCAATAGAGATAGGAAGTGGCTATAAGGGGATAGGTGGAGAAAGTGGCTGTAAGGGGATCTCTGGGAGACAGTGTCCATGTTCTGCTAGAATTCTTTATTTCAAAGGAAACCAAAGCAGAGTGTAGCCACACATATATGCTGGATTTTTAAAAAGCCAACTTTAAAGCACTCAGAACAAGTATAAATAACGTCCCATGGAAGGAGATCCTAACAAGAAGTCCAAGAAGGGCGGGAGTATCTAAAAAAAGGAAATTCTAAAGGCACAACTATAAACAATTCCAACAAGAATAAAAGGTGAGAGACAGCAAAAAAAGGGCAGTGTAGCCTCAGAAAAAGCTCAGAGAAAACAAAACAAAAAAGGACATGTGCAGGAAGTGGAAGGAAGGCCAGGTGACAAAGGAAGAGTATGGACAAGTAGTAAAGAATTGCAGGAACAGCGTTAGGAAGGCAAAAGCTGAGATTGAGCTGAGGCTAGATAGAGACATTAAAAGCAACAAAAAAGGCATTCTTTAGGTATGTGCATAGCAAAAGACAGAGAAAAGAAACAATGGCTAAGCTATTCAATGGAAATGGGAAAATGATAACAGAAGACAAAGAAAAGGCAGAAGTGTTCAATTATTTTAGCCCAGTCTTTTTCCAAAGGGCAGACTATCACCTTCCAGACAAATGTGAAGTGCAGGTGGAGGGGACAAGATTGTGGCTGGAGAATGAGAAACAAATAGTCCAAGAATACCTTAGTGCCTAGAATGAGTTCAAATCTCCAGGGCTGGATGAACTGCATCCAAGAGTATTGAAGGAACTGACTGAAGGACTCTCCTAAGCACTGCCCACTATTTTCTTGAAATCATGGGAAATGGGTGAGGTGCCAGATGATTGGAGGAGAGCTAATGTTGTCCCTATCTTCAAAGCAGGCAAAAAGGAGGAAGCTGGGAACTACAGATCCACCAGCTTGACATAAATCCCAGGGAAAATTCTGAAACAGATTATAAAGCAGTCACTATGCAAACACTTAGAAAACAAAGCGGTAATGACTAGAGGACAACATGGATTTGTCAAGAACAAATCTGGGAGACTAATCTGATCTCATTTTCTGATTGAGTAACCTCCCTGATGGACAGAGGGAATGCTGTAGACAAAGTATATCTTGACTTCAGCCAAGCTTTTGACAAAGTGCTCCATGATAGTCTGATTAGCAAGTTAACTAGGTGTGGACTGGATAGAACAACTGTCAAGTGGATACACAGTTGACTACAGAATTGTACTCAGAGGGTGATGATTAATGGCTTCTTCTCAAACTGGGAGGAGGTAACAAGTGGGGTACCTCAGGGCTCAGTCCTGGGCCCCGTGCTCTTCAACATTTTTATTAATGACCTGAATCAGGGGATACAGGGAATGCTAATCAAATTTCTGGATGACACAAAATTAGGTGGAATAGTTAACACCCTGGAAGACAGAAACAATATTCAAAATGATCTAGATAGGCTTGAGCACTTAGCTGAAAAGAACATAATGAAATTCAAGAGGGAGAAGTGGAAAGTACTGCACCTTGGAAAAAGGAACCAAACACACAGTTACAAGATGGGAGATACCTGGCTCAGCAATATTACAAGCGAGAAGGATCTTGGAGTCATTGTGGATCACAAACTGATTATGAGCCAACAGTGTGTTGTGGCTACAAAAAAGGCAAATGCTATTTTAGGCTGCATTAACAGAAGTATAGTCTCCAAATCCTGCGAGGTACTAGTTCACATGTATTCGGCACTATTAGGCCTCATCTAGAGTTCTGCACTTCAAGAAGGATGTTGACAAATTGGAACAAGTTCAGAGGAGGGCAACAAGGATGATCAGGGATCTGGAAACCAAGCCTTTTGAGGAAAGATGGAAAGAATTGGGCACGTTTAGCCTTGAGAAAAGAAGACTGGGGAAAAATATGATAGCATTTTTCAAATACTTGAAAGACTGTCTTACAGAGGAGGGGCAGGATCCTAATCATCCCAGAATGTAAGACATGTAATAATGGGCAAAAGTTACAGGAAGCCAGATTTTGGTTGAATATCAGGAAAAACGTCCTAACTGTTAAAGCAGTATGGTAATTGAATCAATTACCTCGAGAGGTGGTGAGTCCTCCAATACTGTAGGCATTCAAGAGAAATTTAGACAACCACCTGGCAGATATCCTTTGATTTATTTTCCTGCCTTCAGCAGGGGGTTGGACTCAATGGCCTTAATAGCCCCTTTTAATTTCATGATTCTATACTGCTCCTTCTTTACAGGTGTCCCTTGAACTGTATCTGAATTATCCTATGTTGGTTGATTGAGGAGATCCCCAGTGTTGCAGCATGAGAAAATTCCGTATCATGGATTTCCTTTTTTTCAAATGGATAATCACACATAAGGAGTGTCTCCTTGGCTCCATAGGCTGAAAGGCCTGTGGTGATTTCTTCCTGGGAGGAACTGTACTCAGAAGAACAGAAAAAGTTTCTTTTGAGTGGTAAATGTAATTCAGTAAGGATATAGCAGCAACTGCTCAGACACAGCGTGCTTCTGCGTTCTTTTTGCTCTCCTGCTACTTAAGACATTGAATGGCCAGCCCTCACTGTTGACCACACTGTTGGAATATCTATTCCAGTAGTACTTGGAAGGCCACATGTTCTCTACCTTTGACTTCCGGGAGATGTTAAAGACTCACCATAACATTTTCTTCCTGCAAAATATTTGCTCTGTCCCATAATCTCCACCATATTTACAACATGACCATTAATCACCACATTATTCCACTCTTCACCCCACTCAGTGATTCATTCGCTATCTGAATCTTCCCTAGCAAATTTGGAAAACCAGGGCACCTTCCTCTGCTGGAGCAGAGGGCCTGCTTTTGTCTTTATAGTTATCTCAGCAGCAAGTCAAAAACATGATATTAGTTTAATTAGAGATCAGCTCTTTTCTGCAATGCAAATGCCCTGTCCCAGTAAATCCCCCTTCTGAAGTTGGCAGATGCAAATTAAGTCCTGTGTGCTTGGTGTATGATTTGGCTTTGAACACTCTGAAAGGCCCTCAGTGATTCAGTGGGTGGAGGGGAATTAGTCTTAAGCTGCATTTGTTGAATTTCATCTTCTTTAATTTATTTATAGGAATGTTAGTGAAGCAAAGGTTGGATCAGACAAACTGCCAAGTGACAAATGTGATTGAGAGGAAAGTTTTAACTATTAAAATCTTAAGCTCCAAATAACAAAAGCACAAGCTACCTCACAACAGTAATAAATAGGCCGTCTGTCATTCTGAGTCCCACAGCATGTTTTTTTTTGGGGGGGGGAAGGGAACCCAGCAGGGCTAGAATAGTCCAAATAATTATCGATAGTGTCATACCAGAACAGAAGTATCATACTGAGGTAGTGGGATTCCTAGGGGTGGTTGCAGGAAATTCTCCCAATTGGAATTTATTTACTGGATTGAAGCTATTGACTGTTTATCTGACGTTTTCCCTCTTTCTTCTCCCACTTTTCTTTACCTTTTCCTTTTGCCTAGTACAAACTGTGATGAAGCTAGCTGCCTGAAATTTGGCAGGTTTATTCCCCTCCTTAGGGTCTATCATGTCTCAAACAACAACAACAATATTATAGCCATTTTGGTTTTCCAGTCCAAGTCAGTGGGAGACATAGTTGATTCAGAGCTGGGACATGAATCAAGGTTAGGTACATCACAGTTACACTGGACTGAACTGGAATATATTCAGAATCCACAAACTGGCCTCCCACCTGGATTGCATAGCTATACATGAGTTGCATTGAGAGAACATGTGCCATTTAATTGCGCTCGGGCTCTACATCTCCCTTCTAAGAGTGGACTGTGTCATGTCCTTACCAAGGGGTTGGTGAGTCCTTAGTGGGTTGCTTTACTTGCTGTTGTAATGACAATCTACTTTTTAATATTTTAAACATTTTTGTTGCTAAATAGCATTGTTCTGCTTCTGTCTTGGTGTGCTATCTTACAAGTGGAATGCTTTAATTTATTTATTGTGAGTCACCTAGAACTCTTTCTAGAATAGGTGGGATATAAATATTTTACAATGAATATAAATAAACCAGAGATAAAACTTCCAGTATTGTAATGCCTCCATCCAAATCTATGTGCAGCCACATTTTGAATATTTAATACAGTCTTGGTTGTTTCATCTCAAGGAGGACATTACAGATGGCAATGGTGCGGAAAAGGAGGACACAAGTGATCAGCAGGCTGGAACCACTCCCTCAGAATGAAGGGCTCCATTAAATGTATAATATTACCCAGTTACAATTCTAGGACCCAGAGTCACCCAACAAAACTGGATGGTGAAAGACTTCAGAAAGATAAAAGGAAATCCTTCGTTAGATGTTAGCTTGTAAGTGTGGAGGGCTCTAACCTTGGTGGAGACAGGAGTACAGATGTAGCCCCCCTGAAGTCAGTTAAAACTCTGCAGAATGAATGCAAAGCTCTGAAGTAGTGTTTGTAACGTCATTTGCTGGAGGTGCTTATAGAGTCTCTGTGATTGACTACCCTAATCACACTTAGAAGCCCTTTGCTTTACCTTTATAGCTCAGTGATTTAAGCTAGGAGTTTGATTCTGCACTATTCCTCCTTGACAGGGGCTAGATTCAGTGATCCATAGGGTCTCTTCCAGATCTGCAGTTCTATGATGATGATGCAAAGTTTTGATTTGTTTCCTGGTTGGAGAAGCAATGAGAATGGGGCTTGAATACAATCCCCATGTTCCCACCCAAAGTTTGGTGATGACCATCAACTTGGCTGGCTTAAAAAAAAAGATTGTGTGATTTCATGGGAGATAAAACTAGCAATAGCTAGCAATCACAACTGTTATACATAACGTCTAATATTGGAGGCAATATGTCTCCCAGTATCAACCATTTGTGAACACCAGCAGGAAGGTGATATAATGCTCATGTCCTGCTTTTGGGCTTCCCATAAGCATCTGTATGGTCACTGTGGAAAACAGGATACTGGACTATATAGGCTGTTGGTTTGATATAGGAGGGCCCCTCTTTTATTCTTTCAAGCATGGCAGGTGAATGGAAGAGTTCAAGGTTTTTTTCTCAAGACTAGAGTTCCCAGTTCAGTCCTTTGTATCTATAATTAGAATGACCACGAATAAACAATATTGAAAACCTCTGCTAAGAACATGGGTATTGCTGTTATCAGGCAGACTAAACAGTACTGTGTTAGATAAACAAATAGTGCCATCTGGTATGAGACCCTCTCATATATTCCTATGTTTCTTTGTCAAAAGCAGCACAGTACATGTAGCACCACACCAAGCTGAACCACATAACCCTGGAAGATAAGCAGAGCTAGGCCTGATGGGAAACCACCAGGAAATACTAGGAGAAACCATAGCTTGGTGGTAGAACATACGTTTCACAGGCAAGATGCCCCAGGTTCAGTTCCCAGCATCTCCGGGGAAGTTGGGAAAGAAAACTCCTCAAATCCTTGGAGAACAGCTGCAAGTAAGAATTGACAATATTGGGCTACTTGGACCAATGGCCTGACTTAGTATGATGCAGATCCTTATGGTTCAAAATGAAACACACGTGTTTAAGATAGACATGCTGTTCCCTCATCCATCCATCCTTCTGCATCAGTGGTTTCAGTGTCTGTATCCACAACACTCCTGATCCAAACATTTCAAGTAGCTAAACAGATTTACTGAAATTATTATTATCCTGGGTGAATTTGATTTGCTTGAAGCAGACGGTGAAAGATCCTTGAAGTTTGGCTGGGACAAATTTAACCCACTATAGGGAAGTGCACTGAGAAGCTGTATTGAGTTATGTTACATTTATAATAACATTTCATTCTGTTATTTAACCACATCAGAGGCAGAATTATCCACTGAGAGGAAAACTTCCTCTTTTGAAGTCATCTTGCCCTGAGCATAGCTTTGTTATAGGACATGGCAGGTTCCCGCTTAAAATGGGACATAACAGAGTGAAACCACGTGAACAAAGGACTTTTACAGCTCCTTTACAAAGCTCACTGGGCTGTGGAAATGAGTTATTTGAATCCCTCCTGACCTAATTCTAGGACGAGTGGCATTGCCAAATAAATAAACTTAAGCAGATCTTGTTAAATAACCAATTACAAATAACTAGTTACTTCTGCTTGTTTCCTAGAAAAAGTATGAAGTTACAGTATAGCTGTTAAATCCATGGGGATGAACTCAGAGCATGGCTAAACTAGGAGAAGAAAGTTTTGGTTTAGATAAGGCTTGGTGATAATACTTGTGGATAATGGCCTTGTATTCTAGTTCCAGTTGGAAAGCTAAACACCAAGGAGCTGTTTGGAAAAAGACTAATGAAACCAGCAAGTTGCTGGAGAGGCCTGGAGTTCATCAACAACAGACTGTTGGTATTTATTGAGGCTGAAAGGAGGCAGGTCCTCATAAATTACGGATTGTTCATTTACAAGAAGCCATTAATATTACTACATATGTGTATTATATATAAGTCTGTAATGTTGTGTATGCATCAATATGTTAAACAATAATTTCATACCACTGGTTTGTATCTTCAAGAATTACTGTATTTGGGTAAAGTTACTGTGAGTAATTTCAATATTGTTTACATGGAGTTTTTGGTCAGTGTAAATAAATAAACTTAAGCAGATCTTGTTAAACAACCAATTATAAATAGCTAGTTACTTCTATTTGTTTCCTAGAAAAAGTATGAAGTTATAGTATGGCTGTTAAATCTACGGAGAGGAATTCAGAGGATAGTTAAACTAGGAAAAGAAATGATATTTGAATCAAGTTTAGCATGTTTTAGGTCAATTATTAAAAAGGTGGAAATGTGGATTATTTTGACAGGGAATCATTTTATTTTGATCAGAAGTGAGGTATTTTATTTTTCCACCAGAGGGCTGCTTATTTTCACTTGGATATTGAATTGATTTAAATTAAATCAATTTAAATCAGTTCACCATATGTGTACATCTCTGCTGGCATTAATTTTAGCAAGCCCTTATGCAAACTGCCTATCACAGCTACGTGCCCCTGTTGCTATGCTGTCATTTTTTAAAATTAAATACTTGTTATCTGGTATAGCACTATATCAGATAGCAAGACTTTAACAAAATCAAAAAATTAAAAGACAGCTTTTCCCTGCCTTCGACCAGTGCTATTGCCACTCAGCCCTCCTGCAGGATCTGTATCTCCACAGCTAGCTGCCTTGCCAGTGTGCCGTTCACTGCTGGGCTGGAGCCCCTTCACAGTTTGTAGGGTGTTCAGCTGTTTAGTGGTGCACTGATCATCTGTTTGGCAGACTTGCCTGCCTACTCACCTGCTCTCTGCACCAGCTCCTCCTTCCTTCGGCAATGTGCTGATCATCTTTTTGTGGAAGCAACCATGACTTGTCGCCACACCTAAAAGTGGATAAACTTTTGTTACATGCTGTCAAGTTGCTTCTGACTTGTGGTGACCTATGAATGAGTAACCTCCAAAAGGTACTGTCAACTTCCTAATCTATCAGTGTCCTATGCATATTTTCTGGAGTATAAGAGCCATGTTACTTTTTTTTTCTACTTAATGTGCCATCAAGTCACCTCTAACTTATGGCGACCCTATGAATGAAGGATCTCCAAAATGTCCTGTCCTCAACAGCCCTACTCAGCTCTTATAAAGTCAAGGTCACAGTGTCCTTTATGGAGTCACTCATATTTGGTTTTTCTTTTTCCTGCTGCCTTCATACCATGCCTTCACCATCAACAAGAGTATCTTGCTTTTTAGACCCCTAGTTGACTGTTTGTGATAACACTTGCCTTCTCCTGATTGAATTATGTATTTTACTGATTTTAATCTCAAAACTCTCTCCCCCCCCCCTTACTCCATTCCTCTTATATCATTACCATAGTTCAGGGCAAGGGAGCAATCAACAAGGCTTCACCTTACATCCATTGGGAATGCACATTTATGCTCTTGAGTGGAAGATCACCTAGAATTATCTCATCCATCAAAGTGTTTCGCCTATGTATCAAAGGAGGTGAGAAGGCCATCTGTCTGAAGCACAGGCAATGATGGTTAGCAAAGCATGCACTTGTCACAAATTAGTGCCATAAATATCTGAACAATTAATCAAAATTATATTTTGTTCACCTTGCAGTGAGCTGATATATTTCTCCCAATCAATAACTAAGGAAATGGTGGAGACAAGGAATGACTTGAAGTAATATTTGCCTAGGCTCCATAGGAAATTTATGGGAACATAAAAAAACTAATTTAGCTTTCAGAGTAATGGCTGGTTTATCCATATGATACGGGAAAATTATATTTACCAGGCATCTTAATACAAAGCCATTAATACCCGTTGTACCTTTTCAGCCATGTCATATTGGATATTAGGCAGGATGAAGCATCCATTGACACTTGAGTGGAAACCAGTTGCTTAAACAAACATTTTCCTTCATGCATTCAACATTTCAATTTGGAAAGTGGCTTAGAAATTATTGTTAAGAATACAGAAAGAGACAGGAAGAGAGTTCCTATGTTGTAAGGTATAATTAGTGTTGAATGTCAGTTTTTTGCAGCTTACATTTTCTTCCATTCGTTTGCAACCTTATCCTCCCCCCGCCATACCAAGGTTCTACTGATGTTCTAATGCACATCAGTATAACACAATTAGAAAGCTGCTTTTTGGGTGACATTTTACTGATGTACATGTGTGCTTCTGCTCATTGAAAAATGCCACATAAAAAAGAGTCATACAATAGCAAAGCAGAGAGTTTTCTGTCTTGTAGTATTGCATTAGAAATATTGGGGAATTGAAAGGCATAAGTAACTCAATTGGAACTGGACGGTGCATCAAAGTATGTAGGAGGGCACCTTGGGTGAAACTGCAGTTTTCAGTGTTGAATGCTATCAATTGATTTTCAAATTAGGATAACTCAATGAATTAATGCCTTCTAAAAGGTTGTGTCATTAACAGCCCTGCTCCTGTCTTGCAAACTTAGGACCATGGTTTCTGTTACTGTGTTAATTCATCTCAAGTTCAGTCTTCCTTTTTTCCTACTGTCCTCCACTTTGCTTAGCATTATTGTATTTTCCATGGTCTTGTGTTTTCATGATACATTCAAAGTATGGTAACCACACAAATCATTTTAGCTTCTAGCAAGAGTTCAAGATAAATTTAATCTATAACTCAATCATTCCCAGACTGCTGGAGATGTAATAATAGGCTCAAGTTACAGGAAGCCAGATTTAGGCAAAATATCAGGACAAACGTCTTAACTATTAGAGCAGTATAGCAATGGAACTAATTACCTTGGGAGGTGGTGAGCACTCTAATGCTGGAGGCATTCAAGATCTGTCAGCTCTGCTTTGACTTGGATTCTTGCATTGATTAGAGGGTTGGACTTGATGGTCATATAGGCCCCTTACAACTCAATTATTCTATGATTCTATGATTCACCTTTCTGGTAGCCCATGGTTCCATAAAGCTTGAGAAGTGCTATCATATCTCCTCCTGTCTTCTTTTCTGAATGTTAAACATGCCCAATTCTTTCAGTCTTTCCCCAAAGGGCTTGGTTTTCAGTCCCTGCCCATCCTTCTTGTCTTGTCTAAACTTTTTCCAGTTTGTTGGTATGCTTCTTAAAGTGTGGTGTCCAGAATTGGTCACAGTACTCAAGACAAGGCCTAACAATGCCAAATAGAGGTGGACTAGTACTTCTTGGGATTTGGAGACTATTCTTCAGTTAATACAGCCTAAAATAGCATTTGCCTTTTTTGCAGCCACATCTCACTGTCAGCTCATTTTCAGTTTGTGATGTAAAACAATTTCAAGATCTTTTTTCTCATAAATACTGAGCCAAGTTGTTCTATTGAGCCCACACCTAGTTAGCTTGCTAATCAGAATATAATAGGTCACTTTGTCAAAAGCTTTGCTGAAATCAAGATATATTAAGTCTATAGCATTCGCACTGTCTACCAGGGAGGTTAACTGATCAAAAATGAGATAAGATTGGTCTGACAGGATTTGTTCTTGACAAATCCATGTTGGCTTCTAGTTATTACTGCATTGTTTCTGAGGTGCTTCCAGAGTGACTGCTTTATAATCTGCTCCAGGAATTTATCTGAGATTGGTGTCAGACTGACTGGTCTGTTCCAGTTTTTTAAGATAGGGATAGTCTTCCCCCAATCATCCAGCACTTTATCCATCCTCCATGGTTTCAAGAAAGTAATAGACAGTGGTTCTGAGATCTCTTCAGCTAATTCCTTCAATACTCTTGGATCCAGTTTATTGAGCCATCAAGGTCTGAGCTCATTGAAAGTAATAAGGTATTCCTAGACTATTTTTTTTCCAATCTGAAACTGCAATCCTGTCTAGAGATGAACACCAACTGTGGTTTGGCGCTTCAGTGCAGTTTGGCGGATTGGGTCCACATATGTTGCATGGGCTCTCCAGATTCCCCAGCCCACCTCCTCCCATGGGCACCCACTCAGAAGCAGTGATCCGGGCTTCCCTGCCTCAACTCCTCCTGAGTAGTCACCCACAGGAGGAGATGGGGGGGGCAGGAAACTGGGTGCCCATGTAGCACCTGTGGGCCTGATCCACTGAACTACGTTGAAGTGACGAAGTGTAATTTTTCCTCATCTCTAATCCTGTTGCCTCCACTTGTACATATTTGTCGAGAGAATCATATATTGTCTTTTGGGAAAAGATGGTAGAAATTGAGCACTTCTGCCTTTTCTTTATTATCTGCTATCAGTTTTTCCATCCCCACTGTGTAGTTGAGCTACTATTTCTTTTCTCTGTCTTTTGCTACGTATGTATCTTTTGTGTTGCTTTTAGCATCTCTTGCTAACAGCTTGTGCTCAGCTTTTGCCTTCCTAATGCCATCCTTGCAGTTCTTTGCTACCTGTTGTCAGGAATGTGCCTCCTTAGATGAGTCATTCCACTTGGGGAAAAGTTCCCAGCTTCCACCACTCTTTAACCCTAGGTTGGGTGAGACCTAGAAGGTGCATGAGTGGGCAACTATGAGCAAGCTTCTAACCCTAAATTTCCAATTCCTCCCTTATTTGGGCTTAAATACTCTTTAGCTGTGTACTTTAAGCCTTGCACACCAGCCTTACCAGCTGGACATCTAAAGAACAAAATAGCAAACATAGCCCTCGTGACTAAGGCACTTTCTTTAGGCACTCACACCTTTGCCCCTAAGAATCACACTTGGGTAAAATATAAAAAGTTTATTTAAAAAGAGTAAAAAATCATAAAACAAAAGAAATACAAAAAGATACAAAATTGTACTGTTAAATGCTAAGCATCTAAATATTAAGTAAGCTCCTGCAAGTCTTTCCCGTAAAACAATAAAATGATTAACTAACTAATGGTTTTACTACTTAATTGCCGTGCTATTCTAAGGCACCATTGCTAAGCCTCCTCCTAATCAATCAAGGAAGGCTTTAAACCTGTCACCTCCTCCTCCTCCGTCTCCTCCAATTTACACACACACCTAACCTCCCCTTTCTATAACTAAAATCAGAGTTTCTGCTTCGTGATGGTATCCAGTCAGCATACAGTCCTTTGCCCACCCAGCCCTGGAACAAAGACGCGAGACAGTGATATGGATTAAATGCGGGCCACACTTTATTAATTCAACATCAAACTTGTATTTGCCAACCTTGACAAAGGCCTGCTGTAGTGCGGAAACAGGTGAAAGGTAGGGGTATCCAAATACCCCTTGATCAGTAAATGGGCGAGTCCCCGGCCCCAGGTTCCAGCAGTCTGAAAGACAGCAGGAACCCGGCTGGCCGCTAATAAACACCCCCAGACCTCAAGACATCTTTATTTGATGACTGTTGGTCCGGAAGTGGCCCAGCGCATCTTCCCTGCACCGGCCCTGTAATCGCACGATCCGCAGAGCCGGGAGGTCGTATGCGCTGTTGGCTTACCTGAGATTACAATTGGGACACACCGAAAATACCTGTTTTTCCGCACTACCCGCCACAGCATAGGGACTAGCCAAGCTATGTCCCATGCCCGCCACAGAGCCGCTCGAGCTCGACAAGCAGGCCCCCTTTGATGTCCTCTAAAAGGACATCCGAACCTTTGTTTAAAATGTGGACACCGTCACTGTGAAAAAATTCTGGGTTGTTCAGTTGTATCCTATGGTGATTAATTACCGATTCGAGGCCACTGCTGCAGACACCTCTGTAAACTTTTCTGTTGACGCCCGCCAGGCCTTGATAACATTGCAAAAATTCCGGGCACCTCGTCAGGCTAACCACGGAACAATCGTGGACCACATGATCGACATCGCAGGATATTGAGGCCAACGCTGCAGACACCTCTATTGCCAACTGTTAATGCCCCACGGGCCTTGTTAACATCGGCAATATTCCGGGCGCCTCGTCAGGCTAACCACGGAACGATCGTGGACCACAAGATCCGCATCGCAGGATATCGAGGCCGCCGCTGCAGACACCTCTATCACCATCTGTTAACGCCCCACGGGCCTTGTTAACATCGGCAATATTCCGGGCGCCTCGTCAGGCTAACCACGGAACGATCGTGGACCACACGATCCGCATCGCAGTATACTTGGCATACAACCACTTAAGGCCTTGCCGAATGTCCAGGATCGATACCTTACCTGATGATACAGACAGACCATTGTCTCCAAGGTGAATTACCAGCACATCTGGTTTGAACAGGTCGATGCCGTCATCCTGCCAGGTGAGATCTACTGTGTGCCGCGCAGCCCCATCCAGGCAATGCTTGCCTGAGCTCTAAGCCCTAGATCCTCACCCTGGGGATGAGGTAGCATAACGCTCTGCCCCTTAAACAAAACTATATCCGACGGTCATTATGTGCTCCTGGTCTTCGTACCCTAAGAACCTGTAACGACATACATGGCCCCTGCCTATACATTAGGTAGGGTTCTGAGATACCTCCGAATCCAGAGGTGTCTGCCTTCTCTCCTACCCATAACTCACTGGTCCTGAGGGCACCGAAAAATGCTATTAAGGCAGCTGCCTTAAACGATGCAATCTAATAATGATCTCTACAAAACTAGCATATCGCTCACATGTGCACGCCCAGAGAGATGGGAAAATTAGGAGCTCTGGTATGAAATCCCTCCACCTCTCCTTAGGCCACCCCTTTAACTATTTCCTTATCCTATAATCCCATGAAAAATTCCCTATCCATTTATCTTCGCGTGAAAAGCCAGCGCTGGCAGCCTACCCTTAATAGTGTGTGGCGCTAACCCTTTCTTATGCATGAATATTATGAATTGCTGCAAGTGTTCCATTCGGTTGCTCCAGTTCCAGCAACCGAATGCTCTGTCATCCTCTTCACACCACCCTGCCAGACCCCCAAAGGAAGAAATGCTGGCAGCTCCCTAACATCTGGGGCTAACTCCCTGAACCACTCGATCCGTTGGCGTGAGAGAGAATTGGCTATCCAGCTATATCAACCGAGGACATGCCGGGCATGCATCATTATATTAAATCGTAATGCCCATAAGTAAAGGCTCTGACTAAATCCCTGACCCTCACGAAATGACAAGATGTTGTATATGATGTAGACAACCGCTTGGTTGTCAAACCACAGACGGACCTTTGAATTTAACCATTCTTCCGCCCAGAGTCCCGAGGCCCATCTGAGTTCACCTGGAAATTCGCTCTCATGCTAATTTTAGCTCCAAAAGGAAAACCCCATTAAAATTCTTAAGGAATTATTTTCAGACGAAGAGATCTTCCTTCCTACCTTTTGGTACTCAGTTCCTCTGCATTGGCCGCTTAAGGCCCCTCATAGCATCTCATAGATGCCACAAGAATGCACTGCCCGGTGCTACCACTCTGCTCGCAAATCTTAAATGTCCCCTTATCTCCTGTAACTCCTTAAAAACACTTTTCGTATTTAACAATCACTAACGCTAACTCTAAGGTCAACCACATTATCATGAAACAGCTTTGAATTTTGCTGCCTCGTGTTGAACTCAATCAAGAGATGTATCTAATAGTGCACAGTTCCAGGGGAATGGCGTCATTAACTGACTCTCCCTACGGGTAGGACAGATGATGTATTAAACAAAATTGCCTGGGCCTTTAAGTACTTATTCCTAAAGGGGAAACTCTCAAGTTTGCCATGGGCGGCTCAGAAAAGGACCTGGGATCCTACCTTCCTTCACCTCTTTATCCATTTTCACTCTGAACTGTAGCCTCCAATCCCACTATTGATTGGAGTTTCTTAGCCACAAAAGCTTTACGTTACGTATTGCAGGGGTTAAAAAACCTGTATCAAAAAACCCTTGAGTAATTACATCGGGTCATCCCTGTGGGGCATGGCCGTAACCAAGCTTCCAGTATTCCAATTTTCCATTGGGCTGGGTCCCTTTGCCAGGGGTACCCCTGCCTCTGCTAGGCTTTTCATTGCCCTTTGGTCCCTTGTTCTGATGCTGGGGACCTGCTTTAAAACAAGAAGAATTTGAGTGTTGCCCACCACAAGTGATACACTCATGTCTAAACCTGCATGGCCTTCTTGAACAGAAACCACTGGAATTATAATCAAAGCAGGGCAAATGGGGCTGAACCGTCTGTCCCGCTCCGGGGGGGGGGCTTGCATGGTAAACTCTTCATTGTTTAACAGTCCGCTATCAAATCTGTCCCCGTTTGTTTTTGCCAGAATCATGTGCTGTAGCCACAGACCCGGCTGTGGCTCGTCCCAACGCATGTTGGGCTGAATAGCGTCCCTCATTCGGAACACTTGGTCATACTGTAGCCATGCTTGCCCTCCAAAATCTGTGTGTGCCCTATAGGTGATATTGAAATATTGGAAGAGGGCAGAGGCCCTCCAAGGTTGTGCCTTATCTACGACTCCCACATAAATGATAAAACCCCTGGGATCCAATTGACCCACGTCCTATCCGGTTTCTTCCTTCCATTCTTACATACGGGTGCTGCCAGACACCTGCACCGGCTATTTTACTAGATGTACCTGTAGTGGGAGGAGCCGCATATGGCGTGCCCCGTACCCTAAATTGTGTATTGGCACGAGGCCAAGCTAAGTAGTGCAACCCCATGGGCGATACGTTGTAGGATGTGGATGTAGCATAAGAATAATGAGCACCACTGGCCAAGGCCAAGCGGGAGAAGGTGTCTGGGTGTCATGTATAGAAAATGACTCACCAGATGACGCAGCAGCTGTACTATGGTCAACCACGAGGTGTGTTGAACAACTACCAGCCTCCTCTGACATGTTGCGCCCAGCCTGAGAAGCAGCTGTCGCTTCATACCTCCCCATGGTAGCCGACCATCCGCGATTCTTTACACCCTGCACCTTTGAAGTAGCTGAGGTTCCTTCCATGCCCGTCTGATTCTCAACCTCCTGGACCTGCATGACTCGCGTGATGTTGAAGCCCTGCTGGGTCCCTCAGCCGGGTGTGGTGTGTCATAACTGACCTCCTCCACTTCTTCTGGCCTCATGGATAAGCCGCGGACACGGCAGACACCCCCAGCGTAGAAGTACGTCTGCGCTTCCTTATGTCACTTGTAGTTGGAGTAGACGAAACCTCTGCCGTCCGTGCATCACCTTCAGGAACCTGTGAGGACTCAAGGGCAGTAAACCTATACATTAAATCTTGCGCCATTGCCTTCAGGCTTGCCCTCCTATGACTTTTTATCTCTCTATCAGACCTACAGAGCGATACCTCTGCCTGCCTAGGTGCTTGCTTTGTAATACTCTGTGTCTCTAGGGCTGAAATCTTTTCCTGAAGCTCTCTCCACACTGGCCACGATTCTTCATCCGAGGACGAGTGTGGGGGAGATACCTGCGTGGCTTGTTTTCTTTTTGCTGGCAGCTTGCCCTTGCTGGGGCCACGCTCCTTTCTGGACGTCATTATGACGTAATGTCCTGCAGTAATTAACAGGACTAAAACAAATAAATTTAAATAATCAACTACAGCTAAACGGCTCAGTTAAGTCTGCTGCAATAACCAATCTGAGGAGCCTATTTCTTTTATATATCTCTATATATATATCTATATATATATATATCTCAGAAGTGGTTTTCCCTTCCCTTCTTCTGGGGCGAGAGCCCTGGGACTGTGCAGCTTGCCTAAGACCACCTAAGGGAGGCACAGTGGGGGATCCGAACTCCCAACCTCTGCCTCTGCAGCCAGATGCCTTAGCCCCCTGAGCTATTCAGCCAGCATCAGCCGCCATCAGGTGGCACCCTGCAAGCACTATCTAGCTTGCCTCAAGATCTGCTACCACCTGTATTTGAATTAAAATATAATTTTTTTAATTTGTAATATATGACTTATTCACTTATTATAAATAATAGAGTTCATGTTGTCTATTCTATTATTATTTATTTATTATTATTTTATCTATTCATTTTTATTTTTTTTATTTTTTTATTTATTTTATTACCCACTTACTATCATCTATTGAATATTCCTAGTATTAGTATTATTAATCTTATCATTATTATCCATACAATTATATAGACAGCACTTTGAATTTATTAAAATGGCTGACCGTTGTGAAAACAAAAAGGAGGGAGGGGAGGAAAGCGCGCGAAAAAACCCCAAAGGGACTACAGGACCCAAACTCAAAAGCACTCCAATAAGCAGAAAAGGTTCCAAATGGAACAAAGGGTGAACAATTAAGCAAAATAACTAAAGAATCAAACTAATTATAAACTGAAAGTTTACAAGAAGGCTCCATAGCTCCGACGAGCTGAAGCGCGGCGGGCGCGAAACCACGCCGCTGCCTTTTCCCTCCTACACACAGGCAAACGAAATGAAGCAGAACTTAAAAGTGCCAAGCAATATTTGATAATGAATAAGGAATAAATCAGCTCCAACCAAAGTAAGTAACAAAGCTACCCTCCCAACCTATAAACAAACCAAATAAATATAAATTCAACTAAATACAAACTGAAAGTTTTAAAAGAAGGCTCTATAGCCCAGACGCGCCAAAGCGTGGCGGGCGCGAAACTGCGCCGCTGCCTTTTCCCCTCCCACACACAGACAAATAAAATTGGAGCACAACTTAAAGCACACTAATTAAACTAGATAAAGAGTAAAGAATAAGGATTCAAAACCGCTGCCAGCCGCTGACACCAAAGCCAAAACAAAAAACGCTCCCTCGCAACTCCTTCCTCTTCGATGCCCAAAATGGAAAGAGGACGAAACAAGAGGGAGCGCTCCTTTAAATAATCGCGCTCCCTCAACCAACACCAATCATGTGACCCGGGCTAGTCTCATGTCCTCTGGGACAATGGGCAAAAAACCAGCTACGCTGTTCCAGGTCGTTTGACCGTCCAGCGGCTGGAACCTTGTTCACAAGTTCACGCCCCTCTTGTAACTTTCCACTGTTCAGTCTCTTGTTCCCAGGCTGGTAAGCACTTTTATCAGTCTTGAAATGTGACCTTGGTTCTTCTCCTCTAAATGCCACAACAAGAACTGGGTCTTGGGCCAAGATGGAAACACCTGTGGAACTCTGAAAAACAAGTATTACACAACCCATAGCTTCACACCTGTCTGTACTCTTCTTTTGTGACCTGGCCTTCTTTCCACTTGCTATGTGTGTCCTTTTTTGTTTTCAGGTCCTCTCTGAGCTTTTTGTGATGCCACATGTCTTTTTTTGCTGTCTTCCACCTTTTTTTCTTGTTGAAATTGTTTGTACAGTGGTACCTCGACTTACGAACTTAATCCGTATTGGGACGGCGTTTGTAAGTCGAAACGTTCGTAGGTCGAGGCACCATTTCCCATAGGAATGCATTGAAAACTGATTAATGCGTTCCGAGGGAAGAAAAAAATACCAAAAAAATAAAAATAAAAAAATAAAACACTGCAAGTCCCATGCTGGGACTGCAAAATAACAAAAACCAAAAACACACAAATCCAGAAATAAACATTGGAGCAAGTCCCACACTGGGACTGCAAAAAAAAAAAAAAAAAAACAACAACAAAAAAACACACCAAAAAAACAAAACACAGCACAGAAACATAACCCCCCCAGCCCAAACCCACCCTGCAAAAGCCACCCAGAACAGTTTTAAAAATGAAAAAACCAGCACTTACCCGTCTGAAGCCTCCTGGGGGTCCCCCGCCGCTGTAATCGCCGCCGCTGTGACCGCCGCCGCCGTGAGGCTTGAGCCTGGCCGGGGTGCTTTGGCCGGTCACCCCCGGCTGCGGCAGAGGCAGCGGTCGCCCAGCACCGGGAGACTTGAGCTGGCCGGGTTTCAGCTCAAGCCTCCCGGCGCTGGGTGACCGCTGCCTCCGATCGCAGCAGCGGGGGACCCCCGGGAAACCTCCCCGGGGTCCCCCGCCACCATCAGAGACCTCATGGGGGTCCCGGTCTACCCCCGCGGGAAAGCCTGAAGGCACCAATCATGGTGGCGGGGGACCCCCAAGAGGTCTCAGATGGTGGCGGGGGACCCCGGGGAGACCTCCTGGGGGGTCTGATCGCGGCGGCGGAAGAGGGCGGGAAATTTAAAATTGCTCCCCCGCCGCCGCGATCGGACCCGCAGGAGGTCTCCGATGGCAGTGGGGGACCCCAGGGAGGTCTCCCGGGGTCCCCCACCGCCATCGGAGACCTCCTGGGGGTCCCCTGCCACCGCAATTGGACCCCCAGGAGGCCCCCGGAGACCTCCGAAGGTGCTGATCGCGGTGGCGGGGGACCCCGGGGAGGTCTCCCGGGGGTCCCCCGCTGCCATCGGAGACCTCCTGGGGGTCCCCTGCCACCGCAATCGGACCCCCAGGAGGCCTCCGGAGCCAGCAGAAATTTAAAATTGCTCCCCCGCTGCCGCGATTGGGACCCCAGGAGGTCTCCGGAGGCCTCCTGGGGGTCCGATCGTGGCGGCGGGGGACCCTCCATCGGAGACCTCCTGGGGGTCCCTTTTCCTAACCGTTGGGGTGAAAGAGCAGCCTCTTCGCCAGCAACGGTTTGAATGGAATGAAAAAAAGGCAGGGGAAATTTGAATTTCCCACCCTTTTCCCCTGCCTTTTTTTCGTTCGTAGGTCGAGGCTCCGTTCGCAAGTCGATGCAGATTTTTGCGAACGAAGCCGTTCGTAAGTCGAAATGTTCGTAGGTAGGGACGTCCGTAAGTCGAGGTACCACTATAGTTGTGCCTTTAGACTTTCCTCTTTAAGAAACTCCCACCTAGGATTTCCAGTTTACACATGTGGTTGCATTCTACTTTTGTTTCTTGGAAATCAAGAACTCAAGTAGAACAATGGTCACTTCCCCCAGAGCTCCCCTTACTGTCACTTCTTCCGCAAAGTCATTGGTTAGAATCAAGTCATGGATAGCTAATACTTGCGTTTTTTTTTAAAAGGAGAAACTTATTAAGGCTATGTAATTCTTCTGTAGCTAGGGTTTTTATCTCTTTAATATTACTGTTGTTCTGTTTTTGCACTTTCTTTTTTAACTTTTAGCTGGAGTTGTTGTTTTTTCTCTTGCTCTCAGCGTTGTTGTTCTTTTATGTTGATTGTTTTACTGGTCCTCTGTTATATGAGAAGTGTGAAATGTTATATTTGATTTTTTAAATTAATTTTTTAATTAAAGAAAATAAAATCTTAAGGACTGCTTTGCTTACATAGAAAACTAATGCAGGCCAGGATCTCTGGCTTTAATTACCAGGGCCCTGTTTGCAGCACAGTGGCTGTATGAGGAGAGCATCAACAGCCACTGCCATCTTCTTTACACTGTGGTAAGCCTCCAAGCAGGCTCCATATATGTTTTTTAGTCAGTCAAGGAGAGGCAGTTTGGCAGACTGGAGAAGCACTCTTCATTCTGGTACTCCAGGGAGGAATTTAAAATGTCCCTAGGTTTTCTGCAGCCATTATGCTTGGAGACTTCACCTTCTTCACCCATCCTTTCACATGTACAGGAGGGTGTCATGAGGGAAGCTGGGTTACTTGAAAATACTAAATTGCATCTGAATTTGGATAATGAAACTCAACTGACAAAATAGTTTTATTTTTCATTTATAGTATTATTACTCTTTTCTTCTTTATAAGTTTTATAGATTGATAAGATTTATAAATGTATAGGTAAGGGCTAAACGAGGTAGAAAAAGAAGTCAACTGGTAAAATAAGTTTGATTCTCTTTCATAATTTTTAATTCTTACTCTTTTCTTCTATGTTTTATAGATTTATAAAATTTATAAATTTATAGGTAACAGCTCAGTAGGAACTGTATATGTTAAAGTGAATTCTTAACAGGGGATTTGCAGCTGCAGCAATAAAAGAGGTAAACAAAATACTAAGTAGAAAGGCAAGAAAAGAATAATAGAGTCATGGGATGCCTTAAATTATGCTGGTGAGGGAAGAAGAGTCCCCCCCCCCCCAGTAGCTTGGAGATAAGCAATAACTAGAGTAATGTAACTCAGGTAGAAGGAGGATGTAAAGAAGCTAAATGTGTGGGAGGATGGGCTGAAGGGGATAGAGTAAGTTTTGTTAGTAAATGTTGTGTTGTATATCACAACAGGGGACCAAGAATGAGATATTTGAATAATAGGAAATGGTTAGGAAAGTATGATTGTTTTCTCTTTAAATGTAAAAGGCTTGGAGAATATTATCAAAAGGAAATAAAATGAATCTATAATAAACATAGACAACACATTTTTTTCAAGAACTACATCAAAAAATGATGGTGTGAATGAACTGAAATTCATGAGAAAGCATTGGGTAACTCAAGATCTAGAGGGGTGGCTATTCTTATATCTAAGAGATATGAATTTAAAATAAATATAATAAAGAGGTATGTGTGGGGGAGGTATTTAAAAATGCAAGCAGAGATGGAGGGGAGAAATATATACATTAGTTAATGTTTATTCTCCAAATGAAAATTAAGAACGTTTTTTTATAAGGAGGTATTCAAACATTTAGCAGATTTAATGAAGGGGTTTCTAATTATGACAGGAGATTTTAATATGGTTATGAATGAGAATATAGATTGAACCCCAAAAACATGTTAAATGGAATAATAATACGATCTTGAATAAAACGATAGTGAAAAAAGATTTGAAAGATGTATGGAGGGAAATGAAAGGCGAAGAAAGATTACATTTTATTCCTCAGTATACAAAAGTTATTTTAGCATAGATTATATATTTGAATCAAGTGATTTACTAACTAGAGTGGATGAAACATAAATAAAATTAAGATAATGGATCATGCTAAGATAATATGGATTTTAAAACTAAATGCAATTATAAAGAAGCAAAGATGGAGAATGAATTTAACTATATTAAGATAAAAAATATAATGAATAAAATGGTGAAGGAACTGAAAGAATTATGAGACATTAATGAGTTATGAGAAGAAAATAAACTGTAATATGGGATATCATTAAGGTCATAATAAGAGGGCAGTGTATCATGGAAGCCTATAATTTTTAAAAAGACAAAAAGAAGAACATATTAAAAAGTCGAAAGAGGAGATAAAAGAGTTAGAGGAGAAATATATTGTGGATAGAGAGGTCAAAACTTTTGCAGAAATACCAACTAGAAAGAAAGAGTTAGAGGATATTGAAATTAAAAGACTTCAAAGAAACTTTATGTACTTGAAGAGAGAATACTATTTATTTAGTCATAAAAGCTTGAGAATGCTGGTCAGGGATACTCAAATTAAAAAAGCTAAGAATGTAATCGGAGTAATTAGGGTTATACAAGATAAATTGAATGCTTTTAGAAATTTCTTTTATAAAGTCTACAGTAGTGGGAAATTATCAGAAGATAAAATTAAAACTTACATAGAGAGGAATACAGGGAATAATATTTCAACTATGGATAAAGAAGGGATGGAAACAACTGCTTTCAGAAGAAGAGATAGAAGAGATTACCTGTGTTGTTTACTAAGATTTTAGAAGGAGAAGAAATTTCTTCATTTTGGTAACATTCATTAACTATATTAATATTAAAGCCTAATAAAGATTCTTCAGATTTAGGGGCTTATAGGCCTATTTCTTTAATCAATCAAGATGCTAAGATGTTTACTGCAATATTAACAAGAAGAATACATGAATTTATATTTTAAGTGTATTAAGAAAGATCAATGTGGATTTATAGGAGGGAAACAATATGCCAGTGAGAATAAAGGAAAACTATTATAAAAATAGTTTGGAGGTGGTAATTAACACATGTGAAATTATATTGTATAGATAATAAATACTTCAAACTATGTTGGAGATATAATCAAATTATGGGTACATACATGCGTATGTGGAGGGAATGTGCAATAGTTCTGAAGTTTTTGAAACTGGTTTTTAATGAAGTAACTGTAATATTGTATCTAACTATAGACACCTGCCCTGAAGTTTCATTATTATCTCTCCTAGATGATGTGCACTGTGAAGGGTCAAAGAAACAATTAATCTCCATTTTTTTAACAGCAGCAAGATTAATGATAGCAAAAAAAAAAAAAAATGAAAAGTATAGTATGATTTTCAAATAATGGAATGGTGTAATGAGATTTGAAATATAACACTTAATGACAGGTTAACATGTGATATTAAGTTGAAGAAAGGATTACTGAATAACAATATGTTTAATAATATATGGAGATATTTTATACATTTTTAAAATAAAAGATAAAATAAGCTACAATTATTCTTTGCTACTTTGCTGAAGCAAGGATTTAAACAAATAAAACTAGGCCTCTGCACTGGATTTGGCTGAAGTTCAAGTTACTAACTGAACCAGCCTGATTTGAACTAGTTTTATGAGTGTCGCGGCTCCGTCTTTGAGGCTTTAATTTTATTCTTGGCCCTCACAAAGACCCAAGCTGCTTCTTCCTCCTCACGCTGCCACCAGATGTTTTTGGATTAAACATCAATCAATTCCGGGACACACAAGTTATTAAACACATTCAGTTTATTGATCAGGGTAGGGTTAATGATTGGTTGGAAATAACAGTGTCAATCACAGGAAGTAACTCACTTATATTAACTTGGGTTTATTTAATTCCTTCTATTAATTCAATCTATCTCCCAATCTCTGATCTCTCATCTATCTCAATCAATCCCCTTCTCAAACCTCTGATCTCAATCACTCCTTTTCTCAAACCTCTCTCTGAACTCCTGTTCTCCCTTCAGACTCCTCCTTTTGTACCCCTCCTTCTTTCCTGACTCCGCCTTCCGTCTTCCTCATTGGCTCTCCCGCCAAGGTTCCACTGAGACGGACAGGTGACGACTGGGGTAACCGCTACATACCTCCCTCCTTAAAAAGTTGTTTCCTGGGGTGAAACCTACAGTGGTTAGCCCTAGGAACAACGCAGAGCTTAAAGGCATGTTATCATCAAACATAAATTAACATATTACATTTTAATCTTATTACTTTATGCATCTCATCTTATTACTTTATGCATATAAACTTTTTACTTTTTGCATTTAAACATTTAGATAACCTTTGCATCTCCAATTGCATTTAAACTTAATCAACATTTTTATTACATACAAACCACTTCAGTCACTTTTATCCTTACCTATCTCATTAGTTCATCTATAAATTGCATTTTATTTTATTTCATATACCTATACACTTAGAATATTTATTTAGAACAATTTTAATACCATTAAAAGTTACATTTTCTTCATTTCCGTCAGTCATTCTTCTGGTCTTCTGGATAAGGCGTCCTTGGCTACCACAGTTTGAGTTCCTTAGACTCTGGATCCCCAAAGTCACAGTCTTGTGGGGTATGGCCCACCTCATCAACTTCTTATGGTTCGCTCTGACAGTCCACAACCACAGCCGTGGGGAATGGTCTGTGCCTGGAACAAAATGTTTTCCCCATATGTACGGTCCTAGCTTTCGCAAAGACCATACAATCGCCAGACACTCACGGTATATGATGGAAATGTGTCGCTCGCCAGCCTGCAGCTTCTCGCTCAGGAACGTCACCGGATGAAGGTCCCCGTTGTCGTCGTCCTGGCTCAGCACGGCTCGTAGTCCGATGTGGGATGCCTCTGTGAAGACGGTGCACCCTCGCTGGAAATCTGGTTCTCTCAGGGCAGGACCGGTCATCAGCGCAGTCTCCAACCTCTCGAAGGTCTCTTCACAGTTGCTCGACCACAGGATCTCGCCAGCTTTTCGTTTAGGGGTTAGGTCCGATAAAGGGGCCTCTATTTCGCTGAAGTACTGGATAGAGCGCCTCTCATAGCTAGCTAACCCTAAGAAAGATCTGATCTTCTTTGCTGTTGTTCTAGGCCAGCTACTGATTTCTTTCATCTTCAGTGTTAGGGTATTGATTATGGCTTCCCCAACAATATGGCCTAATTCTTTTAATTTGGAGTTACCCAGCTGGCATTTGCTAACATTCACTGTTAATCCAGCCTCATGTATTCTTAGTAGCACTATTTCATTATGGTCTAGGGGATCTGTCCACGTCTGACTATAGGTCCTTATCTCATTTTTGTATACTACTGAGAATTCTCTACACTTGATCCAGTTCACATGGACCACTCTCTGACCTTCCTTTCCTTCCTCCTGAATTATGTAATTTATTTCATTCATCTTGGATTTTATTCTAACAGGATTTGCCCAGTTTATTTGCATCTTATTTCCTTTTATAGACCTCAGCCTCAGGGCTTCATCTCCAGGACTGAATGATCTTTCTCTGGCCTTTTTGTCAAAACCTAGTTTCTGCTTGCCTTGCTGTCTTTGTAAGTTTTCTGAAGTTAACTTCAGAGATAGTTTCAAGGGTTTCATTAACCTATTTATGTACTGGATCACTGACTCTGGGTATTCTCCTTGTTGTTTCTCCCAATTTTGTCTGCTTAAATCCCAGGGTCTCTGCACTTTCCCTCCAAATAGCAGTTCAAATGGACTGAACTCAGTGCTTTCCTGGAGTACAGACCAGCATGCATATACCCAGGGTTGTATCTCGTGATCCCAGTCATTGTGTTTTTCTGCTGTATAAGCTCTGATCATTCGCATTAGGGTCCCATTAAATTTTTCCATGCTAGTAACTGTAGGGAATGGTCCCACAATGTCCAGGCCTATGCGTTGAGATGGGGTAGATATGATTGGTAAAGGGCCCAATTTTGCTTTAGCTTTATCCTTGCCCGTACCCTGCCTTTGCCATACATCACCTCTTAGACAGTATGATTGTATTTGCTTCCCCATTCCTGGCCAGTAGAAATTCTGAGCGATTCTCTGCTTTGTGTGTGTGATTCCTAAATGAGCATTATGTCCTTTCTCCATAATCCTTTCCCTGTATTTAAAAGGGATCACCAGTTGTTGCTGAACATTTTCCCCTCCCCTCTGAGGATTAATTAAGACCTTTCTGTATAACAGGTCTTTCTCCACACAGAACTCTTCAGGGCTTTCTGGGGTTAGTGTTCCTTCTCTGGCTGACTCAAAGCATTGTTGTAGCTTAGAATCCTGTCTTTGCTCTTGTTTAAAAGCATTTTCCTGAGGATTTCTTATAGCTATCACCTCAGATGTTTTATTGTCTTCATCTCCTCCTATAGTTCCATTAGGGATCTCACAATTTTCTGCAGGTTTTTCTCTTTTTTCTATCTGGGAGCCAGTAGAGATTAAAACACTCTTTACATGCTCAGATAGATCTAACCCAATCAAACATGGAGTAGGAATTTGATTCGTGATGGCCACCTTCCACACTCCAGTCCACCCTTGATATTTCATTGGTATTTGAGCCATAGGTAGAGTAATTAATTCTTTCCCAATCCCTTTTATGGTTATGTATTTATTTCTTACTATATTTTTCTGAGGGATAATATCAGGATGACACAAAGTCACTTGTGAGCAGGAGTCTCTCAACGCTAGATATTTTGTATTATTTATATAAATGTTTTCCCCAGAACACTGAAGCAGTTCTTGGTTATTTTCAATTAAATAACAATGCAATATTTCAGCCTCTGGAATTTGATCTGGTTCTCTGCTCTCAGCTTGGGTAGTAAGATTAGCTTGGGTTGCCATGGCGCCCAGTTCCACAGTCCCCGGTGGTAACTTTGTTCTGCTGTACGCAGTATACAGCTTTAGGCTTAGGCAAATTTCCTTTTTGTGGCCCAAACTCTCTGTTCTTATTACAATGGGCTAAGAAGTGTCCCTTCTCCCCACAACCGAAGCACGTTTTAAAGTTCTTTTGATCATAACTAGGGGCTTTCCCCCCCTTTCCTTCCCAATTCTTGTTGCTGATTTGGTTACGATCTGAGGGCCTGCCTACAAAATGGCCCCCAACCGCCTGTTGGTTCTTGAGGTAACCCTTGGGATCCTTTTTATTGTCATCCCAGTTTTTCCTTCCCACTTTTACCTCAGGAAAACTTGGGTTTCTTATATGAGAAATAAAATCCGCGATTTCTCCTGGTTCCTGAACAATTTTGGGCTTAATCTTACTTTCAGAATCATTAAACTTTTCCGCCTCAGCTTTGAGCTGTAAAGTTTTTTTTCTCAGCCCCTGCCCCTATTTTCCATTTCTCCTTAAGGTATAGCTCCATCTGTCTAAACTGGGATATCTGTTCCGATTTCCACTTTTCCAATTCTATTTGTCTTTCTCTCTGCTCACAGGACATTTGACTGGTCTCCTGCTTATCTTCGATCACTAATGTTTTCAATTTCAATTCCATTTGTAATTTCCATTTTTGGAATTTTTGAAATTCTAGGAGTCTTTTCCCCCTCGAGGTCTCCATTTCCCCCTCTGAGGTAATTCCTC
Organism: Intellagama lesueurii; assembly: GCA_037013535.1. Classification (NCBI taxonomy): domain Eukaryota; kingdom Metazoa; phylum Chordata; class Lepidosauria; order Squamata; family Agamidae; genus Intellagama; species Intellagama lesueurii. Next base: position 19,274,874 of record JBAJHW010000009.1, read on the forward strand.
CTTGAATTTCTTCCCCCTCCTGATCTGAGGCATCTGAAACCTCAGGAGGCAACTCTGCCGCCTTTTTCCCTCATGTGGAAGGCATGTTTATTTATTTATTGTCTTGTTTCAAAAGACAAACCTCAGTTTTAAAAGAGCACTTTTTTTTCTTTGAGTCAGAGCGTATCTGTAAAACTGTAGCTTCCCTTGCTGCTACCAGCCTGCGTTATGCGTTACTTTGTTTTTCTCTCTGGCACCCAGCCAGTGCCAGTTCCTTGGTTTGAGACAAATTATCTGCTGCCTCTAGCCACCAACAGTAACCTTAAATATTTGTTTTCAAGTGTCCCAGCTTTTATGGCTTAAAGGTTCCTCAGCTTATTCTGACCCTGGCCTTCGCTTTGTCCCTTCAGTGCTCTCCACCTGGAGCCTCTGGACAGCTAGCCCACTGATCCTTCTTCAGCTTGAGGCAAACCATTGCCAGAAATGGTCCCCTCAGAGTTGTCCCTATCTTAGTCCCCGATCTGCGCTCAGGAGCCTCTCCACTAAGCCTTTCCCCTTGAAAAGCTCTGGAAAGTTACCCACTCCGTTCACGTCAGATCACCCTGACTAATAAAGACTTTTTCAACTCTGGACCTTTCGTTTATTTGGCGTCACTGGATTATATTCGGTTCCCGCCACTGGTCACCACTTTGTCGCGGCTCCGTCTTTGAGGCTTTAATTTTATTCTTGGCCCTCACAAAGACCCAAGCTGCTTCTTCCTCCTCACGCTGCCACCAGATGTTTTTGGATTAAACATCAATCAATTCCGGGACACACAAGTTATTAAACACATTCAGTTTATTGATCAGGGTAGGGTTAATGATTGGTTGGAAATAACAGTGTCAATCACAGGAAGTAACTCACTTATATTAACTTGGGTTTATTTAATTCCTTCTATTAATTCAATCTATCTCCCAATCTCTGATCTCTCATCTATCTCAATCAATCCCTTTCTCAAACCTCTGATCTCAATCACTCCTTTTCTCAAACCTCTCTCTGAACTCCTGTTCTCCCTTCAGACTCCTCCTTTTGTACCCCTCCTTCTTTCCTGACTCCGCCTTCCGTCTTCCTCATTGGCTCTCCTGCCAAGGTTCCACTGAGACGGACAGGTGACAACTGGGGTAACCGCTACAATGAGGTCTGATAAAAACAGAATACCCATATTTGGTTCTGGAGAGAAATGCAGTGAATTTACAGATCAGTCAGAATCTGGAGCACATCCACATTTTTTGTGCAATGTAAGTCAATGGGCCTGTTCAGGGGTGCATTGGGCTACAAAGGTTCTGTTGGGGTCAGGGGGAGGAATTCTGTGCCATTGGGTGTGCTCCTCCGGTCCAAACAGCAAGTGATACCTTGTAGCCTGATCAGTGGTCAATTAAATGCTTCCCTAGTAGTCTACAGAATGTCAGGAAAAGTGAAATTATTTTATTTACTTCACTCCTCTCTGCTGCTGTCAGTGCTGTTCCATGTTTTCCCTTCTGTCCTCCCTTTTTCCTTTCCCTCAATCTTCCCTACTTTCTCCTTCCTTGGAATCTGCAGCCATGATGGCAGAGGTTGCTGGACACTGCAATTTCTAGGCTAAACAATCAGTGTACCAAAAAGAATGCATGCCGTATGGTTGTGCCAAAAAAGTGAGTGACAGCTCTTAAAGGGAAAGGATGGATAGTACTAGGTAGAAACACTTTCAGGCAAGGTCTTTTTTTAAAATCCAAACTGTGTTATCAGCAATCCGTATAGCATATCTGTATGCCAATGTGGAGAGGGTTACAAACTGATTCAGTTCTAGGACATTATTTGCTCCTGACCAAATCAGAATCCATTCTGAAGTGACAGATTGACCTCCAGGAGATCCATGCACAGCCTCAAGGATCCTCCCCTGACAGTGGTGGCTGTTGACTCCAATTTGGGGGACTCTCCAGTTTTTAGACTCCTTTTTATAAGAGTTATCCATGGTGCTAAACCTATTATTGGGATTTGACTTAGTACTTTGGATAGTTAGCTGTTCTAAAATGCTGTCTAATACCGGGAGCGATTTTGCAGCCACCGCTGCCTTTCTCTTTTGGGGGGGATGATGCAGAAGTAGATCTCCAATCCCATATCAGAACAATGTCAAGAAAAATAGATGATGTGGAGATTAATAGATATTTCTGAAACAAAAGTGGATAGGCACATACTTTTATAACTCTTCGCATAAGGATCACAGGAGATCCTTCTGAAGTAGAAAGACATAATTGTCTCAAACAGAACTGTACTTGTCAAATATTTCTTTCTGTATCTCAATGGTAATTAATTTTTTGTCTAGCATCGTAAATGTAAATTTTGTTGGAAGACAAGGAATAAAATCACCATCCCCTGCTTTTCTCAGAGACTCACTTCATCAGAGTTGCTCTGAATGGAGCAGTCCTGGGGAAGAATCTCCTCTATTCCATCTCACCTCCTGCTGTCTGCAGGTAAAAAGAGAACTGTCTTATTGTTCTATTACAGGGAGATGGGAGGGGGTAGGGGAGATAATGCATTAAGGATGTGTTTTTATCCCTGCGAAGGCATACTAAAAAGAAAGCCTTTACCTGTTTCAACAGAAATGGGTGGATAAATAAGAAAGCACATACAGCATTTAAGATGGCTTGCAATTAAAGGATTAAAAATTCATACACTTGATGGGAAAGAGGCTTGAAATCACTGAGCCATTAATGACATTGAATGAAAGGGGAATTTATCTGTTCGCTCGACCATAGCGTTTGCAGCAGTAGATAGACCTGTTATCTTTTCTGAATTGTTCCATCCAGGCTCCAGCCAGACACCTGTGCTTCGGCTGCTAGGGAAGTTTGATTATCACTGCTGCCATGGGAAACTCTCCTACCTTTGTCTCTTCATTCTGGGAAATGGAACCTTTGCAATACCCATCTTCTGGAGAAACAAGAAAAATGTTTTGCATTTGGTAGAATATTTTCACATGAAATATAGCTTTCAGCACATGACTTGCAGCAACAGCATGCACGTCTTGACATTTTATCACAACACACTATTAGGTCATCACCCAAAGGTCACAATGTGACATGTTCCTTAGTGCATTTTAGAAATATCTTTGGAGAAAGGATTTGAAAATTTGAACACAAAGGAGACTAGCAACAGAAAACAACTACTCTTCCCTCTTGGTTTTGTTCTTCACCTGGAATTTTTAATACATTTTAGAGAGTATCACTCTGACTGGTGTATTTTTAAATGCTTCTTTTCTCTCTCCACCTGCTTTTTCAAACTCAACATTAGCAAGGGTTTTTGTTTTGCTTTGTTTTGGTGATGAAATCTTAGCGCTGTGGAGATGTCTTGACAGTCTATAAAAATCCTATCTCTGAGGATCCTGACAGCCCCCAAATCAGAAAACAGACAGCTCTGGAGAGCAGTGGCTTGTGGGGTGGGTTGCTATGGCAGCAATGTGGTGAATTCACATCTTTTACAGAGCTGGTTTTTGAAAGGTGGGGTTGTCTGTGGTTTTTACTTGCATAGGTTGCTTGGAAAATAAGAAGAAATCATGGATTGGCTTGATTGCTTATACAGGTGTTATTAACATGATAATAATCATGTGCTGTCAAGTCAATTCTGACTTATAGAGACCCTTTTTAGGGTTTTTAAGGTTGAGAATACATAGAAGTGGTTTACCATTCCCTTCTTCTTGGGTGCAGAGGCTGTGCAGCTTTCCGAAGGCTACACAGGCTGACTCTTTGCCCAGGAGGCACAGTGGGGAATCGAACTCCCAACCTCTGGCTCTGCAGCCAGATACTGAAATCACTGAGTGAGCCAGCCAGCTCACAGGTGCTATTAGATGTAGTTTAAATGAACACACTGGGAGCGGGAGCATGCTGACTCCTCCACCATTCTTTCCATTGATCTTTACATGTGGAGTGTGACAGAATGAGGGAGAACCTCACTATGCATAGAGACTTTCCACATGATTCAGAAGCATGCATGAAGATTCTCCACATAAATCAGACCCTCTCTCTTAGTCTGCTGCCTGTGGACGGTGATGAAAGTAGGCACAGATGGGGACAAGTTAAGCTGAGTGAAAAATAAAGAGGGTGATGATATTTTGAATTGCAGATGTACAAAATATAATCCAATGGCACGTTGTGTAAATTCTGGATGCATTGGATGGTGTCCTGAATCTCAGAAAGTGTTGTAGCTGCATGGAAAAGTACACTCGCATATTCTAGCTTCCATCTTTGGGCTCTCCAGGTAAGGTATGGAGGGATTCCTGCACAAGCTCTGAGGAGCCAGTATTAGTCTGTGTAGCCCAGAGTGGCCCCTTCACAGATTGCTGCCTTGTCGTGGCAAAGGGGCTTGAGTAATTCAGAGAAGCTATGGGCTATGCCGTGCAGGGACACCCAAGACGGACAGGTCATAGTGGAGAGTTCTGACTAAACGCGATCCACCTGGAGCAGGAACTGGCAAGCCACTCCAGTAGCTTTGCCAAGAAAACCCCATGAACAGAAACAAAAGGCTAAAAGATATGACGCTGGAAGATGGGCCCCTCAGGTCGGAAGGCATCCAATATGCTACTGAGGAAGAGCGGAGGACAAGTACAAGTAGCTCCAGAGCTAATGAAGTGGTTGGGCCAAAGCCGAAAGGACGCTCAGCTGCGGACGCGCCTGAAAGTGAAAGGAAAGTCCGATGCTGCAAAGAAGAATACTGCATAGGAACCTGGAATGTAAGATCTATGAACCTTGGTAAGTTGGATGTGGTCAAACAGGAGATGGCAAGAATAAACATTGACATCCTGGGTGTCAGTGAACTAAAATGGACGGGAATGGGTGAATTCAATTCAGATGATTACCATATCTACTATTGTGGGCAAGAATCCCGTAGAAGAAATGGAGGAGCCCTCATAGTCAACAAAAGAGTGGGAAAAGCTGTACTGGGATATAATCTCAAAAATGAGAGAATGATTTCAATACGAATCCAAGGCAGACCTTTCAACATCACAGTAATCCAAGTTTATGCACCAACCACCGATGCTGAAGAGGCTGAAATTGACCAATTCTATGAAGACTTACAACACCTTCTAGAACTGACACCAAAGAAAGATGTTCTTCTCATTATAGGGGAGTGGAATGCTAAAGTAGGGAGTCAAGAGATAAAAGGAACAACAGGTAAGTTTGGCCTTGGAGTTCAGAACGAAGCAGGGCAAAGGCTAATAGAGTTTTGTCAAGAGAACAAGCTGGTCATCACAAACACTCTTTTCCAACAACACAAGAGGCGACTCTACACATGGACATCACCAAATGGGCAATACCGAAATCAGATTGATTATATTCTCTGCAGCCAAAGATGGAGAAGCTCTATACAGTCAGCAAAAACAAGACCTGGAGCTGATTGTGGCTCTGATCATCATCTTCTTATAGCAAAATTCAAGCTTAAACTGAAGAAAGTAGGAAAAACCACTGGGCTAGTCAGGTATAATCTAAACCAAATCCCTTATGAATACACAGTGGAAGTGAAGAACAGATTTAAGGAACTAGATTTGGTGGACAGAGTGCCTGAAGAACTATGGATGGAGGCTCGTAACATTGTACAGGAAACAGCAACAAAAACCATCCCAAAGAAAAGGAAATGCAAGAAAGCAAAGTGGCTGTCCAACGAGGCCTTACAAATAGCAGAGAAGAGAAGGGAAACAAAATGCAAGGGAGATAGGGAAAGTTACAGAATATTGAATGCAGACTTCCAAAGAATAGCAAGGAGAGACAAAAGGGCCTTCCAAAATGAACAGTGCAAAGATATAGAGGAAAATAATAGAAAGGGAAAAACCAGAGATCTGTTCAAGAAAATTGGAGATATTAAAGGAACATTTTGTGCAAAGATGGACATGATAAAGGACAAAAATGGTAGGGACCTTACAGAAGCAGAAGACATCAAGAAGAGGTGGCAAGAATACACAGAGGAATTATACCAGAAAGATCTGGATGTCCCGGACAACCCAGATAGTGTGGTTGCTGACCTTGAGCCAGACATCCTGGAGAGTGAAGTCAAGTGGGCCTTAGAAAGCATGGCTAACAACAAGACCAGTGGAAGTGATGGCATTCCAGTTGAACTATTTAAAATCTTAAAAGATGAAGCTGTTAAGGTGCTACATTCAATATGCCAGCAAGTTTGGAAAACTCAGCAGTGGCCAGAGGATTGGAAAAGATCAGTCTACATCCCAATCCCAAAGAAGGGAAGTGCTAAAAAATGCTCCAATTACCGTACAATTGCACTCATTTCACACGCTAGCAAGGTTATGCTCAAAATCCTCCAAGGCAGGCTTCAGCAGTATGTGGACCGAGAACTCCCAGAACTACAAGCTGGATTTCGAAGGGGCAGAGGAACTAGAGACCAAATTGCTAACTTGCGCTGGATTATGGAGAAAGCCAGAGAGTTCCAGAAAAACATCTACTTCTGCTTCATTGACTACGCAAAAGCCTTTGACTGTGTGGACCACAGCAAACTATGGCAAGTTCTTAAAGAAATGGGAGTGCCTGACCACCTTATCCATCTCCTGAGAAATCTATATGTGGGACAGGAAGCAACAGTTAGAACTGGCTATGGAACAACTGATTGGTTCAAAATTGGGAAAGGAGTACGACAAGGCTGTATACTGTCTCCCTGCTTATTTAACTTATATGCAGAATACATCATGCGAAAGGCTGGACTGGATGAATCCCAAGCTGGAATTAAGATTGCCGGAAGAAATATCAACAACCTCAGATACGCAGATGATACCACTCTGATGGCAGAAAGTGAGGAGGAATTAAAGAACCTCTTAATGAGGGCAAAAGAGGAGAGCGCCAAAAATGGTCTGAAGCTCAACATCAAAAAAACTAAGATCATGGCCACTGGCCCCATCACCTCCTGGCAAATCGAAGGGGAAGATATGGAGGCAGTGACAGAGTTTACCTTCCTGGGCTCCACGATCACTGCAGATGGTGACAGCAGCCACGAAATTAAAAGACGCCTGCTTGTTGGGAGGAAAGCGATGAGAAACCTAGACAGCATCTTAAAAAGCAGAGACATCACCTTGCCGACTAAGGTCCGCATAGTCAAAGCTATGGTTTTTCCAGTAGTGATGTATGGAAGTGAGAGCTGGACCATAAAGAAGGCTGACCACCGAAGAATTGATGCTTTTGAATTGTGGTGCTGGAGGAGACTCTTGAGAGTCCCCTGGACTGCAAAGAGAACAAACCTATCCATTTTGAAGGAAATCAACCCTGAGTGCTCACTGGAAGGACAGATCCTGAAGCTGAGGCTCCAATACTTTGGCCATCTCATGAGAAGAGAAGACTCCCTGGAAAAGACCCTGATGTTGGGAAAGTGTGAAGGCAAGAGGAGAAGGGGACGACAGAGGACAAGATGGTTGGACAGTGTCATCGAAGCTACCAACATGAATTTGACCCAACTCCGGGAGGCAGTGGAAGACAGGAGGGCCTGGCGTGCTCTGGTCCATGGGGTCACAAAGAGTCGGACACGACTAAACGACTAAACAACAACAAGCCCAGAGTGGGTAAACCTGGCATGTTGAAGGGATGGTTCACATTACAGGATCCACTACCATCTGCACCCACCAAAACTAGAGGTGGCCATAAACGTACTTCCAGTCCCCCCACAATTTTGCTTTTAGTCCTAACAGAGAGCACATCTTCTTTTAAAGAAGAATCATAGTCTTGGAGGTTTCCAGAGGCCTCTTCAATGAAAAATTTCTTTTGGCATTGTAGGAGACTTCTAGAGTCTTCAGATACCACTATAGTAGAAGCTGTACAGAAGCCCACTGTCCATCTTCCTGCCTGTGGGTCTGCCTATGGGCCACCACTCACATAGAGTAAACAATACAGAGTTAGATGGCTCATTAGCCTGACATAAGAAGCTGGCTTATACTGAGTCAGCCCAATGGTCCATTTTGCTTGGTAGCATTTGGCGAATCTCATGGGCACTCTGCATGCTACAATCAAATATTCTATACAATGGACCAGATCAAAGAATACATTTCCTAACCCGGTGTGCTTAAATAAATTTCATCCAGCATAGAACACCTACAAATACAAGCTCTGACTAACCACAGTGTGCCCATAGGGAGACATAGACTGACTGTCACTAAAGCACTTGTGTTAATTTATAAGGACAGTCTCTTCTTCCTCTTCCACATAAACTGGCTTGATCAGTGAGCAGTAGCCTCTGATCTGGCTTAACATATAAACTCAACTATAGATGGAATCTTTCTTGGTTTTGTGTTTTGTTTCGAGCAGGTCAGTGGGTATCAAATTTTGAATGTCTGTTATGATAATCAAGCTTTATCTCAGTTTGAGAATTATATTTCAGGAAGAAAACTACACTGTGAACTTTTCAAGCCTATTGGAGCTGGGAAAGTGCATCAAAATGGGACATTGGAGGGCAGACAAAATTATATGTAGCATATTAAGGACGTTGTTTATTTGGACAGTTTTAAAACACAATTTTCCCATTGGGGAAAATACTAAAGCTGCTTTGATTGATAGGAGAAATTTGCACATGAATACATACCAAATAATGAATAACTCATTTTTATTTTTAAACTATCTTTATTTGCAATTGCATTGCTCTGCATGAAGGGTTTCCAATAGCTGTTAGCTAAAACTATTCAACAAATGTGTTGATACAATCATGAGTTAATACTATACAGCTCTTTTCTCACTGCCTCATTATCTTGTCTTTGCTGTTTTCCTCACCTGCATTCTGCCCTGAACATTCATACCCGTTATGTAAAAGCCAATGGATGAGTTAGCTATCTGACTGCGGAGTCAGAAGTTGAGAGTTCTGTTCCCTACTGTGCATCCATTAGGGTGAAGACAGTGGCACTGAGGCCCCTGCCAGTGGGCCATCACATCTTTCCCCTGGACCCGCTGAGTTTTCGACAATGAGCTCCTCTGTAGACCTGGAAGAGATTACGCTGGAACATCACTCCCCAGGGGAACCAGAGATGCAGGAAGGCCTTGATGACAAGAAAGAAGGAGTTCACTCAGTATAACAAGAAGAGATGGGCAAAAGAAAAAACGCAGGAACCGAAGAAAGCCTGGAAACAAGAGAGCAACCTCTAGAGAGGAGGAAAGACCCTTGGGGGATGGAGACTATAAAGAGAGACACTGCCAAGTCCAAGGAGGAATCTTAAGTGGAGTCAAGGGCATCCCAGGCCAGGTGGTGGCAGAGGCAGAGGCAAAAGGTTCATCAGGGTAACACAATCATCACTCCGAGGGAAGTAGAAACCTGGGATCAGTGGGTTTGTTCCCAGCTTGCGCGTATAAGCCACCTCTGTTGAGCCACCCCTTGTGCAGCCCAAGGCGTAAAAGAGACAAAAAGAAGGAACTCTTTTGTCTGAGTAGTGTCTTGAGCAAGCTGCACTGTCCCAGGATGACCCCAGAAGAAGAGAATGGGAATGAGTATTCTCTACTTAGAAAACCTTGAAAAAGGTTGCAGTTAGTTAGAATTCACTTCATAGCACAACATTTTTATTATGCAAAATCCAAAGTTAACCCAGGCTTTCCATTCACATTTCTAAGAGCCAAGAAGAATAGAACAGCCTGGTTGGGTCTTTATTAGTAAATCAGAACCAAACAACCAACAACAAGCAAACAAATAACCCTGAAGAGGATCATTACAAACTCTTTGAAAGTTGGTAGTCAATAGACAAGGATATAAATTTTGACTTGGTTCTTCCATCTGCAATTAAGCAAACAAGTAGGCAGGCAGACAAATAGTGAGCCTTTGTGAAATGGTTGGTCTCAGAGAAAACGTCAGGGTTTTGTTTTGTTTTTTGGAGGGGGGATAAAGTATCCCTGTAGGCATCCTTCAGTCTCGAGGGACTATGGTAACATGCTCTGAATAGAGGTCTTGGAACAGCATCTAGTGTAGCTGAGAAGGCCAATACGAGAGTGACAATCCCTTCCACACAAAGACAAATACAATCTGTCCCCTGTCCAGCTCCCTGATTTTGCTGGTTTCGGGACTGCCTCTTTGCCTCGGCCTGCTGGACAAGTGCCTCTTCAAATTGGGAGAGGCCATGCTGCACTGCCTGCCTCCAGGCTGAATGCTCAGATGTCAAGGTTTCCCATCTGTTGAGGTCCATTCCTAAGGCCTTCAGATCCTGCTTGCAGATATCCTTGTATCGCAGCTGTGGTCTCCCTCTGGGGCGCTTTCCCTGCACTAATTCTCCATACAGGAGATCTTTTGGAATCTGACCGTCAGCCATTCTCATGACATGCCCAAGCCAACATAAACGTCGCTGTTTCAGTAATGTATACATGCTAAAAATTCCAGCTCATTCTAGGACTACTCTATTTGGAACTTTGTCCTGCCAGGTGATACCAAAAATGCATTGGAGACAACGCATATGGAACATGTTCAACTTCCTCTCCTGCCATGCACAAAGGGTCCAGGACTCACTGCAGTACAGGAGTGTACTCAGGACACAGGCTTTATAGACCTGGATCTTGGTATATGCCGTCAGCTTCTTATTAAGCCATATTCTCTTTGTGAGTCTAGAGACATGGTAGCTGCTTTGTCAATGTGTTTATCCCGCTCGACATCTAGAGAGAGGGTGTCAGAGATCATTGAGCCAAGGTACACGAAGTCATGAAAACCTCCAATTCTTGTGTGGAGATGGTAATAGAGGGAGGTGAGTCCCTGCCCTGGCCCATGACTTGTGTTTTCTTCAGGCTGATAGTTAGTCCAAAATCTTGGCAGGCCTTACTAAAATGATTCATAAGTTGTTGGAGCTCTTCAGCAGAATGGGCAACAACAGCTGCATCATCAGCGAAGAGGAACTCCCTCATGCATTTCAGCTGGACTTTGGTCTTTGCTCTCAATCTAGAGAGATTAAAGAGCTTTCCATCTGATCTATTCCGGAGATAGACACCTTCTGTTGCAGTTCCAAAAGTGTGTTTCATTCCACCAAAAAAAGGGAAAAGAACATTGATTTAGCACAGAGATAGGAATCAGAGCAAATTTCAGAAACCATGATAGAAGGAAAAAAAACACATGGTGTCTTAGTCTCATACTGGAGGTGCTGTTACTCCTCAGGGAAGCCCACGGTCCTTACATTCTTCAGGAAGGCTCTTTCTGTGTCCCTTTCCATCACTGATGCCCCCTACCATCTGTTTTGCTCTTAACAAGTGATGCACTGGATAGATGGACTCCGTGAAGACATCTCCACAGAGACATCTCCAAGTGTATCCTGCCCATTCAGTTTCTTGTGGATTTAGGCTTTTGTTTCATTTTTGAAAGGGGTTTGAAAGGATGCAAATACATCCCTGAGATGTTATAGATAAAAGAAAATAAAACTTCCAGTCACTCAGTAAGTGACTGAGCTTCTGACCTTTCTGTAGCTAGAATCCTACAGTGGCTAGAATCCTACTGCCTTATGCAATTGCTCAAAGGCAATTGCACAAGCTCTGATACCAGGCCTAAAACCTAATATTTTAATTTACTTTAACCCTAACCCTAATATTTTAATTGTATTTTAATTGTTTTATCTTTTTTACTGTATTTTAATTATTGTAAGCCGCCCAGAGACCTTTCGGTAGTGTGGGTGGCATATAAGTTAAATAAATATATTAAATACATAATAAAACATGCCTAATCTCTCCCATGGTCACACAAATGATGATGACCCACTTGACTGGAAACTCAGGAAATGAAACAAACCACTTGCATAATTAAGTGCATGTTTGTTTTTTGTTTTGTTTTTTCCTAATATGAATTTGCTTTCAGCAGCTTAAGCTGTCTGTGGACACTTGGTTGCCCTGTTTCTCTGACCAACAAAGACACACTGGCATCACAAGGACAAGACAGAGGTGCTCTTGGTTAGTTGAAATAGATCAAGGAATGGACATTCAGTCTATGCTGGATGGGGTTACACTTCCTCTGAAAACACAGGTGTGCAGTTTGGGTGTGCTTTTGGATTCGTGTCTGAACCTGGATGCCAGGTCTTGGTGGTGGCCTGCAGTCCATTTGCACAGTTAAAACAAGAGCAAAAGCTGCACCCATTCCTGGAGAGGTCTGATCTGGCCATGGTGACACATGCCTTAGTTACATCTTGGCTGGATTACTGTAACACGCTCTATATGGGGCTGCCTAAGGAAAGTGTCAGGAAACATCAGCAGGTCCAAAACACAGCAGCCAGATTGCTGACTGGAGCTGGCTACAGAGACACATAATCCCCCTGCTACAACAGCTCCACTGGCTGCCAATCCATTTGTGGGCACAATTCAAACTGCTGGTTTTAACCTTGCTGTTGTTTAGTCGTTTAGTCGTGTCCAACTCTTCGTGACCCCATGGACCAGAGTACGCCAGGCCCTCCTGTCTTCCACTGCCTCCCGGAGTTGGGTCAAATTCATGTTGGTAGCTTCGATGACACTGTCCAACCATCTCATCCTCTGTCGTCCTCTTCTCCTCTTGCCTTCACACTTTCCCAACATCAGGGGCTTTTCCAGGGAGTCTTCTCTTCTCATGAGGTGGCCAAAGTATTGGAGCCTCAGTTTCAGGATCTGTCCTTCCAGTGAGCACTCAGGGTTGATTTCCTTCAGAATGGATAGGTTTGTTCTCCTTGCAGTCCAGGGGACTCTCAAGAGCCTCCTCCAGCACCACAATTCAAAAGCATCAATTCTTCGGCGGTCAGCCTTCTTTATTGTCCAGCTCTCACTTCCATACATCGCTACTGGAAAAACCATAGCTTTGACTATGCGGACCTTTGTCAGCAAGGTGATGTCTCTGCTTTTTAAGATGCTGTCTAGGTTTCTCATCGCTTTCCTCCCAAGAAGCAGGCGTCTTTTAATTTCGTGGCTGCTGTCACCATCTGCAGTGATCATGGAGCCCAAGAAAGTAAAATCTGTCACTGCCTCCATATCTTCCCCTTCGATTTGCCAGGAGGTAATGGGACCAGTGGCCATGATCTTAGTTTTTTTGATGTTGAGCTTCAGACCATTTTTTTGTGCTCTCCTCTTTTGCCCTCATTAAGAGGTTCTTTAATTCCTCCTCACTTTCTGCCATCAGAGTGGTGTCATCTGCATATCTGAGGTTGTTGATATTTCTTCCGGCAATCTTAATTCCGTCTTGGGATTCATCCAGTCCTGCCTTTCGCATGATGTATTCTGCATATAAGTTAAACAAGCAGGGAGACAAGATACAGCCTTTTCGTACTCCTTTCCCAATTTTGAACCAATCAGTTGTTCCATAGCCAGTTCTAACTGTTGCTTCCTGTCCCACATATAGATTTCTCAGGAGATGGATAAGGTGGTCAGGCACTCCCATTTCTTTAAGAACTTGCCATAGTTTGCTGTGGTCCACACAGTCAAAGGCTTTTGCGTAGTCAATGAAGCAGAAGTAGATGTTTTTCTGGAACTCTCTGGCTTTCTCCATAATCCAGCGCATGTTAGCAATTTGGTCCCTAGTTCCTCTGCCCCTTCGAAATCCAGCTTGTACTTCTGGGAGTTCTCGGTCCTCAAACTGCTGAAGCCTGCCTTGGAGGATTTTGAGCATAACCTTGCTAGCGTGTGAAATGAGTGCAATTGTTCGGTAGTTGGAGCATTCTTAACCTATAAAGGTTAAGAATTTTAACCTATAAAGCCCTAAATGGTTTGGGTCCAAGCTATCTCCCTTTATGAGCCTATTTGGGTATTAAGGCCAACAGGGGAGGCCTTTCTCTCAGTCCCATCACCCTCACAGGTGTGCTTGGTGAGGACATGGGAGATGTTGATGTTTCCAGACTTTGGAACTCCCTCCCACTGGAAGCCAGGCTGGCCCCACCTTTGCTGTCCCTCCACAAGCAGGGGAAAACCTTTCTCTTCAGGCACAATTTTCCTTAGTGACTGGCTGTCTAAGTGGAGTTTTAAAAACAGTATGTTTAGTATTTTGTTGTTTAAATCTATTTCAATAATGCTTTTATTTAATATTTTAAATATAGACATTAATGGCTGTGTGTTGCGTTATTTTGAGGGGACAGCACATTTACACATTATACTCACTGCTTTGCATTGTAGCCGAGTGTCATTTCTTCAGTGTTGTCACATGAAAAGATATACTAAAATATTTATGAAATGTGAGGGGGTTTACTCACTACTGTGATATACTGTAGATTTAAATTAAAAAAATATTTGAATAATTTATTGTTTTTATCTACAGTATCTCTTTTAATGATATAAGCCACCTTGGATCTTGTTATGGAGAAAGGCAGGATGAGACTATTTTAAATAAAGAAATAATAAAATAAATAAATAAATTCACAAAAGTATCTTTCTCAAGCTGTGACTAGGCCTTCAGCAAAACTGTCACAAGAAAGAAGCATTACACCTTGCTCCTCTTGTATAAGCTGGCCTGTTGGTAATATGCCACATAAGTAATGAAAATCCATCTCTGTCTAGCAAAGTACTTAAGCACTTGTTGGAACTCCAGAGAAATTAATTGGATTTAAAGATGCACTAAATGTGAAACAAGTGGCTTGAGCGTTTTACCAAATGTGCTGCTACAGAAGTGAGTCCCTTACTTAAATCCAATGTGAATTGGTAACATTTAACATTCAAAGACATAAAATAGCTTTTACTGTTCTGCCTCCAATGGAAAATATGAAAGGTGGTGAGCTTTTTAATCGTTAAAAACTACCTTTTTGACATTTTGCTTTTAAAAAAAAAATGATGCCAGTGTGGATTGTCTCCATCAGTTAGAGTGCCAGAAAAGAAATAGTAATAAATTTGTGTTTTGCATCAAGGGATTACTAAATCTAATATTTAGATATCCATTGGGGGATTATGCAATTGCCTGGATGGTGTAGAGCAGATAGAACTAAAAGAAATATAATGCACATTAAATTGAGATTCAGATCCCTTTGAAAGCTGATGGAGGTTGGGCTGGGGAGCAGAATGATCCCCAGAAGATTATCTGAATTTCTCTTCATAAGACATTCTAGTCATGCTGGTACTTGAATAACAAATGGAGAGATGCTCCCTAAAGATATTATTTCTTAACTACTTCAGATCTAAAACATTGGTTCAGGTTAGCAAATTTCCAAGTCAGAAAAAAAATCTAGGTTCACATTTTGGGTTACAGATAGTACACCATCAAAAGCTGAAAAGATGTTGGTGTTCCAACAATGTGATTGCCTCCATGTTTCATGCCTGAACAATCAGACTTGCAACAGCCAGTTACCAAGGCAAGCAAGCTTACAACAAGTGCTATGACAATGAGCTATCATTTGATACTTAAGGAATCCTTGCTTCTTATGATATATGAATATAATCCTATTTGACTTGGCCCCTTACTTTTAAAATAAGCCCCACGTTGTGGCTGCCTTTGCTGAGGACTGCTCATTGTCGAAGTAACAGGTCTATTACTCTGAATTCAGTCTGCTGAGGAGGACTCTTGGGTTAGCTTAACTTCACAATGGCCAAGTCCAACTTGGAAAAGAACTCATTGGCAATGGCTTCTATTTCCATTGAAGGAGTAAAGGTTTCTCTCACCCTCCCTGTTTAATTGGTGATCTTGGCAAACCAGTGATTGCATACAGGAAGTGATCATGTCAAATATATATCTAAAGAATACATTCCAAATTTTTCATTCTCATCACTTTGCACAAATTTAACTTGGTAAGACATTTTGATGAGGAATTTTCAAGCTCCACAGGATTCTATGCTCTCGGACAAAGACTGTTGTTCTTTCTTGTTTGCATTATTTGCTCAATTTTGTTTAATTTCCACACAAAAAGAATTGTCTTTCTGCTTTTCCGCTCTGGTAAAGAACATCAGAAAACATCAGAAAAGGGATAGGGAGATCAATCTTGCAGCAGCTCATAGGATTCAGGGTTGTTGTTGTTTTTAATTTCTTGGACTACAAATCCCATAATTCTTCATTCTGAGAGTTCTTGACAGACAGACATCTTACAGACAGTGAACCTGGGGAAAGGGCCTCATCTGGAAGGTGTTGAGGCTTAGCTTTGAGGCTCCACCTAGCTTCCCATTCAGTGAGCACAGGAGGATATCCTGTAGATCAGTGGTCCCCAACCTTGGGCCTCCAGATGTTCTTGGACTACAACTCCCATAAGCCTTCACCACCACCTCTGCTGGCCAGGATTTCTGGGAGTTGAAGTCTAAGAACATCTGGAGGCCCAAAGTTGGGGACCACTGCTGTAGATCATCTTGTCTGCTGACATTGGTGTTGACAATATTCAGTGATAATACCAGCTAGACCACAAGCCTAGACAATAAGTGATCAATTTAACGACAAAAAAATTTCAACATAGTGCCCCCTCTTTTAGTATTTTGACAAGATGGGATATTTTAGCATACCAATTGCAACTCCACCTTAATGAAAGAGAGAGGCGGAGAAACACAGAAGTTGTCAAGGATGTCAAAGGGAAAAATCCACTAGGCAGAGCAAAACTGTCACATTGGGCTTCAGAGGTTACGGTTAGGGAGTGAGGCTAAGGAATTGCAGAGACAGTGAATGCTACATGACTTACCCTGTGCTCAGCTCACTATCTCGCTGCCTTCAAGTCTAGTGGAGGATAATGCTCCATTGCCAGCACTGATGTAAGATTCAACTTTCTGTCTAGTTCACTTCTGTACAGGGAATTCAGGAAGGAGGGCATCATTTTGTGTTTTATCTCTGGCAATAAAATACCTTGAGCTCTCCCTAATCACATGTTTTGCTCACCAGAATTGAAAAGCCGTTGAGAAATTTTCAGATAATAAATTGAACACAGCAATAAGAACTATGTTCTGTGTTCTCTGAAGACAAGCCCTTAAGTAATGGCTGCTTTGTTTTTCACTTGAATGCTTTTCATACTCCAGATCCAGCTCTTCTTTTGGTTTAGATATCTGGGGTTAAATTTTAAGTGGCATTCTAGCTGGTCTGCCCATTGTAAACATGCACTTAATCTGGCTAACTGCAGTGTGTCGGCTGTTCTCACTTTCTAACATCAACAGTGAACATCATGTGCCTTCTCCTATTTTCATATTTAAAGCTTCGTCTATAACCCAGCTACTCTATGGTATTCCCATGTGGATCAATGCATACAATCTTGCTGTCGATAAAGTTCAAGCCACCTTTCTGTGTCATGTTTTGGATGTTCCTAATTGTGTAGGACCCCTTCATGGATTGCTGCCTTGTCGTGGCGAAGGGGCTTGAGTAATTCAGAGAAGCTATGGGCTATGCCGTGCAGGGACACCCAAGACGGACAGGTCATAGTGGAGAGTTCTGACTAAACGCGATCCACCTGGAGCAGGAACTGGCAAGCCACTCCAGTATCTTTGCCAAGAAAACTCCATGGACAGAAACAAAAGGCTAAAAGATATGACACTGGAAGATGAGCCCCTCAGGTCTGAAGGCGTCCAACATGCTACTGAGGAAGAGCGGAGGACAAGTACAAGTAGCTCCAGAGCTAATGAAGTGGTTGGGCCAAAGCCGAAAGGATGCTCAGCCGCGGACGCGCCTGGAAGTGAAAGGAAAGTCCGATGCTGCAAAGAAAAATACTGCATAGGAACCTGGAATGTAAGATCTATGAACTTTGGTAAGCTGGATGTGGTCAAACAGGAGATGGCAAGAATAAACACTGACATCCTGGGCGTCAGTGAACTAAAATGGACGGGAATGGGTGAATTCAATTCAGACGATTATCATATCTACTATTGTGGGCAAGAATCCCGTAGAAGAAATAGAGTAGCCCTCATAGTCAACAAAAGAGTGGGAAAAGCTGTACTGGGATACAATCTCAAAAATGAGAGAATGATTTCAATACGAATCCAAGGCAGACCTTTCAACATCACAGTCATCCAAGTTTATGCACCAACCACCAATGCTGAAGACGCTGAAATTGACCAATTCTATGAAGACTTACAACACCTTCTAGAACTGACACCAAAGAAAGATGTTCTTGTCATTATAGGGGACTGGAATGCTAAAGTAGGGAGTCAAGAAATAAAAAGAACAACAGGTAGGTTTGGCCCTGGAGTTCAAAACGAAGCAGGGCAAAGGCTAATACTGTAGAGTTTTGTCAAGAGAACAAGCTGGTTATCACAAACACTCTTTTCCAACAACACAAGAGGCGACTCTACACATGGACATCACCAGATGGGCAATACCAAAATCAGATTGATTATGTTCTCTGCAGCCAAAGATGGAGAAGCTCTATACAGTCAGCAAAAACAAGACCTGGAGCTGATTGTGGCTCTGATCATCAGCTAGTCAGGTATAATCTAAACCAAATCCCTTCTGAATATACAGTGGAAGTGAAGAACAGATTTAAGGAACTAGATTTGGTGGACAGAGTGCCTGAAGAACTAGGGATGGAGGCTCGTAACATTGTACAGGAGGCAGTAACAAAAACCATCCCAAAGAAAAGGAAATGCAAGAAAGCAAAGTGGCTGTCCGACGAGGCCTTACAAATAGCAGAGAAGAGAAGGGAAACAAAATGCAAGGGAGATAGGGAAAGTTACAGAAAATTGAATGCAGACTTCCAAAGAGTAGCAAGGAGAGACAGGAGGGCCTTCTTAAATGAACAGTGCAAAGATATAGAGGAAAATAATAGAAAGGGAAAAACCAGAGATCTGTTCAAGAAAATTGGAGATGTTAAAGGAACATTTTGTGCAAAGATGGATATGATGAAGGACAAAAATGGTAGGGACCTAACAGAAGCAGAAGACATCAAGAAGAGGTGGCAAGAATACACAGAGGATTTATACCAGAAAGATCTGGATGTCCCGGACAACCCAGATAGTGTGGTTGCTGACCTTGAGCCAGACATCCTGGAGAGTGAAGTCAAGTGGGCCTTAGAAAGCATGGCTAATAACAAGGCCAGTGGAGGTGATGGTATTCCAGTTGAACTATTTAAAATCTTAAAAGATGAAGCTGTTAAGGTGCTACATTCAATATGCCAGCAAGTTTGGAAAACTCAGCAGTGGCCAGAGGATTGGAAAATGTCAGTCTACATCCCAATCCCAAAGAAGGGAAGTGCCAAAGAATGCTCCAACTACCGTACAATTGCACTCATTTCACACGCTAGCAAGGTTATGCTCAAAATCCTCCAAGGCAGGCTTCAGCAGTTTGCAGACCGAGAACTCCCAGAAGTACAAGCTGGATTTCGAAGGGGCAGAGGAACTAGGGACCAAATTGCTAACATGCGCTGGATTATGGAGAAAGCCAGAGAGTTCCAGAAAAACATCTACTTCTGCTTCATTGACTACGCAAAAGCCTTTGACTGTGTGGACCACAGCAAACTATGGCAAGTTCTTAAAGAAATGGGAGTGCCTGACCACCTTATCTACCTCCTGAGAAATCTCTATGTGGGACAGGAAGCAACAGTTAGAACTGGCTATGGAACAACTGATTGGTTCAAAATTGGGAAAGGAGTACAAGAAGGCTGTATCTTGTCTCCCTGCTTGTTTAACTTATATGCAGAATACATCATGCGAAAGGCAGGACTGGATGAATCCCAAGCAGGAATTAAGATTGCGGGAAGAAATATCAACAACCTCAGATATGCAGATGATACCACTCTGATGGCAGAAAGTGAGGAGGAATTAAAGAACCTCTTAATGAGGGTGAAAGAGGAGAGCACAAAAAAATGGTCTGAAGCTCAACATCAAAAAAAACTAAGATCATGGCCACTGGTCCCATCACCTCCTGGCAAACAGAAGGGGAAGATATGGAGGTAGTGACAGATTTTACTTTCCTGGGCTCCATGATCACTGCAGATGGTGACAGCAGCCACGAAATTAAAAGACACCTGCTTCTTGGGAGGAAAGTGATGACAAACCTAGACAGCATCTTAAAAAGCAGAGACATCACCTTGCCGACAAAGGTCCGCATAGTCAAAGCTATGGTTTTTCCAGTAGCGATGTATGGAAGTGAGAGCTGGACCATAAAGAAGGCTGACCGCCAAAGAATTTATGCTTTTGAATTGTGGCGCTGGAGGAGACTCTTGAGAGTCCCCTGGACTGCAAGGAGAACAAACCTATCCATTTTGAAGGAAATCAACCCTGAGTGCTCACTGGAAGGACAGATCCTGAAACTGAGGCTCCAATACTTTGGCCATCTCATGAGAAGAGAAGACTCCCTGGAAAAGTCCCTGATGTTGGGAAAATGTGAAGGCAAGAGGAGAAGGGGACGACAGAGGACGAGATGGCTGGACAGTGTCATCGAAGCTACCAACATGAATTTGACCCAACTCCAGGAGGCAGTGGAAGACAGGAGGACCTGGCGTGCTCTGGTCCATGGGGTCACGAAGAGTCAGATACGACTTAATGACTAAACAACAAAATTGTGTAGGATTTGTGCCCATGTATCAGGAATCTAGAGAAGGCCAATTGCTCCCCTATTGCAAATGGTGTATAAACTGTCATCTGCAGTTTATTTAACAATTCTAAGAACACCCCAGGCTTGCAGAACATTTATGCTTGCTAGATTTAATGTTCTACCCTCAGCATTATTCCAGAGTAGATTTTGGGAAACTTTGCTTAAAGAGAGATATTGTCCATGCACGGCTGGGACTCCTGTCTTATGTCCTTCTATATTGTAAGTACTACGAACAAATAAAGAATGATTCAATTTGTCCCCTGTGGCAAAAATGTCAACACTACCCTGATAGGTGGTTGGTTATGTATTGTCTGTCAGACTGGAATCCTTATGCTTCTGCTCAAGCTGCTAACTTTTTCCACACTGTAATATGAAGAAGGGCCTGCTTATTGGACGATGCTTGGTAAGGTTTCTTTAGTTCGTTGTTGTTTTTTAAACCTTTCTGTATTCCTTTTTGTAATGTGTGAAAATTGGTTGATCAGGTCCTATGATCATAATAAACTTATTGATTGACTGAATGAGTAAATTCTGGTGCAAAGAGCCAAAACAGTGAGGCAAAAGATGGCTTCAACCACATTCTGTCTTCTTTCTGTCTGGTTTGGTTTTGCTTCATCTCCTATAACACTAGAGGATAGCATTGAAGCAGGAATATATTATAAAATCAGAGGCTTGGTCTGCTCAGAGCCTCCCTTCTCCCAGATTCTTAGATGATCTAAGAAGAAATAAAGCCAACTACAGTGGTGCCTCGCAAGACGATGTTAATCCGTTCCAGACAAATCACTGTCATGCGAAAACATCGTCTTGCGAAACCAAATTTCCCATAGGAATGCATTGGAATTTAATTAATGCGTTCCGATGGGAAAGAAAAGCACAGAAACTTAAAAAAAAATTAAAAGAAAGTCACTTACCAGGTACTGTAGACTGAGCCCGGCTTCTCATAGTGCCTGGTAGCAGCGAAACATCCAGAAAAGAGCACCAAACAGCTAAAAGCCGGCAGGCAGCAGGCAGCCGGCAGCCATTTTGTGCTCTTCTCCGCTCCTTCCCCCTCCCCTCTCCCGACCAACAGCTGATAGGAGGCTTCTGCAGGCTTTCCCAGCAGGGAAACAGGCAGTGAAAAAGCACCCCAGAGGCTTCTGGAAGCGGGGCTTTGCCAAGGGGTGAGTGGGTGGGGGTGGGGGTGGGGTGGCAGGGGCAGGCCTGCCACCCCCCCACACCACCCCCACTGCAAAGCGCTGCTTTCAGAGGCTTGCTGGGTGCTTTTCCACTGCATGTTTACCTGCTGAAGAAGCCCCGGCAGCCATTTTGTCCTCTTCTCCGCTCCTTCCCCCTCCCCTCTCCCGACGAACAGCTGATGGGCGGGCTAAAAAGAGGCTTTCTCTGCCCTGAAAATTCAGGGGGAAAAGCTGGAAATAAAAAAATTCCGCTTTTCCCCTGCGCCCCAGGAGGCTTCTGAAAGGGGTGGGGGGGTCACGGGAGAGGCCCCCAAACATCGTCCAGCGAAAAGCGCCCATAGGAAATCGTTTTGCGAAGCGCAACAGCGATCGCAAAACCTCATCGTCTAGCGGATTCGTCGTTTAACGAGGCAATCGTCTAGCGAGGCACCACTGTAGTTGATAGAATAGCAAAAGGTTTTAGTAGTTGTTGAATCAGGGATGGTATGTTGATACAGAGAAATAAAGAATAAATGCGAAGAAAGCTCAAGCTACAATCTTTGGCTATTCAGCCTCCTTCCACCCTGCAAATGTGTTTTAGGCCTCATATTTCTACTAATGTAGGTAAAGAAAGAAACTGAATTTCCAGCCAAAGGAATGGGGAGGAAGGCCCAGCTGTCTGCTTAGTGCAGAGTCAGAAAATCCACAGCTGGCAAAGGATATGCCCATCTTGGGGCTGACTTATTATTGTGTCTTCCTTGCTGCTTCTATTTCAGGCTAAACAGAATGTGTCATCCCAGTTTGTTACATTACTATGACACCCCTGACCTGTCCCGATATCTGACTTTGTACAAAATTTTCACCCAAAGGTTGAGATCTTCAGGTTGTGAAGAATTCTTACTATTGACAGGATTCTGGGTAAGACGGACCATGCTGACCCAGTGAGATAGCATCTTGAGGATTCTTCAGCATTAGATCTTGCCTCCAGCATTAGTCTGAGACAAAACGTTAGGCATTGTTCCTTTATTGTAGATACTGCAAATTGTACAAAATATTCATTGTGCAAAATTCCTATATCCTTGCAAAATCAGTGCCTTCTCCATTTGGAAACACATACACAGCACAAGAACAAAAGGATAGGATGATTGATCCCAAGACACACAAGGCTGCTACAGTTACTAGTCTATACAACAAAGCAACAATTACCTTTTTTTTTTCTATTATGGACATTTTAGAGAAATGTGCAAAACCTGTAATCTGTCTGAAATTTATAAAAAAATAATCCTATCCTTCCAGAATAGGAAATTGTGGTATATGCAGTCTGACAAATCAGAAAATCCCACCCCTATTAGTCACAGACTAAACTGCATTACAAGTGTAATTTAACAAACAATATCACCACTCCTTTTCTGGCATAACTGCAACTTTCTAATGACCATTATAGTTACAGGGTGTGGCCTCACTAAGTACCATAGCATTTTAAGTAAAACCAAAATGTCCCCTTTTTTTTGTCTTTTTAATGACAGTAAGAAGTTAATATTAGCAGTAAGAAATTAATTTAAATTGTAACTATAATGATAACAATCTACCAGGGGGTGCAGCTAGTTACTTTTGTTTGGTAATTTTCCAAGCTCTGCTCTGGAAAAATCCCAGGGAAGTCAGTTTCTTAATGTCCCAACTTCTCTCTTGTCCTACAGATAGAGATGGCATAGAAGAAGGGCTGCAAATTATTGATGGGAGTTTGTTCTCTGCCTTCTCTCGTTGGAGGAGATAGGAGTGGGAAGAGTGCCAAGCGTTGTTCAGTCCAATTTTCTTGAAACAGATAGAATTATGGGAATGGGTTTGGAGAGCACTCCTGTAAATGAATGATCACAATTCATGAACAGAGCCTAACAGCCTGCTCTGGTTATCTTTGCAAATGACACAAATGGGGATAGAAATCTCATATCCTTATTCGGCCTTTTGCCCTGCTTGAAAGAAAAATAAATTTCATTTTGCTTAGCCAACATGATCCTGTAGAGCTCTTAAGTGGCATTCATCCTCAAAGCCACTGTCTTCACTCACATGTCTAAAGGAAAGTGTGTGCACATTCTTTTAGGCACTGCCCAGGGTTAGTATTTACTGGAAAGCTCTGAAAGCATGAAACAGCCAACACACTACAGACAAAGCTCCAAGGTATGGAAGGAATGCTGGAAGATGCCTGGGGCTGATTCACACCATTGACACACCATTGAAGCCAATATTGTTAATTCTTTTGACAGCATCCCTACAGAATTTCAGAGAGTCTCTACCAGGATGTCCATGGAGATGTTGAGGAATGAACCTGGGATTGGGCTCCACCATTATGATATGGCCTTTCCCTAGTAAGCAGCACCCGTAGTTCCTTGGTTGTATCCTATCCAAGCTAGGACTGAGCCTACTAGCCAGCCCTCATCCTCTCTAGCTTTCAAAATCAGACAGGATTGGTGGGTTCAAGGAGCTATAGCAATCAACTGTATAATTTATATAGCTAAAAGCAGGGAAACAAATGAGGTGCCTACCATGAGGCTATGGAACAAATAATACTTCGCTGGAATTCCTGTAATTTCAAGATAAGACATAAGCACACAGTGTTTCCTCCCATTAACACCAACATTGTACCATTGAATTTGACAGCAGATTGGAAAGGATGCTGTTCGAAACTGAAGTGCTCTGCCCCTAGATTCCCATTTTGTGACTCTATTATTATGTGTGCTCAAACCACTTCTGGCTTACCTTGACTCTAACAGGGTTTTTCAGGATTATCAAGGAGCGTTTTACTATTTTCACAGCCTCCCATGAGTTTCCATGGCTGAGTGGCCATCTGAACCCAGATCTGCAAAGTTCAGCATTCTATTCCCTATACCAGTGGTTCCCAACGGTGAGTCCCCAGATGTTCTTGGACTGAAACTCCCTTCACCACTAGCTGTGCTGGCCAGGATTTCTGGGAATTGTATTCCAAGAACATCTGGGAACCACTCACTATAGAATACTGGCTTTCTTCGTGATGCTAAATAATAGTATGTACAGAATGTATGTTGACAGAAAAGGTTGCTTGTTCTACTTCCTGTGATACCACATGTCATGACCAGCTTCCTGTGAGGGAGAACTTGGTCGGTCGGACAGAGAGTAATTGGAAGTCTGAGTACCCCTACTCAGCTAGGTTGAGTCCTGGTGACCTCAGCCAGGGCATACAACAAACTCCTTCTTACAAGTCTGCCCTAAAAAGATACTTGCTGACCCTTAAGAGAGCTCAGCAGGAAGTTACACATGAGCTTTGTAGTCTTAAGATCTACTAAGCTCAATAAGGCAGGACTCAGTAGCGTAATGTGGCCTTGCTTCCCCCTCAGGGAATAGCTAAGACAGCTTTACTGTTCAAGAGACCAAAAGATTTTATAATTGATCTTTTTATTGAAAAAATATAGATTTACAGAATAAAGTCAGTTTGATGCAAAAGCATAGCAATATAACGTTTTCAAGGCTTGTTACAAATACAATCAAGACAACTAATTCTCTTTTAGTTACAAAAAATCTAAAAATCTCTAAAAGCTTCCTTAGGATAGGTAAAAGGCTTATAGCCCCCCTTTCTTCTTTTCCTTCTCTCCCTACATCTTTCCCAGTCTTTTCCCTGCACGGGGTAGCAGGCAAAAAGACCTAGAAAAATCTATGGTTCCGTCCTAAAGGAAAATAGGAACAAGATGGAACACTGCACATGGCAAAAGTTCCTTTTTCTCTCTTCTTGGCTCCTCCTGTCTTTCTTCGTCTTCCCACGCTGTCATCCAATCACGGTGTAAGGTGGTAGAAGTATTCTCCTCCTCTTCTTCTCGTGAGAAAGCAGGTGTTGTTTGCCTCGTCTATTCTCTTCTCCGCCATAACAAGTGTCTGGTCTTCTTATCTGGTCCTGGGAGAACTGGCTAAAGGAAAAACATTCTCACAGTCCTCCTGGACAACATTTCCATCATACAAAATCATTCTTCCATAGAACCAATATGGATTCCATTTTACATTGTTCACAACTACATATCCCATCTTCATACATGCTTTAAATCCACGTAATCTCAACCATAATCTTCAGATTATGTTTCTGATGTAAATACTAGTTTTTAAAAGGTTTGTTGTTAGAGTACACCAATAGCACTATCTCTAATCCAGAGGTCCACACATACTGCTACCACAGCCACTCAAAAGTAAGGGTTGAATCCCTTTTTAAAAAGCATTTGGACCCTTTTTTGAAGCCAGAGTCTACTCCCAGTAAACACCTTCATGCATAATGCTAACCCTCAACCTTTTGTGTTCAGTCTATTTCTTTTGAAGAGATTATGCACTTCAATTTCTGCCCAAAGTCACAACTCTTTCTTATCTATTAGTGGATTCCTACAAAAAACTGAGGCTATTGTATAGGATTCCACCAATGGATAGGAGAGAAAAAACAATGAAATAACTGAAGAGAATCCCCCGTGACTTCAGTTGTCTCTACAGCAGCAGAGAATGGGAGATAAATTTGGACTCTTTACACAGGAAGGTAATTAAACATTTGGTTTCATTTGTATGTATTCTGTCATATTTGCCTTCTTGTGTGAGAAGTCCCAATTGATCTTGTTTGTCTCCCATGCTCTGCTGCTACAGAGACAACTGACGTCACGGGGGATTCCCTACAGTTCATTCATTGTTTTCTTGAAGGCTTTCACGGCTGGGATCCAATGGTTGTTGCAGGTATTTCGGGCTGTCTGGCCGTGTTCTTGAGGTTTTTCTTCCTAACGTTTCACCAGTCTCTGTGGCCGGCATCTTCAGAGGACAGGAATCAGAACTCTGTCTGTGCTCTGGTGCAGTTTGTGGGATAGTTGAGTATTTATAGCTGTGGGATCAGCTTTTTGTCCTTTTCAGGAGATTGGGTGATTATGGTGATCAGTGTGTTTTTTGTTGTGGGTGTATTGTTGTGATAAGGGGGAGAGATGATCTGTCACTGTGATTGATGGGTGTAGTTAGCTGGTCTTTTGTGTGCAGTGATCACTGGTCCTTGTGGCTGGGTAGAGTTCATTGACCTTTTGCAGGCTTGTTTTTCAGTGCTGGGAGCCAGGCTGGACATGCCCTGAAACAAGCTGGACATGAAATTCTATTTCAAAACACAGAACTACTGGACAACACCAGCAATCATTATGTTAGACTGCACAAGGAAGCCATTGAAATCCACAAACACCAGCAGAGCTTCAACAAAAAAGAAGAAAGTCTAAAACTCAACAAAGTCTGGCTCCCAGCACTGAAAAACACAGCCTGTAAAAGGTCAACGAACTATACTCAGCCACAAGGACCAGTGATCACTGATTTGATGTAAGACCCACTTGTCCATCTTTCTGGTGGTCCAAGGTATCCTCAAATCTCTACTCTAGCACCACATTTCAAACAAATCAGCTTTCTTTACTGTTCAGCTTTCATGCCCATACATGGTGATAGGAAATACAAGAATGTGAAAGACCTTGGTCTTGGTCTGCAGTGACACATCCTTACACTTGATGATCTTTTCTAATCCCTTCATTGTTGCCCTTCCAAATCTCAATCTTCTTCTGATTTCTTGGGTGGAGTCTCTAATTGTATTGATGGTTGAACCAAGGAATACAAAATCTCTAACTATTTTAATGGCTTCATTGTCAATGCTAAAGTTGTATAGTTCTTCTGTAGTCATGATTTTTGTCTTTGAGACTTTAAAACAACAACTCCTCCAAGCTCCTGTAAAGTGCAACCCATCTCTTGCCAGATATTTGTCTTCATGGATCCTCAGATTGTGTTCTAAAAACCCAGATCTTTAATGGTGGCACCATCTACACATCCAGTTTGCTTACTTCCAGTATTCTCCTCTCCCTTCCTGGGCCATAACATTTAACAGGACAGAATGAAGAAATAACTTCTTAGACCCCATGGTCTGTCAGATTCCCATCTAGACCCTCAAAATTAAGTTAGTCATGAGCTCTGAGAATGAGGCAAATAAATAAATAAATAGAAAAATAGCTATAAAAACCATTTTGCAGCCTCTGGGAAACTGAATAAGACATATGAGAAGTAGGGAAGTAAATCCAGGCATGCTTTGTCCTTTGAAAAAAATATTTTTGATGTGATATGACATTCATTCATTCACTCATTCACTCATTCATTCATAAAATCAGAGATAATATTTCTGAGGGGTGTTTTTGGCATATTTTTATAAAAGATGTACTATTAGAACACGCAAGAATTGTTGCCTTGTTGAATGAACTGATAACAATCATAGCAATTTGATTCTTTGTGATTATCTACCTGTCCTTTTGTGCTCTGTGTGTGTCTGTGCGTGTGTGCGAAGGAAAAAGACAATAGTTTTCTGCAGAGACATTTTGTGCAAATGGCAGAAACTGCAATAAGAAAAAAACACCACTTAGCATCTCAGCCTCACAGTCTCTTCAAAATCTCTCACCAGGACTACTCATTCCTTTGCCAAATTTTACTTGAGGCATCCCACAATGTTAAAATTTGTTCAAATGTATTTGAGCACACTACCACTCCTTTCTAAGAATTGTTTTAAGCAAAACTCAGCCAGTTTTCCTTACTTAAACAGTCCCTTCATTCCCCAAGCTACACTACCCCATGCACTTGTGATGTGACAGCAACATTTACTGTGCAGAAATAAATATGATTTACTTTCTTTTCATGTTGTCATGTTCTCCTTTCACAGATGGGACTTTCTCATTCTCTTTCAACTGTGTGATTCTTTAAACCCAGCTAGCAGCATCTCCCTTTTTTTTTTTTGCAGTTCAGTCATCAAAGACCTGAGATTTCTAACCTTCTGTGTTAGATTTAATATGGCCGTTTCTGACAGGAAGGGAGCCCAGCATATTTTTCTGACCGCTTCCTTCTCTCTGAACAGTGTTCAACCCAGTTACATCAAGGTGAATATTAAATCTTCTGTTATTATTACTGAGGGTGACATTACATGGGGATTATATGGAGCAATATGTGCACTACTGTATAATCCATTTGACATTTGGAACACTTTAACAGTAAAATGTGCTTGTCAGAACATGTATATTCATGGTGGAATGTTTTACTTCAATGTTACTATGAAATTTCGAAGCACTTTGCTCAATAAGTGGCCTCCTTACAGTAGAGAGAAAAGTTCAAAGGATGCAGTTGATTGATTTCTTGTCAGCATTTGGTCTGTGTGCAGTTAATCCATCTTCAACCATAAAGATGTGGCACAGCATTGCTTCACTGGGGTGGGCTATCATGGTTCAGCAGAGTCCTTCAAGAACAGGATTGTAGTCATTCAAATGTTTACCACACTTTTCCAGACCCAATGAATTATTTTGTTAATGATTCCTTTTTTATGAATGAAATTCTGGTGGAATATGATTGCTTTTGATGTTTCTCTTCTCCAACATCAACATACCAGCGTCGTGTCCCCCTGTTCTTTAAGATATGCTTCATCTTTGTAAATACTAAAAATGAAACCATATTCCTATATATTTAATGCAGCTTTTGGAAATTAAAGAGCAACAGTGAGCCTTATTATGGTGTCAGTGCTTGGGCAGGCTAGCAGTTGTACACACTTCTGTCCTTTTCCCCTGCTACTAAGTCAGTTACCAGGAGGGAGGAACGCTGCACAGGTATCTTGGAGAAGGCCAAGGTCTAGGAACTGAAGAGATCCATGCACCTACTCACCCCGCTGCCATGGAGGTCTGGGCAGAGCACAAGGAGGCTGCTGCTTTTACAGGAACATGTTGTTGCAGAGTACTGTGCCATCTCTCTTTTGCCCTGCAATCAGACTAGACAGGGAGAAGGCTTGGAGGAATAGTAATGAGATGTCAGCCTTTTGTAACTGATGCAGGGAAGGAAGGAAAATAAAAAGGAGGTGGTTAGAGGAACTGGTCTGCTCTAGCTCTAAGCTGTCCATCAGGCAGGGAACAGAACATTCCTCCCTAAATGGAGAGTCAGAATGGGAGTCTGCAGTGGCAACAGGGTACCAGGGTCACTGGAACAGTGCCTTCACCATGGTCAGGGCCCAACAGTGGAGCAGACAAATGAAGGGAGAAGCAGACAGTCATGAGCCCTGGGCACCCCCAGGCAGAAGAGGACAGAGCTTCATAGGTCAGGGATGAGTCCTGAAGAATCATGAGATGAAAGCTCCAGAAAAGTTAGAGAGGGATGTCCTGTACCCATAGGAGTGATGGGGGGCTCAGATTGAAAAGTTACAAGCCACTCAGAAAGACTGCCAGTTGGGAAGCAAGACTGGTTTGATAAGGGCTTGCCACTACATGTTGTATTTTGGGACCAAGAAACTTGCCTGCAAGCACATGTTAGCCCCAGTTTCATGTTTACTAGCCCTGAGGAGGAGTCCTGATCCAGGTGTCTCAGAACAGAGATGACAATGAATATGAAATTGAAATGGTACTCAATTCCATGTGAGATCAGAGCTGCATGTGAGTTTAGATCATAATTTTTTAGATTTAGATTATAATTATTATAATTTTCAGTCCAAACTAGAGGATTTATTGACACATGCCATCAGCCAAAATAAGATTTTTTGAGTATACAAAATGTTCAAGGAATAGTTTACAATTTTATCCCATGAGTTTCCACAACACTGGCTCTCTACAACATAGAAATGAATAAGAATGGTTAAATTCCATTGATTTCAAAAGGTTTGCTCTAGTTAGGATTAAAATTGAATTAAGCCCATTTTGTTATTGTCCTAATACTTCCTCTCCTCCAGCAGCTCCCTGCCTGATATGTAGAGTTTGGCATGAATACATAGCATGCTGGACATGCTGAAGTATAGATGCCCTTTTTTGAATACCTCTTTTGTTTAATTCGTTATAAATAAAATGGTGAATTATGAGGATTAAAACTGAACAAAATTCTACATTTTAGCTATCACCCTTAAACAGATGTTCAATAAATGGATCACATGGCTACTTTGTTCGCCTTCAAATATTAATTAAATGCTTTAATTATTAATATTAAAACCTTAATGAATGAATGGTGCAATCATGAAAATTGAAGCCCTTTAAATTACATTCTCAGTTTGGGTCCAGGAGATGATAGTTGTGTAATCACAAGTGAAAATTTGAAGCCAATAAATTTGTTAGTCATCTTTACTCTGCAGTAAGTGAGCAATCAGACCTAGTTTATGAAGTGAACATGGAAATGAGCCTTCATTCTTTAATGCTGTGCTCCTTTCTATATATGTACAGTACAGAATCTGCTGCTGACAAGATTGCACTGCGTAAGAGGGATGGCTCTGCCCCCCCTGAGTGGGCTTGTCTGCCTCATCTGCAAGACAGCTGGTGGACTTCCCTGAGGTACCGTTTTTGGGGCAGCCCAAAGGCAAAGGCACCAAACACCCATGTGGGGACAAGCTGGGGGGGGGGAGCCCAAGGAACTGTGGACCCAGCAGGAAGGTGCAGGGATGGCTGATGGGCAGGTGGGAGCAAGTGTAGCCTGTGGGAAGGAGAGAATAAAATAGGAGATAGAGGAGGAAGAGGGGAACTGGTTTGAAGCTCTGGAGCAGCCTCCAGTCTTTTGTGTCTTGGGAAAAGAGGACGGGGATGAGGATGAGCCCTTTGCCCTCTAGCACTGAGGGCATGGATGACTTTCACTCAGCAGGGACGAGGGTTGGTGAGGCTGGTGTCCCACACCACCAGGTTGGGACTGGTGGGAAGGCAGCACAAATGCCCCTCCACCTTACAGCTGGCATGTGCCTCCCTAACTCACAACTACACTGGAGGTGACCCTGCCAACACCAGGGGTTGGTGCAGCTTGCTCAGGAATGGGAGGGAACCCAGGCAGACCTGCTGTCCCCTAAGGAAAGCCGAACCATTGGGACGAGTGACTTCAACTCAGCCCCAGCTGGGGACTACTAAGGACTTTAGGCTGATAGTTGCAACCAGGACCCAAGGCCAAAAGACTGATGGAAGCCCAGGCTGGGAAAGAGATGGAGAAACACAGTGACCTGTTTAACATTACAATAAAACTGTTGCAGTTATTAAGTAGCCTGCTGAGTCAATGGAACCCATGGTGGAGGACTTAACATCCTGTGGCAGGGATCAAAATCATATTACCCCAAAATATTCCTGTATTTCAGTTCATTCTATCCATTCTCAAGGCAGATAACTACTACACAAATATTTCAATCCAGAATTTCTCTTCTGTTTATTTGAACTTGTGTTTATTTTAATGCATTGGTTCCCCAAGCTATTTTGATAAATCCATCATGATTCATGAGCACACACGTAATGATTTTTTAATCATATTAAGGTTTTTATTTAAACCCTCTTGCCTTCCTTGAGTCCATGTATCCAGTGTCTTAGTTCAAAGTGCATTCATTGCCATATGCTCACCTCATGAAGGAATGGCAATGACCTACAACTGAGCACTGTGAAATTGCCTTAACCAACATTCTGTTGATCTTGGGGCTGAAAAAGTGGACTGAAACACTGTAGCTCAAGATGATGCAGTACTCAGTAGCCAAGATCCCGTTGCTTTGCATAGTACAGTGGGACCTCTACTTACGAACGTCCCTACCTACGAACATTTCAACTTATGAACAGCTCCGTCCGCATTTTGCTTCTACTTGCGAACGGAGCTTCAACTTACGAACCAAAAAAAAAAAGGTGTTCTGTTTTTTAACCTAAGTCATCTTAGGTTAAAAGAAAAAAAATTCTCCCCCTAGTGGTAGAGGACGGATTAACCGGCTTTGCATTAGTTCCTATGGGAACTAATGTTTCAACGTAAGAACGGCGCCTCTACATAAGAACCAAAAACAGCCGGAACGGATTAATTGGTTTTCAATGCATTCCTATGGGAAATTTTGCTTCAACTTACGAACATTTCAACTTAAGAACATCTTCTGGGACGGATTAATTTCGTAAGTAGAGGTTCCACTGTAAATCACACGAGAGTACGAGCATTGGGTCAATTACTTTATCATAGTAAGTCACAGTTAGAGTAGGTCCATTTGAATCAAGAGAACTTATGGACAAGTTGGCTCACCAAATCATTACTGATTCAGTGGGCGTACTCTAGTGTAATTTTCTACAATAAGCAGCAGGATTTTGGCCAACATATAGTGTGATAACAGAAATGCCTCACTCTCTCACTAGCCACTTTTGTACCTAAAACATGTTTTAGTTGAAGTTTATTGGGTGGAGGAACAAGGACTGAGAACTTCCATCATTTTCCCGGATTTGCTTAGCAACTGCTCCAAAGAATCCCAGGTGCTATTATGCCTGCACTGCTTTGCAGCATTCAATGCGGAAGGAGGTGAATACAATGCATATTGTTCAAATATCAGGAAAATGGAGAAAGATTATAAGGTCACAGGACTAAAATGATCGGTCTCGAGAAATGTGGGACTAGAATTGTCTTCCTCTCATTGACCTCTCAACTCAGTTAGCTCGACAGGCCTTTAGACAGCTCAAAAAGTGCTTCAGAAGGCACTCGGATTTTCATGCACCATTCAGTGTCAAAATTCATGTTTCCAGCCAGGAAACTGTTTATTTTACTAATTAATTTATTGCCATATTTTTATACTTCATTCTTTGGAGATCAGAGTGGTGTATGAAAGTAACTGAATCAACAAAACAACAAAAGCAAAATTCCAACCCTGTCTCCAGGAGTCATAAACAATAAATTTCAGATTACTTCTGTTGTTGCCCATTTTTGGCCAAAATTCTGTCCCTTAAATTACAATTGTGTAAGGGTGATGACATTACTGATAGGAGGAGATTTTTGATAAAGCGTTCCTGATTAGCTGTCTGGATAGCTCAGTGGTTTTGGTATCTGGCTGCAGAGCCAGAGGTTGGGAAATTGAAACCCCACTGTGCCTCCTCTGAGTAGAGCCAGCCTATGTGGCCTTGGGCAAGGTGTGCAGACCCAGAAGGAACCCCATAGGAAGGGAAGGGAAAAGCACTTCTGAGTATCCTCTAACCCAGAAACAGAGTCACAATAAGTCAGAATTGACTTGACTGCATGTTATTATTAAGAAACACCAGGCACAGTCAACATTATAAAAACATTGACTGGTATTATATAACAGATACAAGTTTTAACAAAAAAACTAAGTATCTGTTAAATATCAGTGCAGTATGTATGCTGTTCCTAATACGGCCGTTTTTTGTAGCTCTGATGGTGTGATTTCTGAGATCTGCAACTCCTTATAGTACTGTGTGAAATTTCTTGATACTGTTCCCAAAGCCCCAATGATGATGATGCACTGATTATGTGTGAGTTAGACAAGCTGTTAAGATCATATCTCTTATTCAGAAGTAATTCATGAAACAGGGATTTGACCCTTTAGGAGGAAACGTGAGATATTTTTCCTGTTGGTGGGGACAGGGTACATGTTATGGTTCATGGAATTTTAAGAACTGTTTTAGTGTTTTTAGGTGTTACCTTTCTGCAGGCTTTAATTATGTTTTATATGCTATTGTTTTTTAGTCTTTGCTGCTAGCTTCATCTTGGTTTTATGCTCCATATTCTATTGTCATTGTATTACGGTTGCAATCTTGTGTTTTTTGTTTTTAATATGCTGGCTGAAATCCACTTTGTGTGAATTATGCCATGTAAGTCATCAGCTGGGATGATTTTTTGGAAATTAAAAATTTCTTACTTCTTCTCCTAAGCTTCCAATTCTCCTGCTGTAGTCCCTTTCATAGTTGGGAACCATTTGGGGCTGTGGCATGGGAGGAGTTACCAAAAATCACCACCAGCAGTTGAGGAAAGCTCATTGGGGGAAGGTGGGCTATAAATAAATAAATAAATAAATAAATAACAAGGAAAAAATGATCTCTGATGGTTTTGCTTTCAAAAATTCAGCTTGCTCCAGTCTATAAGATCCCACCATGGAATGTACAATAACTAAATTAGCAGGCTTCTAAACAAATGAAATGGCAGTACCATCTGTAGTTTTGCACGCAAACTTCCTGATCATATTTCTTCCTTGATTGTAATGCCATTCCACTGATAGTAGCTAATTCTCTTGTTCATTGAGCTGCTATTGGAACACTAACTGAAGAATCAATCAATACAAATCTGAACATCTGTATCCCAGAAGACCTTAGCAATAAAAGATTTGGGCATTCTTTGGTTGAAAATGAAATGCACTCAGATTCATTTCATAATCTGTGTGATCTCAAATGTGCAGCTAGTAAGGCTTACTCACTAGAGGCTTATAGACCATGGAACTGGCACTTGGGTAGCCAAAACTACTGTACAGATATTGTATGACAGCCCAATTCAGCATTGCATAAGGCAATTCAAAAAATAGGGGACCCCAAACAAAAAAATATATAACTTTGATATTAGATAAGACCATCTGCTCTTGCTCTGTGCCAATCTTGGGGATGTTTGGGCAAATGATTTTCGAGTTATGATTTTTTAAAAAAGAAAAACTGTTTTACCCCATGCTCCTCCATTCAGACACTGATGACCTTCTGTGTGTGGAGGTTTAAAACAGATCAAATACATTGAAAAGACCAAATCTGCTTACCTTTCTCTTTCATAATAAACAAGTTTGGTCTTTTGAATGTATTTGATCTGTTTCAAATCTACAGACAAAAAAGGTTGCTGATGTCTGCACGGGAGGTTACAACAGTTTTACTTTAAAGTATGATAATTCAAAAACCTTTTGCCCGAACATGGCCACATTTGGCACAGAAGAAGAACAAACTTCAGCTACACATTGTGCCAGATTTGGTGCTGATCTGAAGTTCAGTTTCAAAGTTATAATTGTTTCTTTGGGGTGCCCCCATTTTTAGAATTGCCTTATGTAATGCTGAATTGCTGTGTTGTACAATATCTGTTGCTGCACTCTCATGTGGTGATAATATAAAGTAGGTAAAGGTAAAGGTTCCCCTTGACATTTAGTCCAGTCGTGTCCAACTCTAGGGCACGGTGCTCATCCCCGTTTCCAAGCCATAGAGACGGCGTTTGTCCAAAGACAGTTTCCGTGCTCACGTGGCCAGTGCAACTAGACATGGAATGCCGTTACCTTCCCACCGAGGTGGTACCTATTTATCTACTCGCATTTTTACATGCTTTCGAACTGCTAGGTTGGCAGGAGCTGGGACAAGCGACGGGAGCTCACTCCGTTGCGTGGATTCGATCTTACGACTGCTGGTCTTCTGACCTTGCAGCACAGAGGCTTCTGCGGTTTAACCCGCAGCGCCACCACGTCCCTTAATATAAAGTACAACCTCCCAATTACTTACCAAAGCACTGCTTGGAGAGGAAAGTCTTTTCCCACTGACTTCCACAAATCTAAAACCCTCTCTCATGTCTTCGCTAGACATGCCTGTGAGGGTGATGAAACTGAGAGAAAAGCATCTTCAACAAGTATGTTATGATGAGATGTCATCCTTTGGATAACCTATACTCAATGGGGGCCATATGGCCTTCTGGGGGGGCCTGGCACATTTGAAGTGGACCACAGATTCATCTGTTCATGTTGTATCTTTGTTTCCACACAGCCAAAGTTTTTCCTTGTTGGACAGGCAGCTCTGGAACCTGATAAAAGCTCCTAAAAAAGGTTGTAGCTAGCCATGGGGACGAGTAAAAAGAAATGAAAAGTGATATTCATTAAAAATTGCTGATTCATTAAATATTCATCCCTTTGTATTCATGAGTTCCAGAGACCCGACAAATACGAAGAGATGAATATTGCCCCATTTTTATTCATCCCCCATAGGAAGAGAGGGAAGGCTAGCTTCCCTCTCTGTCTATGGCTTTTCCACTCTGCCTATGGCCCCGCTGATCAGCTGATCAGCAGACCCATAGGCAGGCAGCCAGTCCCACAGCCAGCCATCCCCACAGCCTGTCCCCACCCCCTTCCCCTCCCTCCCTTAGTTGCTGCCATCATCCAGCACCTCCGCCATCCATCGCCACCTGCTGCCGCTGCCATCCATCGCCCCCCGCTGTGGTGGCCTCCCCAGTCACAGCCTGCTGTAAGGGACACTGGCTGCCCTTTGCAAAGATGGTGGCTGCAACTTCTTTTTGCAAAGGGCAGCCTGGATTCCCTTAAGGCAGGCCATAGTGGCGAAGGCCATCGCAGCGAGAGGCGGTGGATGGTGGCTGTGGAGGGTGCCATGGCACAGGCTGCGATGGCGGTGGCTGTGATGGCAGTGGCATGGACTGCAACAGCCAAGGTAGGGAGGTGACAGGTGTAGTGGGAAGGGGCCTGGGGTGGCAGGCTGTGGGGGTGGGGTGGAGTCAGCTTTGCTTTTAAACCCCCAACGGACCGATGAACTGATTCATGGTTCGTCGGTTCATGGGGAGGAGATTCGTGGTTCGTGGTTTGTCAACTTTGATGGACCACGAACTAGGATGAATCGCCATTTTGGTGGTTCGTCCCCATCTCTAGTTGTGGCCAAACAAAGGTTGATAATGGCTGCTTTAGATAGCCTTTATAGGACTTATAGGTCAGAACCAGTACTTTGAATTGTGCCTGAAAACAGATTGATAGCAAGGAATCTCAGTTCTTCCTGTATCCAGCTCCAGTCAGAATAGCTACAGCATCTTGGACTCACTGAAATTACTAAACCCTTTCCAAAAGTAGCCCCATGTTGTGTACCTTAGAGTAATCTACAGGGCATGCATTGCTGTGACCAAATCAGACATCCTGAAGAATGAGCATAGTTGGCTCACTAGTTGTAACTTCGCAGATTATTCCTGACCAAGACCTGGGTAACTTCTCCCAGTACAGCAAAAGCAAATAATGTGTGCTTATATAACATCCTATATGCTTAAAGGGCAGCTTGCAATTAGGATGGATGGCTGAGTCAACCATGAGCTACCTGCCAGAATCTGTGGGGTTGAACACTAACCGTGAGAAGAGTTTTGACTGCAATACAATGGTTCAATCACTGCGCCACGAGGCTTGTAAGGTTGAATCCCTTTCAATTGACCAGGGTTAACCTGGGGAAAAAATGCAACAAATAAATATGTAAAATACAAAAAATATAAGAATCATGATGGATCATAGCAAAGGGCTGGTCCCGGGTTTTCTTCCCAGAACAGACTACCAGTTTTCTGTTGGAAGCTTACCAGAAAGACATGGGTACAAGAAATACTAGGGAACTTAATGTGTGATACAATGCTCATTCTGTAGTACTGGTTGCACGGATTCAGGATACTTTCTTTGACCCAGTAAATTGTGTTTCAAGATGCCAGACACCATCTGCTTAATCCTGTAGTTAAACATAGTCCTCAGCTCTTGCATAGCATCTCTTTAACTATGTATGCAGATAATTAAATTTTGTTCATGCTTTTGTTACACCTCAGTAAATATTGTCTATAAAAATCAATTGGCATTTACTGTACTTAATGTATCATAATGATTCCTATAAATCTAAATTATCCCTACAAATATAAATTAAATGCCTAGGTTTAAATGTATTTAAGACATTTAATTAATAAAGTGTTACCAAATAACCATTACTAATCTGTTTACTTCAAGCTTGATTTCCATTTCTGAAGGATTTATTTCTTGGCTGCGCATGTGGGAGGGATGCAGGAGAAGTATGTGAGGGATTTTGAAAATAGCTTCTACAGGTATCATTAATGTGTCACAAAAAAAGAAGTCCGTACCTTCATATACAATGGCCAGGTGTTTTTCCAAGTTCATGGCTCTTGGTCATGAATGGAAATCATACTCATTGTCCAAAAAATGAGTCAGTGGGCAACCTTTCAAATATCTGGTACTGTGCCAAAGGAATGCAAATTGTAATGCCTTCAATAGCATACGAATCGTAAAAACACAGAACCAAAATCTAGAACATACTTCCTTTTATTCATTCATTTATTCATTCATTCATTCTTCAGAATATTTATGTCCTAGGCTTCAAGCCAATTTACAATAAAATTAACAAACACAACAAGAAATATTAACAGTTTAATACATAAGCAGCCAGAGTTAAAAACCAAAAAAGCTCAGCTGCAAAAATTGTATGCTGGGGATGAAACACAAAGTTAAATAGCTAGGAGAACATAGGCTTCGCCCGGTGCCAAAATAACAATGGAAAGCACGAGGGATCGGGTTTTTGGAATCCTACAGCCCCCCCCCCCCAAATCTTCAGGAATCCCCCCAGGTAGAATTCTGGGGGTTTTAATCAAGAAATCAAAGTCCTAACATATGTCTTCAAGTTCTTAAACTACTGAATTCAAACTCTGGCAGCAGTGAGGTGGCTGGGGCTAAACTCCATGGGAGCTACATGGGATTATGGGTCTGGTAGGGGTTTTTTTTAGCCTTCCTTCACAGAATTTAACAGTGAGAGACTACCACACCCATAATCTCTTGCAAATCCCACAGAGGTTAGCCCCGCCTATCCATTTCCTCTGTATTCTCTACAGGATGAAAATGGCTGCTGGAGTCTGAATTCAGTATCTTAGGAAATTAAAAACACATGTCAGGATCGAAATACCTTGACTTAAGCCCCCAAGAAGTGTGGTAGGAAAATTCCTACAGATTTGTTTGTTTGTATACTTCTATGCTGCTGACTTAGTATACAAACACTGCTCTAAGTAATTTACACATAAAAACAATAATCTAAAACATCAACATAACTTATGGGAATGTAAAATCAGGATACACACACACATACACGGCAAGAACAAAAAGCAGGGTGTTTGGTTACAAAGATACAACCAACCCACCCACGGCTAGTCCTTTTACTACTTCATGCAAACAATGAGCAGTTATCTCGTGTTTCTTTTTCAGTTTTAAAATAATGTGCATGGAACAGCATTGAAAACTCACAAAATCTAACACGCCCCTCACCAACATACTTGCTGTCTTCCAGTGAGGCGTAACAACACGAGTATGATCCAGGCCAGAAATTATATCCCTACTTTCTGTACTGCTAGAGGAATCCATCTGAGTTGAGCCATGCCTCTTTGCATTGGTAGTTGGCAGAATGGGTGAAATAAATAAAATAAACCTTTCAGACATTATTGAACTAACTCCCGTCAATCTGAGCCTGGATAGCTAATTGTTAGGGATGATGGGAGTTGGAACTGAACCCCATCTGGATCATGACAGATTCTCTATGTATGCTATAAAGAATGAATCTCATATCAGCTTTCTGCTGCGAATTTTAAAACGAACAGAGAAAAGAAGCGTGCATTTCAATTTTCCAAGCCTGGTAGGCCACAGACATGACACAAGAGGAGAAAAAGAATCCTACAGCTTTTTTTCCTCATCCTTGTCCTCACAGATAAACTGAAAGAGCTCTTCCATGATGATGATGGCTGTCTGTTGGGCCCTTTTCAGAAACAAAGGAAAACAAAGGCAGAGAAGGAGAGAATGAACAAGAATGGGGTTTCAATAATCTACTTGCTTACCAAGTTAATCAATCTAAGTGTTGGCTCACAGCTGAGAGTGTTGTTCAGGCACAGGAGTATGATTCTAAGAGGGAAAGAAATGGAGAAAATAGACTACAACTTGACCTTCTCTTTTAACAGATGCCTGTCTTTTGAGTTCATAACAAGAATGTACAGTATTTGTTTTCATGTTACACCTATTGATTTCTTTAGTCTTTCCCCACCTGTGCCCTGTTTTCATCTTCTTTTAAAATAATAGAAATCATTTGCTGGAGAGATTCCATTGTGAAAAATCATCTTCCCAGCTGCTCTGTCAATCTACAAAGATAACTAATAGTCATGATTATAATGCACTTGGGGATGACACACTCAAGTTGAGAACCTCAGTTGCTCACTTGTGCAACAGCTCACTGTAAAGAAGCAGAAAGAGCGAGACACTTGCCTCTTTATACAATAGTTCATGTTCCTTTTCTTTATACATACAACTCCACCACATGCTTCTACTTCTGCATTAAATTCCTATTATTAAATCGCTCAAAATATTTAAACATTCATCTTTCCAATATATATATTAAATGCATATATATATTAAATGCATATATAAAAATATATAAAATAAATAAAATTTTAGCATATATGAACAGCTAAGAGTTTTGAAAAGAATTATGTTTAATATCATTGTATTTAAATTATGAAAAGAATTATATTAGGTAAAGTACTGTATATTAAATACCTTTCTGTTATTGGATAGCTGGTTGGATAGCTCAGTGGTTTAGGTATCTGGTGGTGGAGTCATAGACTGAGAGTCCGATTCTTCACTGTGACTCTTGGGAGAAGAGCCAGCCTGTGTCGCCTTGAGCAAGCTGTGCCATCCCAGAACACCCCCAGAAGAAAGGAACTGGAAACCACTTCTGAGTACTTTCTACTTAGAAAACCCTGGAAAGGGTTGCCGTAAGTCAGAGTAGACTTGATGGCAAACATTTATTATAATATCATTATTATTTTAATTACTGTCTGACTTTTGATGCTTTACTTATTTAATATTTCGTTATGCAAATAGCTTTTCAAAATGGTTGAACTGCACTGCAACACCTACTTAGAGAACTCTGAAATCCTCTGGACATTTAGTACTAAATGGAGTGGATAAGGTATTTTTATATAGGAATTACTAAGCCTGAATTCCTCAATACACATTTGCAGATAACCTGCAGCAAGTATTTGACTGCATGTAATTTGCAAACAAGGACAAAACTGCTGCAAACATGCACCCTGCTTTAATGAAAGCCCTTGCATTAGAGCAGGATGCAAAGCAGCTGCATGTTCAATCGTGCTGGGAGGCTCCCTGGCTACTGACAGTGGCCAGTTGGGGCAGCAGCTTGTCTACTTGACATGAGGTGAAAACAGAGCTCCTGGAGCTGCAAAGTGATCCTCAAGATTTTAATTTCTTGAATGTTTTTTTTAAATCACATACACATATAGAAAGTGGTCAGAAGGCCAGGCCACAAAGGACAGACAGGTAGCAAAAAATTGCAGGGATGATGTTAGGAAGACAAAAGTAGAGAATGAGGTGAGGTTAGCAAGAGATGCTAAAAGCAACAAAAAAGCATTCTTCATGTAGAAGAAAAAGTGAGAGAAGTGAAGCAGAGAGTAGCCACACTTAAGGCTATAAGGGAAAGGTGAGTTATACATTGACAGAACTCTTGAGCGGCAGCAGCAGTCGATGGAGGCACCAGAGGGAGAAGAGCAACAAAGGAAGGCAGAGGAAGAGAATGCCAAGGAGAGAGCAAACACAGTGGAGGAAGCACCATGGAAAAGAGTCACAGTTAGGAGGAAAAGAAAGAGAAGACTATCTTCACTGGTGGAACTGCAAAACCGCTTTCAAGTTCTTGATAAGGAGTCTGGCAGACAGAAGGTAGACAAAGTCAAAGAGGAGACCATGCAGGATTATATGAGAGGGACTGAAACTCAGCCGAGCAGAGGCACTGAACCCACACCCTACAAAAATAAATTGAGAAGAGTAGGTGTGATAGGAAACTCCCTACTGTGTGGGATGGAAACTGAAGTATGCCAGGAAGACCCATGGACCCACCAGGTATGCTGTTTCCCTGAAGCACAGATAAGGGATGTGACAGAAGGATTTCCATCACTCATAAAACCCACAGATACATATCCTTTCCTTCTCATCCATGTGGGAATAAACGACACAGCCAATAGCAACTTCAAAGACATCACATCAGACTTTGAAGCTCTGGAAAGGAAACTCAAGGATTTTGGGGCCCAGATAATTTTTTCATCCATCCTACCAGTACTCAGAAGAGGAATAGAAAGGGAAAGGAAAATACTCCTGGTGAATGACTGCCTACAAAGGTGGTGTCAACATAAGGGATTTGGGGTTTTTGGGATCGCAGGCTAAGCTTTCTGGAAGAAGGACTGCTAGCAAGAGATGGCTTGCACCTCACAAGGACTGGGAAGAATGTGTTTGGCCACAGCATGAAGAACCTCATCAGGAGGGCTTTAAACTGAACTGGAATGAGGAGGGAGAAACAAGCACAGAGGTAAAGATGGATGGAGCCTTATGCACAAGAAGAGGAATGGACTGAACAGTTCTAATGGGGGTTCAATAATAACATTAACATTAATAATAATATTAATAAAAATATACAAAGAAAAACAGGCAACATATCACACAATCTCCAGTGTCTATACACAAATGCCAGGTGTATGGTTAGGTAAAGGTAAAGGTTCCCCTTGACAATTTGTCCAGTCGTGTCCGACTCTAGGGGGAGGTGTTCATCTCCATTTCCAAGCCATAGAGCTAGCGTTTTGTCCGAAGACAATCTTCCGTGGTCACGTGGCCAGCGTGACTAGGCATGGAACGCTGTTACCTTCCCACTGTGGTGGTACCTATTTATCTACTTGCATTTTCATGCTTTCGAACTGCTAGGTTGGCGGGAGCTGGGACAAGTGACGGGAGCTCACTCCGTCGCGTGGATTCGATCTTACGACTGCTGGTCTTCTGACCTTGCAGCACAGAGGCTTCTGCGGTTTAACCCGCAGCACCACCACGTCTGTATGGTTAATGCAGCCTAAAATAGCACTGGCCTTTTTTGCACCTACATCACAATGTTGGATCATATTCAACTCATCTAGTAATGCTAAACTAAGGCTGAGGTTTAGTAGATCAGGTAGTAAAGTCCTGGCCTTATCCTTGTATGGGAGGACAAGAAATAGCAATATTTTTATCAAACTGGTGAACATGGTGAAGAAATTTTTCGTTATCACATTAGATTTTTCACATTGCCATAAATAATTTTGGAGACAACTACCAAATGTTGTGCAAAATTGCACAAATTTTGCAATTGTACGAATGTTTCGAATAACCCTGGCAAAGGTAGCTGATGCTTAGATGAGGAATCTGAGGCACTGAATGAGTTATTTGGTCTGTCTGAACACTCATTCAGTCCTTCTGCATGTGTGTATGTGCATGCATGTGCTTGCATGCATATAAATTCTGCTTCTTCAGGAGAAAGAGCAATAGAAACATTTTGTGCAAGCTACAGAGAACTTGAGATAAAAAGAAAGCTCTCGGT
This sequence comes from Intellagama lesueurii, assembly GCA_037013535.1. Lineage (NCBI taxonomy): Eukaryota > Metazoa > Chordata > Lepidosauria > Squamata > Agamidae > Intellagama > Intellagama lesueurii. The sequence continues at coordinate 19,318,324 of JBAJHW010000009.1, forward strand.
CTTCCTAATGGATGGTGGTGAAGAATCTTGTGGGGTTTGAAATTCCTTCTCTAAGCATCTCACTGTGTCTAGACTACTTAAACTGATGAGAATGATAAATGCATCAAGTATTCTTTCCATCCCTAGAAGGCAGACAGCTAGCATTGCAATTCTCTTTTGTTTGTCTAAGCATGGCACCTTTGCTAACTGTGAACCCGCAAGTATGAACTTTGCTGATAAGTGCAGTAGGGAAGAATCTGTTGCAGAGTTTTACATTTCTGGCTAAATTCCTCTAGCTGTGCAGCAGAAGTGGAGGGACTCACAGAGAAGAATAGCCTCAAGTTCCCCAGATTTAGTCCACCCCCTTTTTTGTCATCAACTAGCACTTACAGTCTCAATAATTCATTCTGAGATGTTTGAAGTAGAAAGAATAAAAAAAAATAGAACAGATCAAATAGCATACTAAGAACAAACACGACTGCTTGAGGCAACAGGCCTCAGCAGACTCACTGCTTTGAACAGACCAAAAGAGTTTGAAAAAAAAAGCTCTTAGCGGAAAAGTGTGGTTCTCTTTGAAATTCAGAGGCAGGGAAGGAAGAATTGGCCACTGCTGGATAGATTGACAGTCAGCCTAGCCCAGAAAGGTCCCTCCAGTCACATCTACTAAAGAGAGCATGCGAGGTTGCAATATTCTCCAGCAGAATCATGTTAGGATTTTTCTTTACTTGTTAAGTGCCATCAAGTAATTTCCAACTTACAAACATTTCTAATAGAGTTTTTCAAAGACTATGAGGTGTTTAAGAAGTTATTTCCTTTTGCCTTTCCCCAGTGAATGTCCATGGCTGAGTGGGGATGAGAATCTTGATCAGATACTTTGTCTTCTATATTACATTGGTCCTCCTTCTTTACATTTACATTTAGCATTGTCACTTTGGGGTCTTCTTGGGAGGGGATTCTCTTTCCTTCTGGGCTCTTTTATGTACCAGCTCCTACAGTAATTCTGAAAACATCAGAATCTTTCCTTTGGGTCTCTGGCACCAAAGAAAGCCCAGAGAAGCAAGGAAAGTGAGGGGGAAGACCAGTGGCCTGGAAAACTGCAGGGGAGAATAAATCACAGAAAAGTGAAGAAAGAATGCAGCTTCTAGAGACAAGAAAATGGCAGATGGAAGAAGGGCCCTTGAACTAGGAACAGTGAATGCCAGGAAAATGGATAAAGGACGGGGTGGGGGGGGGGGGGAGAGATGCAGTGGAGAAGAAATGTCAGAATTGAGGAAGAAAGGAGGTTGATACAGTGAGGCAGGAGGGGAAAGATTTTACATTTAGGTGTCAAATATAAGTAACACAATAAAGGGAATCTTTATCCTCGGTTTTAGAAATCTTATGGATTTCAGATGCTCTCAATCAGGAAGCAATAAAAGACTCTGAAATGGAAAGAACAGCCTCTGTTGTGGGGGTTTCCATTTGGGTTAACCCAAAAGTTTCATCCCTAATAACTAGTCATAGAATCATAGATTAGGCCATCGAGTCCACCTCCCGCCCCCTGCTCAAGGCAGGGATCCAAGTCGAAGCAGATCTGACAGATGGTTGTCAAATTTTTCTCTTGAATGCTCGAACACAGTAATTCTTAATCAGGGCTGTGTGCATCGCTGGGGGTGCAAGAAAGCATTTCTAGTGGTGTGAGTGGTAATGATTTTGTTTTAACTTCTAGATTTATAATATAAAATTTAAAGCTGTCTCTATATAAGTTTGACTCAGCTGTACTATGTACTCACAGTTGATGTGAGTATGTACGTACTGGCAAACGCTATGAGCAGATGATATGGCAATATGGTCCCCACTACTGCCCCACCTACTTTTGTCACTGCGCATGCACTTTGCCAGTGAAGCTGCAGGACATGCACATAACATCTTGAAGTCTAAGAAGGCACAATTTGATACCAGGGGTACTATCACAAAATTTGATTTTGCAGCAGTTCAGAAGCCTTTATTAGAAGCTTCTTATCAGGTGGCATGTCTGTGTGCTGGGGGGGGAGCCTCATACAATAGCTAAGGAATTCCCATGTGCACTGGAAATTGCGAAAATTGTATTAGGTTCTGAAGCACGTAAGAAAATTCAGCAGAATTCATTATCAAATGATGTGATTCGATCACGCATTCAAGATATCAATCAGGATATTTTACTGCAAGTAGTACAAGATATTAAAGCCAGTCCTCTGAAAGTGAGTACAGTGGTGCCCTCGACTTACGAACTTAATCCGTTCCGGAAGATGGTCATAACTCGAAATGGCTGTAAGTCAAAGCACCCATTTCCCATAGGAATGCATTGAAATGCAATTAAATCCGTTCCGGCCGAATAAAAAAATCACCAAAAAACCCCACAAAAAAACCCCACTGCAAGACCCATCGGAAACGCGATTAATCCGTTCCGACTGAAGGGGGGGGGGGAAGAAAAGGAAACAGGCATGCAAGGGCCCTTCAGAAATGGAAAAAAAGCAAAGCAAAAAGCAAGCAAACTGTGCAAGACCCATCGGAAATGCAAAAAAAAGCAAAGGAGAAAGCAAGCAAACCGTGCAAGACCCATCAGAAATGCAAAAAAGCAAAGCAAAAAGCAAGCAAACCGTGCAAGACCCATCGGAAATGCAAAAAACAAAAACAAAAACAAAGGAGAAAGCAAGCAAAACCGTGCAAGACCCATCGGAAATGCAAAAAAAGCAAAGCAAAAAGCAAGCAAACCCCGCAAGATCCATCAGAAATGGGGGAAAAAAAACCCAAAAAGCAAACAAACCCCCCCAAGAAGCCCATCGAAAATGGGGGGAAAACCCAAAAAGCAAGCAAAACCCCCCCCAAGACCCATCGGAAATGGGGGAAAAAATCAAAAAGCAAACAAACCCGCCAAGATCCATTGGAAATGGGGGGGAAAAAACAAACAGCAAACAAACCCCCCAAGACCCATCAAAATGGGGAAAAAAAACCCCAAAAAACAAGCAAACCCCCCAAGACCCATCGGAAATGGGGAAAAAAAAAACCAAAAAGCAAACAAACCCCCCCAAGACCCATCGGAAATGGGGAAAAAAAAAACCCAAAAGCAAACAAACCCCCCCAAGACCCATCGGAAATGGGAAAAAAAACCCAAAAAAGAAACAAACCCCCAAGACCCATCACAGCATAGAAACATAATCCCACCACCCAGCCCAAAACCACGCTGCAAAACCCACCCAGAACCAGTTTTTAAAAAGCAGAAAGCAGCACCTTACCTTACCAGGCAGTCCGAAGCCTCCTCCGATCGCACTCACTCTAACCGTTGGGGTGAAAGAGCTACAAAGAAGCAGCCTCTTCACCTACCAACTGTTAGCAATTTGAATTCCCCGTCTTTTTTTCCTGCCTTTTTTTGGTTGTAACTCAAAGTTCCGGCCACAAGTCGAAGCAAAATTTTGCGGCTGGAGCTGGTCATAACTCAAAATGGTCGTATGTCGGGGACGTTCGTAAGTCAAGGCACCACTGTATTCAATCGGATGAGTCAACTGGTGTTGACAATTGTAGTCAGCTATTAGTATTTGTGCAATACATAAAGGAAAAGGAAATTTTGGAAGAATTTTTATTTTGTGAGCAACTGGAGTTGATGGCAAATGGAATGGATGTTTTCAATCTCATTAAAGACTTTTTTTTTTGAAACATCAAATAACAATGGATGTAATAGGCTCAATTTGCACTGGTAGTGTCCCTGCGATGCTAGGCAAAATTTCCAGATTTCTTGTATATGTGAAGAAAGAAGTACCACAAGCTACAATAACACATTGTCTATTGCACCACCATGCACTTGCATAAAAATTTTGCCAGAGAAGTTAAAACACTTAGCTACAGCAGTAAATGTAGTAAATTATATTGGAGGACAGGCGCTTAATCATCTTATTTTTTGTGCTTTTTTAGAAGAAATCGGTGCAGACCATACTGTGCTTCTTTTCACACTCTGACATAAGGTAGCCCTTCACAAAATGTATGCTAAGCAGGGTTTTTTAAATGCGCAAGGAAATTATTCAGTTTAATTGTAAATTTAGTTAAAGACTTTGAAAGAAGAGATGCAATACTTCAACTGGCCTATTTAGCAGATTGATTCATTCACCTGAATGAATTAAAAATATCAGAGCAAGGATATGGCAAGAACATAATAACAACTACTGAAAAAGTATCTGCTTTATTGAAAAACTAAAAATTTGGATACGTCAAGTTCAAAATTGTAATTTTGCAAAACTTTCCATTGCTTGATGAAATCATTCTGGAAAATGAGAAAACCACAATTTTACCTGAAGTTGTAATACATTTGCAACAATTGAGTGCATCTTTTCATGGATATTTTTCCATGGGAGATATTGGCAAAGAGCAGAGATGGATACTGGATCCATAATATTTTTGACCTTAATTCTATAGACGATTGTAATTTAATAGAATTATTGAATATAACCTTATTGAAATATGGGCCAATGCATGTAGTCAAATGGAATTTGAAAAATTGAACAATTTTGGTGTGCTTAGTTAGACCCATTTCCACAACTGGTGAAGGCAGCATTGCAGACACTTCTACCATTTGCTGCCACCTTACCAGCTATCTGTGTGAAATGGGATTTTCATCACTTTTGTATATAAAAACAAAAACTAGAAATCGCTTTAGTGATGACATATGCATAGCTCTTTTGAAAAAGGAACCCCACTTTCAAAACATTATTATGAATAAACAACAACAAATTAGCTACTACAAATTGAGAGATTATTTTAATTTTATGTCAGTACATATATGTGTTTCTGTTTTGCAAATAAATGTAATTTATTTTGTAAATAAATTGTTTTGCAACTAATGTAATTTTCTAACAAATAAATGAGAACACATTCTTCAAGGGAATACGAGAATATATTTTGAGATTCAATGGGGTGCCAACCACTATAAAGGTTAAGAACTTCTGCTCTAACAGTTGTTTTTCCTGATATTCAGCCCAAATCTGGCTTCCTGTAGCTTGAGCCCATTATTATTTATCCTGTACTCTGGAATGACTGAGAACAGATCCTGCCCATCCTGTGGATGACTATCTTTCAAATATTTGAAAAGTGCTATCAACTGTCCCCACTCCCCCACCCGTCTTCTTTTCTCAAGGCTTAACATGCCCAGTTCTTTCAGTCTTTCCTCATAGGTCTAGGTTTCCAGTCCCCTGATCATCCTGGTTGCCCTCCTCTGAATTTGCTCCAGTTTGTTAGCATCCTTCTTAAAGTCCAGTGTCCAGAACTGGACACAGTACTCTAGATAAGGCCCAACAGAGGGAGACTCTTTGCAGGATTTAAAGACCACACTTCTGTTTATGCAGTCTAAAATCATACTGACCTTTTTTCCAGCTGCATCACACTGTTGACTCATATTCAGCTACAACAATTCCAAGATCCTTCTCACTTGTAGTATTACTGAGCCAAGTATCCCCCATCTTGTAACTGTGCATTTGGGTTCTTTTCCCTAGGTGTAGAACTTTGCACGTATCCCTGTTAAATTTCATTTTGTTGTTTTCAGCCCCAGTGCTCAAGCTTATCAATTTGAATTTTGTTTCAATCTTCCACCTAATTTTGTGTCATCTGCAAATCTGATAAGTATTTCCTGTACTCCCTCATCCAAGTCATTAATAAAAATGTAGGAGACCACTGGGCCCAGGAGTGAGCCCTGGGGTATCCCACTTGTTACCTCCTCCCCAGTTTGAGAAGGAGCCATAGATAAGCACTTTCTGAGCACGATTCTGTAACCAGCTTTGTACCCAAATTTAGTTAGTTTGCTGATCAGAATATCATGGGGCACTTTGTCAAAGAATTTGCCGAAGTCAGCACATTTCTGCGGTCTACAGCATTCCCACTGTCTACCAGGCAGGTTACCCTATCAAAAAATGAGATTAGATTAGTCTGACAGGTTTTGTTCGTGATAAATCCATTTTGGCTTCTAGGTATTACTGCTTTGTTTTCAAGGTGCTTGTAGAGTGACTGGGTTATAATCTGCTCCAGAATTTTCCCTGGGATTGATGTCAGGCTGACTGGTCTGTAGTTCCCTGGTTCCTCCTTTTCACCCTTTTTGAAGTCAACTCTTTGAATTGGGCATCAAAAGGGGCCAGAAGCTAATAAAGATGGTACAATGGAATCACACATTCTTCCCCATCAGATGATGATGTGAAAAAGTGGCAACAAACCACACTCTTAGCTTCTTCCAAATGATTTCCAGATCTAAACATTATTGGATAAGAGATGGAACTAATTCTCCTGCAACTGGCACTAATAACATACAAGTAGTTACTAAGCTTACGCTATTGGTGTAACACTGTGTGAGTTCTGGCAAAGCATGTAATCCATTTCCTTCACATACTGAGTGCCTTTCGGGTAATCAGTATATCATTGGATGAATAATCCACTTAAATTGTATTAACCACATCAAGTTTCCAACTGCTGCCTAGCCTGCTGTTGGTGAAAAGAGTTTTGCAGTGTCTGAAAAACCATTCCAGTAGCTCCAAGGATGCAATCATGATTTACTGATGACTGTGTACTTGTAATTGTTGGATTTTTATTGAGGTTGTTGAGCCTTGGGACCGGGTAGATGTTTCATATGGGTTCTGAAGACCTCCATCTTATTGGAAAATTATTGTTTGTTTGTTTTCTCCCACAATGTGTTTAGATTGGGGATGCTAATTGTGTGATGTGACACTTGAGATATTGGTGGTGACCTAGATTTCAGTGCAAGTCCCATAATCACTCATCAGTGCCTCTTCTGAGAACTGATGTGAGTTGAACTTCAGTAATAAGTCATCACTGAATTAAGGACATCCTCAACTTGTCATTGTTGTTCTGTGCCATCAAATTGGAACCTAATAGGGCTTTCAAGGTCAGTGAGATATTTAAGGAATGGTTTTACCATTTTACCAGTTCCATCCCCCCCATAAGTTTCTTTGGCCAAGTGGAGATTTTAACCTGTTCTCCAGAATCCTAGTCCATCACTCTGTCCACTACACCACACTGGGAATCTCATTCTTGAATAATCCAAAAACAGTTGCTAAATAGTTTTAACCAGAGAGCAGCAAAACTAATATGTTTGGGAGAATGGATGAAATGATCTCCAGCCTCTTATGATTACCCTCCAGCTCACATTTTCTTGGCCTGTTTGTCCTGGATTGACATTGTTTGGCCACCACTGAAGTAGGACCTCTGCCTGGTTGCTGGAAATAGGAAACCTACCAACTGGATATCACATAAGCATCCTTAGGAAGAAAATCTCACAGGTATGTGAACTCCCTGACACTGGGAATATAAACCTTCAGTGATGCTGGTTCATGTTCTCATGGAGGAACTCTTATGCATGTAATGCATTCAGAAGCACATATATCTCTGCTTCAAACTGATGCCAATTTTGTGCCACTGCCTAGGGCACAGAGCTATCCAGTCCATATACAGAGCCACCCACTCATCATGCAACATGACATATTCACATTGGATGCCTGAAAAGGATGATGATGAGTATAATTTGTGACATTGGGTAGCCAGCTTTTTAACTGTGTTTTCAGAGATGACTGTGAGATTATATCCCTGATAACAAAAAGCTAATTTCCTAATCAACTGTCTTTACTCTGAATAGATTAAGAGTTTTGTTCATTTTTAAATGTCATTATTATGACGTGCAGTGGGATAGGGACAGGGGAAAGAAAGAGGATCTTTTCTACAGCCAGAAGTGTTGCTCAGAAGTATATTCCCATGTGTATGCAATGCACATAATGGCTTTATCTCTGCCAGAGGTGAATTTTTGTACAACACCTAAATCTACTGGATTTAAAAGCTTGTCTAGATTATGACAAATGTATCTCGAAGGAACCCAGACAAATGCAATTGAAATCTAGCACTCATCATTCCAGGGATTAAAATGTAACAGGCATTTTAAAAATGCAACTACAGAAATAGGTTCTAAGAGTTTCTCGTGATTCTGTAACACAGACGGAAATGGGAAGAAGCGGTGGGGGGGGGGGTCAGTGTGAAGAAGAAACACAAATGTTCCAAAAGTCATAGCCAGATATGTGCCAGGCTCCTTTGTTAAAAAGAGATTTTAAAAGCGGGGACTGCAGACTCAGGTCCAGTGTGGCAGGTTTCAGACTTCACCTCTGGTGGTGCGGGTTAGAATGCCTCCCCCAGTCTTATTAGACCAAGAGTTGGCAGTCATTCAGTTAATTAGTGATGAAGGTATCACACATCCTTGCCTTTAAGAGCACAGTGATTGGCAGGACCTATTGTTTTAAACCGAAGATCCCCTGAAAACCATGTAAACATCACTTTTCATAACATTTGAATACGAATAGCACCAGGTTGAAGCATATTGGCAAAGAAGGACAATTTCTGGATTTTTGTAGGCATAACAATTTAGCACTTCATGGCCTCAAATGGCATAATATATTCACTTTGGAATGCTTTACCCAGTTCTGTCGATAAAAGATGCTTTTATTCAAAACAACTGAGGAAAGCAAAAGCCAGATAGAGCTTTTCCATAATATTTGAATCTCTGTTTTGCTGTTTTCCTTCTAACAACTATCATATTTGTCTTTTTCTTTCTCTTTTTATTTTAGTGGTGTAGATACAAATTCAGAAAAAAAAATGCTGCAATTTAATTAGAAATGCACATAGTACAGGTCATCATCATCATCTTAGAACTGTAGAGCTGGAAGAGACCCTATGGATCATCTAGCTCAGCCCCTCTCAAGGAGGCACCGTGGGGAATCAGACTCCCATCTGAGCTATCCAGCAGTCCTTAATCATAGAAGGGAAGACTGTGACCTGCCCATTCAGTCTGCTTTCCAAATGCAAATGTTGATGGGCATCTCTCTGGACTTATTGCTCTTTATTTAACCTAGACATAGACTGTACAGACCTTCTAACAGAGAAATGTTCTCCATAATATAGGCCTCATGGCCTTGTTATGCATAACAGTGTAGGGATCAGCCTATACAAACTGTCATACCTTTAGTATGACATTTAGTGTGCAGCACAAACAAAACTCTACTTGTTCTACAACATAATGCTGGATATGGCTTAATGGTTCTTCCAGAAAATGTGAACGAACCATATGAACCAAGAGGTGCCGTCAGGAAAGGACTGTGGGGCACAGATCCAAGGTCCTGTTCAGCAGGATAAAGTAGGAAAAGCCGCAAACAGACCTGGGTCAGCTTGACCTAAGTGCACTGTGGCTGAGGGCGGTGGGGACACTTCGAAATGCTGCAAGGAAGGTTTGACATTAGCCGATGTAGGAATTCAGAAAAAATCAAAATGAATCAGCAAACTTTGCTTTAAGGCCAGCTTGATTAGCACAGCAGAGCTCTCTGGGAAAAACAAGACAAATCACTCACCTCATTTCACAGTTCCTCAGCATGAAGCTCTTCTAAAACCATTTGACAAGTTGAAACACGGTGCTTAAACATTACAAGCCTGTGTTATTTATTCCTCTGGCACAGAATTACCACAAATAATTTTGCTGTTCTTCCCCTCTCTTGCTGCCTGATCCAGCTTCTGAAATCTTTTAAAATGCTTTTGATCAAAGGTTGACAGTGATGCTGACAGAGCAGAGAGGGACCATTGCCTGACAAAGTTGCCATTAATTATAAGACCTTTTAAGCCCCCTTCTCTTACACATAACCTCACTCTCTTGCTCTCAAACACATAAACACACTTACTTGATGTTGGTTTAATGTCTAAGTTTCTTTTACAAAAGTAAAGAGTGGGGAGTGCGTGTGGTTTCCTCCTGCTTAAATGAAGAGCATCAGGTTGGAGACCAGTTTTTCTTTAACAATAGCTCAGCAATCCAGGTGTGGAACTGGACACAAAATGGAAACAAAATGCAGGTGTGAGAAGGAGTGTCGTATCACAGAAATCTCAAGAGACCATTCATACTTTTTCAGCTGTTCTTATTTCTTTATCTTCTATGAAGACCTTTAAAATGTACGTTTTGGAAATAGCGGAGACAACAAAAAGCTTCTTTGCACACAGCTGTTGATGTTATTGATCAACATGGATGTTTAACAACGGAAATTTAATGTAACTTTTACTCATGAGCCTTATTCTCTGAAAAGCTCTATTCAGTCTTTAAGGGGGGAAAGGGGGATCAACACTTGGAGAGGAATGTGTAGTAGCTCTGCCCCTCTCCATTATCATTCTTATGTTGTGAACAACAATCTGGATAGGCTCCACTAAGGTTCTACTTGTCGCGAACCAGCCTCCCTCTAGGGAGCACTGTCCGTTGGCCAGAGAGCATCCAGGCGTCTGAGTACCCCTTTCCAGCTGGGTTGAGTCCTATTCACCTCAGCTAGGGCATATCACAGACCCTTTCACGCAAGTCTAGCCTGAAAGATTCACTCCTGCACTTAGTTACACTTAACAAGCACAGGCACCTGGGCTTTGTAGTCCTCGAAGACTCACTAAAGCTCAGAAAGATAGGGCTCTGATACTAGCAATCTCGTGACCGTGCAATCCCCCTGGAAGCAGGCTCAGCAGACTTGCTGTTCAAAAGACCATTCTTAAGGATTTTTAAGAATAATTTTTTTATTGAAAAATAAAGTCTTTATAGATATTCAGTTTGTTGTATAAGCAAAGCATGGATTACATTTCCAAAGAATATTGCACTTAAATGAATAACAAGTTTCAGCTAAGTCAAAATAACTAACTTCTAAAAACAAGGCTTTTTTTTAGGGCAGGCAAAAGGCATAAAGCCCCCCTCTTTCTCGCTCTCATTCCCTACATACCTAAGCTCTTACTCCAAGATAAGAGAAAAGGCAAAAAAGGATCCAAAGCCTCTCTAAGGACTAAGGAACATTCCACATGGCCAAATCTCCATTTTTCTACTAACTAAGTCACACCCTTCTTCTTCATCTTTCGAGGTGTCGACCAAACGTGATTTAGGGCTGTCCGATTTCGTTCCGCCCTCCTGTTCCCAAGAGAATCCAGGTGCTGTCTTCTCTTCTAATCTTGGTCCCAATTAGGATGGAATGTTTTGACTTCACTCCTTATCTTGTCCTTGCCGTGCCGGGCAGAAGAAACTTTCTCACCGTCTCTTCAGAAAATCTTCCCACCGTTCAAAATCAACTTCACACAGAACCATTCTGAATCCATATTACATTTTCTCATGACTACATAAACCATCCACATTACATGTTTTAAACCACATATACATGATCATGACACTACTTATGATCAGAAACTTTTCACAGTCTTAGGAGATTCTGTCTTCTTCATGCTGGCCTTCAGTAATGGAAGGCAAAGAGGAAGAATGCACCCCTCCTTACGCATTGATTTTAACTTGGTTTGTCAGCACCTGAATAGGGACATACTCACACCTATGATAGGAACTTTTTCTAGGCTCAGTTACCTGCAGCTTAGAACCTTAGCATTTCAGGGTTCTCGACTAAATTAGAAACCTCTTCAATTAGACATTTCCCCACTGCTGGAGTTCAGTCAATCACATGTAAGAAGATGCAGGGACATTTGGGAGGATAAGGTTAATGGTGGCTTTCACAGTCTCCTAGTCATGCAGTGGCAATCATATGTTTGAGATGGGTGCCTAAACGGGGCTATAACTGCATCAAGATAATTTTTCAGGTCTTTACACACCATTTTACTGATGTGTCCTTTTCTCCATCTGCATTTGTAAATGACTACACTACAGGAAGGAACGGGTCAAGACCTGTTGCTGTCTGAGCAGATCTGCAACCGGGGTGGAGATACCCTATTTCCCCGAAAATAAGACCTAACCTGAAAATAAGCCCTAGTATGATTTTTTAGGATGCTCGTAATATAAGCCCTACCCCCAAAATAAGCCCTAGTTAAGTGAAAGCCCACCCTCCACCATTGTGCAGCAACCAGAAGAAGATGACATGACTGTATTTGAATAAATGTAGGTTGTTGTACATGAAAAAAATAAAACATCCCCTGAAAATAAGCCCTAATGCGTTTTCTGGAGCAAAAATTAATATAAGACCCTGTCTTATTTTCAGGGAAACACGGTATTATAGCTTTGATGTGGGGTGCCAACATTTAGAGGCTGCAAAATTTGCTTCTAGAAAGGTGTGAGCTCATCCATTTCTTTTTCTGGAAGGGTACAAACCTGTCCAGCCTCCCATGCATTTATCATATCCAGCTGCTCTTTCCTGAGTAGAAATAAGCAGGTGGGCTCAGCATGGAAGTGCTCAAATATTTCTCCTCATTCCTCCATCCTCTTCCACATATGCTAATCATGTTGGGTCCAGGTTTAACCAACAAGGCAGTGACCCCATGGGTACCAAATTGCTAGTTAAATCTATGCCTTAGACAGATAACAGAAATGGTTTTCCTTCCCGTTTGATATACAAAAACTCACTATATGTGGAACTGATCTGTCTTCAACCTTCATGATGCTAACCTCAAGACAGTTGGCTATGAGGCTACAGGGCAGGTTACCTGTCATACATCACATCCCTCTGATGCATTGATGATGCTTCCCATCATCTGCCACCAGAGGCAACCGCCTCACTCTGCACCACTATATATACAAGAATATTTAGAACCTAATTTCAGAGGCTGGTAGAATGAAATGGTGTATAGTTTCTGATGCATCAGTTCTGGTTCAATTTTTTTAAAGAAATGCAATAGACAGAGATATGTTGTAGAATGAAGGGAAAAAAATAAAAACCTTCTTACACCTTTTTTGATAGTCCAACAGAAGTGTTTCGAAACAAGACTGGCTTAAAGAAGAATAGGATCTGTGACATTTAATCATTTCTATTGGGATGGAGAGATTGTATTCATTTTTTAATTTTACGGCAACTTGGAAACTACCTGGGAAAAGTGCAAAGAAGCACAGGGGAAAATACTTAGAGATTTTTTAACTCGGAGTCAAGCAAAAAACAGCAGATAGAGAAGATCACCCATGCTGTTCTGTGGTAATACCCCAAAGCAAAGGATTAGAAGGCAGGGGATGGAAGTAAATAGTATATTTAAAGTTTATTATCTTTTAAAGTGCCAGTGTCCCTACCAGTCTTGATTTTTCTTTCATTATTGAGAAGGATTAATGTCATATTCTGACTCCCAAGATGTGCAGCAAAGAAACACAGACATGCACACCCATCCTGCTATTTGGAAAACTCGGGAACAAAGCAGAACTTTAAAAAAACCAACCAGGAACTCAGTAGGGATGCTGAAGACAGAGAAAGCACTGCTTTACCCAAAGCTCTCTTTTGCTATCTACACTGCGGGATCTGCAAACTTCAAACACAGAACTTATATAAAAAACTCCAATCCTCAATTTATGCTGCCAGCATAAAGCCAATTCATTCCAATAAGGCATCTCTTTGAGGAGTTGGCTGAAAAATCATAAACTACACAACAAAGAGAAATAATGAGCTGTCCTCAGTTGGCATAAGCTAGCGCAGGCTCACTGAATTCCATAGACCAACATCAATTCAGTCTGGTTAAGAATATGGCTCCATGGAGGAATGGTTGTAAACAAATGAATGGCTATTCCTGTGGTGGCAGATGTTAGTTCATGGGCAAATTTGTGGTGGATGTGACATGTTTGTGGAAGAATGGAAAGTCAGTGTAATTATTATTTTTTACTAGTATTGCCACTAGGGCAGAACGTTAGCAGAGATGTCCAGGGGTCTACATAATGAAAGGGACATGTGCTGTCAAGCAGATTCTGACTTGTGGCAACTTTCCCAGGGTTTTCTAGGTATAAAATACTCCAAAATAGTTTACCATTCCCTCCTTCTGGGAAGGAGGTTACCCAAGGCCATGCAAGTAGTAGGGCATATAACCCTGTCAGCTACATGTTAGTCCCTCTCCCAGGATGCACAGTGAATATTCAACCAGCATTTGGCTCTACAGCATAACATTCCACTTGTTATGACTCCCAAGATGTGCTTGACTTATCACATTTAAAGTAAACGAAGTAATACACATTACAGGAAGGCAGGAAAATATAAGACCATTTTTCCAAAGTCTAAAATTATCTAACAACACTACTGTTTTTTCTTCTTCTTTGTGCACCAAGCCCTGTGGTGCAGTGGTTAAACTTCAGTACAGTCGAGCCTCTGCTCACAACCTGATTTCGATCCTGACTGATTCAGGTTGCTGGCACACGGTTGACTCAATGTCTATCCTGAGTCAGTGAGGTCGGTAAAATAAGTATCCAACTCGGGGGCGGGTGGGTGGGTTCAAGTTGTTGTTTGCATAATTATGTTGTAAACTGCCCAAAAAGTGCTCCAAGCACTATGAGGTGGTATATAAGACAATACAACAACATTTATTTTATACTTCATTGTTCCATAAAGGCATTGATCAGTTATATGGGCCAAAAGCCAATAGTGAACTCTGATTTTTAGGGTGCCTGAGAGACACCAAGAAGAAGGAGAGCTTGTGGTTCCTGACAGAAGCAGTGAGAATCAATGAATGTTATTGGCCTCTTTGATCTGTTTAATTGGTTCATTTCTCTTCCCACCCAACTTTGTGGACCAAAGTATCATGCAGTGAACTGGGTCTGCACACTGAGAAGGCCTATCTTTTTTTTTTTAATCCTCATAGGTGACACATTGTACTTTCCTAGACATCTCCATCAATATCAGATTCTATATCTCAAACTAGCTTGGCAGCAGTGGACAAAACTTCTGTTTAGAGCTTCTTCTTCTTTGGGGCAGAGAATAGGAACTTTGGGAAGACTTTGGGAAACTGATGGGTTATTGAGGACATATTAGGTGTTGTAGTTTCCTTAGAGATGGACTTTTATGTTGGTTGAAATCCTGTTGCTTAGTGGAGTAAGTCCATTGAATCAGTGGGGATTTGGTGACTCAACTTCTCCATAAGTTTCATTGATTAAAACAAGCCTACTCTTGTTGCAGCTATTGGTTTTTGTTGTTGTTGTTACAGCTTTGCATGCTGCATTTAGTAGGTTCGGCTGGAAGGGACTTTTCTGGGCTGGGATGACTATCCACTACTAACCAATCACTTCTTCCTTGCCTCTGAATTCAAAGAGAGCCCTGCCTCTCCACTCTGTTTTTTCTTTCTCTATATAGTCTGTTGAAGTCTGTTGTTGAAAGCAGTCATATTTATCAGTTTGCTGTTCAATATTTTCAAAACTGTAAGTAAAGAGAATTGTGCTCTGTGCATCCCTGCACTTCTTTTGAGCAGCTGGAGGAATTTAACCAGAAATTCGAAACTCTGAAACAGAAACATACTACACTAATGTATGGAAAAGTCAACTCACCAAATACTCATGGATTCTGTGGGCCTATCTTACTGCAATTTGCTATGCTAAGTAAAAAGATTTCAGCGATTATAATTAAAACTGTGTCTTCAAATTAATTATGTTCTAATATTTTCACATGGTTTGCATTTTGACTGTACGTACATTCATTATTATCATAAGTTGTACTGAGTCCTGTTTTGGAGAGAGCCAGTGTATAGGATCATAGAATAATGGGGTTAGAAAGGGAGTATGAGAATAGCTGGTCCAATTCCCTGTTCAATGCAGGAATCAAAGTTAAAGTATATCAGATGAATGTCTATATAAGCCCAATCAGTCAATCCCTCAAAAAAAATCAATATAGTTCCTGTTGCAGAGTTTGGAATTTCTGGTAAAATTCCTTTTGCTACACAGTAGAAGTATAGAGATCCACAGAGGAGAATAAACGCAAGTTCCTTAGAGTCCACCTCTTTCTCATTTACCAGCACTTTGGTTGATTTAGTTAAGCTTGGGACACCTCAGATCAAAATATGAAAGGAGAGACTGGAGGAAATAGGAGACAAGCCTGGCTCTGGGTACACAACAGCCACATTTGTCTTACACTGATATTCATGCTTCCCTTTGTCAAGGAGGAGAATCTGGAAATGATATAGGCACTCAGGGAGGGGAGGGGGAGGGTTCAACAGCAAATGTTTGTGCCCTAGAAATTGTGAACCCTGGGACAAAACCCCAGTTTTCCCACTTTAGTTATGACTCTAGAGGGGAGCATTAGGGGGATTGGAAACTGCCTATTCACAATGAGACAGTGAACTGAGCAAGCACATAGCCCACCTATTACAGTCATCCCTACTACAGTGAGAGAGATTGCATTTCAGTTTGTTATAGTAAAAGGTTCTAAATGTGCATCTTCCTAGAGATTAATATATGCAAAGTTTGTCCATTTGAATCATTTCCTCTCTTGAGTGATTCATGGGTCTCTAATCTAAACTAAGCACAATTTAAAGGCATGAAAATGGATCACATTTAGGGCTGTTTCCACCTATGGAGGTCTGCTCATGAGCAGAATGCATCAATAACAGGGGAGTGGGGGCAATTTTTTCTTCACCTGAGCACCACACAATCCAGCCCCAGAAAGCTAGAAATCCCTCTGGATTCTAGGGTGGCTCCTAAGGCTGCATATGGGAGAGGGAGGGATTTCTATGATACACAAGATTATTTTTGGATTTAGGTCACGGAACATAGAAAAGACCATGTTGAACAATACCGGAGGCGAATGCATGTGGTTTCATTAATTCCGATTATTTTTCACCCTCTCTTTCTTTAAAATGAAGCTTGCAATTGCTTAAATCAGGCTGGGGAAGTTTCAAGAACATAATGGCATAAAGTGCAAAGAACTTTCAATATTAAAGGATAAACAAAGTTAATTAGCTCGCAGCTCATTTAGATGCAGCAGCAAGCTTGGATTAGACCCAGGCTTGAGATGATTAGCAAACAATTAAAGCTAACATTCCATTTCGACTTCCTCCACCATAGTTAGATGCTGCTAATTTCCAGCAACAGGAGTGAAGGAGAAGTGGGAAAATTAGATTCTGACCACAGAGCCTTTGAAAATTAAATACAAGTTAATTTCCTCTATTATAACTTGTTGTAAATTAAAAGCAAGAGGGAGCATGTAACTTTTAGTTTTATCACAGATTAGAACAATTAGTTTAGGTGACTGGAAACACTGAACCTATATATAAGGAGCAACTTTAAACTATAGCACTATCTTGTTTTATTCTATTCTCAACTAAGACAACATGACAGTACAACGATTTTGTGCAAGCATTGTCACTTATCTCCAGGGATACAAGCTGTATGGGAGGGGTAAGGAAACCTCTAGTTGGCTTATAAGCACCGCCTAGTATTGCCAAAGACAAGAGATCTGGGGACTTGTCATCCCAAAAACCTAAAGGTTCTCCAACTCAGCTTTATAGGGCAGAAATTCATCAGGGGTATTGTACTTGGAAATGCCATAATAAAAGTAATGCTAGCTTTCAAAAATAACATAAGTGAAGCACTAATGGGATGCTTAAAAAAAAAGGAAAGGAAAGAATCAGTGAATCTTTATGTCCTGAAACCATACTATTGGATTGTCATCAGGCTGAAGAAAGCATAATATTGCCAATGGGGAAGGATTTCAATCAAAGATGATATAAAGTGTCAAATAAATGGATGCTTCAATTCGCAAGCACGGGAATGCCAAATCAGTCATACAATAGACCATTGCAAGAGTGGTTTGCTGCCTTTGGAGCCAGGCCCTGGAAACTGGTCTGAGAAAACAAGTACAATAGTGTAGGTGCATGCTAAGAGAAGACCCATTGAATTCTATGGAAGTCTCATTGATTTAAATGAGTCTACCTTCTCTGGCTAGGGTGAGATTCAGTGCACTGAAGACTGGAAAAATTACACTCCCAATTCCATTTTGATTTCCACTTTTGGTGGATTCTTAGCATTTTCATAAACTCTTGGCATAATTCTCTCTTCCTGGTGGTAAAGAAATATGACATGCAACATTTCCTATTGTGAGTAACAGAAGGAACAGATTGTGTTTGTTCTGCCAGCATTTATTGGGTGATGGGAATCAAAATAACATCCTTGTAAACATGATTTCCTGGAAATTCTAATAATTACATAAATTCAGATCAGGGTGAAAAGACTGATAGGTTTTTGTGTAATTATTTACATGTTCAAAAAAGAAATCCATTTAACACAGAGTGCAGCAGAGGATTTTAAATACTGTAGAAAATTGCTTGGGAACCTCTAGCCCTCTAGAATTACAACTCATATATCCCTTGACTTTTGTTCATGCTGTTTGAACTGATGGAATTTGCAGCCTAAATCATCTTAAAGGCAGCAGGTTTCCTATCCCTGTCTTGAGAGAGGCCTAAAGGAAAACGTGAGATGAACATGGAGGTTCTTCTCAGGCAATTTCCTCTGTTATAGAACTTCCTTCTGCCTATCTTTCTGCCTTCCTGTATTCCATAGAGATTCCACTTCATCTAGCAAAAGTTCTAAAGTAAATATAAGAAAATGGAGTACACATTATTTTCACCTCATCTTTCAATTCCTTCACTTTATTTATATCTATCTTCCTCTCCCCATATTAATAATAACCATGTGCTGTCAAGTCAATCCTGACTTATGCCAGTCCTTTTCAGGGTTTTCCAGATAGAGAGAACTCATAAGTGGTTTATCATTTTCTTCTTCTGGGGGCACCCTAGGCCCATGCAGCTTGCTCAAGGCCTGACAGACTGGCTCTTCCGGTAGGCACAGTAGGGAATTGAACTCCCAAACTCTGGCTCTGCAAACCATTGAGTTATCCAGCCAGTTTCCTCACATTACCAATACACATACATAGGTGAAACTCAGCCAAAAAAATACAATATGGATATAATACAATAAATAAAATAAATAAATAAAATATAACTGTATGCCTGATTTGTACTGCAAGATTCTTGCAGTGCTGTGTTCTCAAGCAAGAAGACAGCAAAATTTTGTCCTCCACTCAGAGGACCATCACTTGCCCACTTTGAAAGAGAGTCACACATGCACTCTGCAAACTGAGAAAACAATGCACACACAGAAATCACTAGTAAGTAATAGGTACAAAACACATGTACGTAGTGGTTTTTGCAGTTTTGTGTGCGCGTGTGCGCACGTGCATGTGCAAATGCATGCACACGCACACGCATGGATGCATAAACATGACACATGCACAAAAACACAAGTGCCTTTGTGCCTTTGTATAATAAGGCATCACACAAACACAAGCTCAGTGTGACCCTTCTGTGATGATGCCACTAAGACATTTTGAAAAGAATCTATGCTTCCTATATATTTCTCAATTTTTTTCTTATTAAGGAAAGAAAGCTGTGATATACTTCTGTTGTAAAGTAGTCTGGACAACATTTGTGAAAGAAAGAAAGAAAGAAAGAAAGAAAGAAAGAAAGAAAGAAAGAAAGAAAGAAAGAAAGAAAGAAAGAAAGAAAGTATTCTAAATCTCTTCGTTTTGCTTTGCCAACAATATTGGAACTCCAGAATCTGAGAAGAAAATTATATGAGGAGAATTCTAGAAGCCCTCTATTTAAAACTCACAGGGTGCAACTACAAAGCAGAAAAAAATGTGAAGTGATCTGCTGTGAAGTTGCACCTGGGAAATCAGGTCTCCCTGAGCAAATTCACTTTAAGAGATCACACAGGAGCATAGTGAGAGAAGGAAATTGCCAATCTGCACTTGTTAACACCTTATTAAGGTAGCTCTACTGCAGCTCTCCAGATTTGCAGGAGGCAAGACAACAATACAACTACTTTAACAAGCTGCAAACAATTGCCCGCTGCTGATTTCTGTCTCACTCCCCTTTTTTTTTCTTGGCCTCCTAGCTGGTATAATGCACCAAAGCTAGCACCAAGTCCAATAATAATAATAATAATAATAATAATAATAATAATAATAATAATAAATTAAACAATTTGGAGACAAAGTTGTGTTTGATTGAGGGGAACTGACAACTTCCCACAAGTGCCCTTTGCTTAATCACTCCCCACCTTAAACTAGGAAGCTAGGAGAGCTGGGTTTGGGTCACCCATTGCCTTGACTCAAGTGATTGCACAGTCTGAACCATTGTGAATCCATCTGATTCAAGAAAAAGTAGAAGTCCCAGAGGTGGGTGGGGGAAGTACAGATTAAAAGGGGAAACCTCCAGGCTCACATTGACTTGTACATCATGTAGTTGAAGGCAAATCATTTGAATCTGAATGTCCCAATCCCAGACCGCTTCTCACATTTGTCAATGTAGTCAACCTCTCAGTCAGTCATAGGTTTACAAACTTTATTAGAGAGATGTGAAACTCTGCTTTGAATACCATTAACATCCAATCAAGAATGGTGGAGATAATAGATCTTATAAAAAGGCTGTGCTGCAGAATCCCTCAGGCTAAAGTATCCAAAGATATTTACATCCTCCTTGCAATCTTTTTTTCCCCCTAACCTATTATTTTGCAACATTAAGCAAGGCTGATTCCATTGGCATTGGTTTAATTACAACAGGGGGGAAAACACACACAGAAATATCCCATGGGTGTTATAGTTATTTATTTTTCCAGTCTTAGTTTCTGCAATTGAAATGAACACAATCCAGTGGATGTGTTATCTAACAAAGGAGGGAGACAGAAAGTGTACAGCTTGATGAATGGACTGGGCTTAAATCAGGGTTACGTATTATGAGCTGAGAGGTTTTGTAAAATGCAGTCCTAAATTTCTGCATCTTGGTTTAACAAAGGGCAAAACATTTCATAGAAGAAAGAAAATTGGCTATTAAATACCACGTGCCCTGTTTTGCTTTAGGAACAAAACTAATGTTAAACTGCCTGAAATCCTGTACATGACGTTATTCCCCATAAGGCTGATGTTATTATCAGCCATTGTGATTTTTTCAAAATAAAGCATTTCCGACTCCCTTTCTCCAAAGTTTTTGAGACTTTGGTGGAATCTCTTTTGTTGTCTGGACACCATTGGGGACCACAGAATGCGGGGAGTGTGTAATTACCAAAATTTGCTACCACTAGGATGACTTTACCGGCAGTTGTGGGAGACACGAACTCAGCAGGCTGATGGGCTTTGTGGTGATCACCAGATAATTAGGATAGCAAAGGGTCTCTTAGAGATAGATGTTAAAGAAGTCAGCCACACACACAGATGGATGTCTGCCAGCAGTACTCCTGGTGGGCGACTCATCAAGGAAGCAGAATGAGAAGTCTTCTCCCAATGGGTTCCCAATGCATTCTGCCCTGCCCCCAGGAGACTGTCCTTTTATTAACATTACAAGGTCACAGGTAGTGACAGCATTACAGATAGTAGACAGGGTTCAGATAGGACAATGGTTACATCATGTTATTAGGACTGGTCTGGGGAAAGGCAATTAATCAAGCCCTCTGATTGGCCTAAGGAAAGGCCTCTATGCCAAGCTCTCTATGATAATGAGAAAGAGGAAGAATGGTGGCAGCTCCTCCCCTCAGAAGCAGCCACAGGATGCTAGGAGAGTTTTCTCTCACTAGAACACCCATGTGGCTTAGCAACCTTGGGAATGGCACCCCCACAGGCAGTGGCCTTTTTTCAGTAATTAAAAACTTGAGATCTTTCAGAGGGTAGATTGGAAATGCTTTACTTTTGAAAAGGTACACAGATTACCTCATCAGGCTCTGTAATTTTCAGAAATAAAATGTTTTCACGTCATAACTTATGGAACAGGATTTCAGCCAACATGAGTTTAAAAGATCAGAAATCATCCATGAGATCAAGAAAGTAGACCTTATAACCAGCAGACCTGATTCTGTCACAGCCACAGAGAATGCCTGTTCTGTCTATTCAAGAAGGGAATAGAAATTTCCCTGATAGTTGCAAAAAAATTTCTTCATTATTAACCCCTTGCCAGACGTAGAAGGCTATTTTGCAGAATTTTCCCTAAAATTTTGTTTGTATGTGTGTGGGCATGCATGTGTGTGCTACTTGGTTGAATAAATTTTTGATATGAATTATTGCTATTTCTGCACAGGTTTATCAGTAGGAAATGGCAAAAAAAAACCCTGTTTAATCTTTAGGTAAATTTTTGTCATATGAGACAAATGATGTCTACTTTGCTTCCCCTGCTTCCTTGATTTTTAACCAATTATGTTAATCTTGAAATCTAGTCATTCTTTTGTAATTTGTTTATATTCAGAGGACCTTCATAGTCTGGGGTCCAAAGCTATAGTTTTCTGTGCTTGTACATAAATCAGACAAAACTCAACACTTATCAATGTGTAAAAGGCAACAAGTACATATACAAGCTAGCATGATGGTGTCTTGGCATGTTGGATTATTCTTTGGAAGATCTGGTCTTAAATCTCTACCTGGTCATGAACTCATTGGGTGACCTTGGCCAATAAGAGTCTCTCGACATACCTCACAGGGTTATTGAGACGATAAACTGGGAGAAGAAAGCCAAGTATGACTGAAAAGAACTGCTGGGGAGCTCAGTGGTTTGGGTATCTGGCTGCAGAGCCAGAGGTTGGGAGTTCAATTACCCACTATGTCCACTTGACAGGGACTAGATTCAATAGTCCATAGGGTTCCTTCCAGTTCTAAGATTACATTATGTTATTATATTATGGGAGAAAATGTTACTAATAAATAAATTGTTCTTTCTTTATACATATCAGAGCATTGCACAATTCAAAATCATGGATATATATGAAATATAGGAAAACTAAAAAACCAATAAAATAGACAATCAGATATTTTTGAGCAGAAGCGGTCAGAGCTTGAGATGCATGCAGAAACTTTTCCTCAACTTCAGCCATTGTCCATGAGGTCAGCATTCATGAAGTGGGTGAGTTCAATGCTGTTCCAGTGCAACACTTTGGAAGTGAAGGATTTGCCAGCTGCATGGCATAGCACAGGGAACGCCTGAGTGTACTCACAATGCTTTCCCACACTTTTGGAAAAGCATTGTGAATACAATGTCCCCCAATAAATAGCTAGTTAATAAACACTTTGAGTTAATTTTTTAAAAAAAAAATTCCCTGAAATTTGCATTTTTATTTGGAAAAATTTGGTAATTTCCTACAAAATCTGCACATTCTATTTGAATGATACTTCTAAAAACACATTTTAACTCAAAATAAATAATCAATAAATACTTTGAATTAAAATGTGTTTTTAGAAGTATCATTCAAATAGAATGTGCAGATTTTGTAGGAAGAAATTTGGAAATTCCAAGGAGTTTTCAGGAACCTAGGATACATTTTATTGCCCAAACAACTTGGCTGGTACACACCTTTTTTTTTTTTTGCTCTTACCTTCTTTCTTTCTGGAAGGGTGGAATACATAAATTCGTAAATCCATACACAGTTCTTAATTTCAAACAAATCAGAATACATTCAAATAAAAGGGTGTTAGTTACTCTTTGTTAGAACTCACTGAAGTGCTTAATTGTATGTGACGGCAATGAGAAATAAAATTATTTGAGTTGAAACAATTGATTTTATGGTATACAGAGGTGTTGCCCTAAAAATGAAAAGTTCTTTTAACATGTGCCTCAGAGAGGTGCATTAAAACTGAAAGTATTGTTGAAAAATTGCAGCTAGGGAACATTGTTCCTTACAGCCAATTTGGTTTTGGAACGTAACAGTGGTAAGATAACATCACAGAAGTAGTTCATTCAGTTTCATGCCAGTTTTCGCAATTGAAAAAGTAAACAGTGGAATGCTTACAGTACATGGAACAGAGACAAGAGAGAGAGAAAATGGAGAGGCATTCTATCTGAAGGGAGTGAAAGACACAGGCGGACTAAGAGCAGCCATGAGACAATATGGGAATAACAAAGCTATTTATTCCAACTGGCTAAAGGCTTGGTGAGAAAACATTTTTCTGTATGTCAACAAAATGCTTAAAGCTGAGTAATGCTTTTTATTTTACATATTTCTACTTTTAAAAATTTAAATACTTTCTCATGCCTTTCATTGAAAGTGATGAGGCTTTTTGCTTTTATTATTTTATTCATAAGAAAGTTGAAGTGTTCTAAAAATGTATTCTCTGCCTTTATAGGCTATGAGCTACTATGTTTTAATGCTTTTGTATTTTGATCCATATATGGCTTACATTAGACCTATAACCTAAATTTCGATACATGCATACTTTTTTACAAGTTTAAGTGAACCTACGTATAGTATTTTAAGCTTACAATTTTTGCATGTTTGTATGACTTTCGGATTTAAGCATATGTACCTACATTTTTTTCCTTGTATCTGTAAGACTGTCATTGAAATTTTTGGATTTGCTACTTTTAAGCATGGAACCTAGAGATGATGTAAATAAATAGAACCTATATGTAATTAACAGTTTCTGGAGTTGTCTGGAATTATTGCAACAATGGAAAATCCTTAAATAAGTTAGAGGAGTTGGAATATCTTAATACTGATTATTGATTTCAACCATAGAATTGCTGCCCCAACCCCGGAATAAAGACGCGAGCAAAGATATTGGATAAAATATGGGCCACTTTATTGATAACATCAAATAAATGGCAATCCTTTGCCACAAGAGGGGGAGCCTGTTGTAGTGCGGAAACAGGTGATATGTAGGGGTATGCCGATACCCCTCTATCAATAAATGGGCGAGTCCCCGACCCCAAGTTCCAGCGGTCTCCAGACATCAAGAACCCAGCCAGCCGCTAATAAACACCTCCAGACCTCAAGCCATCTTTGGCTGATGACTGTTGGTCCAGGAGTGGCCCAGCGCATCCTTCCGCCACAGACACTGTAATCGCATGATCCGCAGTGCTGGGAAGTCGGATATTACCATTGGGACACACCAAAAATACCTGTTATTTCCGCACTACCCGCCACAGCATAGGGACTAGCCGTGCTAAGTCCCATGCCCGCCATAGAGCCCCACGAGCTCAACAAGCAGGACATCAAAACATTTCAAAACTTGTGCCATTAGGCATCATTAACCGAGTAGGTCCTCCCGAAGCCTTGCCAGGATAATAGAGGAAAAAACTGTAGATTGAACCAATTTGAGGCCGCCGCCGCAGACGCCTCTCCTTCCTGAGTATTAACTCCTGATGAGTAGATACTATGGATCACACAGATCCGAGGCCGCCGCCGCAGACGCCTCTACCTACCTTGTTTGAATGCCTGGCCAGGCCTATTGCTAAATTCAGCGGTCCCCCAAAAGCCTTGCCAGGCTAACCGGGAACAAACTGGGGATCATAAGGATCCGAGGCCGCTGCCGCAGACACCTCCATTTACTTCATGCTAACGCCCGGTCGGGCTTTCCAAACTTTGAAGGTCCTCCCCAGGTCTCACCAGGTCAACCAATGAAAGTTGAGGCTCACGCAGCTTCGAGGCCGCCACCGCAGACACCTCCCCTTACCTTATCTGGACTCCCGGCCTAGCTTGGTAACCATCACCGTCCTCTCAAGCTTCACCAGGCTAACCCATGATAAATGTGTAACATAATATCCACCTACCTAACTGGCTACACCTGAACAGGGAAACATATAAACGACTCCAATAAATGTCCCTTCCCAAACCCCAACTTTCAATTCGGCTAGTTCCCTTTTCCGGGAACAACCCCCCCCCCCACTGCTCTGCTTCCTAGTACTTCCTACCTCCTTGTTTTGGTGCTGGGCACCAGCTTTGGGACAATTTACATTTGCGTGCATTCCCCCACAGGTAATGCACTTGTGACGGAACTTACAAGGTCTCCTAGCGCAGGATCCCGTGGAATTAAACTGGAAACACGACAGGCGGGGCTGAACCGCCTGCCCCGCGCTAGGTTGGGCGAGTTCCGTAGGGGTCGTCTTCCTATTTAGGTGACCACTGTCAAATCTGTCACCCGAGTTAGGCCTGGCAGGGGTCATGTGCTGGAGCCACAGCCCGGGTTGTGGCTCGTCCCAGCGCAGGTTCGGCTGTATAGCGCTCCTCATACGAAATGCCTCGTCATACCGCAACCAAGCCTGTCCCTCAAAATCTGTATAAGCCCTATAAATAATGTCCTTATATTGCAATATGGAAGACACCCTCCAGGGCTGGGCTTTAACCAAAACGCCGGCATATATCAAAAACCCAGGGTACCAATTGGCCCAGGTCCTGTCCGGCTTTTTCTTCTTGCACCTTACCTTTTCTTCCTCATCCTCCTTTCCAATATCTTTTTTATCAGTTTCTCTATTGAGAAGGTCAAATACATCTATGTATTCGCCTTTTCAAATCTTCTCCTTTACCGCGGGCATTAAATGATCTCCCAACGGCATGGAGTAATCTCCATACGGCAACGCCCCTAGTGGTACCGTATTATACCCTGTGTTGGGGACTGACAGGTACGGCCAGGCCCCGGCACCCGTCAAGTTGCCTGGTGGCGTCTGGCTAGAAGAGGGTACACATGGCATGCCCCAACCTCCCCAATGTGGGTTGGTGTAAGGCCACACCCCACTGGGCAGCCCCATGTTCCATGAAGTGTGTGGTGTATTAATAGGGTAACCACCAGTAGCCACGCTGGCCCAAGGCCATGTGGTGAGAGGTGGCTGAGTGTTTGATGACATTAAAAACTCACCCTCCGAAGTGGAAGCCCTACCATACTCCACCGGAATGTGGGGTGCGGTGCAGCCAACTTCCTCCACCTCATCGTGTCCCTCTTGGCAGGATGATAAAGGTTCTGACACCCCAGGGGTTGCCAACGGCCGCTTCTCCATCCTCTTAGCTCTCGACGTCCCGGAAGCCCCTTCAGCATCCTTTCTAAATGCACTCCCCGGAACCTGAAACGACTCGAGAGCGGCAACGCGATTAGTTAAGTCCTGGGCCAAATTCTTCAGTTTTGCCTTTTTGTGGCTTTGTGAATCTCTGGTTGACCTGCGCGGCTGTGTTCCATTAGGTTGAGGAATTTGCCTTGTAATCCTTTGAGCCTCCATGGCAGAAATCTTGTCTTGAAGGTCCTGCCATATTGGCCAGGACTCTTCATCTGAAGAAAACTGTGGCGGGGACACTTGAGGTGCTTGCCGTTTTTTGGCTGGCATTTTCCCCTTTGAATTGCCACGTCCCTTGCGTGACGTCATAGTGAACTATCTTAGGATCTGTAAGAGCTACTCCCCCGGGCCCTAATAGTAGTGCAGCAAAGCTAGGCAGACAATCCCAGGCTGCACTTAGACCCACAACCCAGTGTCTGCTAATTCTAACAACACTGTCACCCACTAACGCTATATTATCAGCAAGGGCAGATAGCCTCCCTGAAGAACTACTTCAGGCACCCTTAACAGTTACTCACTGACCCAAAAGTAAGTATTAATTAAATTTTGCAATTAACTTTTGCCCATTTTAATCTGAATCAATTAAACTATATATAATACCACTACCTAACTGAAAGATTTAGTATCATAGACTGACCAGTGACACTAATTAACACTTACCTTATAAAATAATGAATTCAATATTAAGAAAATATAAAAGAAAACTTAATAAATTATTATTATTATTATTATTATTATTATTATTATTATTATTATTATTATTATTATTATTATTATTATTATTATTATTATTATTATTATTATTATTATTTATTATTATTATTGTTGTTGTTGTTGTTGTTATTGTTATTGTTATTGTTGTTATTGTTATTGTTATTGTTATTTTTTATTATTATTATTATTTCTTAATACATGTAAATTATTCTATTAACTATCTATGTACTTAATGCAGACTGTACTATTATTTATCTGCAATAATTATTATATATAATATTTATTTATTTATATTATTATTGTTTTGAAATAAAAGGGGGTTATAAGATAGAGATTTGGCCAATAACCAATGAGTTTGAATAACCTAAAATATAACTGAGCAATGAGTGAACCGTGCTGCAGCGAAGGCCCAATGGGCCTCCCCTACAGCGAGAGAAATAAAATGGCGCTAAGGTTTAAAATGGCGGACCCGCGCCCGCAGAAAATTCTGAAAAGAAAGATCACACAGTAAATAAATGCACAACGCCTGACCGCTGGGAACAACAACAGGGGAACCCCAGTAAGCACACCTCCGAGATCCTAAATCACCGCAATCCAAGGTCCCCTAAGCTGCAGCATGGCGGCAAGAAGGTGTGCCGCCGTTCTGCTCCCAATACCCAAAGCCAAGATGACCAAAAGAACGCCCACCTATCCATCGGTGCACCCCAAAGAGGAGAGAGCAATTGGCCGCAATAAAAGAACACCCCGACAACCAGCCTTCACCACTACCTCAGCCAAGTCTCCTCTAATTCTTCTGAACTTTTCGAACCAGGCACGGCGAGCGCGAAACGCGCCGCCGCTCCCTTACGCTCCAAACCTCCGATGCTAAAACAACAACAAAAACCAACCAACCAACCACTAAGACATTTAACAATAAACTTATACAACAGTAAAACGTCAACTCCAAACCCGATAGGGAAACCGCTCCTGCCCTCCGTTCAAGCGCGATCACTGCCTCCAAGAAACCGTCGCGTGGCGCAGCCCAAACAAAGCCACGCAGCGGCGCTCCTCCTTGCTCGGTAGCCCGAAAAAGAAGGAAGGCAGTGCAAGGCAGGAAAGCCCCTTAAATACCCAGGGCTTTCCCGCCTCTTGCATAATTCTCGAGAGACTGCCTGCACAGTCTCGCTCCATCCCGGGTGGGCAGCAAATAACGATTGCGCCGGCCAATGCTATGCCTGGCCAGCGATCTCCAAATTTGTTCTCTTTGCCTGGGAAGTCTGTAAATCTTTGTAGGACTCCTGGGGAAGTCAGTTATGCAAATCAGGTTCTGGCTAGAGATGGGGGTATTCATATACGAATACCCCCATCTCTAGTTCTGGCAAAACACTGATTGGTTAAAAAATTCTCTCTCTTTAATCTTCTAATGCAAGCCCTCCTGCACAAAACACAGTATTATGGCAGGCTTTTCTTTTTTGGCTAGCTCTTTCTTTTTTTGACCTTTTGACCTTTGACCTTGCCATAAGTATGAATCCCATTGATTAGAACTGTGTTCCCCTTTAGACTGGCATGGACCTCTCTGCTCTGTCTGCATGCAACCTCAAGTTGGACACCATCCTATTCCATCTGATTGGGTAAATAAGTCTCAGTTTTGATCACTACCCATATTTTGTTAAACTGCCCATTGGTTTCCAACTTACATTATTTCACAAAATGTGGCGCACATGAGCTGGAGATATAGTGCAGTATTCCGTGGTTCTGGCATTCATTTTTTGCACACATACTACATTCCTCCAGGTAAAAAGGTGGTCATTTAGGAAACAGGGATCTGAAATGTTTCAATAAAATTTTCATGGTGGGTCCTATTAATAGATTTCTGAAACCCAGTTGTCCCCCCATATATTGAACTACCTTTCTCATCATCCTTAACCATCAAGACCATTTAATGAAGTTATCTATCGCCATCACTACATTGTCTCTGGATTTCATCTAAAGTGAACATGGAAGCAAATGTGGGACTCAGCTCAAATTAAAAAGGACTTTGCAAGAAATCAGAAGACTTTTGTTAAGACTACAGTTCCTAAGGTTGTAAACTTTCGACCTTGCACCTACCTACATATGGCACGGAAGCAAGAAAACTGTGCTGTTTGAGTCAACATCCCAGAAACAAAGTCTTCATATTTCCTGGAGGGACACCATGGGGCCTTCACTCAGACTCCACAAGTTGTATTATATATGAACATTTTATTAATATTTAGGGCTAGTTGGAATCACCTCTAGTTTTCAACCTATTTAGCACTTTAGAGCCTTATCCAGTGATATGCCTATGTTGTCACAAGAACCATTTCACTAATTGCATGTTTTCAGAAATAAATTTTTAGAAGTTATTAATGTTACTTTCAAGCGTTAGGATGATATATCCTGCAACCTTGATAACTGTTCTCGTTAATTGTTCTGGCTTCTTTTTCCTGTTAGATCATTTGCCTTAAAAGGAGTATTAAATATCAATATGCACTGCAGCATGGATTTGTGATGCTCAGACAAATTGATTTTGTGAACGACAAACTCTCAAATATTGCAGGCTTTGCTACTTAGAAGATTCTGGGAATTGCAGTCAACAAATAGCTTTTCTCAGCTCAGGGATTTACCCTGTGATTGTATAAAGATGAATGCTGTCCTCTTTACAGGATTGAGTGTCTCATATCTCATATTGATCAACAGCGACCCATTCATTGGTTCTCATGGACATGGATGACACACTTTAGAATGCTGTTTGTCATTCTGAAACTGGTCTTATCCCTACTTATATGGACAACTAGGGCATACATTATTTTCAGAAATGGATGTGAAACCACACTATTCTCTTATTAGCTTATAAGTTTCTGTGCAAAGAAACATTCACAACATTTGCAAGAATATTCCAACAATCACAGACACACTGTTTGACCTGCCTGAAATCCAGTAATCTGATGCCTTGGACAGCAGCTAGTCAAGTGACTACAACCTTTGGGACATTTGATTGGAAAACACAATGTTTAAAAGCCAGAGGGAAGAGTTGGATCTTCCATTTGAACCAATGGGGAAGCTTATAAAATGTATGCCAATTACAGTTGTTGATAAAATTGGACCCATTTGTAAAAATGCCAAAATACTAGACACTGGATGGGTGTAGGAGGAGGCTGACACGTTTTGTGTACAAACATGCAGCCATCAAAAGACAAGCTGAGCCTACGCAGAATCAAGTAAAAGTTAAAACAAAGATAAAAGCAATACTAAAATCAATGTGATATTAAGTTATTTGCTGTATTTAAAATTATGGGGAAATTTAACAAAGGCGAAATAAAACTTAAGTGCTGCCACTTATAGAGGAGGTATTTTGAAAAGTCATGGGGTGGATTTTCTCAGTTTTGCAATACACTTCCAAGGAGTATCAGGGTTGTCAGATACAGTTCTAAAATTACTAGGATAGCTGTAATCTAGTATAGCTGTTTCTGCACGGTGGCTGGGAACCTCAGTGCTCCTTGGATGCTTATAGCAAGTCTCTCAATGATGGCAGAAAACTGTCACTAAAACATTATTTGCCCATCCATCTTCTCATATGACACCCACCCACAAAGGACTCTGGTAGACGCAGAATGATGTTAAACCCTACTAAATTCTGAGCAGTAAGAACTGAATATTATCCAGAATCGTTTACAGTACAGACAGAGGGAATGTGCAGAGGTTGCCAGCAAAAACCTTAATGTAAAAGAGCTCCTTCAGGCTAAAAGATTCTGAGATCAGTGCCCTTCAAAACAAGTTAAGTTTGGATTCATCATAGTTTGGTTACTCTGGTTATCTTTGGGCTTGAGGTTAGGCGAGATAAACCTATGAAACCTTCTTAACGAATGTATGCAAATATATAATCCAAAGTGAGAAGCTGAAGCATATTTCACTTAAAGGACAGTCACAAAAGGATCGTCATTCTTCTCATAGTTTTGGATGTTTACAGTATCTTTGCGCTTGAGTATTGGATATTGCCAGCTTCTGTAAAAGATGACTGCACAGCTGGTTGCAAAACCAGTTTCATCAATGATTCTCCATGATGGACCAACTGGTTGTGCAAGAGATTGTGCAACTCATTGCACAACTGCTAGTACAAGTTTGTTATCCGGTGTAACTGTGCTAGGAGGGATCGTAGTCTACTGCTTTAATGTTGAGATTTTTTGTTATGTTGGATTTTGCATCTCATTGTTCAATACTGCAATCAGATTTTTCACATGTGCACATGAGAGAAAGGTTGTATGTCTATGGAATAAAGCAAAACTGTTTGGCTTTTAAGAACTCAAAAACCTAAGGCTACTATATTTCTTATCTAGTCTTTGATAGAAAAAAACAGGCTACATTAAGTTCTATTTCCAAATAGAATCACTATAGTTAAACAGATTAAAGATGCTAGAAGAATGCCTAAAGAATAGTTATCATTAGGAAGATATTCAATCCTAAATTAGTTACAAGCTTAATGAGAGTCAGCAAGAAGCTTTCCTATGTGGAATTTCAATGGCTCTAATATATATGTTAAATAAACACGCATGCACACAACTCTGAGCATGTCATGCACCAAGTCACATTTGCTTCCATGACAGTTTGTCTCCTTGAGATCTAATGGGAAACTTAATGATCCCAGAATTTTACTCCAAGGCAAAGTATTCTTGAAGGACCTAGTAAAAATGATGTGACTCAGACAACCTTGGCCAAAATCTCTCATCACGGACAAAATTATGAAAGGCTGGAAAAGCAAAAATTGAAGAGGAGGATAGTAATCTCTCAGGATCCATGTTGAAACATTATTTCATCTGAAACCCATGTATTCTGTTGAGATCTCATCTTGCAAATGAACTTGGATGGTGTGGGACAGCAGATGAAGCCATCCCTTTTTTTGCTACTATAACTAAAGGCTCATCTGAGCTCAAAGATCTTCCTTTCCCCTCCCTGGAAGCAGTCACAAATCTCATTTTTCTCCCTTATGTTGTTTTATCTTTTAAAAATTCTTGTTTAATGCTTGCAGGCATTCCGGAGTTCACTCAAGTTGATGCCAAGTGGTACAGTTATGTGTATATGTACATCTTTCTCCTAGGATGTATTTATTTTTCAATAACCTTTTATCTTATACTCCATTGTGTTCAGGCACTGAAGCTTTCACATGTACATTTCACGAGAATCTTACCAGAGGGAATGCAAAGGTTGCAGTTACACGTGGTATTCAGCTCTGTGTTTAGAAGTGGTGATTTCTTAAATGGAGAAAAATATGTTTATTCCAGCATGGACTTATCTTATTTGGTGGGTAAAATAATGTTATGCAGTTCTATGTGAACAGCAATGATGAAACTATCAGCATAGGTAAATATCTACTGATTAAGGGATTCCTTTGGTGATTTTGGGGGTGCATATGACATTGTTGTATTGGGTATAAATAGTCACCCCAAAATAGCTTGTCATCACCAACAATCTGCCTTTAATCAGTGATGATTTGCCATTGATGATGACATTATCAACATTGCACACATGGAGCTGTTTCTAGCAAATCAGCTTGCTTCATTTTGTGAGCCGCCATCTGGAAATAAAAATTGGGGTTCATTTGCAAGTCTGAGTGCTCCATCCTGAACCTCTTTGGAATCCTGTAGCTGGAGATCTAACTTGCTATCTGCTTCTGATTACAAGTTCAGCATCACATACAGTTTGTCCCAGCTCATGGTGACACTCAGAGAGGTAGCATGTAGGAAGAGCTAGAGACCTGACCACATCCTTATATGGATATATGTTGTTGACTTAAATGCAAGCCCCAGTACATGCTTATTCCCATGAAGGTTAATTCTTGGTCTGTTATAGGGATAGAGAAGAATTTTGTTTCAGAGCACTTTTAATTAGAATTTACTAGAATACACAAGTTTCTTCCAATTTAGCATGTGAAGATCTTAAGGTTTTTTTTTGTTTTTTTGTTTTTAATGTGAATGTTGGTGGGACCAAAACTAGGATATCTATATATTTAGGACCAAACTCCTGATCTCAAATACATATATAGCAGGCAGGTACAATATATCAGATTGTCAACATAGCCACCTCCCCTGATGATTATATCCCATTATTGGAGACACTTTTTCTCATTCTTCTTCAGACAAGCAGATCTCCAGATCTTACTGGCATACCCCAGACCCTTTTGCTTCAAGGCATACCCCAGACCCTTTTGCTTCAACCCAAATCTGAATCTGTCCATTCCACTTTGATCTGGACTAGAGATGGGGGTATTCCTATTCGTATATGAATACCCCCGCACAGCTGGACGTAACAAGGCAGAAGGAAGCCGAGTCTCCCTGCCAGGCTGATGAGTGGAGAGCTGACCGGGAGCTCCGGAGTGATTGGAAGGGAGAGCAGAGCTGGTAGAGGCAGCAGACGCATGAGTGGACGGCCCGGCCCCAGGAGGCCAGACCCTCGTTATGTCCAGCTGTGTGGGGGTATTTGTATTTGTATACAAATACAAATACCTCCATCTCTAATCTGGAACTCAGGAAAAATAACCAGTTCATCATCATCATCTTAGACCTGCTGGAAGTCCAACCCCTATCAAAGAAACACAGCGGGGAATCGAACTCCCAACATTTGGCTCTGAAGCCACATGCCGAAACCACTGAGCTATTTCACAGTTAATAATAATCTTTGAACTGCAGAGCTGGAAGGGACCCTATGGATCATCAAGTCTAGCCCCTGTCAAGGAGGCACAGAGGGGAATTCAACTGCCAACCTTTGCCTCCACAGCCTAAAGCACTGAGCTATCCACCAGTTCTTGAAATAGGCCAATTAAGTTCAGAATTTGGGGATCATATGAAGCTGATCTACAGCCCTCATCTCAATATCTAGATGTACATCTAGATAGATACATGGGGGGAAAGGTAAATGACAAAGCAGAGCTATATCTAAACCTATTTTAGCTTTTTCTTTCTTCAGTAATGCAGGTGGGATTAAATGAGCCCTTTGAGCCCTGTTCTGAGTCCCAGCTGTGTTACTGAGGAAGACAGAAGGCAAAATGTTTAATTGACAGTTTTAGATACTTCTCTGTTTCATCATTCTCTATTTTTTTTTCATATAAAATGGTTTGTCATATATAATTGGTGTTGCATAATGTTTTTCAAGGATCCAAAGTCTGCTTATCTAAAATGTATTTGGCTGTTTTTAAGACAAGTATTCTATGTGCAAGCATTTTATATACACATGGGTTGGATACACTGTGGTCACACTTGATCATGCTTAGCACTGACCCATGAAATCAAATTATGACTATATTCTATTGCTTTCATAGGGCTCACATGAACTAGGGATGTGTTCCAGATTTGGAATTTATTCAGAAAATGAAGCAAACCAGGGCTATTGGTTCATTTCTAATCCAATTCATAGCAAACCTATTATTATTATTATTAGTTTTATTTATATGCCGCATTTCTCCCAACAAGGGACCCAAAGTGGCTCACAGCATTAAAATTCACACAATTTTAAAACACAATAAGTTAAATATTAAAAGATAAATTAAACAATATATGATTTAAAATACAATTAAAAGATTAAAACATGAAAACAAAAAAAAAGATTAAAATTTCTGCTAAAATGGGGTTCAGGGATTCAGTTATAATTGTTAAAAGCCTGCCTGAAGAGATGGGTCTTTAGCTTTTTCCGAAAGGATAAAAGGGAAGGGGTCATCCTGATCTCCTGAGGGAGAGTGTTCTATAGCCTGGGAGCTGCCACAGAGAAGGCCCTCTCCCGTGTCCCCATCAGCTGTGCTTGTGCTGGCAATGGGACCGAGAGGAGGGTCTCCTCTGCTGATCTTAATCGTCGGGAAGGCGCATATAGGGAGATACGGTCCTTCAGGTAGCCTGGACCCAAGCTGTATAGGTTCATTTCTAATCCAATCCATAGCAAACCTAGTAAGTCCAAAGCAGCACTTGAATTGAATGAAGAGTCTCAGAAGTGGAGACTTTTTATTTGGGGCTTAAAAAATCAAGAGTAGTTTTCATTTCAGATTATCTGGGGTAACTGACCCCTGGGCATCAGTTAATATATGATGGATATAGGACGGCTGGAAGCTGAGCAAAAAGAACATTTTATAGTTCCCAGAGGGAGGGAACACTGGTGGGGATGTTGCTTGCACACTGGAGGTTGAGCAGTAATTGATGGCACAGAGTTTCAAGTCAGGACCCTTTATTTTTCCCATCTTTTTCTTTTCTTTTCTCTTTTTACTATTCTAACAAATAGAGATGTGTACAAACTATTCAGATACAAATCAAATTGGATGGGCTGCGAATCAGCTCAAAGCAATTCTTTTGTTCTTTATTAATTTGGCTGAGATGTTTGTGAGAGAAATACTACATATATGTTTGTAATTATGTTCTATAATATGTAGGATTTTGGATGACCTGCAAGATTCCTCATCTCTGGTGAAGAATGAGACAAAGGCTGAAATCCTGTTGCATAGCCACACGAACAGTGTAGCTTTAGAGGCACATTTTGGAGGCACATTACTCCAAGTTAATAAATCATTGTACACATTATACTGCAAGTCACACTTTGAGTCACACAACTCAGTATGCAACAGATAATGTCTATGGTGATTCCGTAATGTAAGGCAATTTGCCTCCAAACGTTGTGCTGTTATGCCAGCATAACTAGGCAAGAGGATTTGGGCCAAAGAGTTGGTTTTCTTCCCATTAAGTTCTCTGTCAATTTTCCAAATATGTACAAAACTAGTATCCTTATCCCTTCCAATGTAAAACACTAGCAGGCAGAGAAGTACTGACTGACTGTTAAGAAAGAAGAAAATAACCTATGAAACAGTTTAAATTGTTTGATTTCTATGAAACTAAGTAGAGATATTTCTATGCAGGAAACACATATTCCTGCACAGAATTACAGTAGGATGAGTTGGTTGTCTCATCGAAAACATCTGGATTGATATAAATGGAGCTTTAAAAAAAGGTACATGGTAGTGGGAGTTTACTACCCAAGAAGATGCAGATGAAACCTTTGAAAAACAAACTGCAAGAATTTCAAAGTGGCATGGTAGTAATGGGATAATTCAATTATTTTGATATCTGTTGGGAGACAAATTCTGCAAAATATGACCCTTCCAAGAAATGTGTCTGATAATTTTCAGACATATTTCTTGTGTGTCTGATAATTTTCTCTTACTAAAAGTGGAGGAATAAACTAGAAGATTAGCCATCCTTGATGTGATTCTAACCAATAGGGATAACTTGGTGGAAGTGGTCATGTTTTACCTGAATTCTTTATTTCAAATCAACAAAAGCAGAGTGTAGCCACACATATAGGGTGGATTTTAGGAAAACCAATTAATAAACTCAGAATAATAATAAATAAGGTCCGATGGAAGGAGATCCTAACAGGAAAAGGAGTGCAAGATGGGGGTGGGGAGTTTCTTAAAAAGGATATTTTAAAAGATGAGCCAGCAGTGGCTGCAAAAAAGACCAATGCTATTTTAGGCTACATTGACAAATGTATAGTCTCCAAATCCCACAAGGTGCTAGTTCCTCTCTATTCAGCACTGGTTAGGCCTCATCTTGAGTAATATGTCAGATTCTGGACACCACACTTTAAGAAGGATGCTGACAAATTGGAACAAATTCAAAGGAGGGCAATAAGGATTATCAGGGGGCTGGAAACCAAGCACTATGAAGAAAGATTGGAAGAACTGGGCATGTTTAGCCTTGAAAAAGGAAGGATGAGGGAATATATGATAGCACTTTTAAAATACAAGAAAGATAGTCTTACAGAGGAGGGGCAGGATCATAATCATCCTAGAATGTAGGACATGTAATAATGGGCTCAAGTTACAGGAAGCCAGTATTTCAGTTGAATATCAAGAAAAACTTTGTAACTGTTAGAGCAGTATGAAAATAGAACCAGTTACCTCAGGAGGTGCTGAGCATTCCAACACTGGAAATATTCAAGAGAAAATTGGACAACCAACTGTCAGATCTAATTTGATTTGGATTCCTGCATTGAACAGGTAGTTGGACTCAATGGTCTTATAGGCCCTTCAATAATTCTATGATTTTGATTCTATCATTCTGTCCCAGTTTTGTTCTAACATTGCACAAAAAGTGCCTTCACAAAAAGGAGACAGAATTTTTAATAGCAGAAAATTCCATAGATTTCTTTCAGGATAAAGATGACTCCTGTGATTCCTTTTCATTGCCTGTTAGGGCAAGGTAAGACAGTATTTACAATATGATTGCCCATATGGCTAACATCTTCGTAGTCTCTGAGTTTTCTTGCCATTAGAGATGTGATAGGTGGCAACTAGAAAATAACCATTCTCAGTGCCACAGCCTGCATGCCAAATGCATCTGCTACATATGTTTTCCTGACAAAAGCTCATTTTTTCTCTCCCTCTTTTTCATTAGATCTTTTCATTAAAAGTGTTTATCTTTGTTAGGACTTTTTAAAAACATTGTTCCTAGTAATTTTATTGTGTTTATTATGTTCTTCTATATTTCAAATGTGCATATTATGTTCTTAGACTTGGTAAGCTGCCATTGGGATTCAATTTTATTGAAGTGTGGTCTGCAGATTTCTTCAATCAATTAAATAGATGTCTTTCTTTAGAGAAGAGCTTAATTTTGTCATAGGGAGGTGTGCGCGTGTGTGTGTGTGTGCATCTATACACAAAAGAAAATACAAATATATATTCGTGTTCCCAAGGCAGTTTAAAATAAAAGCTTAAATCTTAAATATACAAATAACACAAACATAAATTCAAATGTGGAATAAAGACAGCAGCAGAGTGAAATCATTGACAGAGAATAACAAGAATACAATAGATACAATAGCTAAACTTTTTAATGAAAAGACTGGAGGAGCTGGGATTTTTTTAAAAGTCTTGACCAAATGAGAGAGAAAGGAGGGGGCGGTATTTTTTTAAATTCTGAATCATAACATTGTGTTTGTGTTCTTCCTCCTCTAATTCTGGCAAAAAGACAAAAGAAAAGAAAAAAGAACAGCTCTTCCTGGATGCCTCCATGAGTGATGATTCACTTTTGAATTGGTCCCAGGGTCCCGGGCCATTTATCACCCACAGCACCCATTTCCAAAACTGGAAGTGGATTTGTAGCCACTTCACATTTTAATTTAAATAACAAACAAACATTTTTGGCAGTCTCCAGAGGATTTCAGGGGGCAGAAATTGGGCCCAAGGACCTGCCAAAGTTACCCAGTCCTGACTTATTTCCTCTGAATACCAAAGAGAAGAATAGCAGTGGAGCAGGTAAGGCAATGATGTCTTTGTTCACCTTCTTCCATTTTTCTTTGGTTCTTTTCTGAAGCAATTGATCTCACCACATGGGCTCTGTGGTGTTTTGTCTTGTTTTGTTTGTTCTCTAAGTGTACCATTAACTCAACGTGGAATTTCATGTTCTTCAAACTGTTCCTTTCTTTTTCTCTCCTTAATGTACTCCCATCTTACATTGAAATGTCCCTCTGTGTCATCCAGACGTTCACATTAAGTGAACAAGAAGGCCCTTTTGGAAAAACAAGTCTGCACTTTTGCCACAGGGCCAAACTGTCAAATCAATACTATTTCATGTCTGTGACCAACTGATAAATACTAAAGCAAAAGAAAGTGTGCAGGGAGTGTCTGTACTTGTAAATGCTTTATTTGAAGTCACACAAACCAGATTGGTGACCTAAATGAATGCATTACAATTAATTTTTAACATAATACTTTTTTAACACTACAGGCTGGTGCCCTGAAGCAACCTTATTAAACTTCAACTCAAGCTCTGGTCACATGAGGGAAATGTTTTCTAGTTCTTCCGATACTTTCCATACCTCTGTTGTACTGAATCGTGGTCACGTGGTTTTTATCCATGGAAGAACGTCCCAAGAACTTTTAGCTGTACTGATTTACTTCCTCCTATTTGAGTCATTATTGCTGACTACGCCATGGTACCGGTTTATTTTCTCTCTTGCTTCAAGCAGCAATTTAGCCCCTTGGTTTATATATATATATTTTAAAATATTTAAAAATATTTATCGATACATTGATATATCAGAAACAAGGTTCCCTCTTAGGTGTGCAACTGTGCAAGCATGCATGACTCCACCTCCCTCTGGACAGCTTTCCTCCTCCCTGTGCACCCACAGTGATAGTTTCCAGCCCCTTTTGTTCCAGTTGCAACAGAACCCATGTGAGGGGCGGACTCATGAACATGGTGGGGCAAACTAGTACATAGGGGGGTGGAGCCCTCCCCAGTGGAGCTGAAAATTAGAGGGAACATTGATCGGGAAGGGCTTTCTGTTTTGGAAAGTGTCCTTTGTTGCATTGGCTCCTCCTGCAAAAATGCATTGCACACAATGGACATGGGATATCTGTGCGGCAGTACTGGTGATCAATCCCCCCACCTGATGACATTGGCATACCAACAGTTCAATGTATCTTCCCACAGAAATTTTAAAAAAATACTCACCAGTGACATACTTTTACCAATGTATCGATATACCGGGCATGATTTTTTTTTTAATTGTGTGCCGCTGTACTGGCAGCCACCTTCTGGCTTTGATTCTGAAAAGAAATGGTGCAGGTCATGCACACAGGCAATTCCACTAAGGAATGTGCTGATACAACAGAGATACAAAATAACACAACCCTCCTGGTGATGGGGAAATGTTCCACATTTACACCACTGGCTAGGAAAATGTCTTGAACTTAACTGTGCATTGTGTGACCAGGAAAAAAAGCAGTGAATTAAGTGGGGGATAACTAGAGGACAAGGGATGTGGTGGCACTGCAGGTTAAACCGCAGAAGCCTCTGTGCTGCAAGATCAGAAGACCAGCAGTCGTAAGATCGAATCCACGCAACGGAGTGAGTTCCCGTCGCTTGTCCCAGCTCCTGCCAACCTAGCAGTTCGAAAGCATGTAAATGCGAGTAGATAAATAGGTACCACCACGGTGGAAAGGTAATGGCGTTCCGTGTCTAGTCGCGCTGGCCACGTGACCACGGAAACTGTCTACGGACAAACGCTGGCTCTACGGCTTGGAGACGGGGATGAGCACCGCGCCCTAGAGTCAGACACGACTGGACTAAATGTCAAGGGGAACCTTTACCTTTAACTAGAGGACATTTCCCTCATGTGAGCAGGGCCTCAGATAATCTTTCCTATAGTTTTATTGCAATGCCCTCGGCCCCCACATACTTGATTGTAATTCCAAACACAAATTCCCATTAAACGGATGGGGAAAGGCAGGAGAACAGTTTTAATTTAATCAGGTTTTTGTACAAACCTCCAGATCAGGACCAAATGAGCATATAACTAGAACACACTTTTGCATCTTAGTCTTCAGATTTTTTCAATCCAATTCATAAATGAAAAAATAAGCTCCAAACTGCAAGTATGGAACATGTGAGCCAAAACATATACAATGGGTGAGGTTAAGTTAAGCAGGGGGAAAAACATTGCATTAAGGGGAGAAATTTAAAAACATCACATACTGAGAAAGTCTGTACATGGTAATACAAATTCATATTATTACAAGAGTTTCTGAGCCTTTTTCACGTCTGGATGTTTTTTAAAAAATCATGAAGGTTTGTGTACAGAAAAGTATTTCACACAAGACATCATTGGCTGAAATCCTCTTATCTAGTTATTCTGGTTTAGCATGACTCAACATGCAACTGACTACTGACTTGGTGATTTCTTAACTTGGGACAATTTTCCTACAAAAGTCACACCATTTGTGTTACTACACAAGAGGATTTTGGCCATTGCATTTTGTGTAAAATACAAAGACATGTCCTACTAAGCTTGTGCTGAGTAGAAAGTCCCACTGGCAGAGTAACACAGGATTTTGCAGCTTGATCAGATGTTGCCATGATGCGAGACAGAGGACAGTCCTCACTGAGACCATGGCATGCACCATGGCAATTCTTGTGCAATGGGGGCATGATTCTGTAATATTGTGCTGGTAGGATAGTTTCACTCAAAACAACCACACGAGAATGCCAGCCAAGGGGTTTGCAACTGATAATGACAATGTTGTTGTTGTTGTTGATAATGATGGTGATGATGATGATAATGAAAAAGCTCTGGGATTTGTATGTTTGTTCAATTGCTGTGCAAAAGTAAAGTTCAATAGCAGCTGACAAGTTTTTCAGTGGGGCATTCTGATCTTTTGAGGCACACTTTCAAGCTGAGGATGCACCCCTATCTTCTTGATTCCCATTTTGATTTTCAGTACCCGTCAGCTGATTACACTAATGAGATAAGGGCTGACCTGATTGTGCTATATTTCTGATCCCAAATGAACTCAAAACATTTCTTTTCCTACCTAAGTCGCCACCCCACTGCTGACTTCTCAACTGTTTTTCTAAAACTCTGATCTGACCTTGATTGTAATTTTGGCACATCTGGCAAGTCTTTCATCTAATGAATCCTTTCTTTTTTGTGAGGTACATAGAGCAATGATTCTTTTGTCATGGAGAGGGAAAATCAGGCATTCCCCAGCTTGACAAAGCAGACACATTTTTCTTAGTCCCTAGTTTTCTAATCAAGAAATAGTAAAATTCCTTCAGGGCTCAAAAATCCTTCCCCTGAGAAATTTATTCCTTTTGAGAGTCCCTTTCAACTTAATGATACCACTGAGAACTATAAATTGGGGGAAAAAATACTGCAT
The DNA here is from genome assembly GCA_037013535.1 of Intellagama lesueurii. Taxonomy (NCBI): domain Eukaryota; kingdom Metazoa; phylum Chordata; class Lepidosauria; order Squamata; family Agamidae; genus Intellagama; species Intellagama lesueurii. Next base: position 19,360,283 of record JBAJHW010000009.1, read on the forward strand.
CATATTTACTATCCCCCCCTCCATGGAGACATGTTTTCCATAGCTAGCTCAGATGTAGGCATCTATGTCACTCCAGTTATTCTTGGACTGCAACTCCCATCAGTCCTAGCCAGTGAGGCAGTGACAAAAATTACAGTCTCCAACATCTAGAGGGCCAAAAACAAGCAGATCTCACCTATGGATTTTCTCACACTGGTACTTCAACATAAACATCAAATACAGGTATATATTTATGCCACATCTGTCATCCTTCATTTAGGTCCATCATGTGTCTGAGCATTTTGCTATTTAATTAGCTGTTCCAGAGGGGAGGAGGAAATCGATTGATCATCAGCTAGCCTATCAGAAATAACAACACACTAATGTTTCTTCAAGGATTGGTTTCTTAACTCTACTCAGTAAGTGGAAAGAACTCTAGATAGTTTGAGCTTAGCAGCAGAGCACACGGTTTGATACCTGACATCTCCAGGTAGGAAATAGAAATGGAAAATCTGTGCCTGAAACTTTGGAGAGGTGATGTCATATGGACATAGTAAAAGTCCATGAATGAGACATGCAATTACACAAAAACAGCTTTATCTAGGATTGCCAAGCACAACAGAAAAGTAGGTAAAAATGCAGCTCAGTCATGTTCATATGTTACTAAATTTTACTCTTGAAGATCAGTAAGTTGTGAATTTCTGTCCTTATTTCTGTCTGCCCTACGTTTTGCCTCATTTGGAGTACCTAGGGCTATTCCAAATGAGGCAAAACGTCCACACACCCTTTTGTGCAACAGAGCAAATCAACATCCTACAAGGCAATTCCAAAAATGGGGTCAACCAAAACAAAAAAATATATAACTGTAAAACTGGATTTTAGATCAGCACCAAATTTGACACAGATGTAGAATTTGGGGAAGTTTGGACAATGTGTTGTTGAGTTATAATTTTTAAAAGTAAAACTGACCCCCTATAAAGAAACAAGCAACCCTAAAAATCCCCAGATTTAAAACAAGTCATACAAATGGAAAATACCAGTCCTGTTTATCTTGAAAGAGAATGGTTGGTCCCAACCATTTATTTTTATTTGGAAAGAATCCAAGCTACAAGGGCTGAAATATTGATCCTAAAAAAATGCAGGAAACAACTGCTTTGTTGTAAGACAACAAAATGTGTGGAATAGGCTTAGCAGCAAGAACCTTACAAAGTCGATACATTGTTGCAGGTTTGTGGCCCAGGAAGGGAGATGTTTGGAGGGCAATGAAAGGTCACAGAACTGTCAAAAGACAGGTTTTCTTTCAACAACAATAATAAAAAGTTTGCTGCAAAGAAGGTAATGGAAACCATATTCAAAGTGTTTCTGCTTTACAAAATCACAGAGCAGTTTGTCCAAGCCCTTAGTGTTTTTCTTTGTGCCTGGGGCTGGTCTTACCTGATATTAGTAGAGCTTTGGTGCCTAAATCTTTCAGAGTTTTAACCATTCCACCTGTCTTAACACTATATAGTTGCTTGATATATTTTTTAAAAATCCAGGTATTATGTGCCATCAAGTTACTTCTTATGTGTGGTGACTATATGAGTTAATGACCTCCAAAATGTCCTGTTATTAACAACTCTGCTCAGATCTTGCAAACCAACAACATCTCACATTAGGTTATTCTCCCTTCCTACTCCCCCACCCACACGTCTTGCAGTGATATTTTCTTTTCTGGTTAGTTCTGTATTTTAATTATATATGCACAATAGGATAGCCTCAGTTTACTCATTTTTGCTCTAGTGAAAGCTCAGGCCTGATTTTTCTGCCTTTCTGGCTGTCTGTGGCATCTGTAAAGGCTCTCCTCAAACACCACATTTCAAATGAGCTGATTTTTGTCCTTGTCTTTCTTCACTGTCCTTCTTTCTTATGGTATGGATGATTTTGGCCTTGGTTTCCAGTAACAATCTTTGCTAAGTCCAGATATCCCCCTTTTTTCTTTCAAAAGACTAGGGGGGATCTTCTGGAAAATATGTTCACAGCATGTCCATACAGCTTTTGGTCCAATGCAGGTTTTCTTCCTTTGGTTGCCTAACCCAATGAAAACCTTTGGAAACTGGCCTTCTAGTCTGCATTTTGCAGGGCAGACATGGTGACATTCATTCACCTGAATGGTTAAAAACAAAAAGTATGCTGCTTATATACCACCCCATAGTGCTTAAAGCTCTCTCTGGTTGGTTTACTATTTAATTATTGTGCCCCTGCCAACAAGCTGGGTACTCAATTTACTAACCTCAGAAGGAGGGAAGATTGAGTCAACCTTGAGCCAGTTATCTGAGCCCAGGATCAAACTCAGGTCATGAGCAGAGTCTTCACTGCAGTACTGAAATTTAAGCACTACTCCACAAATTAAAACTGTTTATGTTTCTCCATTGTAGTGTTGCACTTACTCACACCTTCGCTTCATCTTTTCATTAAATCCGAAAACAATCTTTCAAAATATTTTGGCACAGAGAGACGACAGCCACATCCGTCTGATTTGGTCGGTGCTCCTGTCGAAGCTCAGGTCACCCTGTGGAATAAGGAGATGACCCGGGTGGTTGACACAAATGCACCTAAGTGCCCTCTCCCTGTATGCAGAGCCCAGACAGCTCCTTGGTATACATCTGAACTGCGGGCGATGAAGCGAGAGGGGAGACAGCTGGAGTGCAGGTGGAGGAAATCCCGCTGGGAGTCCGATCAAAAATGACTTAGAGCCCATTATTGGGCCTATTTCATGGCAATACGGCTGGCGAAATGGCAATATTTCGCCATCCGTATTGCTTCCTCCTGGGTAGGTGGGGCTCGTCAGCCTTGGAAGGCATCTAGGAGAAGGAAAACTCCGATTTCAAACCTCCACTGCCTTGTGGCTATATCCACTGATGGAAAATGCTTCAGGAGTTAACCTCAAGGCAAAATCCGGAGCCGGAGGCAGTTCATGTCATTCTGGCAACTCCTGCGACATCGCTGGAACCAGTTGTATTGGCTCTTGCCTTTCCATTGGACTATTTCAGCGACATGGAGAGGGGGGATTTGCTGCTTGGGTAACAGCCTATCCTCCATATTATTTTACCCAGGCTTCGTGCTCTGGAGAGGACACTCCAGCTTCGCATACAGCGTCAAAACAACATGGGAAGTAGCAGTTACCGGTTATAAGTCTTTGCTCGATTGGTTTAGAGCATGACGCCAGGGGCTACTTCTGATGGTGAGAGAGGTCATTGCACCTCACTAGGTAGCTACCGCCCACCTTAAGCTGGGCAGTCCCCAGCCAGTAAGGTGCTACCTCGCCACAGTCTGTTAACCTCACGGGGTGCGTGGGGTTTAGGGTGAAAGCCGACAAGCAGACCAATAACCCTGCACCATGCAACAATCATAAGAAAACTTCTGCCCTAAAGTTGGGCACCTGGAATGTTTGGACAATGACCCCTGGCTTTTCTGACAACCTGCAGGAAATAGACGACGTGCGCAAGACAGCTGTCATCGACATGGAACTGAGTAGACTGCAAATGGACATTGTTGCCCTGCAAGAGACGAGATTGCCAGATATGGGATCTGTCAAAGAAAAAAACTTCTCATTCTTCTGGCAGGGAAAACCATTGAATGAGACCAGGGAATATGGTGTTGACTTTGCGGTCAGAAATACTCTGCTGAGATCCATTGTTCCACCTACTGTGGGGAGTGAAAGAATCCTGTCTCTGCAGCTCCATTCATCAGCAGGACCGGTCACCCTCATTAGTGCATATGCACCAACACTGTCATCCACAGCAGAAGTCAAAGACAAATTCTACGACGATCTGGCAGCTACTATCAAAAAAATCCCCGAGACAGAACCACTGTTCATTCTCGGAGACTTTAACGCTAGAGTTGGTGCTGATCACAATTCTTGGCCCACTTGTCTAGGCCGTTTTGGCATTGGGAAGATGAACGAAAATGGCCAACGCTTGCTGGAGTTTTGCTCTTATTATGGTCTTTGTGTCAGCAATACATTCTTTAATACGAAGCTTCGACACAGAGTCTCTTGGAGACATCCAAGATCAAAGCATTGGCATCAGCTCGATTTGATCCTCACTAGACATTCTAGCCTTCCTAGTATTACAATCACACACAGTTACCAGAGTGCTGATTGCGATACTGATCACTCCCTGGTGTGTAGTAGAGTAAAACTGTGAGCAAAGAGATTGTATCACACGAAAAAGGAAGGAAGACCACGTATTCACATCAGCAAGACTCGCAATCAGAGAAAAGTGGAGGAATTTGCCCAAACGCTTGAGGAAACCTTTCCAGGCCCGGCTGATGCAAATGCACCTGAACAATGGGAACATTTCAAGAATGCTGTTTATAACACCGCCTTGTCCACATTTGGCAAGAAGACCAAAAAGACTGGTTCGAAGCCCATTCGGAGGAGTTGATGCCAGCCATCGAGGATAAGAGGAGAGCTCTAGCAGCATACAAAGCCTGTCCTAGTGAGTACAACTTGCAGGCTCTTCGACTTGCTCGTAGCAAAGTCCAACAGGCTGCCAGGAGAGGTTCTAACAATTATTGGCTTCAGCTCTGCTCTCAGATACAGATAGCAGCAGACACAGGTAACATCAAGGGAATGTATGACGGTATCAAGCAGGCTTTGGGTCCAATACAGAAGAAATCTGCTCCTTTGAAGTCTGCTACAGGCGTGATCATCCAGGACCGAGCACAGCAGATGGAACGCTGGGTGCAGCACTACTCTGAGCTATATTCCAGAGAGACTGTAGTAACCAAAGAGGCACTAAATAACATCGAGTGCCTGCATGTCTTGGAAGAGTTGGACAGCGAACCAACTTTAGCAGAAATAAAAGCGGCCTTGGATTCCCTCACCTCCAGCAAGGCACCTGGGAAGGATAACATCCCTGCTGAAGTGCTGTAAAGAGATCATCACCACCGAGCTGTATGAAATCTTTTGTCTTTGCTGGAGGGAAGGTGGAGTAGCACAGGACATGAAGGATGCAAACATCGTCACATTGTATAAGAACAAAGGAGACAGGGGCAACTGCAATAACTACTGTGGCATCTCTCTTCTCAGTGTTGTAGGGAAGCTGCTTGCCCGTGTTGTGCTGAAGAGACTCCAAGTGCTTGCAGACAGAATCTATCCAGAATCACAGTGTGGATCTTGAGCTAATAGATCCACCACTGACATGGTATTCTCCCTCAGACAGTTGCAGCAGAAATGTAGGGAACAACAACAGCCACTCTTTGTGGCCTTCATAGATCTCACAAAGGCCTTTGATTTGGTTAGCAGGGACAGTCTTTTTAAAATACTTCCCAAGATTGGATGTCCACCTCGACTCCTTAACATAAACAGATCCTTTCATGAAGAAATGAAGGGCACTGTAGTTTTTGATGGCTCAACATCAGATCCCTTCAACATTTGAAGCGGAGTGAAACAGGGCTGTGTCCTCGCACCGACCCTGTTTGGGATCTTTTTTGCTGTCATGCTGAAGCACACCTTTGGAGCTGCAACAGAAGGTGTCTATCTCCAGACTAGATCAGATGGAAAGGTCTTTAATCTCTCTAGATTGAGAGCGAAGACCAAAGTCCAACTGAAATGCATGCGGGTCTTCCTCTTCACTGATGATGCAGCTGTTGTTGCCCACTCTGCTGAAGACCTCCAACAACTCATGAATCGCTTTAGCAAGGCCTGACAAGACTTTGGATTAACAATCAGCCTGAAGAAAACACAAGTCATGGGCCAGGGCGTGGACTCACCTCCTTCTATTACCATCTCCACGCAAGAATTGGAGGTTGTTCATGACTTTGCGTACCTTGGCTCAGCAATCTCCGACACTCTCTCCCTAGATGTCGAGCTGGATAAACGCATTGGCAAAGCAGCTACCACGTTCTCTAGACTCACAAAGAGGGTATGGCTTAATAAGAAGCTGACGGCATATATCAAGATCCAGGTCTATAGAGCCTGTGTCCTGAGCACACTCCTGTACTGCAGTGGGTCCTGGACCCTTCGTGCACGGCAGGAGAGGAAGTTGAACACGTTCCATATGCGTTTTCTCCGACACATTTTTGGTATCACCTGGCAGGACAAAGTTCCAAATAGAGTAGTCCTAGAATGAGCTGGAATTTTTAGCATGTATACATTACTGAAGCAGCGATGTCTACATCGGCTTGGGCATGTCATGAGAATGGCTGACGGTCATTCCAAAAGATCTCCTGTATGGAGAATTAGTGCAGGGAAATCGCCCCAGAGGGAGACCACAGCTGCGATACAAGGATATCTGCAAGCGGGATCTGAAGGCCTTAGGAATGGACCTCAACAGATGAGAAACCTTGACATCTGAGTGTTCAGCCTGGAGGCAGGCGGTGCAGCATGGCCTCTCCCATTTTGAAGAGGCACTTGTCCAGCAGGCCAAGGCAAAGAGGCAGTCCCGAACCCAGAAAAATCAGGGAGCTGGACAGGAGACAGATTGTATTCGTCTTCAGTGTGGAAGGGATTGTCACTCTCGAATTGGCCTTCTCAGCCACACTAGACACTGTTCCAAGTCCTCCATACAGAGGATGTTATCATAGTCTCTCAAGACTGAAGGATGCCTAATCAAATTGCTTCCTCAGAATGTTGTCCAGCAGAGCTGTTTCGGGTGGCCCGGAATCTTCTTCAACTGGGAAATCCGGTGGAGGTCCCGGACCACTCATCAGCTCGCTAATTGGAAGATCTGCCAGGGGGGTTCACACCTGGGTCCAGGAGGCCATAAACGCCTCTTTGAGAGAGGGAGTGGTACCTACCACCTTGAAAGAAGTGGTAATTCAGCCGCTCCTTAAAAAGACTAACCTGGACCCAGGGCTGGTGGTTAACTACCGACCAGTGGTGAACCTCCCTTATTTGGGCAAAGTGTTGGAGCGGGTTGTGGCCGGGCAACTCCAGGAGCTGCTGGATGAAATGGATTTTCTGGATCTATTTCAATCGGGTTTCAGGCCGAGCTTTGGTACGGAGACTGCCTTGGTTACCCTTTACGATGACCTTTGTCAGGAGAGAGACAGGGGGAGTGTGACCCTGTTGATACTCCTGGACCTCTCAGCGGCTTTTGACACCATCAACCATGTTGTCCTTCTGGATAGGCTGGCTGGGTTGGGAGTTGGGGGCACTGCTGTACGGTGGTTCCGCTCCTTTCTGACTGACCGTGTCCAGAAGGTGATGCTGGGGGACAGTTGCTCTGCTCCATGGCATTATGTCACAGGGTCCCTCAGGGCTCGATACTGTCCCCCATGCTGTTTAACATCTACATGGAACCGCTGGGAGAGGTCATCAGGAGGTTTGGGCTGAGGAGTCAGCAATATGTTGACGACACTCAACTCTACCTCTCGTTTTCCACCAATCCAGGTGAGGCGGTTTCTGTGCTAAACTCGTGTCTGGACCTGATAATGGACTGGATGAGGATTAATAAATTGAAACTCAAACCAGACAAGACAGAAGTGCTGTTAGTGGGTGCTTCGCCGGACAGGCTAGAGGGCCATTTCCCTGCCCTGAATGGAGTTGCACTCCCCCTAAGGGACGGGGTCCGCAGCCTGGGGGTGCTCCTGGACCCAGTCTAACTCTGGAAGCCCAGGTGGACTCGGTGGCCAGGAGCGCCTTCCTTCAGCTGTGGAAATTATACCAGCTATGGCCCTACCTGGATGAGCAGAGTCTCATGACAGTTACGCATGCACTAGTAACATCCCGTATACCATATTTTTCCTTGTATAAGACACCCCCATGTATAAGACTTTCTTGCGAGGAAAGTGCTTTCCCCCTCCATTTTCTTTGCAAAAAGCTGCTTTCCCCCTCACAAAAAGTGGAGAGGGGAAAGCAGCTTTTTGCAAAGAAAGTGGAGGGGGAAAGCCACTTTTTGCAAAGAAAGTGGAGGGGGAAAGCTGCTTTTTGCAAAGAAAGTGGAGGGGAAAGCAGCTTTTTGCAAAGAAAGTGGAGGGGGAAAGCAGGAATCGCTTTCCCTTTCCACTTTCTTGCAAGGAAAGTGCTTTCCCCCTCCACTTTCTTTGCAAAAAGCTGCTTTCCCCCTCCACTCTTTGCAAAGAAAGTGGAGGGGTGCTTTCCCCCTCCTTACTACCATGGGAAAGCAGGGATCAAAGTGCTTTGATCCCTCCCCCCTCCTTACTACCATGTATAAAACGACCCTCAATTTTTCCTCTAATTATTTTAGGAAAAGGTGTCATTTTATACACAGAAAAATACGGTAGATTACTGCAATGCGCTGTGCATGGGGCTGCCTTTGAAGACGGTCCGGCGACTGCAACTGGTTCAGAATTGAGCTGCGCAGCTGGTGAGTGGTAGGGCCGCTAGGAAACACATTAGGCCGATTCTGTTCACATTACATTGGCTACCAGTTGCTGCCTGGGCCCAATTCAAAGTGCTTGTTTTGACGTATAAAGCCCTAAACGGCTTGGGCCCTGGATACCTGAAGGACCGCCTCCTTCCATATGAACCTACCTGGCAATTAAGAACTAGCCGGGGGCCCTCCTGAAAGAGCCATTCCTCAAGGAGGTAAGAGGGATGGCTTGTAGACGAAGGGCCTTTTCGGCAGCTCCCCCCAGACTATGGAACACCCTCCCGAGGGAGATTCGTCTGGCGCCGACGTTGATGACATTTCAGCACCAGGTCAAAACCTTCCTGTTCCAGAAGGTTTTTAATTGAAATAATATCAACTGTGGGTCCTGATGGCAATTTTTAGAGCATTGCATTTTTAATTGTATTTTTATTGTCTTTATTTTTTTATCTTTTTATTGAATTTAAATTGTTGTAAGCCACCCAGAGACCTTTGGGTAGTGTGGGCGGCATATAAGATAAACAAACAAACAAACAAATAAATAAATAAATAAGATTTTTAAGAACAGAATGAGGAAAGGGACACAAAAGTTTTGAAGCCTAGGGAAGGCTGGTGAAGGCACATGCAGCAGAAATTAGAAGGAGGAAAAACAGGTTTATGAATTATTCACCTCCTGTCATTAATATGAAAATGTTACATTGTTATTTCTAGCATGGGTTAGAAATAGATAGCCAAACATAGTTGTAAACAACTACCGGCTGTGCTGAACTTCTCACTCTGCTTAGAACATTCCAGATAAAAAGGAGCTGAAAACTTGAATGGGCCTTCTTCTCCCTCCTTTTCACTGTACAGACTTCACTGTCCTTCAGCAATTTTTAAATCCCACAAGGTTTCTCATCCTCAGGAGATCAAGAGAAGAAATACAAATAATCTTGTCAATTTTCCCATAATTTATTCAAAATATTTGTATGAAAAACTAGAGTTCTTTCACTTTGAAAAGTAAAGCATAGAAAGCACAGAAGGATAGGCTGATGGTGTAAAAGACATGCAAACCACCCTCCCTCTGACATTTCTATGAACAAGTCCATGCAATTAAGCAGCCGCCACCATCATTTGTGTCACATTAAAGCAATATTGGCATTAAAGTGTTATTCGTGCAAATTTTGCTTAATTTGCAGGGTTTTTCTCCCAGTCTACTCTGTAGCTGAGAATGCCATAGAATACTTTTCCTTCTTGGAAGGCAACGAGAATAATTTTACAGTTCCCCATCCTTATAGGTGAGTATGAGAGAAGGGAGGACTTACAGCCCAGGTTTGGTGACATTTCTGACTCAGCCATGTTTACATTTAACTGGACTAGGCATGCAGCTGCTGCTTAGGTCCAAGAGAATGTTTGGTAAGGGTGTGGGATTATCTCCTGGCATGATCTGTACCTGAATATTTGTCATATAGCTCTGGACAAAACCATTCCAAGCTATTTCAGAGATCAATTGAACCAATTTGTTGAACCAATTTGTTTTCAGAGTCATGCGGGTACTTGTATGCTTTTGGAAAAGTGGGTCTTGTTGGTGTGTGTGTGTATGTGTGTGCTTTAAAGAGCTATGAATGAAGAAAACAAAAGGCTAGAAAATCAAGTAGTTGGTTGGGCTCAAAACCATTAATTTCGGGAGTGTGTTGGACCTTAAATATAGAGGGTTTTTTTAAATTAATATTTTTTATTATATAATGGACAGACAAACAACACATACAAAACATACACAGGGGAAGTGTTTATCATAGTACAATATCTAATATGTAATCTTGACTACATAACTGTTTTACAGTACTAAAAACTTTAACCTATACTATATTCTCTACTCATATTTATTTCTGGGCTCAATCAGAAAACATTTTTCAGTTTTCTTTAACATAACTTCTCAAATTCTCAGATAATATCTCTAACAAACTATCTCATTTTAATCCCAGATCAACCTTATAACTCTAAATATTTATAACCATATATGTTTACTATATATATATATATCTTTCAAATCAACAATTTCTGATATTGTATTCAACAAGAACATTTCTAGTTTAAAGATTATATATACTTATATGATTTCTTATATAATATCTTTCTTATCTATCTCCAAAATCGTTTTACTTCATCACTTATCCACCACCTATACAGAAGAGAGTCCAAAGTTGCTGACAATATTTTAACCTGAATTAATCTCTAACACCCTTTTGGCCAGTTTTGAAGTGCCATCTATAGAACATCTTTAAAACATTTTCTCTCAGATTTACTAATTTAATCCATCTATAATTATCATTCCACATTCGGATCCAATCATATATATCTGAATTATAGCCAAGATTTTTTACCCCTTCCATCATCACTGCCTTCACCCTTTCCTTCTCTAAACAAATATACTTTTTTTTTTTAGTAATCTTCTCATTAGTATGAATTCCCAACTCATCCACCTGGGCCTTCCTCTCATAAAAGCCCATTATTTTATCTTCCTCCGATCTTGATTCTAAAGTATCTTTTTCTGCTGCTCCCGCTGCTCTGGTGAAATGGTCTTCGTTCTGCATATTCCTTTCCACATCCTCTTTAAATCCTGAAGTTACCACCTTAATTTCGAGCGTCTGGGTTTTAATAAAATCCTTAAGTTGATTGACAATGTTAATTTGAAACTCCTGTATATTGTTCTTAAAAGAATCTTGCATTATTAATTTTGATGGACTTGCAAAGGCTGTCATTTCTGCTTCTTGAATATAGATTTATTGTAGAATAACACTTTCCACTGAAAAGTAAAAAAAATCAGCTTTTAGAAAGTTCAGATATTTGATACTGCTTCTCCAGCAGGCCTGTCTCTGCTTTTGATTTCTTTCCAATTTGCGCCACGTCCACCAAGTCCATTCCCCCCCTTCCTGTACTCCAAATTCAGTTAGGAGCCATAAAACAGTAAAACCATCAATCAGTCCATCTTTGTGTTAAATGAGTCAGTCCAGGCCCAAACCCCCACTTAACACATCCAATTGTAAATCCAGCTTCAACCAGGATCAGTTTTAATTTATAATCCACCATTCGCAGCTCACAGCAAGGCCACTTGGGGGGGGGGGATTTCCCCCTTTTTGTCTATCAACACCCAAGATTCCCCCCAAGTGCCTCTGTTAAACACTTTCTTTAAGAACGCCAATCTTCATAAACCTCTAGTATTATGGTATAATAATCTATGCCATTGAGGGAGGACAGGGGGATGAGAAAGTGATCTCCATCCATCTTTTAACTTTAGTTTCTCTTTCAAGTGTGATGCAGTTAAGAATTGGCCGGTGTTTCAGGGATACACTAACAAAATCATTTAAAAAATAGAGTTCTCTGTTTGATTTCAAGAAGAGATTGAGTAACAAGTAATTTATCTCTTAATTACCCCAATTTAGCTGGCTTCTGTTCTTTTTTTTCTGTTATCTTTATTGCTCCTTTGCGCTTTTGTTTATTTCTTCTCTGCTTTTAAGTCAGCAACCTGAGTTTGATCTGTGCTTGCTGATGCTAAATGCAAGACCAGTTACTCACAGTTCATGCAGTTCATGCGGTCAAGCAAGAATCTTCACACCTCCCACCTTGGCAAAGTTAGGCAGCTAATTCACCCAAAATGGCGTCTCCCGGGCCAGATGCTTGAGAAAGGAAAACTCTCACAAAGACAGATTGCTGTCTGAATTCGGAGTTCCTCCAGCTCTCCTCAGCTGCAAGACCACTCTCTTGTAGATCTTGCCCCCCCTTCCACTGCTGGGGGGGGGGTCTTCTGAACCAGAGTTTACACAGGGTTCCCAAAGCCCTGGGGATTCCCTCTGCTTTCGCTGCCGTCGCTCTGCCCCCCTTAAATATAGAGTTCAGTGCACTTACATTTCAGATTGTCATGCACTTTTCCTGGTGTGGAAGAGATTTATGTCTAAAATAGTGTTTTGCACATGGACAAGAATAATTTGTCATACAATTTTCTTTGTGTGGAAATAGGATTTAGCACCAGGTAATGAATAATTTGCCAGACCAGTCTAAAAACAGTGAAGTGGCAGCGATGTTTGGCACAAAATTCAGAGGTGGATGTGCCATGTAGATGACTCTTCTCTAGTAAATTTGCTTCCAGATATATACCTAGGCAAGACACCAAAATGATTTTGTCCCAATGGTGATCAACATGAAGGGAAAGGCTGACTTGAATTAAGAAAATACTTTGTTCAACAAAAACAGCGGGTATTGGCATCTCTTTGTGGTACACCAACAAGGGCCAAAGAATTATTTAAAAGGAAGAAAAGGGAGAAGGAGATGGTCCGTAATGCTAGCGGGCGGTAATGTGTTCATACCAGCATAATGTAAAGTTGTGCTGGTGTAAATATGCCGGGCATTATATCTGCCAAGGAAGATATGCACTATGCAATTGTGCAATCGACCACACATCCCCAACACTACCAATCATGCAATACACTGAAGAAAGTGCTTTGGGAAAACACTTCCGCTTTGGCGCTAGTGGAGTTACTACATGTGCAATCTGAAGTGGTGTGTGTGTAGTTACATAACAGGATTTTGACCACTATGACTTGTCCAGCCAAAGCCCTCACAAGAAAGAACACATTAATAAATACTTATTTCTATGGATACACATAATCACAGAATAATAGAGTTGGAAGGACTTAAAAAGAAACACTTTAAATTCTAAAAGACAGGCGAGAAGCAAAAGTGAAATGTGAAAGAAATAGGGTCAGAATCCTGAATGCAGATTTTTAATGACTTTCAGAGACAAAGATAGTGATCAAAATAACCAGTGCGAAGAAAAAGAGGAGAACAACAGAAGAGGAAAAACAAGAAATCTCTTCTAGAAAGTCCAAGAATTCAAGGGGAAATTGAAGCCTAGATTAGGAATGCTGAATGACCAGGAAAAAAATAAAGAGGAGTACAATGAAGACCTATATAGAAGAGATAAAAGGATGACAGGTTTCTTTAAAGAGGAATCTTTGCACAAAGAACCTGAAGTTCTAGAAAGTGAAGTGAAAATTGTTTTGAAATCACTGGGATGAAATGAATCACCAGGGGTAAATGGGATACTGATAGAACTGTTTAAAGTTCAGTGACTGAATCTCTCAAAATCCTAACAAGAATATGCCAATGAATACAATAAATTAAAAAAACCCGGATGGTCCACAGACTGGAAACATTCAACATGCAATTCAATCCCCAAGAAAGAAGATGCCATGGAGTACAGTAATTACAGGTCCATTGTTTTAATTTCCCATGTAAGTGAAGTGATGCTTAAGGTGCAGCAACAAAGGCTTTTTACCTTATATGGAGTGAAAAATGCCTGATTTCATGCTGGATTCTAAAAAAGAAGAGGCACTCAAGATCATATTGCAAATATATCTCACTGGTGCTGGATGACATTTGGAGCCCCAACAGGATGCCGCAACCGGTTCACAGTCCATTTTCAATCAAAGATGAAGGTCATCTGTAGAGACCTGGAATCTGTTAGTAAGGCAATAAGTTGGAGCGAGATGTCTTGCTCTCTGTCTGGTCCAATTTTATTGGATCAGTTTTACCCTCTGACACCTGATGACATTGACAGGGTGCTTGCATGTTCTAAGTCTACCACCACGTGGTTGCCACTATTTTCCTGCCACGGGAGGGGCCACTGGAGGACTTAAGCTGCCTCTATGCCCCCAGTGTGGTCTCCTGGTAAATCAGACTGCCCTCTTTATCGGTTTCAAGTTGCAATCCTGTCCCCTCCCTTTGTACTTCACATTTGCCTGGTGGGTCATAGACTGTAATTTGGGAAAACCCCAAGCTGAAGTAAGAATTGAGTACTTCTGCCTTTTCTTTGTTCTTTGTTATTATTTTTTCATCCCCATTGAGTACCTGAGCCACTGCTTCTTTTCTGTCTATGCAGATACCTAGACTGCTTTTTTGTTGCTTTTAGCGTTGCTAACCTCAGCTCATTCTCAGTTTTTGCCTTCATAACGCCATCCCTGCAATTCTTTGCTACTTGTTAGTAATCTTCCTTTGTAGCCTGACCTTCCTTCCACTTCCCATATGTGTCCTTTTTTGTTTTCAGGTCCTCTCTGAGCTTTTTGTGAAGCCACATTGGTCTTTTTTTTGCTGTCTTCCACCTTTTTTTATTATTCTGAAATAAATGAGTGTGCATCAGGACTTGATTATCCTGATGCATAACTTATATTGTGGAGAAGAATCTACCTTTGGACAGAATATAGAGAGACAGAGGGGTTTCCCATAGGCAAAGGTGTTAGACAAGGGTGTATTTTATATCCCTATCTGTTCAGTCCATACAGAAAATTCAGACTTGATTCAGTTGAAGTAAGAGTGAAAACGGGTGGAACAAGCATCAATAATTTAAGATATGCAGATGACATGGTCTTACTGGCAGAAAGAAGCAATGACTTCACATGACTTCTAGTAAAAGTGAAAGAAGTGCCAAATTGGGACTCAGCTGAAGATTAAAAAGAAAAGCAATGAACACAGAATTACATAACTTTAATATTGACAACAGACAGCAAGGATTAAAATCAATGGAGAATGCACACAAGAAATTAAAATACAAAAAGGAACAAGACAAGGATGTCCATTATCACCATTACTCTTCTTTACTGTGATTGAAATATTAATGTAGCAGATAAGATTGTCAGATAAAATCAAAGGTCTCAAACTACGAGGAGAGACATTCAAGGTTCAAGCCTTTGCGGGTGACCTTCTTATCTTGGTTGAAAACCCCAAAGAATCAATAGAGGCTCTAATGTTGGAATTAAAGGTTTTGGTGAGGTGGCAGGTCTAAAAATAAACCACAAGGAAACTAAAATCTTAACAAAAAATATGCAAAAACAGGAGACAAATGAACTACCACAAATCACAAATTTTCAAAAGTGAAATATTTGGGCATATTCTTTACAAAAAGGTCAAGTACCCTTCTGAAGGACAACTATCTGAAACTGATAGACGAAATCAGGAAAGATCTTTCCAGATGGGCAAATTTACAACTGTCAATGATGGGTAGAATAGCAACAATTAAAATGAATATCTTGGCAAAAATGTTATTTCTTTTTCAAACAATCCCGATTATTTTAAAACAAACAATATTTAAAGACCTGGAAAAATGTATCTCTAAATTCATTTGGCAAGGAGAAAAACCGAGAATTAGAGCTAAATTTCTGCAAGACCTGAAATCAAGAGGAGGAATGGGACTTCCAAATTGGCTGTTGTATTATAGAGCATTTGCATTGGTTTGGATTAAAGAGTGGATAATGTTGGGAAATACAAGGCTATTGAAATTAGAAGGACATGATCTGAAATGGGGTTGGCACACATTCCTGTGGTACAATAGAACAGAGGATTTTAAGCAATTCAACAACCACACACTGAGGAAAGCACTTTTATGGACATGGAATAGAGTAAAGAACCAGATGTACAGGGAAATTCCACACTGGGTGATGACAATTTAGGCATTTGCCCTCCCAAAACCTGAGAGAAAATAAGAAAATAGTAAAATACAGTGGGATCTTAAACTGTGATGGCTCTCTCAAAACCCAACAAGAATTAGTGGACCAAGGAATTGGAATGGACTGGTGGGCTCGATCTCAGTTATCATCAAGATTTGTTAAAGATAAACAACAAGGCTTCTATTTAGAAAATACACCCTTTGATAGAATCCTTCTAGAGACAGAGGAAAAACATATTAAGTTCTCGTATTGTATAATTTTTTGTTAGACTTTGATACACAGGAGGAAATAGTGAAATCATGTATGATTAAGTGGGCACAGAATGTTGGGCACAATATAGATCTAGAGCAATGGGAACGAATATGGAAAACAAATATAAAATTAACTAAATCTGTTACATTTAAAGAGAATATGTACAAAATGTTTTACAGATGGTATATGACGCCCATAACTTTAGCCAAAATGAATGCCCAAATATCAAATTTATGTTGGAAGTGTAAACAGAAGGAAGGATCATTCTATCACATGTGGTGGATTTGTAAAAAAGCGCAAAGATACTGGAACAAAGTGAGGCTGTTCTTACAAGAGGTTCTTGAATGTCCAGTTCCTATGAAACCTGAATTATTGTTATTAAATGTTTTGCCGGACTCAATGGACCTTGCAAAAACATATTTAGGTATTCACATTATAACAGCCGCAAGATTAGTTTTTGCAAAACACTGGAAAGAGCCTGAAATACCGCAAATAGAAGAACTGATAGCAAAAACATTTGAAACTGCAGAAATGGACAAATTATCAGAATGGCTAGATGAAACAAGGAAAAAGAACCACCAGAAATGTTGGGGGAAACTATATGTATGGTTCCAAAATAGAAAGAGTAACGGATAATATAAAAAAATAGACAGTCATGTAGCCAATGATTAGATTAATACTAAGTATGTCTGGAACGGATTGTGTAACATATTCAAAGTATAATTTGAATCAATCGTATACTATATGGAAACTACATTAATTGTTTGTAAGGTACCTTTTCAATCTCACTCCTCTTCTATCCTTATCCTCATTGTCCCCCTCCGTTCCTTACCCTGATATGAAAATTAAAAAAATTATATAAAAAAAATATTGACAATGAAGAAATTGAAATAGGTATTTTGTATACCTTGGTTCAATCATCAATCCAAATGCAGACTGCAGCAAAATCATCATCATCATCAGAAGACTGGAATATTGAGCAGATAACTGAGGATATAGAATGTCAAACTGAGCTTTCCAGCATACAAAATTTATGGTGAGGGCTTACGTCTAAAACTCTGCAGAACCAGCAAATTATTTAACATCACTGGAAGTAAAAGGGTTTAGAAGAGCCTTCACCTTGGCAAGGTGCTCGACCCTCTTTTCTGCTATACTTGAAGGGAAGTAGAAGAATACCCCTTTCGCTGAAGGGCTTCGTCCCTGTCCCTTATGGAAGGTTGAGACTACAGAGCACATGTTCTTCACTTGCCCTCATTATGAGGTGGCACGTAAAGAAATAATCATCCCACTGATTAAAAAAAATCTTGGTCATTCAGAAAAAACAGACTTCAACTTCTTCTTTCTGATATGGCTTGGCTCTGTGGGCACGCGATGCGCCATTAGGACCCACCTGTTGCCCCCCCCGACAGAAAGGGGCAAGGTGCAGGGACTGGTTGGGCGGGGCTTGCCAGTATTTAATGCTACCCCACCCACTGAACTGCCTCTTTTTTGAGGCTCGCATCCCACCCGCCTGCCCTCAGATCCCAGTGTGAGTTTAACTGGTCGCTGTTCAGGGCCGGATAGGAATTTTTTCCCCATTCTGTCTGATTGGCACATTGGCTTCAGGTGGAATATGGTAAATATGTCGCACTGGCAGGTAGTGACATATTTATTATGTTTATTCTGTTTTCCTTGATTTGACATTTTAAGTTTTCACTCTTTCTTGTAAAACATGCTAAGAATCTGATACAAAGGCAATATCTAAAAAAATGTTTATAATAAATAATCTAAAATACTTTTATGTAGGAGAAACTAAAGAATTCCAGTCAGTGGAGTCTTTTCCATCAGCTGAGATCTGTATCTTTGTGACTGAATATACCAGCGATTAAACACAGGGCTGGGCCAAGATATTTTGCTCACAAAGTGAAGAATAAATGGCTATCTCTTCCCCCATTTCAAATTTCTTAGCTATCCGAGCAATGGGACCACATCTTCCATGACACTTGAGAGCTGCAAGCTAGCTTAAGTTCCAGGACAGGGCACATTCAGCTCTGTCGTCACGCTAAGGGGATATCAGAAGGAACAACCATTATCTGGGGCAGTTTCCTTACTATGGTCAATGGTAGAGCTGGCTCTAATGTGTATTTGAGATCTTTTGGATTGAACGCCCCCCCCCCCCAAAAAAAAACACAACCTCATTAAAATAAGACATATAACAATATGAGTAGAAATATATGTTGTCCACTTACGTTTCTTCATCAGCAGCTCTGGGAGGTAAACCTTCATTTGAAATGCTACACAACAGTAAAAGCTGGCTAAAACAAGCAACAATATTAAAAATATATTTTTTAAAAAATTTGAGAAAATAAAAAATAAAAAATGTATTTGTTTCGTGTCAAAAATAGAAATCTTCATTTAATTACAAATAAAATTATTTATATCTCACCTTTCTGACTCAAGGAATCCCAGGGGTGACATTCAGATTAAAAACAACCAATTAAGAACAAGAAGCACTACAAGGGAAATACTGTACTAGCAAAAGTGATTTTCACTTGTTCCATATTTCTAGGTAGAAGTATAATAAATACTCAAAATTTTTCTCATCCTTGATGGAAAAAGATGGACTGACTCTAGGGATGTGAACTTAGCAGCTTCTAACTTTCACTGAGAAACTGAGAAAAACAATCCCTCATTTCTCCTTGCAACAAGATTTAGGTATATAAGATTATCCCCCTATCACCATCACCTCCAGAGATCTCTCAGGCTTTCCTGGCTATTTCCTGGTCATTTCCCCCCAGAAGAAACATCAATGTATACAAAATTATTACAATTCCTACACAAAATGGCATCTTTTCCCCAACAAGGGCATTGAGTGGTTTTGAATTTGGCAGTTTCTTTCATACCAAGAGAAGAGAAGTTCAGAAATCCGTAGGAGATGTTTCAGCAACACGTTTTACAGGGAAAGAGTGGAAAAATTGTTCAGAACAAAGTTTGTTTGTTTGAAAAAAAAAACACATTCTTTGTATCTGTAGTTGGCAAACTGAGACACTCTACTGGAACTGTTATCAACTGCTGTAAGATTTTATTTTATTTTTTTGGTCCTGCATGAAAGAAAAAAGGCAGGATTTTCTCTCTCTTTTTTTGGTGATTAAGGGGGGGGGGGGGAAAGTGAGATTTCATAGGAAGAAAAAAAAGATCAAACCAGTATCCTTGTCTACCGATTGTGCAATGTCCTATTCCATGAGTAGCTGTGCCCTTACAGAGTTTTCACAATCTCCCCTTGTGCAAGCAAAAGTTCCTGTTTTCAACAGAACTCTCTCTACTTCTGTTAAAATAAGCTAGGCTTTGCAGAGCAGTTCTATGCAGGGAGTGCGACATTCTGCCTCTTCCAAACAGAATGCCAGCCCTTGTATTTTCTGCAAAAATCAGTTGGGCAAATTACTTTGCACAAAAGCCCCAAAGGATGAAAAATGTGAAAAAAACATTTGCAACCTCACCCAAGGAGAAATATTTTGACATTTTTCTTCCCTCCTGTTAGAATGAAATCAACGAAGGTTTACATCCCTTCTGTTCATCCAATGCAAAAATGGATGCTCAGGATGCTGCACTTGAGAGATTGTGTCTCATCCCCCACCCATTTCCATTTTTCACATCCTCAAGAATTTGTGAGACTCAAGCTGTGATCAGAAGATTTCCATGATTATGTGACAGTAACTCTCACATTCTGTTGGATATATTGCAACCTATATAGGATGCCTTTGAGAAGTTTTGGCTGGGAGGTACCTTTCTGGACTGGGTTGGATGTCAGTCAATCCAATAATAGCCAACTGTTTCCTCTCTACCTCAGATTCTCTTTCCTGCCTATTAACGATGAGCCAGGTTCTGTCCATGTTAGTAATGGAGTTCGTTGGATGTGACCAGTTAGAGTGATATGTTCTGTCAGCTATGTAACCAGTCAGTTAATGAAGCTAGTTAACCAGCTACGTTCAGTGATGTCACAATATTTTTATACAATATGATGTTTGTTTTTATCTATGAAGAGCTGTAAGTAAATGGAAGCATTTTCATTCATTCTCATTATCAGAGTATCAAAGTGAATGTATTGAGACAATAAGTGCTAGTTGAGTTAAACTAACAAATAAGCAGTGGTCTACTGAGGGATACTTGAAGCCAATCGGTTCTGTGAGTTCTGTAAGTTTCTGCCCAAACCACTTTACTTGCTGCATAATTAAAGGAAAGTTCTATTTTTAATTTTATTTTAAACCACACTCAGTTCTTCACACACGCTGTCCCACGATATTCAACACCTGTCAGCACACGAAACCCATGCTTGTGGCACTAGGATAGATACGCCATTGCTCCTCTCATTTGACAAAGTTTGCTATGAAGAGAAAAGCCTACAGGAATAAACTACAAAATGCCACTGCAAAATATTGTAAGCTGTAGATGACAGCTTTACAATAGCTTTGTTTCCAACTATCACACAGCCAAGGCAAATGCATTTCAGGAACTGTCAACTGCACATGTTGTAATTTGACTGAAAATAATATGTTGACCTATCAGAAGCTGGGCAGCTGAAAGTCTAATGGGTCACAGAATGAACATCAGGCTCAGCTTTGTCTGCAATTATTTAAGACTCACAAGTGATAGATGATAGATGAACTGTAGATTTCAATTATCCTTGATAATTCCAGTTTCTTAAACTGACCTACTGAAATACTGCCACTTCCACATTTTAAATTTGCTGCCTAATCCGGATATTGTCTAATTCTTTATTCCCTTTCCTTTTTGGTTGGAGCCAAACAACACACAATATAGCAAGAGTGCCTCTTTGAAGCTGACCTTGCACTAATTTTCTGTTCTGCAGTCAGTTCATTTCTTCCAGTGTTGATCTGCACAATGTGACTTCGTTCAGGTTATTTGGCTGGTATTTTCATTGCAACTCCTCCCCTCCCCTATATCTCTGTCCTCTGTCCATCATCACCGCTCTTTGGTCTTCTTCCCCAAGCTTCGGTTCTAGGAAATTGCTGAACCAGAAGACTATCCTGCACCTTGTATGGAAGTTCATTTTGTACAAACGCACATGGACTGGCAGTTCATGATACTCCACTTAAAGAAAGAAAAGTGGGTAATAAATGGGCATCAGCACAGTGATTTTGTTAAACTTACAGATAATTATGATGTACTCTTCTATGGCTGGGAGGATTATATTACAATGGAGTGGCATGTCTCAAATGATCCCCCACTAACTTCTGAAAAGCAAGAGAAACAGCAGAATAACAATGCTGAGTGTCCCTGCATTTATTTACTATCTATTTTATTATAAGAACATAAGAACACAAGAAGAATCCTGCTGGATGAGGCCAAGGGCCCATCTAGTCCAGCTTCCTGTATCTCACAGTGGCCCCACCAGAGGCCTCTGGGAGCACACGAGACAACTGAGTACCTGTCTCCTGATACCCCTCCCCTGCATCTGGCATTTGGAGGTACCTTCCTTTTACGCCTGGAGATGATACATCCCCATCATGGCTTGTCACCTGCGATGGACTTTTCCTCCAGGAATCTGTCCAATCCCCTTTTAAAGGCATCTAGGCCAGATGCCATCACCATATCCTGTGGCAAGGAGTTCCACAGACTAACAATATGCTGGGTAAAGAAATATTTTCTTTTGTCTGTTCTCACTCTCCCAACACTCAATTTGAGTGGATGTCCCCTGGTTCTAGTATTGCGTGAGAGGGAAAAGAGCTTCCCTCTATCCACTTTATCCATCCCCTGCATAATTTTATACATCTCAATCATGTCCCCCCTCAGGTGCCTTTTTTCTAAACTAAAGAGCCCCAAACGCTGTAGCCTTTCTTCATAAGTGAGGTGCCCCAGCCCAGTCATCATTTTAGTCACTCTCTTCTGCACCTTTTCCAGTTCTACTATGTCTTTTTTGAGGTGCGGCGACCAGAACTGTACACAATACTCCAGGTGCGGCCTTACCAACGTTTTGTACAATGACATTATAATGTTGTCTGTTTTAGTTTCAATCCCCTTTTTAATGATACCTAGCGTGGAACTAGCCTTCTTCACTGCCACCGCACACTGGGTTGACACTTTCATCGAGCTGTCCACCAGCACACCAAGATCTCTTTCCTGATCCATTGCGGACAGCTCAGAACCCATTAGCTGACAACTAAAGTTTTGATTTTTTTCCCCCCCAATGTGCATTACTTTATATTTTCTTATATTGAAACGCATTTGCCATCTTGCCGCCTATTCTCCCAGTTTGGAGAGATATTTCTGGAGCTCTTCACAGTCCCTTTTCGTCTTCACCACCCGGAAAAGTTTTGTGTTGTCTGCAAATTTGGTCACCTGACTGCTTATCCCTGTCTCCAGGTCATTTATGAACAGGTTGAAAAGCACCGATCCCAGGACAGATCCCTGGGGCACACCACTTTTCATTTCTCTCCATTGTGAAAATTGCCCATTGACAACTATTCTGTTTCCTGGTTCTCAAACAATTCTCAATCCATAAGAGGACTGCCTTCTTATCCCATGACTGTGGAGTTTTCTCAGCAGCCTTTGGTGAGGGACTGCTTCAAACGCCTTCTGAAAATCCAGACAGACAATATTCACTGGTTTGCCCACACCCACATGCCTGTTGACCTTTTCAAAGAATTCTGAAAGGTTTGAGGCAAGACTTACTCTTACAGAAGCCGTGCTGATTTTCCTTCAGCAAGACATGTTCTTCTATGTTTTTAAAGATTTTATCTTGGATGAGGCTCTCCACCATCTTCCCTGGAACAGACATTAGGCTAACTGGCCTGTAGTTTCCTGGGTCCCCCCCCCCCCTCCTTCCCTTTTTAAAGATTGGTGTGACATGTGCTATCCTCCAGTCCTCTGGCACTGTGGCCGTTTTAAGGGACAAGTGGTATATTTTAGTTAAGAGATTAGCAACTTCATTCCTTAGTTCCTTAATAACCCTTGGGTGGATGCCATCTGGGCCCAGTGACTTATTGATCTTCAATTTATTGATTAGGACTAAAACATCCTCTCTTTTAACCTGTATCTGATTCAATTCATTAGTCAGGAGGGGCTGTTTGGGCAGCGGAATCTGCCCAAGGTCTTCTGTCGTGAAGACAGATGCAAACAACTCATTTAATTTCTCTGCAATCTCCAAGTCGCCCTTTCCCTCCCCTTTCCCTCCCTCACCATCCAGAGGGCCAACCACTTCTCTGGCAGGTTTCCTGCTTCTAACATATTTAAAGAAGCTTTTATTATTCCCCTTTATGTTGCTGGCCATACGTTCCTCAAAGTCTTTCTTTGCCTTCTGTATCATCTTCTTACATTTTTTTTGCCAGAGTTTGTATTCCTTTTAATTTTCCTCATTTGGGAAGGATTTCCATTTAAGGAAGGATGCCTTCTTGCCCTTCAAAGCCTCTCTAACTCCGCTCGTTAGCCATGCTGGCACCCTCTTGGACTTAGTTAAGTCCTTCTTTCTTTGCGGTATACACTTCTGCTGGGCCTCTACTACTGTTGTTTTAAACAGGCTCCATGCACTCTGGAGAGATTGGATTCTTTTTACCTTCCCTTTCAACTTCTTTCTAACTAGGGAAGTCCGCCCTTCGGAAATCAAGGGTTTTTGTATCAGATTTGCTTGACACTCTTCCCACCAACATGCATGGCAAAAGACATAACAGCATGGTCACTACTCCCTAGCGACTCAGTGACATTCACATCCCTAACCAGGTCCTGAGTACCACACAATATTAAATCCAGAGTCACCTGTCCTCTGGTGGGCTCCATGAGAAGTTGCTCCAAGGCACAGTCATTTAACATGTCAAGAAACCCGGTCTCTCTTTCTTGACCTGAGCACGCATTGACCCAGTCAATGGCTTTCCCCTGGGATTTAGTTTAAAAGCGGCTCTGCCAGCTTTTTAATGTTGCACGCCAGCAGCCTGGTTCCGTGTTCGTTCAAGTGAAGCCCGTCCCTCTTGTACAGGCTCGGCTTGTCCCAAACTGTTTCCCAGTGCCTAATGAATCTAAACCGCTCCCCATGACACCACCGTCTCATCCACACGTTGAGATCCCTGAGCCCCGCCTGCCTAGCTGGCCCTGCGCATGGAATAGGTAGCATCTCTGAGAACGCTACCTTTGAGGTCCTGGCTTTGAGCTTCCTCTCTAACAACCTAAATTTGGCCTCCAGGACCTCACGGCTATATTTCCCCATGTTGTTGGTGCCAATATGCACCACCACTGCTACTTTGTTCCCAGCACGCTCTACCAGCCTATCCAGACAAGACGTGATGTCCGCAACCTTTTCACCAGGCAGGCAATTCACTGTGCGGTCCTCACAACCATCACAGACTCCTCGCTCTATGTTCCTGACAATCGAATTGCCCACTACCAGAAGCCCCCTTCCCTCCTAGCATGAGGAGTATCCTCAGTTCAACTGGATAAGGGGCTGTCACCTGTAGAAGGGGTCCCCTCTAGGGGATGGTTTCCATCTTGTCCAGATTGGTGTCCTACAGCCTGGAGACTTCCTTCTCTCCCTTTTCCTGCTTCTCCTGGTCTGCAACCAAGACCTCAAAGGGAGCGAAACCATTCCCTGAGTTCCTTCCTGGAGCTCCTTGCAACAAGGACACGCCCATGACTTTTGCCCAAGAGGCATATAGTCATACATATGACACTCGGTGCAAAACACGGGATAGCCCCCAACCCACTGCTGGCTATCCCACCTTTCTCCTTGAAAAAGATGCAAGGCAGCTTACATCATTGAAAAGAAAATATTTAAAACTAAAAACAGTAAGTATATAAATATTAAAAAGAATCTAACAAATGGCCATATTGAAAAAGGTAAACAAAATCAACAGCAAAAACAGATTCAAAGCACCGAGGCACAATATTCCATTTAAAACCCCTCTCAGAGGGCAAATCACTAAAAGAAAACCTGTCTGAAGAGAACGGTCTTCGTCTGCTTGCAGAATAACAGTAAAGATGAGGCCAGCCTGGCTTCCTGTGGGAGAGGGCTCTGGGTGCAGCAACAGAGGAGGTCCTTTCCTGTGCCCCCACCAAATGTACCTGTGAAGGTTGTAAGACTGAGAGAAAGGCCTGCCCTGGTTATCTTAATACCAAGGCAGACTCATAAAGGGAAACCTAGTCCTTGAGGTCAATTAGGGCTTTATAGGTTAAAACCAGCACTATGAATTGTGCCTAGAACCAGATCGGCAGCCAGTGTAGCTGTTGTAACGGGGGGATTGTTAACAATCTCGCTGCATCATTTTGGACCCATTTAACTTTTTGGACACATTCCAAAGGCAGCCCTACATACTGTGCATTATGGTAATCCATAAATAAATAAGGCATGTGTCACCATGGCCAGAGCAGACCTGTCCAGAAACAAGTGCAGCTGGTGTATTAATTCCACCTGTGCAAATGCACTCCTGGCCACCATTGAAACCTGGACATCCAGGTTCATAGACGTATCGAGGAGCACCTCCAACCTGTGCACCTGTTTCTTCAGAGATTTGGGATCCAGCAACAACGATCTGTAATATGAAGACTGTATCAAGAGAACAATCTCTTTATAGAAGTCTAATATAAGGTATCTTATGTGTTTATATAATGTATGTTTATATAATGTATGAATCCTTGTAAATGTTTGCATCCTTATATTTGCTTGGCACATCAAGATATCCCATTAAAAAATACCCAACCACTGCAAGATGTTTTACTCCTGCATAACAGGAAAAGGACCATCACTGTTTTGTTATTTGTTTTTTTAGGAGGGAGTGCATTTTGTAGTGTTAACAACAAAACTGCAAAAAAAAGGTGCAACTATAAGACTTTGCACACATGCAAAGAAAGAAAGTCATTTCTACATTTGTTTTAACAAAAAAGAGCCAAAATGCAAAAAGTGTAGAAAAACTCTTGAGATTTTCCCCAGAAGGGAGAAAACTTCCAATTTTTTTTCATTTTCACTGTGACAAAGAAATAAACACAGGTCAGCTGTTATACAGAGGAGTGGCAGGATCTGTTCTTGATCATCGTAGAGTGCAGGACACACAACAATGGGCTCAAATTACAGGAAGCCATATTTTAGCTGAATATCAGGAAAAACTTCCTAACTGTTAGTAGTACAGCAATGGAACCAATTACCTCGAGAGGTGGTGAGCTGTCCAACACATTCAAGAGCAAACTGGACAACCGCCTGGCAGATATCCTTTGACCTGGCTTCCTGCATTGAGCAGGGGGTTGGACTCAGTGGCCTTCTAGGCCCCTCCCAACTTCATTATTCTATGATTCGATAATATATACCCAAAATCCAATCTGTATCTTGATGTAGATATCATACTTCTATAGTCATAGCCTATATATCAATTCAGATGCAATTGCAGATGTAAATTCTATTTGATTTGTTCTCACAGAGTAAATGACAAAAAATCACATGCTCTCAGATATGTTTTTTTGCACACTTGTATAAAAGAACAACACTGGAAAATGCAACAACTCTTGCCTGTTGTTTTTTTATTCTATTCTTCTAAAACCCTCTGGTTTATGAATGTGGGATATTGTGAATCCACAATTCAGAAGGCCATGAAATGACCCAATATTGATGCACAATATTTATGCCCACGTTGCCAGCAAGAAAAAGAATGCCAAGCTTTACATAGCAAAGGGCAGCCTAAATGTTGACAACACCAATGGCAACAGTCAAGATGGTCTACAAGGTATTCTCTTGTGCTCACTGCCATTCAAAAAGAGACACTAAAAAAAGGAAAATCCCAGAAGCTGACTCTTTTTTTTTTTCATCAGTTAATCACTTCTCACCCAAACACAAAGCAATTGTTAGGGCTGTTTTTCAATAAGTTCTCTAGGTATCAATTGCTTGGAAATTATGTTTTATTTTTTTAAAAAATTATAACTCAATAACCTTTTGGCTCAAATTTGGCATTGAGCAAGAGCTACAACTGTGCCAAATTTGGTGCTAATCTGAAACCCAATTTAAAGTAATGTTTTTTCATTTGGGGCTGCCCTCATTTTTAGAATTGCCTTCTAGAATGTTGATTTGCTCTGCCAGCACAAGAGAATGATCAGCACAAGATAATGAACTCTCATGCACCTATAATGTGCTGTCAAGTTGCATCCAACTTATGGCAAACCCTATAGGGTTTTCAAGGTATGTGAAATGTTTAAGGAGCGATTTTATTGTTGCCACCCACCAGTGAATTTCCATATCTAAACAGAGATTTGAACCCAGTTCTCCTTAGTCCCAGTTCATCATTTTATCCACTATACTGGCTCTCCTTTTTTCACAGACTAATGAAGTGAAAAGCCACTTGTTTTCTGCAGCCACAGGAGTTTTCTGCAAATTAATATTTGCAAAATGATGAAAGCTGCTATTAGCTTTCCACAAAGCCAAGATCTTCAAAGGGGATTGAGAAATTCTTGAAAAATAGTCCTGCCATGATGAGATAGCAGGTCTTGTCTAGAATCTTGGCAATGGTGAGATTTCTTCACTTCCATCAATATAATCTATAAAGGTGCAGCTATAAATCTATATTTAGGAGAGAGATATGAATTATGAGTATACTTCTTAATTTTGATATAGGTATAAGCTGAAACTTTTGATAGTGGAACTGATTACCTTTAAACAGATGTTAGACACTGTCAGGGATTATCCAGATTTCCTTTATTGGCAGGTGTTGAGCTAGATGGCTTTTGGGATACATTTGAGGTTTGCAATTCCATAATTCCACTTCTAGATAGAAGCATCTATCATGGTCTTGGCAAACAATGGACAAACAGGCCCAAGAACATCTGGATGGGAAAAGGCTGGCCATGCACAGCACTGTCCCGGGGCAAGAGACTTGCCCAGCTAAGACAGGAGAGGGACCAGGTTGGCCGACCTGCTCCAGTTAACTAGGCTTCAGTTCAGAGATTTAAATAGTCAATTAAGTTGTGGCCTGAGTTAGAACCCATTTCTTGTGTCCTGCTTCTTTATTTACTGCTTGGAGGGGATGTCCCCCTTCTTGCCTGCTTCTTTTGTTTGCAAAAAGGAAGCAGCAGCTTGTGTTGGTGCTGTGACCAGCAGAGCTTCCTCTTCCTCCTCTTTCTGCTGTTCCTAGTCTCTTTCCCCGGTGGGAACAGAAGTAGTGTGTGTGCAGATAAAAACAAGTAACTCATGCTGTTGGAAACTGCAGAATGCTGGCTGCCTGGGTATAGCGACTGAGCAATTGACAGAGCTATGACTTTGTATGAAGACAAACAGGATTCCAGCCATTAACTTCGGCTCTGCCTCAAACCCAGAGCACTGACTGTACAGTCACTATAAACAAATATCTAAAAATAAATGACTGTTTTTGACTCTTCTCCCTTGTCCCATGCATCAGTTTTCATTCCAGTTCCTTCCGTTTCAGTCTCCACCCTATCCCTGTGTCCAATTAACCACCACCATGCAGAGCATTCATGACAAAAGGATCTTTTCACTTTATGAAGAAATATGAAGCTTTAAAGAGAATGAGACAAAAAATAAAACGTGCCTTTCAACTTTTACAAATCCCAGCATTTGGATTTTTCTTTTTAATTGGTTTTGATTTCCCCCCCCCCACCCTTTGCAAACTTCAACCTTGAATCATTTGCTTCAGAAGACTCAACATCCTTTTAGTTTTCCTCTGACAGCTTAATTCATTTTTTTTAAAAGCAGCTTTGATGTCCTCTTAAAGGCTTCGGCAACAGTCGACCAATATCAAAGCATCCTGCATGCTTTTGCAAAATAGGGGCAAGGCTGTTGATTTGTTGCTGCTGCTGTTTACCTAGAACTGCTTAGCCAAGAGCAAGATAAGAAAGCTATTGCTCCAAAGATGGTGCATGAAGGTTTGTTTTATGATTTTATTGTCCACCTGGGGACAGGGATATGCAGCTCTGTGTAAACAAGCAATGTTATTCTGACTCTTATTCTGACTCACTGCCAGGAATAAACTGATATGTCCACTCTTTTTCTCTAGAACCTTCCCTTTTTCCCCCAATGACTTCTTTGTTTCTTGCCAAAAGAATTTTAAATGGGGAAAATGTGTATGTGTCTTCAATGTGAATTTTTCAAATGAATGCATTAAGGGTCAAGTGCTTGTGTTCATACGCTAGAAATGCATGCACTGTTTTCCATGTCTTTCTCAAAAGTTTGCAAATCATCAAACTCCCTTCTGCCCCCCCCCATGTTTTAGTGAAGCATGCTAAAAGCCTCAAACCTGCCAGTTTCCAAGCACAAGCTGCATTTTATTTTCATATCCAATAGATATAATAGTAATCATCATGTGCCATCAAGTCAATTCTGACTCATGGCAACCCTTTTCAGGGTTTCCCAGGTAGAGAATACTCAGAGGTAGAGATATACAGTCAGGTAAGTCCATTTCAATACCTCATCAGAGTGAATTTCTGACACATCATTAGCCATTCCCTTCCTATCTATGCTAATAGAGTTTATTGGGCTAATTTTAACTTTATGCATATTGAATAAATATAAGTGCTCTGGAAATGTGTAAATAAAAGTAGAAAACCTACATTTATTTTTTCTTGATATCCTTCACAGTTTGGGGCCCCATTATACGCATCTCTCCCTCAGAACATCAGCCTGTACCATCCATTCTTCTTAGGCCCTACTTCTCTGGGTTGTTAGGCCAAGAGAGGACGGTCACCGGAAATTGTGCATTCTCAGTTGTGACCCCATTCTTCTGGAGGGGGCTCCTGGCAGAAGTACACCAGGTCCCCTCTCCTCCTTTAAGAGGATGCTAAAATCTGTCCTATTTCAAGAGGCGTTTGAAAGCATCCTTTTCTAAACTACAGTGGTGCCTCGACTTACGAACGTCCCTACTTACGACCATTTCGAGTTACGACCAGCTCCGGCTGCAAAATTTTGCTTCTACTTGCGACCGGAGCTTCCACTTACGAACAGAAAAAGGCAGGGGGGAAAGGCGGGAAATTCAAATTTCTAACTGTAGGTGGCGACAAGGCTGCTTCTTTGTAGCTCTTTCGCCCCAGCAGTTAGAGAGTGTGCGTCGGAGGAGGCTTGGGACTGCCTGGCTTCTGCTTCTGAGTGAGTGTGTGTGTGTGTGTTTGCAGGGAGGCTTCGGGCTGCCTGGTAAGATAAGGTGCTGTTTTCTCCTTTTAAAAAACTGTTCTGGGTGTTTTTGCAGCGTAGTTTTGGGTTGGGGGGGGTTATGTTTCTGTGCTGTGATGGGTCTTGGGGGGGGTTGTTTGTTTGGGGTTTTTTTTTCCACATTTCTGATGGGTCTTGGGGGCTTTTGTTGCTTTTTGGAGTGTTTTTCCCCATTTCCGATGGGTCTTGGGGGGCTTGTTTGTTTTTTGGCTTCCCCCCATTTCTGATAGATCTTGGGGGGTTGGTTGCTTTTTGGGGGGTTTTCCCCATTTCCGATGGGTCTTGGGGGTTTGTTTGTTTTTTGGCTTCCCCCCATTTCCGATGGGTCTTGGGGGGTTTGGTTGCTTTTTGGAGTTTTTTTCCCCCATTTCCGATGGGTCCTGCATGCTTCCCTTGCTTTTTCCTTTGTTTTCTTTGCATTTCCGACCTGCCTCCTTTGTTCTCTGTGCATTTCCGATCTGCTCCGTTTGTTTTTTGTGCATTTCCAATGGGTCTTGCACGCTTGATTGCTTTTCTCCACCCCCCTTCGGCCAGAAGGGATTAATCGCATTTCCAATGAGTCTTGCAGTGATTTTTTTTTTGGTGATTTTTTTCTTCGGCCGGAACGGATTAATTGCATTTCAATGCATTCCTATGGGAAATGGTGCTTCGACTTACGACCATTTCGAGTTATGTACATCTTCTGGAACGGATTATGGTCGTAAATCAAGGCACCACTGTATTCTATATGCAGTTGTTGTATTCTATATGTGTATATTCTATATGTGTATCTGGTGTCACCACCATTGTGAGTTTGTGTCTATTCTTTGTTTTATTTAAAACATTTAATGTTGGGTTGTTGGGTCACTTTACGGTATGTTGCTGTAAACTGCTTAAAGTAGAGCAGTATATAAATGCACAAAATAAAGTAAAATAAAATAAAGGCTCAGTCACACTGCCCATTTGAATCAATTCCAGTTACAATGTTTCTCACTTTGCTGTAAAGTCACTTGGTATATCAATCGGTATGAGCCTTCACTTTGACTTAAATTACTTTGGTTTATTTCCGTTAATTAAAACTGGTTGGGGGGGGTGCACTGAAATTAACTCATTTCCTTTCTGTTTTAGAAGCATGCTATTCTTAAAGATTTTGATATTATTATTTTTCCAAAAAAATTGTAAGTGACACATTGCTGAATCGAGTGTATACAAGGCGCCACCTGGTGTTGTAATAGTCACTAGAAATCATAGAGGAAACACTGGAGAAGTGACCCCAGTTGATTAATGATGTAAAAATGGGAATTGGGGTGGGGAAGGCTTCCAAAGGGTCCAGCAGGAAGGGAGCCAGTGCTGGAGACTCAGCCCCTACACCACTCTCCTGGATGCTGCTTCTCCGGGGGGGGGGGGGGGGGGAAGCCCGCGGGTCATGCTGGCACTCCCACTGGCGCCTTTGCGTCATTGCTTCCAGCAGGGGGAATCCCCTAGCACACATCAGCTGGCTATTGGACCTCCTGCACTCCTAGCATCCTCTGAGTCTGGCATGCCCACTGTGCACGTGCTGGTGCACTGCTCAGCTACTGCATGGGCTGAAGCAATGTAAATTTTGCAGCTTCTTGTTCTCTGAGAGGAGGAGGAGAGAAAAGAACTTCCCTATTCTTCTCATGCTGAGATATCTCCTAAGAGATCTCTTAAGACATATTATGGGACATCTCTTGGGCGACTTCTGCATTGAAACCTACCAATCTGAGCCACTGACAATGAAGGATTACTTTGTTTATAATATTCATTGGTAACCAGCTGTTTTTCAGACCAACTCTTGAAGCAAATGGCAGACACCCTATCAAAATACTTTCTTCATTGGATTTGGTTTGGTTTGGGAAGAGAGATTACATGCTGTCATTAAAAGCTTTCACCTTTCCCTTTGACAGGGTAAGATCACTCTATTACTAATGGTCTTTCAAAATCAGCTATCTTTCTACCTGTAGTGACAGTGTGATGTAGTGGATAAAGTGATGAATAAGGAGTCAGCCATGGAAAACCATTGGGGGTGGGAAGGCTCTGGTACCACCAGCTCTTAAATATCTCACATTCCTTGAACACCATATTAGAATCGCCATAAGTCGATGTGATCTGATAACATATAACATCCCCACATCTACTGTAGATAAACTTTTAAAAATTATCTTCTCTGCTGGGTTTTGAGTGTTTGTTTCTGCATTAGTGGTAACATTCAAAGCTTCCTAATCAAGAGATCAGAGCTGGAAATTTTCCTCCCAAACTGAGCCCCTGCCCCCATGGAAGGAATCAAAAGCTGGTCATTCTTTTGGTTTAAAGGATATCTTATAGGTTTGAGGAAGTCTCTCAATGGGACTTCTTGGTGTGGCAAAGCACCACAAATCACTGAGAACAAGACATTTCCTCAGATATCATCACATTCCTAATGCTGGTAGCCATTATGAAGGAAAGGCCTTCTTCTAAAAAAGGGAAGCAAACTATAACTAAATGACATAAAATAAGAAGGAAGAGTTAAAGCAATGTATATACCATATTTTTCCGTCTATAAGACGCTACTTTTTCCTAAAATCTTTACCCTAAAAATTGAGGGGTGTCTTTTACACAGAAGTTAGCTGAGAAGAGAACAAAACGGCACATACCTTGCCTCTGTAAACAGACTCCCTTTAGCCATGAGGCTGAGTTTCCTACAGTCAGGAGACTTAGCTTCTTCCAATCAGGAGTCTTATAAATGGGGGCGTGTTATAAATGGAAAAATATGGTAATACTAAATGGCCCACCTCACTATCTGTCTGTTTATTGACTTTTCCATCAGTGGCTGATGTTATATGTTAGGTACATTGCAGGTTTTTCCTTCCACCAAAGGGGAAACCTTTAGAAGTTGTATTATACTGAATCAAACTATTGGACCATTTGTTCCATTATGGCCAACTTTGAATGGCTGGAATGGGTGTCTGGACTTTCTTATCCCAACCTAAGATTCTTTTTTATCCCAACCTAGAGATCTCTGGTATGCCTTTGTGATCTTCCATCCAAATTCCAGCTAGGTCCGAATCTGCCTAGGTTCCATGATCTGTTGAAACTGGGACAGTTCAGGGCACTATGACAGAGGAAAACAGGCAGTTGGGCCATGGCTCTAATGCTGCACCGTCATCTTTTTATTAAAGCTGTTCTAAATGTTGGACCCTGATGAAACTTGAAGGTTTCTGAGGCAGTAGGGATAGGGTTCAATCATGGCCATCTCTTGGCATAAAGATGGCATGTGAATGGATCCCTAGGTTCACAGGACAATTTGCAGCTTCCAAATATACCCAGATTTGCTCCAGAATCGTTTGTTCCCCATCTGATCCAGATCAATTTGTGACTGCACTGGAAACTAAAAAGAGGCCAGTACTTTTTTGATTTTAGATGATACTTAGAAATCCGATAGACCTTAAAAAGGGAAGCAAAGCTGCCAAATTTAAGACAACCAACTTTGCATTAAATTGTTTTTGTTTTTGGAATGATAGGCTGAAATGTTTTGTGTCCCATCCAGTACAATTTGTTCCACAGATCCGAATCAGTTTGAAACATCTCTCTACTTTGGCCCCTGAACCAAATTTGTTCATCTCATTTCAATTTGGGCATAGTAACAAATTAACTTGAAATAGGTTAATTCAGTTCAGAATTAATCTATATACTTTGGTATCATCAAAAGCTGATAATTGCACTCCTTGATATTTATCACTTTGTCACCTTTGCAGTCGATGAAGAGCTGGAAAGGTGAAGGACAACAAAAACAATTAAAAGGCTGGAGCAACTCTCTTCTGAAAAAAAGATGATAATATTTGGGGCTTCTTAGCTTAGCAAAGAAATAAGTAATTCAATGTCATTGCCCTCCCAACCCAAATAAGGAGACAGAAACAGGTGATGGGCTAACTAGGGCTGCACTTTATTAACAGATTAACAAGGACTTCCTTTTCACTGCAGAGGGGCCTACTGTAGTGCAGATTCCTAGGGTCAGGCGTAGGGACACCTGCTTACCCCTACCCTGTCCCCCCCCCCCCCGGCAAGTCCCAAGCCCTGGGTCAATGTTCTCCAGTCAACAGTCTGTTCCCTGCCAGCTAACACCTGGATGACCCCCCTGGCCACTGGCCGCCCCATATGTGTGAAATTTAGGCAGCCCGTGACCACAGGTAGCCACTCATGCTCATCTCATCCTGGCAACTGAATGTCAGGATCCACAGTGCTGAGATATTGTCTGAAATATCACCCCCAAATGTTCCTTGGGAACTCACTTCTACAGATCTCCCCATCTGCACTATCTGCCATGGAGCAAGGCTACCCCCTGGTAAGCTCCCCATCCCCCACCCAACCAAAAGTGCCTCCTGTAGGCCCCACTGCATGATCTGCAAAAAATACATCAGTGCCCATCTCTGACAAATGAACCCCATCACCTGTGTAAAGCTCCAGATGTTTTACATTAACATCTGGATGTTAAACCACATAGCCAAACCAATTAAGAGGGCTTTAACAATGTCTCGGTTAATTCTGTGCTGGGCATGGACACACCTAGGGTCACATGGAGCCCCCCACAATCTCTGGGGAATCATAGTTGACCATATAAGGAACTGGAAGGAAACTGGGTATTGTAGTTGTACTAAAATGGAGTCTGTTAGGTTCGGTGTAAGATGAATTTAGAAGGAGATGTTTTTCATGAGGTTGTTATTCAGAGTTGTTCGTCAGTCACAAGATCGGGCAGTCCAGGAGAAGGAGACGCAAAAAACACCACTGACTGAGAGATGATAAGACACCTGCACCCGGGATCATGAGAACTTTGGGCAGTGATCTGAGTGTTCTGAGTTACGCCTACTTGGATTTAATTGGGTGTCAGCTTGAAAGTGTAATGAAGAAGGTGGCCCTAGAGAAATGTAAAATGAGAGTGTATGTGAAGGAGGAGGAGTTCGCTGAACGCTGAAATGCTGTACTATGTAAGATACAGAGGCTTGTTTTTCTTTTAGGAGAAGAAGGGGGGGAATAGCCCAGCTTCTAGATGCCAACATGTAGAGATGTAGAGCAAAGATGATTACCTAGCTATTTTTATTTTAATTAGAAATTGTAAGTTTATTTAGACATTGTAATAGATGGATATGTTCAAATGCTTTAGCCTTAAAGCCACAACTGTATGCTAATGAATCTTTATTTTCTTAATAAAACAAATATAATTCTTCAACAGAGGATCTAGTCTCTTGATACAGCAGGATGAACTAAATCCAGTGTGGATTAAAGAAGTTCAGCAGTCACTACTGTAAGTTAAAAGGTCCTACTGTCCTACTTGGTAAGGCTGTTGTGCATTCTAAGGAACACAAAGCCTATGTTTTATTGCTTTGGAAGCAATCAAAGATAACTTTTAGGGTTCAGGCTTGTCTGTTGGGGCTTACTACGAACTTCTGAGGCCTAAGGGACCTACCTCAGGAAGTAAAGGTGGTAGTTTTGCACCCAGTGGGACTCCCTGACCACGATCTTAGTCTCTTCAGGGAGACAGGATCGTTACAGACCACACTGTTCTAGTTGAAGGCCATCTCCCTTTTATGGCCCACAAGTCCTTTATCACCTGTTGGACCAGCAATGTGCCCTTCTTCTGCCCAAGTCGTTGCCTCCCAGATGGATAAACAATATGTCCGGTGGCAAATCCTCAGTGCCCAGAGAAAAAAAACGGGGACAACTGTCCATCCCAAAAGCATGCCTCATTTCCCTTTCCATCCCAGGGAAGCCCATACTCCAAGGCCCAAATGAACCCCCATGCCATCGAAACCACCCAGTAAACAAAACTGGGGCCATAAAGGTGGATATGTAGCCATGTCAATGGTGAGCAGAGACCTTAAACAATCACAAAAACAACCACCAGCGAAAGCCTCCCATAGTGAAGCATGCTCACTGTGGGAGAGGATGTACATAGGTTCTAAACCTGTGGGAAGACCAATGCCCAACCTCTTGAATCTTCTCCTTGGCATATCCCAACACAGCCACTGTGGATGCAGCCCCAGTCCTAAATGAATGTGTTCTGAAATGCCATCCCTGAACGCCTACTCTTTGGCCTTGCAAATTTAAGGCTGTGGTTTTCCTTATTGAGTCAATCCGTCTTTCATTAAGTCTTACTCTTTTCCTACCTTTTGGATGCACACCTTAATGTCGTGAAAAGATCTGAGTATGTCAAGGAAGTTGAGAGTATGGCTGAGCTGAGAGTAAGCCCCTTCTATATATTGAACACTTCAAAAGCCCTATGATGATGAGACAATGTATAGGCTGCAGCAGAATGCCCACTCATTATATTGCCTGCTACTTCTTGTTGAAAGAGGAATGGAAGGAGGGGAATGAGATGACAGAGCAGAGAAATCTTTAGAAGTAATAAAAGAACTTCAGGACTTCCAGCAAAATTTTAATAATAAAAAGCAGGGCAAATGTTTCCTGCAACCAGTGAGAACACTGCTGGATTAGGTCCAAGTCCTATGTAGTCCAGAATTCTAGAATGGTTTAAAACTATAAAAGAGTTCAGCATTTTTTCCCCAACAGTAGTCAACAAAAGGCCTGCAGCAAGACCACATGCAGGGCATGAGTGCATAGGTTAGCACCAGCACTTTGAATTGTTGGAAATGGATCAGCAGCCAGAGCAGCTGTAACAGGAATGTTATGTGATTATGCCCCAGTTAGCAATCTGGCTGCCATGCTTTGGACCCAGTGAAGTTTCCAGATAGAACATATTACAGCAATTCAGCTGGGATATAACTAAGGCATGTGTCACCATAGCCAGGTCAGATTTTTCCAGGAATGGGCACAGCTGGCACAATAGTTTTAATTGTGCAAATGCACTATTAAATAAATGCAAAAATAGCTTGTGTTTGTCATTTTAGTGGTCCAATATAGGTAACACCCACCTTTGCCTTTGGATTATGTATAAGGTCCATAAGGCTTTTTGTTTTGTTTTAAATTATCATCCCTTGATTTATCTAAGCTCCATTTAAAGTCATCCATGTCAGCAGCCATCACATCCTGTAGCAGGGACTCTTCTCTAATGCATATAAAAATAGCAGGACTGTCAGCTGGATTTTGATTAGAGAATCCTTTAATAGTTGCATAAGAAAAATGTTACACAGTTTGTTCAGTGCCAATATAAAAAATTAACAGGATTGCATCATGAAGCTGAGCTTATTTAACTGTTTTCAGACTAGGTCTCTCACCAAGTAACAATTGCTTTCTTTAGTCTGCAGTTCTCCACTTACTTTCTTGATTTTACTCTGGATATTCTCCCTTAAACTTTTTTAAATATTTCAGCCTTCACGATGGTGGAATTAGGGTGGGAGGAACCTGCATGTTGATCCTGTTAGTCAGGCTAACCTGGAGTAGCAAAGACGTCTACAGTTTGATTTTTTCAATTTGGATGAAGGAAGGATTTCCTTCCCCTGTCCTGAATCCCCCCCCCCCCCCCAGCACTCTGCTCCACTGGGAGCACTAGGTAATAGTCTCATAAGAGAGAGTGTGACTGCCCCCACCACTTCAATCTCTCCCTTTCTCTCTTGAGCCATTGCCTTTAATAATTCTCAAAACCCCACCTATTTTACTGTTATATTCCTGTTATATTTGATGTCACCTTGTTCTAGCACAATGACTTGTGTGCCATAAAACAACAGTTTAATACTTTCCCAGTGGTGTGATGCACCATGTGAAATATAGGGCCCAGAATTACCTAGGCCAGCATCATTGTGTCTGGGTTGGCAGTACCAGGCTGTGGATGGCTGCGCTGTGAGCAGCAGGCAGGATGGCCGCTGCCAAGTGGCTTCCCAGGTAGTACTGAGCTCTTACTCAGTACTACCTGGGAAGTAGCCATCGCTCGAGGATGTTTCTTAGGATCTACATGGGTGGCTGGGGGAGGCAGAGGCTCAGACTAACAGACCCAAAGAAGAGGACATCGCTCTGCTCCACCTGTTTAGCACTAGTGTCTTGCTGGTGCTTCTCTTTTAAACAGCCTTCCCCACCCTTACACCCCCGGGCTGCCAGGACAGGGGGTGCATATCAACTGTTTTCATTGATAGTTCTATTTAATTTCCTCTTATTTATTCCAAACACAGCTTCATGGAAGGGGTGATTGTGGATCCAGATGCTGGGGGCATGTCACACATGAACTTCCCAGGAAGGAGAAATCCCCTTAAGGAAGCAGGGAATGAAGGCTTGTCCAGGCTTTGCTTGGAAGACAGAGGCTGAGCCTCACCTTTGGGTGAGTGGCATGTATCCATGTAGCCTTCAATGAATTGTCATCCCTGGTTTACCTCAGTGGCAGCTAGGGTTGTGGTAGCATCAATCTGATGCTGAGGTCTTCCAGTGCTCTAGACCCAAAGCCAGGCAAAAAATATTACTGCTGTAACTAATAAAAATTGGCCTTATGTTGCCAACAACGATGGTATTGGTATGTTTGTTCAGCCTGAGAGCAGCTCAGTTCTAGGAACACAACTGGATCATGTGTATATGGAAATGAGATGTAGGCATTGGATATGTGACTAATCAAAAATAAACTTGTCCATATTTAGTGAGTGCTCCAATTCTGGAGGCATTCAAGAGAAAACTGGACAACTATCTGTCAGATCTCCTTTGATTTGGATTCCTGCATTGAGCAGGAGTTTCAGCTCAATGGCCTTATAGGCCCTGCCCAACTCCATTATTCTGTGATTCTATGATATTTATGGAGAAAAGGTTCTCTGAAAGTTTAGGAAAAGTGGAAGGGAGAGTGACAATACAATAATTGTACAATAATTTGTACAAATTATTAATAAACAGAATTGAACGAACATTTAATCCATTCAGTTTCATACTTGGAAAAGGAAGGGAAAAATACAAAAGTCTTATGGCACCTTAAGAAAGACACATTTATCATAGAATAGGTTTTCATGCACAGCAGTCAACTTTACCTGTCTCATCAGTGAAGGGTACCAATCAGTGACTTCTTGGAGTGGGCAGAAGGTAAATCAGAATCTACTAGAAGGTTTCTGGGTGGTATGTGATAGATTGAGAAGAATTTCTGACTCCCACTTATTAATACCAGCAATGACAATGTGGCACTTCCCATCAATGGTTGGCTTAAGCTTAAGATAAGCAGGAGTGAACTTTGGTGTGGAAAGATTTGAGCTCTATTCAATTGAGAATATGAAAACACATTTATATTCAATTCAGAGGTGTGAACAGAGGTATGGACTGCAAATGTTACTTATTAAATGAAAGATAAAGCCTGTCTCTTCTTCATTCCTCTTGTAGTTTGTTTCACTTTATTTCATTTTTTTAAAAAAATAGTAACAGCTCCTGAATGATTCTTCTGAAATGCATTTTTTTCTTCCCACAACACCGAGGATTTTTCCACAAACAGCATATTTTGTCTCTGTTTTTGTTCAAATTATTTGAGCATAATTAGGTCTTGAATGATTAATTAAGAGGCATTAGCTTTATAAAAGACCCACTCTTCATTTGTTGATGTAGACTAATCCAACTGCCCTGTATTTTTGGACTCTCCTTATGTGTGTGTGTATGGGGGGGATTGTCATTATAAGCACCTGCACTTCCAAATTTATCATTATAACACGACAAAACACATGATGATGCCCATTGGCTTAGATGGGTTTATCCAAGGTATTTAACACATAAATTTTATCAATAACTGCTAGTGGTGATGGCTAGTACTTCTTTATGTTTATAGGCAATAAGCTACTGAGTACCAGTTGCTGGAGACCAGTAGCAGAAGACAGCTTTGGACAGCGAGACCCACCTGGTTACCCAAAGTGACAGACAGGACTACGGACTACAACAGATCTATACTCTTAAACAGCAAGGCTGTTTTTATGTAGACTATTTATTTACTTAGAAACTTACCTCTCTGACCTGTCTCATCCTATCCTTCCTTGTGTATATCAATAAAAATGGTTTGATGGTTGGAGACAACATAGTTTCTCAGTGAACAATGGAGTTCATCAGTCATAGATCATTTCTCCCTTCCTGTCCCATTCCTAATCTGGTGCCATATTTCATAACAACGTTGAGCATCATTTCTTGTTGCTGCCAAATTGTTGTAGTGGCAACACATCACTCACCTTTGCAGAAGATGTATGATCTTTCAGAGCCTCAGGAGCTTCCCTCCAGGTCATATGTAGGGTTGTGGCTGCTCTAAATCAGTCAGAGAAGTCATATATGCAGAAATGGCAAACAACATTTCTTTTCCTTCCTCTCCATCACAGTAAAAGGAACAGGATACTTCCCTTTAATCGTTTCACATTGTCTCTTTAGTGGGGATGGAACATGGAGGGAATGAGTCTGCTGATTTCATTGCTTTCTCTTTTCCGGCAGCTTTTAGAGAATGTATTATTCACTTCATATTTTACCATGAAATTAAACTGGAGGAAACATGAGTCTTTCACACCTCACTGATTGCCAGAGCCATTTCCTCTCAGAAATGTCAAGAGACCAATAGCTTTACTAGTACATTCCATTGTGTCAAACATAAGATACTTAATAGCTTTTCCAATTCATGTGGAAGAATCTCTTTCACAAAGCTAGTTGCATCTTTGTAGTCTATTTGGGTCTTATCTCCCAGAAAATTAAGCCACCACTTCCCCCATAGCTTTTATTACATTTACAGATACTCTCTTTGGGTGTTCTGTTGTGAACAAGTGGAGGGACCAGCAGGAACTCATGGAGCTAGCCCTGCCTCTGATGAAGACAATGCTCCTGAATCAGTACGAGATTGGCTGCATCTGTATGAAACCATCTCCCTTCATGACAGGGGTTCACACATGAGGATGGGATTCCTATCAGCCAATCTTCCTGACCGCTCATTTAAAACACTGCACCTAAATAAGATGGCACCCTTGAGACTCAACCAATTGTGTGTTGGCTTAGAATCTTTGCTAGAATATGTGTGGCATGAATAGGAGTGCAAAGTTAACCCCAAGAGTGCTTCTGTCCAGCCCTTTCAGCCTTTTTAGAGATGGACAATTGAAAAGGCTACAGGATAGACATTTTCCAACTAGAAGCTGTTCAACAAGACCAGAATATGGCACCCTGATCCTACTAAGTGCCATCAATAGTTTCAGAGAAAAACTCTAAGAGAGAAAATAGGGGGTGGGCAACCCACATCCCCTCAAATAATTGTTGCAGTTAGCTGTTTGCAAATGCAGATAAACATCATTAGATTAGTGCCACTGGATTATATTTTCAACCATGAAAGCTAGAAATACTTTCTTTGATTAAAGGAAATGTGACACCAAAATTCTGAGATAACTGCATGACTGGAAGAAGAGACTCAAAGCAAGCACAATATCTATACTGACAGTGCTTTAATATAGCCCCTTTCTGAATGTGTGCAGTAGTGGATGGAAGTAATCTATTGCTCCTGTAGATTACGTATCACACTGCCTCAAGAGAAGGGGGTTAAAGGTTCTGATGCTGTAGGAAAAGAAGGAAGCAGCTACTATACCATCAATGAGTAATTGAGATGTGTTGTTGAAAGGTCCCTTTTCGGGGGACAATCACCACTTCACCAAACAATTCCTTTGGTTCCAGCCAAAGGAATTGTTTGGTGGTGTAGTGGTTGCCCCCTGATTACTTCCCCTGGGAAGACTGGGGGAATATATGATATGACTAAGATTTGCAAAATTTTCCATTCGTGTTGGTTTAGGCTGTTTCGACTCAATGGGATACCATGACCAGGAAGTTTTAAATGCAGATATCTCCCCTTCAGGTGAAAATGAGATAAAGAGTGCTATTATCTTTCATCAACGTTTCCATAATTTGCTGAAATAATTTCTGTACAAAACTATTGGACTTTCCATTTCAGAAGCAAAGCATACAGAGCAGGCACAGAATGACTGATAACTTCAGAAAGATGCAACCATTCTCTCAGATGCTCTTAATATTTAACACCCCAAGCAACAAAGCAATGGTTGCCATCATTTGCTGCAATTTTGTGCAATCTGTATTAAAGCGTTAGTTACGTTATTTGCTCTATTTATTGAAATATGCACCGAAATTGTTCTGGACCTCACTCTTTTCCGTTGTGGAGAAACCACAAAATACTTCATCCTTTCACAAGACAAGGAGGATGATTTTGTGGTTCTTGTCTTCACACGGAAGAAGATTTGCATTTCTTGTTAGGAATGCTAGCTAATTGTGGAGACAGGCTATCCTGATATCACAACATAGCTTTGTGAGGGACTACCAGGCCCTGTGAGAGTTCTCACACTCCGTGCAAGACCAAGACACTCTTCTTGTCTTGGTGTTGCAGAATTGCACTATATGATGAGCTACTTTTCCTTTCATTAAACTAAACACAGAGAACAAACAGAGAAGAACAGGTTGCTCACGAGGGTATAAACAGCACAGCCAGTGCTTCTGTTTTTAATTATCCAGGCAATAAAGTACTGGTTATTAGAGGTTTAATTTTTGCACATTTCTAGAAATGTACCAACTCTTGTGCTGTTTCCCAATTCTCTGTTAGATCAACAAAAATTATTCTTTCTCATTTAGGATGAATGAGAATGAAGCAGATCACAATTTGGATTCCTGCCTCCACACCCCTAGCAATGCCCAAGGTATTGGATGGATGTGCTGTGGGCTTTATTAGTTAATACAGAAGTCTGGGGAGCCTCCAGCTTTCCAGATACTATTAAATTATTGTTCCCTTCATGTATTGCTGTTGAGTGGACTGACCAAGGCTGATGAGAATCAGAGGGTGACAACATCTGAAGGGTCACAGGCCTATTTTAGAAAACTGCAATAAGCAAAAAAAGGTTAAAAGCAGGCTAATCATAGAATAACTGAGTTGGAAGGGGCCTATAAGGTCATTAAGTCCAAAGCTCTACTCAGTGCAGGAATCCAAATCAAAGCAGAGCTGACAGATGGTTGTCCAATTTTCTGTTATATGCCACCAGTGTTGGAATGCTCACCAACTTCTGAGGCAACTGCTCATAGGGCTTGGTTTCCAATCAGATACTCAATGAGTTAGGGAGCTGGGAGCATATCTCTCCTATTATTATACGG
Organism: Intellagama lesueurii; assembly: GCA_037013535.1. Lineage (NCBI taxonomy): Eukaryota > Metazoa > Chordata > Lepidosauria > Squamata > Agamidae > Intellagama > Intellagama lesueurii. The sequence goes on from JBAJHW010000009.1 coordinate 19,403,470, forward strand.
GCAATTTTAATCCTGGCTCCATGCAGCAGACCAGTTCTTCAGTTAATCCATTTAATTTACTACTGTTTGGTTCAAAGTGGGGGTCCATATTTCCATGACTGGATAATCTTCAATACTTGCCAGGCCCTAAGGGCAGATTTCCTTCCCTATAGTTTGTTATAGTCAAGTTGCAGCCATGTCATAAGAACCCTAACTGGGATTTTCAAGGAATGTGAGATATCTAAAGAGTGGTTTTACCAGTGTCACCCCTCCCTCTGAATTTCTGTGGCTGAGCAGGGATCTGAACTCAGATCTCCTAAGTCTTAGTCCATCATTTTATTCATCATGCCAAACTGGCTGTCCTCCATCCCTATTTCATCCTAATCATACCAAGATAAAAAAAGAGCAGTTCTTCATCATCCATCTGTTGTGGCATTCAATTTGCACATTGACAAACAAATGTACTTATGGGGTTTACGAGCAGGAGGTGGAATATAGCTACAGTCTGCTACTTGTGTTCCGAGGTGACTGGTTGTGTCCCTGATAGGAGACCTTCTTTCATTGTTCATGTCAGAAGCACCACAGTATGAGATGCAATATGAGTTTTCATGACTAGAAGCCATGGGCACCGCTTCCATGTGACTTATGAATGTCATCCTAGTTGGATAAGCACCCAAATTTTCCTTCATACACACTCTGGGCCTCACAGTCATGATGAAACAATGTTATTCTGCCAAATCAGATAAACTGTAACTTTACCCATTTGCGTGTGTCCAGCAAGAAATGGCCAAAAAAGGCTCCCTGGTAGCCAGCAGTGAGAGATTAAACACATTTAATTCCATTTCTCGCCATACAAGGGTACAGGCAAGGGAGGTTCTGGAATAGGTAATCAGAAGTAATTTTTCTAAGTTCTGATAAAATAGATTTATAGATGAGCACATGAAGGCATGAAACAGACCACCCCTGCATGCGAGAACAGATGATGGGGGTCCGCTGAGACCAACTGTGAAATTACTTCTAGGTTGTAGTTTCCCATCTGCATCTCCCACTCTGGCATCTTCAGCTATAATAGCTATCTGGAAAGTTATTACTGCATCAATGACCATAGACTGAGAAAAGGGCCTCCTGGAAGATCTTAAAAAGCAGATGGAGCTGGGTGTCATCAGCACACTGGTGGTACCAGACCACAAAATTCTGGACAGCCTCTTTCAGATTTTTCATGTATATGTGAAATAGTATGGGGAATCATGGAACCCTGAGACACTCCACAAGCTAATGGTCATGATGTTGGACAGGAGTCCCCCAGCACCACTGCCATTCACAAAGTGACACCATAGAAGGGAAAATCCCAGAAACTGACTCCTTTTTCGTCAGTTAACCACTTCTCACCCAAACACAAAGCAATTGTCAGGGCTGTTTTTCAATAAGGGTGAATGGTAGTGAGCAGAAGAGGGCATCCTACAGGACCACGTTGACTGCTCGACTACAACCATCTTGACTGCTGTCATTGTTGGTGCCAACATTCAGGTTGCCATTTGCTATGGCATCCTTTTTCTTGCTGGCAACATGGGCATGATATTTTGCATCAATATTGGGCCATGTTCTGGCTTTTTGAAAGTCATGTCAGGGTTAAAAATGACACATACCTGCCCTGTGGGGCTGACTGGAGGCACATTCTGATTGGCCAGAATGCTATGCTATGCAAATAGTTCCCTCAGAATTCTCAGAAGTTATTTAAAAAAGGCAGTGATTTCAGAGGTTTTAGGGGTTAAAAGACAGCAATTTAAGGGTCTGAATTATATTTTATTTATTTATTTATTTAACTTATATGCCGCCCACACTACCCAAAGTTCTCTGGGTGGCTTACAACAATTAAAATACAATAAAAAAGATAAAACAATTAAAATACAATTAAAATATATACTCTAAAAATTGCCATCAGGACCCACAGTTGATATTATTTCAATTAAAAGCCTTCTGGAACAGGAAGGTTTTGACCTGGCGCCGAAATGTCATCAGCGTCGGCGCCAGACGAATCTCAATTGGGAGGGCATTCCATAGTCTGGGGGCAGCTGCCGAAAAGGCCCTTTGTCTACAAGCCATCCCTCTTACCTCCTTGAGGGACGGCTCTTTCAAAAGGGCCCCCTGGCTAGATCTTAACTGCCGGGTTGGTTCATATGGAAGGAGGCGGTCCTTCAGGTATCCAGGATTGCTCCAATTCATATGAATGAAAAAGAAGAGGTTAAAACTGAGGTTTTTCTCCCCAAGTATGCAAATTTTTTCCTATCTATATTTTTCATCTCTTTTCTTTTAGCTGACAAAATGGCCTCTTGGTTGGCACGGGGGTAAAACAGTGTTTTGGTTTTTTTTAAAATCACAACTCAAAAACCTTTTGCCCAAATGTCCCCAGATTTGGCACAGAACAAGAGCAGAGATTTGGTGTTGATCTGAGTTCCAGTCTCAAAGTTATAGTTTTTTGTTTGTGGCACGACTATTTTTTCAGTTGGCTTGCAGAATATATAGGGCTTTTTTTAAAAAAACCCAAAAACAAAGCATTTCAGTTATATATATGTACATAATTGAAATGCTTTTTCTTTTTTTAAAAAGCCCTATCTTAATGATGGTAGTTTTAATTTAATTTTTTAGACCCCCTATCTTTTGATTTTGCTTGTAGAATCCTTCTTACTGTGCTTAAGCAAAATACCGTGGTGCCATCATACCAGGGCAGGCTCATCAAGGGCGATAGCTTGTGATAGCTTGGACCCAAGCCATTTAGAGCTTTATACTGTAGATTAAAACTAGAAGTCAGTTGTGCCTAGTAATGGATTAGCAGCCAGTGAAGCTGCTATATCAGGGCGGGGAAGGGGTATATGATCCCTGTAACCAGCCCAAGTTAACAATATGGCTGCAGTGTTTAGGACCTTCTGAAGTTTCTGAACACTTTCCAACATGCCCCATGTACGTAGAGCATGTTACAGGAATCCAGCTAGAACATAAACTCGTAGAATCATAGAATAATTGAGTTGGAAAGGTCCATCGTGTCCAACCCCCTGCACAATGCAGAAATCCAAACCAAAGCACATCTGACAGATAGTTGTCTTGAATGCCTCCAGCATTGGAGTGCTCATTACTTCCCAAGGTAATTGGTTCCATTGTTGTAATGGAATTGGTTCCATTAACTGCTCTAACAGTTAAGATATTCCTGATTTCCTGATATTCAGCCGAAACCTGTCTTCCTGTAGCTTGAGCCCATTGTTGCGTGTCCTGCACTCTGGGATGATTGAGAACAGGTCCTGCCCCTCCTCTGTATGACAGCCTTTCAAGTATTTGAAAAGTGTGATCCTATTTCCCCTCAGTCTTCTAACTAAGGCTTGTCTCATCATAGCCAGATCAGATCTCTCCAGTAAGGGGCACAGCTGGTGCACTAGTTTGGAATTTACTTACTTGGTAAACCAGGCAGAGGCAAGTAAATGACTTATACCTTGATACCCAGATGAACTTTGATATGATGGTCATGGTTATCTAGTTGACACTGGCATTTCAAAAATATGTGTTTTCTATGACGGACTACCAGAGACACAGACTACCAAGTGGTGTTATAAAGTTCTATAGTGCTCTGAAGGATTTGTTTGAGTCTCATATTTTGGCCTTGACAGAGGGGAAATTGTCAAGGAGTGCAGGAAGAAGAGCCAGAGGGCTGCTTCTACCCACCCTGCCAGCCCTCTCCTGTCTGTCATAGGATGTAGTTGCTTCTTGCTGGTGCTGAGTTGGACAAATATAGGTTCCTTATCGATTTCCAGATCAATGAATGAGCTTGTGAGCAGGAACTGGTGAACAATTGAGATCCTGCTCACCGCCACATACAGAAAGAACTTGAGAAATATTTCTAGTGTGTGAGCATCTCAAACGCATAAACTAGAAATAGTTGTAAAAACCATTTCCTTTGTACTGATATTTGTAAGGGCAATGTAAAGTTAGTGGCAAGAGACTTTGAATCATTTTGCTTCAATTCAGTTCTCAGTGGTTCTTGCTAGCGAATCATGTTTCAGAACAAAATGTGCCTGTTTCTTTCACTAATGCTGATCAATATTACCATACATTTTGTTAGATCTTGCTAAGTCTGAAGAGGCTTACTGTTGTAATATAGCAACCTTTGTATGCTGCCTTTCTTTGAGAGGTTTGGCTGGACTGTCAATCAATCGAGCAGGAGCCAATTGTTCCTTCTCTGCCTCAGATTTTGAAGAGAGACAGGCTTCTCTACTTAAGAACTCTTTTCCTGCTCTTTTTCAGTCAGACGTGATCAGTTAGAGTCTGTATTCAATCAGTCAGCCCTGTAGTGAGTCAGTCATGAAACTAGTGAGTCAGTTAAGCTCTGTTCATATAACCCATCATGATTTCTCTACAATATGCTGTTTTTAAAATCTATTCAGAGCTGTAAGTGGAAGTTTTTATCCTTTCTCCTACTAAGGTCTCTGACTGAATTATTGAGACAATAAGTGCTAGTTGAGGAGAACTAACACAAAGGAGTGGTCTACCCTGGGGAGACCTGAAACTAATTCTGTTCTGTAGGTCCCTTAATTTTATCTACTGCATAGTTAGACGTTTTTAAGCCAATAAATTTCACATTCTGCTATGACCTGTTTCATGAGGAAAAGCAACAGGATCATTTTGCTGGCAGAGATTTGGAACACACTATTTTTCTAGGAAGTAGGTAAGATTTTATCAGAAGTGTTTTAAGGAACACACACACTCAGGAGATTGAGATTTAGCTCTACCTTTTGTAATTGCACAATCTGCAACTACAATCTGCAATTCTTGTCAGGGACACTCTGTGAGAGACCAGCTGACCAAATTGCAATCTATTACTCTACTGGGTGATGTCTCCTTTAGAAACAATGCAGCTTCTAGAAGTCTTGGTGAAAGGCATTTGTCATTTGACAGTTTTCAGTTGGAGGAAAATTACAGACCATTCAGAGACAAAACTGGCGGCTTTGTCATAAGCAGGTTTAAAGAGCTCAGGCAACCAGATTTTGAAAGTGGAAACACAATTGTTTACATTGTAGTGAAAGAGAGTGTCAAGGCACAGATGCTCTGATGATAGGCTGTCCTTTTGGCAGCAGAGGTGAAAACTCATTTTCAGTCAGCATTTGTCCCCTCTTTGTTCCTTTGTTTCATTTTTAGGTACTTGAGGCAAAAGTGAAAGTCAACTTACTGTACATATAGATTACCTGCCATCTCAGTTTTGTGCCTTGCAACTGATGAAAAGTAGCCATGGAGGATATCAATGCACTAGGTTGGGAAGTCACCGTTTGAGCATGAAAGCTGAGGCTTTATTGAAAAAGAACCTGAATATTGAGTGCTTCTTCTAGGCATGGCTCACAAATAATTAGCTTCACATTTTAAGTTGGAAGTTATTAAAATCACACTTCCATTATCTGCTCATGAAAAAGAATAATGGTATTTGCAAAAGTTGTGGTACAATTTGCAAGTCTAAAAAAATGCGCAGAAAAGTTTTTTAAAATATCAATTTCTAATGTATTTTATCCTTCTTCTTTTTTTAAAAAAAAAAAACGAGAGTGGGGAATTTGCATGATCATTGTGTTCTCATTTGAACATCTATTTCTGGGTTTCCAAGCAGGCTAGTCTATTTTGGAGTCTATGAAGAATTAAATCTTCAAACATGTCTTGTTGAGAGCTGCAAAGCCTGCCAGCAAACTCTGAAGAGTCAGTGGGCTTAGGGTAAGGAATCATCTGCAGTACAGCTAGTTTTGGCAGCCAGAAGGGCCAAGCCCAGCAAGTAAGAGAGAAGGAGGGTGTAAGTGAAGGTAAACACTCTTTAGTCTCTGAAGCCTGGGGCAGGAAATCAAGTCTGATTCAGGGAAATTCCAGGGGAAGAACATGGTAATCCTGGAGAATCAAACATGGCCTTCTGCCTTCACAGTAAACAAACTGCCACGATCTACATCCACAATATCTAACACAATCTGTTATGCATAACCTAATATGTTAGGCAGGTCACACCTGCTAGGTTAGGCAGTTCCACTTGTTTTCATTTATCCTTTTGCTGGAAACTGCCCAGAGTAGTGGCATGTCACTAGATGGTGCAATATAAAAAATTAACAAAACAAACAAACAAACAAACAAGCTGTGACTTCCCAACCTAGTGTATTGGTATCCTCCATAGCTCTCTGAGAATTTTCTGTCACTTGCAAGTCACAAACCTGAGATGGCAGGTAATCTATATGTACAGTTATATGATTTCTTCCTTTCAGCAAATAGATGGAAAGCAGATTACATGCATTGTGTAATTTAGTGGACAAATATGCTCATTTTGGCTTTTAATGTGGATCAATTGAATTCATATTCCTGAACTAATATGTGAATGATGACATAATTATTCTTAAGTTTTTTTACTTCTGAAAATTTTGTAGTGCAGTTCTCAAACTAAACAAATATGTGGTAAACTGCATACTGAAATACATGCCTGTGTCTCTTATGTGCCATCAAGATGGAACTGACTTACAGCAACCCTCATAGGTTGTTCAAGGAAAGTAAGCCTATTTAAGGAGTGATTTAACCAGTTCCACTCCTGCACACATCCCAGTGAGCTTCCATGACTGAGCAGGGATTCAGACCCAGGTGTCCTGACTCCTAGTCCTTCACTCTAAGCATTATACCACACTGAGTATCCCTGAAATATGGGGATTTAGGAGAACATTAAGGGGGATGTGCATTAGGTAAAGCATCCAAAAAGGCATAAATGAGGGGAAAAGGGATTGCAATACATGCATCTATTTGGGGAAATTGTATTGAAAAAAATGTATCAGTCACCATGGATAAAGATTAATGATTTTTAAATCAATCAGTTTTCTTTTAAAAAAATATCGAGATGCTTTTTCTTTTTTAAAAAAGCCCTATCTAATGATGACAATTTTAATTTAAAATGTGCTATGTCTCAAAGGTCTCATTGTGAACCTAAATGTCACACACACACACACACACACACACAATTCTGGTTTAATATTTAATAACACTATTCTAAATCAGTGAAACTACACAAGCCGATGCAACACAACCTTAATCTAGCTAATATCTAAGTAAACTGAGCAGAAATGCAGCTTGCAAGTCAACATGGTACTCCCAATACTCTCAGTTAGAAATGGGCATGAACCCCAGCCCTGCAATGCTGAATTTTTCCAGTGTGAGTCAGGACAGTTTTAATCTGCACCAGAACTGGGTTGGCTCTGTTTTCTCCAATCCAAGACAAGACTGGGAAACACAAGCAGAGCTGGTTCAACTTGGAATTTGCCATATAGCCAAAGCTGGTGCACAACCTTAATTTGAATATCCATGTGAACTCTTGAAAAGATTTGCAAACATATGAAAAATGGGATAGAACAAATTTGGAGTAAAACAGTGGGGAAAAAATAGATGTTAAGCACAAGTATTTTTAGCTTTATACTTGTGGCGATGTGTGCATTCTCACCCTGCTGCTGCCATCGTCTTGGGCTCCCTGCTGCTGCTGCAGGCTCCCCACTACCATCACGACAGCTACTGCCATCTCCTATCAGGTGGGTCTGATGGGGTGGTGGTGGGGAGAACAGAAAGGGAGGGCAGGAGGAGGAGAGGAAAAAGGGCAAGGGGTGAGGCTGGGAGGGCATGGGGACAGGTGTCTGAGGCAGGTGGGTGTGCAAAAGGGTGATCAGATGGGCATCTGGAGGGCAACAAGAGAGCAGGGGCAACTGGGGACCAGCAAACAAAGGGGGGGGTAACCTGGCAGGCAAAGAGACAACCAGGCTGCTGGAGGGGCAGCAAGTGAGGGAGGTGACCGGGCTGGTGAAGGGACAGTTGGGTGGCTAGCTCAGAGGGCAGTGAGCAAGGGGGGGGGCAACTGGGCAGGCAAAGGGGTGGGCAAAGGGGCAATTGAGCAGGCAGCTAGGGGGCAGCGAGAGAGGGGAGGCAATGGGGCAGGCAAAGGAATGACCAGGTGGGCAACCAGGCAGGCAAAGGGGTGACCAGGTGGGTACTGGCTTTTTCAGCCAGCCCGGTGCTTTTATTATTATTATTATTATTATTATTATTATTATTATTATTATTATTATTATTATTATTATTATTATTATTATTATTATTATTATTATTATTATTATTATTCCTGCTATCTGGTAGCAGTTTTGGTTTGTTTGTTTGTTTCTTTGTTTTAAGTGGATGGGTTGTTCACATATGTGGAATCGATTCCAATGAATTGATTCTAGGTCTGTCCCAAAATAAATGTACCTCTGGCAGGAGAGCAGAAAAACCCGCTCCCCTGGCACAGTGCTCTGCACATGCACGTACTTAGTATGTACTCTAAAATTTAACTTGTGTTTTTTTTTTGGTACAAAAGCAGGTTGTTGGTTTTTTGTTTTGTTTTTTTGTCAGTGGAATTGAGCTTTTAGTTCTTAAAAGTACAGCTTTGATCCCCAGTGTATTCAACTGTCTTTGTAGCACTGAGTTAATCTTGATACCACTCTTTTTCTGACATCTTTAATAACCTCATGGCAGGCAGGCTGGCAGGCAGGCAAAATATGTTTTTCTCCATACTGGCGGTAGCTGTTTCTCTTAAGCATGACCCGTGAGATGTTCATTTGGTACATTTTTTTGATGAGAACTTCTCCACATTTGCAAATTATGCAGCTGCTGAAAGAACGTGCAAGCTTTTTTTAAAAAATGCAAGAAACAACATGCTGACAGATCCATCCACTCATTGCCAGAACTGGACTGTGCAATGCAAGCTAATTCATGCTTAGGCAGAAGTATATCTCCCTGTTTCAATGGTCTTTTCTCCTTCTAGTTGTAATTAAAATTGCAGCCTTAAAGTTGAAATTAAATGCTAGGCAGAGTAAATGTGATTCTGTCTTTCTCATTTTCCATATTTCCTTGTCTTATGTGCTTGCTTTGTGTTGTTTGATATAGCTTTGCATAATCCATAATACGTGAGCCCTGAGTTGCCCCATCCTTTCAAAAGCACCACACAGGAAGAAAGGTGGCACATTTGCTGATTTATAATGTGGAATTTCCAATCTATGTGCTTTCTAAAATTCTGTACAGAACAGATTGACAGACCTACAATCAGTTCATTTAAAGATAGATAGATAGATAGAGATTAAACAAATACTGCCACTTTGGAAAGCTGTGTAGGAAATTTCATTTGGGCTTGCAAGAGGCTACAGTGCCATCTTCAGGCAGGAGGGCAAGAAATCCGTGGGTCTTTTTTTATGTGAAAGATTGCTCCTGGAGTTATGTGGATGAAGTGTACATCCCAGGAGCCAAGATGGGTATTTATAGCTGGAGTGGCAGCTTTGATAATATTTAGCTCATCCCTTGCCTCTAAGGATATGAAGGCATCTCACAAATAATAATTGATTAAGCCTCATAGCTTACCCTTGAACAATGTGGAGAGATATTTCTCCGGTGGTAAATCATGTACATCAGATCGGATTCATGGCTTTCCAAAGGTACAAGAAAATATTCTATTGTCACGGTAGTCTTTGATAAGTATTTTTTTATAGCAGGTGAAAAAATTGATTGGCTTTTTTTCTTCCTCTGCCTTTAGATCAAAGAAGTCTGAGATGCATTTCCTGACATTGTTGTTATCTCATCACCAACAAATTCAGAGGCTGAATGTGTTGATGGTATCACAGCACAAAACATGGTTCTGGTCAATCCCAGTATCTGATATATTTTTCTTAAATGATCTGTCTACTGTCTAGATACTAGATTTATACCCAGTACACTCCTATCAGTACATGGAAAAAATCCTTTTTGTACTACAAGTTCCTGATGCATCCCTCCAGAATTGCTGGACTTACTGACCAGGCTGGCTGGGAGAAAAGTAACTTCTTCAAGCACTGCTCTGAACAGCATGCTCAGCTGTGTCCGGATGACATTTTGATTTTCCACAATGACTCAGAAGAATTTTATGTTTGGGAACTGAGGCATCCTAAGATGGGTGCTACACCCAGCTGCCTGCCACTGTTTGATGTGCAAGACCAGAAGAAATAATATCAAACAATGGGGACCAGAGGAGACATCAATGGTGGATTCTATCAGGAATGGAAACAAGAAAAAGAGAGTACACCTTTGCTCATCATCCACCCAGAGTTCTTGTACCTACTTCATCCATTGACATAACACAGTCTGGTAGTGTCCACATTGGACTAGTGCAATGTGTTGTACATAAAACTGCCCTGAACACCATGAGGAAGCAATGATTGGTATGAAATACACCAGTACTAAGATTACAGGCTGGTACGGTAACAGACATCTCACCAATGCTGAAATAAGCCAGTGATCCAGCTGACTAAGTGACCAATGGATTGTTACTAGAAGAAAGTCATTTTTTCACTATCCTGCTCATCCCATGATAGGCAGCTAGCTGTCATCCTGTGGCAATGGAATACTGGGGCTATAGTTTAACAAGGAAATTCAGCTATAATCAGCCATGAAGTTCACTTCCTTGCCTTGGTTTTGTTGTCCTCTACCATCCTAATCAACATGTTTCTTGGGAGGATATAGGAACTGTGAACACTGCCCTGTATGTTGCCCTGAGTCTTCAAAAACAGCAGGATCAAAATGCAATCAACCATCATCTAAGGCTACGGGTCTTGCACTCTGGTTATTTTTCTCTGATAACCAGATTACTCTTTGCTTATACTGATTACAGTTAATCTTTTATCTTTTTCTGGGATTTTTGGGTTCTTTTTGTTCAGCCCGGCATGTAGATTTACTGTTGTTGTTTGGTTTGGTTTGGTAGTGGTAAGTATTGCACTAATTTGTACCAGTATTGTATGTTTCCACCAGAGCAAGTCTTTGATGGATGTGTAGTTTATGTGTACATCCTCCAAGGATGTCAGGTGTTGGAGTGTCTAACTTCTGTTTTCTCCCACTATGGTTTATCCCATGAAGTATGAATAACAATTCGGTTCTTCAAAAAAAAACACCCTCCAGTTTATGAATGTGGGACATTGAGCTTCTGTACTCAGGATTTTAAAAGCCAGGAAATGGCCCAATATGGCTGCAAAATATCATGCCCTCATTGCCAGCAGGAAAAAGGATGCCAAGCTTTACATAGCAAAGGGCAGCTTGAATGTTGACAACACCAATGACAGCAGTCAAGATGGTCTACAGGATACCCTCTTCTGTCACTACCATTCACCCTTGTTCGAAAACAGCCCTGACAATTGCTTTGTGTTCGCGTGAAAAGTGGTTAACTGATGAAAAAATGAGTCAGCTTCTGGGATTTTCCTTTACGTGGTGTTGCTTTGTGAATGGTAGTGGTGCTGGGGGACTCCTGTTCAACACCTTGATGATTTGTTTGTGGAGTGTCTCAGGGTTCCATGACTCCCCATATTATTTTACATATACATGAAAAACCTGAAGGAGGCTGTTCAGAATTTTGTGGTCTGGTACTACCAATGTGCTGATGACACCCAACTCCATCTGGTTTTTAAGATCTCATTTAATTCAGAGTTAGCCTTTTTTTAGAAACTGGAAGTGACCATTCTGTCGCTTGCTATTTCTGACTAGCCAGAGTGTGTTGAGGCTGTGGTACAGTCCACCAAACATTGGGGATGGGGGGGGGGGGGAAACAAGAGATCCCAGCCCTTCAGAGGTTGCCTGTCCTGTTATAAAACAAATTCAAAGAATCAGATGTTTTGTGTTTCTCAGGATACCCATAAACAGATACCATTCATATTTCTTTGGCTGAAATATCAACTACTTCTTCCCAGTGATCATGTGACTTGAAACATCCTTAGAAGTGCTGTATGTAAAAAAGTTATGAGATCTTTAATGGCCCTGTCATTGACAGAAAGATTAACATTATCTTTATTAGTTAGATCATGAGTGAAAGGCTTTTGGCTCTCCATGTGTATTGAAGTTATAATATGTGTAATTCTCTACCACTGGCTATGCTAGATGGGGATTCTTGGAGCCGGAGTAAAAATATTTGACTCAATTGATTTTGTGTCCATGCAAGAATACTGTTGTTTTTCACACTGAATTTTTAAATTGGTGAAACAGAAAATACATAATGACTGCAAGCTTATTTTTACTAGTAGAATTTCAACTGTCTAAGATGGTACTGTAGATTCTAGGGTGAAATTGGTGATGGGGAGAGCTGGGTGACCGCACACGGGGGCCTGAGAGACTGAGAAAATGGCCTCCTGAAAGAGTGTCATAGAGCTGAATTTATTACTACTGTTGATCAAGTGCTGTTTCTGTTATTGTAAAGCATCGTAAGGAATTCCCAGTGTGGCTATAGTGAGAAAATAGATTCAGGAGACTTGAGTTCAAATCCTCACTCAGCCATGAAAACGTACTTGGTGGAAGACTGGAACTGCTAAAACTATTCCTTAAATATCTTATTAACCTTGAAACCCCTGTTAGGGTCTATTATAAGGTGGTTCTGACTTGGCACCACATAACACACATGAAGCATCATGAATCCCAGAAAGCTGTCAAAACAATTTCACAACATTTTTTTCAAATTGAGGATGTGTAAACAGGTTTCCCCTAGTTTGGGGGAAAAGTGTTGTGATTAGGTTTTTGATGCAAACTGACAACCACGCTCTCCACCACCAGTAAGTTTAACACTAACCTGTTTGGACTACAAAGAATGAATCATTTTAGCACTAGATTAATGATAAAACAGATAAACAGAAAAATGAATGAAGAAATAAAATGACATGCCGTGAACAGAGGTATAGAACTTCTAAAAGTATGATTATTCTCAGAACTGTTATTTTCGCAATACTTTGGTGCCAGATTGGGAAGGGGAGTAGTCAGGGTGGAATAGCAATATGACGGGAGAGAGAGCAAAAACAGTAGATATGAGGGAGGTGAACTTGGCAGAGGAGGAGGATGGAGAAATGGAATGGGAACATGTTATTGTTTTTATTGTCTGTGTGGACAGGGACTTTGAAATACCCTTGGATAAAAGATGTGGATGTGTGGATATTCAGAGCAAACAGTACCATTATCAGCCGTGGACTTGTGCAACAAGGTGCTTCAAATCATGTAGTCTGGACGAGCCCTAAATTAGCTGGGTAGTACTAGGCTGTATGGCTGCTCTCTGGCATTGAGAGGAAGCAGAAGGTTTAATCCCACCTGTACTCACCTCAAACAAAGTCCCACTGATTTCTGAACCACTTCTAAGTGGGCATGCATAGGATTGAATTGCATTTGTGCTTTGCAGTTCTCGATTTGGTTTTAAGACACACTTACTTCAGCAACATAGATGGGAAATGTTTACCTTTTGGACTACAGAGTCCAGAATCTCTCTGCCAGCATGGCCGCTGGGCATAATAACTATGGGGATCTGGAAGCTGTAGTTCAAAAAACAAAAAAAACCCAACACTCCCAATCTCTGCTTCAATAGGGAAGACAATAAAGGTTGGAATTTAAAGTTAAAATAATACTGCAGCCCAGAAACAAGGAGCATAGCCAAGGCATCAGTTCCTTGGTAGGGAATGGAAGGAAATGAAGGACCAGCAACTGAGACTAATACAGTTATTCCTTTTTAATTACCCAGATGAACATGAAAGCTCACAGGTCAGGAGTATCTCTTTTTCATTATGAGCAACACTGTAGATTTCCGGCATGCAGCTTTGCCCGTTCTGTCTCCTTCCCCCATTTGGCAATTTAAGAAAGATTTGCTTGAAAAATTAAGAGCAATCACTGATAATTGGGTGATATACTGATCTAATAATTCTCCTTGTCATACAGATAGCTGTGGCTGATGATACAGTGGCCCTAAACTGCCAGGCACAAGACTTAGGGGCTGACTGGGAGCTTTGTGCACTGATGGATGGTGTTTCTTTCTCAACTGATGCACAGTAAGCAAATTAAAAATTAAGTTAAAAACAACAACAAACTGTTCAAGGGAGAAACATGGGACTTACTTTATTTCTCTTATTTTGTGTTTATTTTTATCCAATCTTATTATTACTCTAAACAGTACTGTAGCCCTTTATTTTTAACACTGGATAACAGTAGCTGTTCGAAGCTGCCATGTATCTAATCAGGCTACTGCTCCATTTATGCAAAGGATGGAGAACATATTTTAGCTCACCAAACCCAATTCTCAAGTTTTTTTGGGGGGGGGGCACCTTCTAGTGGAGGATGAGGGGCTACAGACAAAAGGGTACGCCACAAACTAAAAGCATGTTTTAGCTTAAAGTTCTTACTTCCAGTACCTAAGCAGTACCATGCTTAGGTATCAGCACTGGCAGTAAAAACTTTAAGCTAAAAGGCTTAAAGTTTGCTATTTCAGTCTTTTAAGATGGGAAAAACACATAGGAAGGATGGGACACCTCTGTAACATTTCATGGGGAAGGTGGCAAACAATTCACAATTCAGCCACTGACCATGAGCTCAATCACAATTTGCAGCAAGAAATCTGTGGATTTAGAGCTTGTGATACATTCCATGAAAAAACAGCAAGCATGTACCATTTGAAAAAGCTATTTTAAAATGTATACCTTTGAGGGACAACATGTACGCATTTTGGAAAATGCACATGGAAATAAGAATAAGCTTCATACAGAGTACAAAAGGAAGAAAACAACAAAGGATTTTGAAATTCCATGCACACCCAAATCAGAATGAGATTTTACATCAAGACTGGATAGTTTCATGAGCCTGAGTTTCAAAGATTTGCACAACTTTTCCATAATTAGATCCCTCCAAGGTGTTTTGACCACTGCTCATTGGCCGTGCCAGCTGGGAGTGATGGGAGTTTTATTCCAAAATATCTTGAAGGACGTAGGCAGAGAAGGCTGATGTAAGTTTTATCAAGTGAGATGGGCCAATGATCTGACACAATAAAATCATAGAGTCACATAACTGTAGAGTTGGCAGGATCCTGAAGGGTCACTTTATCCAGCCTTCTGCCAGTACAGAAAACCCACCACTAAATCATCCCTGTCAGGTGTCTATCCAATTCTTTGCTTAGAAATCTCCAGTGGAGATGGAAAATCCACCACCCTCTGATTCCATTGTTAAATAGCTTTCAGTGCCAGGAAGTTCTTCCTAATGTTTAGTCAAAATCTATTTTCTTGTAATTTGAATCCATTACTTCTGGACCTGTTGTTTTGAGCGGCAAAATCAGGCCTGCTTCATCTTCCACGTGGCAGCCTTTCATACATTTAAAGATGGTTGTCATATCACCTTTGAGCTTTCTCTTTTCCAAACTAAACATGCCGACTTCCTTCAACCTTTTCTCATATAGTTCGGTTTGCAAACCTCTTACCATTCTGGCTGACTTCCTCTGGACACATTCCAGCTCCTCAGTATCTTTCTTTTGATCTTGTGGATTCATCTATTGAATTGTGGATTTGCTCTGTAAATCATATGGAGTCTTTGACTGGGTATTACTCTGGAATTGGATACCTATTAACCTTTTTAAAAATATATATTTCCCCCTATTTTTCCACAAACTCTTTTCCAGTTTTCCTGACATAGGCTACTATAAGTTCTAGAGATATCAAGTGGGGCAATAGAGAAATGAGAAGGGAAGAAATAAAATATTATGCATTTACTGGTCTAAATGACAGCATTTTGTTCAGCATGAAGTCAAGAAAATGAGCCTGAGGAGAACCCCTCTTGTGACATAAAGTGGACACCAATTATAATTCAAATTGCTATTTACAGGGCCTGCGGCACATGCACCTCAGCGGGGATATTCTCAGCAAGAGTGACTGAATAGTTCAGACAGCAGATTAACTTTAAAAAGTTAATGGTTACAGTTGAATAAAATCACTTTTAAGGAATTGCTGGTTTGTTTCGAATCTAGTCCTTGACAGTCACATGTTCTACCTCTACCAACTTTGTTTGGTTAAGATAGGATCAGAGAAAATGGCAAGAGAACCAAACCACCTGATGGCCTTTGCCTAGCAAACCATAAGGGATTTGATGGGCAGAAGGTTAGAGTCTAGATCACTTAGTCACTTTTGGATAATTCGTGGCCCAAAGTAGCCAAAGGGAAAAATATCTAGACTGGCTGCTTCTACATTTGTTTGGGTGCCAGCAGGAAAAGTACATGGATAGACAGTTGTGGTTTTGACTGTCATTGTTTTTACCATTTATCATCTAGCTCTACCTTATGTCTCTGGAAAAGGAACTGGTATACCAGTTTTAAGTACCTGGGAAACTAACCCTGGCAAGGATCACCATAACTTGGAATTTGACAGGATGGTCCATAATTAATTTATTGATTGATTAAGTTCCTCAAAGGAATTGTGTTTGAAGAAGGCTGCTGTGCAGTGGCAGCTGAGCACTTCGACACCTTGCATTTCATTTTGAGTGAAGGTAACATCCTCCCTGAAAATTCTCCAAACTGTCTTATCCCACCTCATGACCGTCTATAAACTTGCACAAGGAAAAAGTGGACCTGCAAAATTGGGTAGGGCAACTTTGGCACTGCTTAGTCTGGAAAAAAATGAAACACTTCTTCATGCTTCCAGACTTTAAAAAGAGTGGAGGACGAGGAAAGAGAAGCAATGAGAAGTGACTTGCACTTTGGATTCAACCACAGAAAGAAGCCAGCAAAAACAAACTTCCCTTGGGCTTCGTTGTTCCTCTGGAGGATCTGATACAGGATTATTTGTTGTGCTGTGTCCTGCATGTTACTGTTTCCTTCTACTGTGCTGTGCCTGATTTTGTGTTTGTATTAACAAATTAAAAAGAAAAAAGCCCAGAGTTTATGAGTGCATCATATTTAACCCTAGCGCAGCCTTTTATTGAAAAGAAACTGTACTTTATAATATTACCTCTGGGCTACTGGACTACTCCAATGATTAAAAACAAAAATAAAAATATTGGTTTTGTGCACAGGCTCAATTGGAGCAGGCTAAATCAGGTTGCTTAAGATCAGGTATGTTGGCTAATTAACAATCTTGATGCAAATTTCAACACATGGGAGGAAGAGCATATTTCACAAACTAACTTGCTTACTTGTTTGTTTGTATGCTAACTAATCTAAGGGGCTTATTTTTCCCAGGGCTAGAGAAACTCTGCCCTTCTTCCTCCCTTCTCATCCAGATGTGGTGAAGACACCATTACCCTTTTACCTTTGCAAGATGATAGAGCAGTGGCTGCATCTCTGCAGCCTCCAGATCTTCTCAAGCCACGTGGGCTGAGCAAACAAACTCCTTTTCACTACTTTCCCCTTCTGTTTTCTTCTATCACCTTTGATCTCATGATTGCCAGCTGTATTCCTGGAATGTAAGTAAGTAAAATACATTTTACCTTTTATACTTAAAGATAGCCTCCTGAGTCTTATTTCATAAAGGGCTAGTCTTTGGAGAGGGTGGAACTTCAGTAGAATAAGAAAAGGGGGGCTTCTGCAGCTAATTCTGACCTTAGAGAGCTGGCCTTCCACTGTGCATTTTGCTGGGAATTGAAGCATGGTAGAGGTCTGGTATGCCATTTGATGTCAACCTTGCTTCCAAAATGGCATATGCACCTCAAGTGACCTTATTTGGTTCAACTCCTTTAAGAAATCAGAAGAGAAAGAAAAAAAATCTATGCTTGTTCTCCCGTGTTTCCTCCCACTTTTCAGGAGAAAGATTTTAATTATTTTTCTTGATGTGATGCACTGCATCAACATTGTCTGAATTGGTTAAAAAAATAAAGAGGGTGAAGAAAAGGACAAAAAATCCATCATTGCCCTCTCCTGTCTCATCCCACTTCTGGAGGAGGTTGTGAGTTTTTCCCCCCTGTAAGTGATTAAGTGCTTCAGTGCTGCTCCAGTTGGTTAATATTAGAGATGGGGACAAATAAAAAAAATGGCGATTCATTTTGATCCGTTATTCATCAAGGTTAACGGATCAACGAATACGAATATACGAATATTCTTCGATGAATCGATCCGTCGATTCATCTGCACTTTAAATGGCTATAACACTGGCCCCCGACGACCTAGAGACACCACATTTGCAGGGAAGCTTCCTCAGACGCTTTTCTACAAAAGTTTGGTGAACATTGGATCACTGACGCCCGAGTTATATAGTCACAAAGAGGACACCCCCAGGAAAGCTCCCCCCAGGTACTTAGAGACTCCAGAATCCCAACGGAGCTTCCTATGTCTTTCCCTAACACGCCTGCCAACTTTGGTGAAGATTGGATATTGGACATCCGAGTTATTCACCCACAAATTGGGTCCCCCAGGAGAGTTTACCACATGGCACAGAAGCCCATTCTGCCTACCGGCTGCCGATCAGCTGATCAGAAGCCGATAGGCAGCCACCCACACACACAGCCAGCCACCCCAACAGCCTACCCCCACACCCCCTTCCTTTCCCTACCTTAGCCCCCACCCCACTCCCACTTACACCCCCTTACCTTAATAGCTGCTGCCAGGTCTCCATCAGGCCTTCGCAGCCTCCCTTAAGGCAGGCTAAGGGAATCCAGGCTGCCCTTTGCAAAGATGACAGCTGCAGCTTCCCTACCCTAAATGAAGCTGCAGCCACCATCTTTGCAAAGGGCAGCCAGTCTCCATTTTTACATGCGTGACTCCGAGGCCAGAAGACCTCGGCAGCAACGATTAAGGTAAGAGGGTGTTGGTGGGGGTGGTGTGGGGTGGCGTGGGGCATAAGGTAGGGAAAGGAAGGGGGTGGGGTAGGGGGTGGGGTAGGCTGTGGTATTGGGTGGCTGTGTGGGGTGGTGGCTGCCTTTCTGCCGCCGATGAGGTGATCAGCGGCCAGTAGGCAGAATGATTTTGTTTGTTTTTGTGTTATGAAGGATTAATAAAAACTGGTAAATATTCATCCCTTCATATTCGTGGCGGTCTCTGGAACCCACAAATATGGATCAACAAATATTTAACGAATCGGCTATATTCGTCGGAAAAACCGATCCGTTTGCTTACATTAAAATATACCTGTTAGTCTTTAAGGTGCCACAACATTTTTGTCTCTCTTATTTTTTATTTTTCTTTGTTTTTGCCTAAAATGCTGCCCGTATGTTCATCTCTTTCTTTTAAGAAAAATCATGTGTATGCATCTAAGGAAGTGAGAATAATTTACAGTTGCCTAGTCTCAGTTTTTCACCCTGAGATACAGGTTTTGGAATTCACTCTCCAGGTTTCAGGCTTTGTCTCTGAATTTTCCCCTGAATAGAATTCTGCCCATCTCACAATTCTTAGTTCAAGAGTTCATTTTCATAGCTTCAGGCCATGCTATTTAGACATACTCGGAGGCATCTTTGTTTTGCCTTGCATACTCTGGAGTTGTTGCTGTTGGTGTTGGAATTCACACACTGATTAATTTGTTTTGCCTCTTTGCTTGTTTGTTTTCTTGTTCTTTTCTTTTCTTTTCTTTCCTTCTATCTTTCTTTCTCACTCCCCCCACGATGCTTTTTCAGAAGTATCCTGCAATAATGATGCCAATGTAACATTCATTTAGCACTCTGAATGTTGTGGACTAGAGCAGTGGTTCTTAACCTTTGTTACTCAGGTGTTTTTGAACTGCAACTCCCAGAAACCCCAGCCAGCACAGCTGGTGGTGAAGGCTTCTGGGAGCTGCAGTCCAAAAACACCTGAGTAACCCAAGGTTAAGAACCAGTGGACTAGAGACAAAGGAAGAAAGGTTGCTTATAACCCATCATTTAAATGACAATTAATGTTTTGCAAGCACAAATATCTTCTTTGCCGAAACTAGAGAACTCCAATCTGTCAGTGTCATGTTTGTTCCATTAAATGAAAGAGAAATGTACATTACCTTCTACCCTGTCATGTGTAATGTAGAAATGGCTCACTTCATGGTGAAAACTAGAGATGGGCATGAATCACAGTTTGGTGGTTTGGCCCAGTCTGGCACGATGCTCACACAGGTGTTCTGCAGGCACCACACACTCCCTTTTCCCATCTCCTCTGCATGCTAACCCATTCCCTTGGTGAAGCACACTTACCACCTCCTCAGTGTGACTGCCCACTCAATGATCACAGTGCATGCTTCCCTTCTCTGCCTCCTCCCACAACCACCCACTCACAGAAGAAGGTGAAGAAGAGAAGCCCACAGCTCTGCCTTTGAGTGGGAGGCCATCAAAGGAGACGGAGGAGGGAAGTGTGTGCAATCAGTGAGTGGGCAGCCACACTGAGGAGGTGGGAAGAGAAGTGTACTTTGCCCGGGGAATAGGCAAGTGTGCAGAGGAGGCAGAAGAGGGGAGTGCATGGTGCCCATGGAAAACCTGTGTGGGTGCAGCACCAAACTGGACCAAACCATCGAAATGAGGTTTGTGCCCATCTCTACTGAAAACTTATGACACTGTTGGAGTGCCAATTTTTGTGGTAATTTCTGTTGTGAGACAATATCTAGTCACAGAAACTTTGTTTTAAGAGTATGTATGAGCCACATACATTTTCATACCACATTTTGTTAGATGTACATTATATGTCTTGAACATTGTTCTCTTTAAATATTTGATTTGATCTCAAGATTAAGAAAACAAAAAAGCAATAAAAATATTAAATAAATAATAATATTAATCATGTGCTGTCAAGTTCATTCTGACTTATGGTGACCCTTTTCAGGGTGTTCCAGGTAAAAAATGCTCAGAAGTGGTTTTACCCTTCCCTTCTTCTGGGCGCATCCTGGGACTGTACAGTTTACCCAAGGCTGCACAAATTGGCTCTACTTGCAGGAGGCACAGTACAGAATCAAACTCTCAACCTCCAGTTGTGCAGCCGGATACTTAAATCACTGAGCATAAAACAGAAATGTATAATAGTAACAGCAACAGCAGCACAGCCCTGGCAGAGGACAGGAGTTATAAAAGATGTGGTACTCTTGAAAACGACAGTTGAGTGTCAAAAATCCTTGGTGGCCTACTTCAGATCACACAGGCATCTACAGGTCAATGCCCATGTACGTTTGGCCGATCTCTGGTTTGGAAAACAGTATTCCCTTTATTTTCAGTCATACGCTTGCTTCCCACTCTGTGTTATGAATGTGACAAATATTTGAAACATGTCTCTTTCTCTGCAATCTTCCAAATCTCACTATGTTGAGATGTGTCACCAAGACATGCCCCTGCACTAGCAAGATTTCTTGGCTTTCTGTGAAAATGAGCCCTCGTCTCATGACTCCTCCCCAATTTTTCAGCTGTTCTTTCTGCAGAAAGAATGGTAAATTCTGTGCAGCTCCATGACTTTTTCAAGGAATCCTGCACAAGGAAAAAGCCATTTTGCCCAAAAATTATAATAATTCTGCATAGAGTGGTATTTCTTTCAGGAAAATGTAACTATAAAACATCTGAGAAGTCTAATTAGATTTCTTGAAAAAATTAAATAAAAATAAAATCTGTATAGAGAAATTTTGATATCCAGTGTAACCTAACAGCTAGAGTGGTGGACTAGTACTCAGGATTCTTAGGTTCAAATCCCTGCTTGGCCATGGAAACTCACTGGGGGAGGGGGTGGAATGGGTAAAACCACTCCTTAATTATCCTACTTACATTTAAGAGCTTATTGGGGTTACTGTAAGTCGGTTCCAACTTAATGGCACCTAGCACACAGAGAAATTTCAGTATGAGAAGAAAAATAGTTGTGTGCCATCAAGTCAGTTCTGACTTATGGCAACTCTTTTCAGGTTTTTCTAAGAAGAGAGTACCCAGAAGTGGTTTATCATTCTCTTCTTCTGGAAGCTTTCTGGGATTGTGCAGCTTTGCCCAAGGACACACATGCTGACTCTTCTGGGATGCACAATGGGGAATTAAACTCCCAGCCTCTGGCTGTGCAAATACCTAACTCACTGAGCTATCCAAGATGAATGTTATTCTTGGTTTCTTGACGAGACAGTGTTTGTGAGAAAGAATGAGATAGAGAGGTGGTGGGATTCACATGCCTACAGTGTGTTATATCTTTCAGCCTACACTTTCATATTGCCACCATGTCACAGAAGCAGTGACCTGACATCTTCTGACACTGAAGGCAAGAGGAGAAAAACTGCTTTCCATGCCTCATGCACTGTGGGGAGGTTCATAGTACCTCTACTCCACTCACTTACCATCTTGCCCCATCACCTCTGTCCCTGTTGCTGCCTTTAACCCCAATCCCTTCTCCTCATTGCTGGCTTTGCCCTCCTGACTTAAGTTCAAGTTACACCAGCCACTTGGCACGTCTTTAGTAGAGACTAAGGATGAAATAGAGGGAGAATGGCAAAGGACAGCAAATAGGACAATAGAAAGGGAAATGGAACAAATGGGAAAGAAGACCCACCCATGCTGCATCATGAGCCAAGGAAAGGGAGACAGAGACCACCAGCAGCAGCAGTGGAGTGAGGTAGAATGGGGTTGGGAAAGGAGAAAAGGAGACCAGTTACTGTCAGGTATTTTTTTTGGCAGAGGAAGCAGTGCAATTTTACACTGTTTGGCTTCCTCAAATCCTAGAAGGAATAGTCTCATCCCACTAAGGCTAGCCTTGTGTGTTTCACACATCTCATTGTGTTGTTGTTTCTGAAGGGATCATGCTCATATGGGTCTGACCTCAGGTCTTAAGGTCTGTCTCTAATATCTGAAAGAATGAGGTGTTGCTGACCTAGAAACCCTAGTGAAACTGAAGTCTGGTTTTTCAAAACCTGAGATTGAGACCCATATTTTGGTGGGGTTTTCTAATGAATGTCACATGGGATGGAAGGAAAAATGGTCACATACCTTTCTCTGGAGCTATCACCCCACTATCAGGTAAACATATGTGCATGTGACTTCTTGTTTTGTTTCATTTTGATGTTGTTGTTGTTTTTTTCTGCACAGGGACTTGCCCTAATAAATTAGCAAATGCTTCTAAGGTCAGAGTAAGTAATAAAGGTGATAATGGGGCAACCTTGTTTTGTTCTGCACTTTATTAAAAATGGAGTAGAATATATTCCATTAGTCCTAATTATTACCACTGTATGATTATAATAGATAGCCTTCAGGCAAGACAGAAAAGAGGAACCCAAGTCCATTACTTTGCCAACCTTTAATAGAAACCTCCCCACTCCACCTTGTCAAATGCTTTTTTGGTAATCACTATGGGATATTATCATTTTGTGATGTCGAATGATGTTTTACCATAATGATTACCTTTGTTTTTGGAACTATGGTGTACCATGTTAAAAAGTCTCTGTATGGGATCTGAAATTTGTTGTTTACTTATAAATCCAAATTGATCATTTTTACATGAGAATCAATTATTTAGCCCATCCTATTAGCTAAAATACCTGTAAAGATTTTGCAGTCCTGATTTATTAAAATAATTGAATAATAGAAGTCAGCTTCTAGATTTTTATCTGGCTTTGGTATAAGAATTATATGAAACATAATCCATGATGATGGCAAAGAGTCCCCACTTAATATATAATTGAAAAGATTTAATAGTGGCCTTTCCAATTGATCCAGATATGTTTTGAAAAAAATTCCACAGAATCTATCAGTCCTGGGAGCTTTACATATTTTAGTTTCTTAAGATTTTTTTTCTGAATTCATCTATTATAATTGGATTATTTAAGAGTGCGCTATGACTATCAGTTAATTTATTGATGTTAGACTTCTGCAGCAACTGATAAATTAGAACACTATCTGGATTGTTAGAAGAGTAAAGTTTGGCAATGAATTTCGTAAAGATGATATTAATTTTGCATATCTGGTACATTAAATCACCTGATTTCATTCTGATAAATAAAATTTATTTTTATTTCATTTTTCAAGTTTAGTGTACTAATAGTTTAGAGTTTTTATTACTAAATTCATAAAACCTTTGGCTGATAAATTGCATTTCCCTAGAAATTAGGTTCATCTCTCAAGTCTGAAGTTCTGCTTTTTTCCTATTAAAGCCTCTTTTTGCAACAGCTTCTTTGTCACATTTATGTTTCATTTCTAAAAATTCAATTTCATCAAGAAGTTGACTCCTTGCTGCCCTAGATAATTTTTTTAATGTAACTTGTTTCCATGATACATTCTTCCTTAGTGATTGCTTTCACTCTATCCTATAATAGTTGGGGGAGTCCTCTGGTGAATAATGTTATGCTTTTTTGCTATGATGGGTCTGATTTTATCTCTAGATGATACTCTTTAAAGGACAATAGGATTATGTGGTCATGAAACTGATCTAAAATGTTGCTTGAACAGTGACAACACTACTCGCACAAGATTATGGTCAGACACAGTTATCTGACCTATCTCAGAACTTCTAATTTGACTAAAGAGAGTTGGATAATTAATTATTGAGTAAGAATTATCAGTGTGTGAATAGAATGTATAATTTCTTTCATGTGAGTTAGTTATTCTCCAAGCATAATTGAAATTAAAGGATGAGATAATTGACAGCAAATATGTGAAATTCTGTATCCTTTAGCTACTGAAATTCATTTAGTCCAGGGTACTGATTAAGTTTCCTCATATAATTACCTCCTTCTCCCTAAAGGGTGCCAATAAGGTTAGCATATCCTTCAGAAAAGTAGATTGTGTTTGGGCTGTAGATGGATCCAAGAGTGATCTTTATTCCTCCTTCTGTGATACACTTGAAGCTCCTTTTGGTTTCTTTAAATTTATCCAATAGTTCAAAACGCATGCAAGCTGATATAGCAATAAGAAGCCCTCTTGACTTACTTGAGCTGGGTGCCAAAAGTACCATGGTGAATTTAGTTCATGCAAACACTTCTGGTGGAGCTCCTTTAATATGTGTTTCCTGCAAAAATAAAGTATCAGGATCTTCCTGTTCTCTTATTCTCTTTATTCTTTATCTTTTAATAGGATTACTCAAGATTATTTACTTTAAATTGTGTTTTCCATAAGGACAGTTTTCTTGTAAATATAAAAGCAAAAGGTTACAATTGTCTTCACCTTTGTTATTGAGTTTGGAGATCAAATGTTAGTTTTCCTAAAATAGCTGGGTAGATTGTTGAATAGATTTGTTGTAAGTTGTGACAGAAGTTCTTTTGTGAAAAGGGGTTGGGTGAGTTTGGTAAGATTCAATTCTTTAAAAACCTCCAGCTTATGAATGTAGGATATTGTGGTTCTGTATCCATCATTCAAAAAGCCAGGAAATGCCTGAATATTGTTGCACAATATAATGCCCACGTTGCCAGCAGGAAAAAGGATGCTAAGTGTTACATAGCAAAGGGCAGCCTGAATGTTGACAACACCAATAACAGCAGTCACGATGGTCTACAGGACACCTTCTGCTCACTACCAGTCACAAATGATCATGCAAGGGAAAATCTCAGAGCTGTCTCCTTTTTTCATCAGATAACCACGTCACCCAAATGCTAAGTAATTGTCAGGGCCCTTTTTCAACAAGTGCTGGAGTTAAAATGTCCCCAAATTTGTCACAGATCAAGAGCAGACTGATTGCTACATCTGTGTCAAATTTGGTGCTGATCGGAGGTCCAGTTTTAAAATTATAATTTTTTGTTTGGGACACCCCCCCCCTAGTTTTTGAATTGCTTTATGGAATGCTGAATTGGCCTGTCACACAATATCTATTGCTGCACAATTGCACACCAATAATACTGTGTCACATGGGAAAGTTCCCTATTGACCATGCTGGCTTGGAGATTCGGGACTCTGCAACAAAAAAAGAAAAGTATTCATCCAAACTCTGCCAATATTCAAGCCATTGCACAATATTAAAGAGCTATACAGAAAGAACTCTAACATATGCAGATGAAAGAACTATTTTTAATTATCCTCATACAGCACAGTTCCATCAATGAAGCCAATGTGAGATACAAGAAGGCCTCCGAGGGGAGAGGGGGGGAAAACAGTATCAGGACAGCTTCTAAGTAACCTTACAAGATAAACAGGCAGACAAATGAATAATCAATCAATGTTAGAGTCAGAATACAATAAGAAGATTAAAGGAAGTGGATTTATCTCCTTTATGGACTCTGGTAGAAAAGGAACTTTCTAATGTTCTTCCCTGCAAATAGTAATAATAATAAAAACTACAAACCATTGTATAACAATGTGATTTCTGGTCCACCAAACACTAAGGAGAGAAAAATCAAGGATACATCAGTTCTGCCTTTTTATGTAATGGGGTAGCGTCTCGTTGTCTTTGTAAAGCTTGTTAAGAACTGTTTATGCTTTGCCTTGTACTCCCCTATAATTTCACCAGCTTTGTTTAGAACTTGATTTTGACAAGCCAAATCTTCTTTGGGTATTTTGCATTGAGCAAAGTCTGTAGAGTGCTAGGATTATAAATGCCCCTAAAGTATTCTGCACATTGAAACAGATTTTCTATGTGTGGATCAATAACTGGCTGTGGAGTGGAGGAGGGCGGAAAGCAGCTTGTGTTCCTGGAGGTAGGAATGGTTGAGAAATATTTTCACTTTCTATCTCAGTACAAACTCACATCAATTTTTTTTATCATAAACTTTAAAAAAGGATATAAAGCATTTAAACCTCAAATTCTGTGGTCTGCAGACATTGGCAAAACTGGTTAACAGAACTATCCCACTGGTTAGGGATGCTTTAGCTATGAATTTGGCAGCAGGCTGGGCTTGATGACATTTATAATCTTATATCTTAAGAACGGCACAGTTTGAAGGGACCCTATGGATCATCAAGTCCAGCCCCTGTCAAACTCCAGACCTCTGGCTCTGCAGCCAGATACTTAAACCACTAGTTGAGCTACCTTCCACATGTATAATTCTATGATTCTACGGGTGTATTAAATGGAAGAACTGTGCTCAGATTGCATATATTTGGAAGGATGTATGCCATTTAAAATAATATTTTAAAATGTATATATTCTGAAAAATGCTCTAGGACAAACTCTATTCAATGCAAGCTCACTTGAATAAATGCCTCCATTTCATTATAACTTGACATGGGCACTTCATATTCATTTACCTGGTTGGCTGCGCAGGGAGGCAGAAAAGGGCTGGCTGGGCTCCTTCCAGAATTGGTAGGATGACGATGAAAACAGAGCTGGAGTGCCACACGGAGGCCGGTGAGTGGCCCATCTGGTTCTGGGGGGCAGGATTGCTTGGGATTGGGTCACCATGACACCTGTGGTGCTGCGTTTCATATTTGTTTCTCCAGGGAAACAACAATGAAGTGCCCATGTCTAATTATAACCCTATTCAGGCTTTCCAGAAAGGATTACATTGGAATGTGAGCAAGCAGAGTCACAGTATGTGTCCCCTGCTTATCATTATCTCCACTTTTGCTACATATTGAGCTTCTGTACAGATCAGGGAATCTGAAAAACCTGGACACTACATGCAACTGGCTGCTCTTCCGATTGTTCTTCACATGCAGATAGTTGGGGCAGGGCTAGAACTCCCAATCCCCTTCACACTTTCAAATCAACCCTTTTTGAACACTTAAATTGGACATTGGTACCCAGTGTGGTGTAGTGGATAGAGCAATGAACTAAGACTCAGGAGACCTGGGTCCGATGTCCAGGCTCAGCCACGGAAAGTGTGAGTGGCCCTTGTGCCCCCTCCCGCATGACACAAGGACTACTTACAGGAACAAGTTATTTTATTGGCACAACACAAACTTTCCTTCGAGCAAACATGGCTCAAAGATAAATTTATGAACTTCTATGGGCACCAGGGAGTTAACTGAATGCCCAAACAGTTCAAAACTAAGGGCAAGAAGTCCACAATAGTCCTTTACTGCAGTGGTTCCCAAACTTTTTCCACTCATGGCTCCCCTGAGCAGTGGCAGCAGTGCAGGAAGAGCAGTGAGGGGTGCTGTGTGGAGCAGGAACAAAGAAGTAGGAAGAAACCAGAGCCAGAGTCAGCCAAAAGAGCAGCAGCAGCATCACCATGGCTAGCTCCACACAAAAAGAAAAGAAAAGAAAAGCTTCCATGTTGTTCCTGGCTGGTTTGTTGGTACACCAGGGAGCTGTGGGGCACCGTGGGGGGCAAGGGGCGCTACGACACACTCTTTGGGAAGCTTGACTTTACTGGGAGGAACAGAATCCTGCCTCCTCTAGCAGTTCCAGAACCCCTTGCAGGTCGGTCAGACACAGAGTGCCAGGACAAGAATTCTGGGTGCAGGCACTCAGCTGTCCCTGGAGTAGCGAAGCTTGGCTGTCTTCCTTGGTTGCCTCTTTATAGTCTCTGCTGGCAGCAGCAGCTCCATATGTGCAGTATTCGTCCTAGGAGGCACGGCCAACGTCTATGCAGACATGGCTGGTCTCACCGAAGTAGTGAGGTGTGGAGGGAGGTGAGATAAGAGGAGGAGGGTCAGTGGTTGGCATTAGTTATGCTGTCTTGGAGGTCCTTGCTGCAGTACAGCTCGCCCCTGCTGCTTCCTGTGCCGGCGTTGCACCCACCATTGATTCTCCAGCCTTTTTGCCTCACCTTGTCTCGGCATACCTCAGGCTGCTTCCTCCGGCAGCACCAAGAACTCCTCCCAATGGCCTATGTTGGGATCCTAGCAACAGATAGTTTCCCAGCAAGTTGTTGAGCACTCTGGTAATGGCAAGATTTCCTGGGCCTCAAATGCCTCCCAATCAACAGTGCCTGCCCAACAGTCCTACTTGTCCACCTTGCTCTCCTCCTTAAATCCTCAGCCCACCATGGTTGCATGTAGCACCTAACCAGGTTGATCATTCCTCCCCCATTGGGGCTCAATTCTGCTGACTAGTCCCTGACTGTGGATTGCTCCTACTGGGGATGAGTTGTGGCCACTGGTCCCTGCCCCTCCACTGCTTGTTCCTTGGGCTGAGTTGCTGTCATTAGCCCCAGCAGTCTTCAAAGAGGACCAAAGTCCTGGACGGTCACTGGCCGTCATGCCAGGTCCTCCTGCAGTTTGGCACAGATGCTTGCGGCAGTGTCTGCCCTGGGTAGGAGTAGGTCCCAGCTGGCAGGTCTCTCCAGGTCAGCTTGGTCAGTACACCAGTGGCTCAGGTGGAAAGATGGGCAAGCCCCCTCTGCGGCCACTCCCCCAGGTGGAGCTCATCCGATCCTCCATCCAGAGATCCTTCCGTACCAATGACCAGGGCTCTCCCAGGGCACAAAAGGCAAGGGGTAATTCTTCCCAGACCTTCCCCTCCTCCCTCTTTTTCCAGGCTCAGTCCCCTTCTCCCCACCTGCATTTGTTCCTTGCAGCAGCTGTTCCTCATCCACATTTTCCTCCAGCTGCTCTGACTCTCACCCTGTGTCTTTGGGCCACCCAGCTAACTACTGTGGGCTCTGTGCAGTCCTTAGGGCTTGTATGTGAAGACAAGGTGGATGGCCCACGAAGGGTGGGAAAGGCATCCACCTCACACATTTAATCTAATATCTCTTCTTTTCAATCCGGATTGGATTTAAACATGCCAGGATTTATAGGGATTATCCCACCTTGCAGACTGATTCTACCTCGAAGTATGTCAAATATTATACTGTATTTCCCACATTAATAAGGATGTGATGTGTCCATCCCACTGCACAATAGGCTACACTAGTGTCAACAGAGAAGGAGGTTTCTATCTGACCTATACAGTATCCACACAACTAGAGACGACTCTTATGTGATTTGTTCACCTTTAGGAACTTTATGTTGTTCCAGTATCATTCCCTGTCATTGCTGTTGAGGCTGAGGGATCTTCGTCTTTGTCAGTTTTTTCTGATGTTCCTTTTCTCAAGATACAATGCATTTTTTGTTTTCTTGCTGCCACTTGAGACTTCCTCTAGCCTCTGTGATTTCTCGCTGATGATTGCTAAAGGCACTCAAATAATTTGGAGCAATTCTTTGCATGATCAACAGGGTCAGCTATTTGCTGCAATTGGTTTGAATGTCCAATTTTTCTCCCCTCCAATATTATCCACGGAATAACACATAACAAAGAGGTGGCCAATATAAACAGATCTTTTTACTGTTCCTTTTTATTATTTATTGTTTAAGTGGTTTATTTTTGTGTACAAGAGGAGATATGCCAGCTTTCCCTAGGTTGGTAACAGGGATGTACACTGTGAAAATCATTCAAGGTTCTTGGGAGTGGGGGGGGGCGCTACATTTTTCCTTTTTGGTTTTTTATTTCATTTTGTTTTGGTGCACCAGTCCTTTTATTTGAGTTCAATGCCACCCACCCAGCACAACTGAGGCCTTCTGGAACTGGGGAGAACAATAGAAACAAGGCAAGAAAGCAGTCAACCAGCTGCACAGATACACACCAAAGCAACTGACAGCAGCACAACACCTCAAATATAACAAGACAGAACTGATGTAAGATGTGTGCAATCAACAGCAAGAATGTGTCACACAAAACAATCCCTCAACCTCCCACCAAAATAGATACCTTTAACAGAATAAATACAGTTAATTAACCAACATTTTAAAAAAAAATCAGTTCAAATAGGGAAAGCACCCTCCCAAGGTGGAAAAAAATAGAAAAAAGCAACCTCCTCAAAAAAGAAAAAAAGAAAATTAACTCCCTTTCCCAAAAACAAAGACAAGCAAGCCAGTAAATAAAGAAAAAAAATATCAATCCAAGAAGCCCCCCCCCCCCCCAAACAAACTACTAGGCTATGAAGAGTTTTTTCTCTCCCTTCCATTTTTTTTTCTTCTTCTCCAAGACCAGGCAGCACCAAAAATAATTTAAGACTCAAAATGAGGGGGGGGGGGAAGGGGGAGGAAAGGAAAGGGAGGAAGAAATAAAGTAGGCAAAGGGGGGGATCCTCAAAAGAAATTGGGTCAAAAATATTTTTAAATTTTAAATAATAAAATAAAATATTTTATTTTTAATAAATAAAATGATTTTTTTTTATTTTTAATAAATAAAATGAAAAAATATTTTATTTCCTCAAATGCCTTGAGAAAATAAAATATTCTCAAGGCACAGGCAGGTTACTGTCAGGGTTCAGTAGAAAAGGCACCAGGACCCAGTCCAGAGCAAGACCACAGGAACATGTTAGAAACAACCCCACAGCCCAAGCAGAGACCAATCAGCTAAGGTTTTGAGTCCAAACAGCAGCCAAGTAGAAGGATGATGCAAATCATGGTCAGACAGTCCAGGAGTCAAAGTCAGGAGGAACAGTATCAAGGCAGCAGGGTCTAGGGGAGCAAGGAGAGGCAAGGCAGGAACAACAGGGTAAGCAGACACAGCAGGAATAAGGAGGCAAGGCAGAAACAATGAGGTTGGCAGGCAAGACAAGGTAGACAGGCGAGGCAGGAATAACACCACAGCATGGCCGGAAACCTTCGTTGCCGAGGCAAAGGTCTGTAGGGAAAGCCTGTTCTCATATTGCCCAGTCCTCAGATTCTACAGGTGGCACTTCTGAGGAGCTGGGCAACAGCTGCAGGGAAAGGGCTCAGTCCTGCAATCTCTAAAGCAGTTCTCCCCAGAGGGATGGGGCCAATCCTGCATGCACTAAAGTTGCATGGTTCCAGCATGGCCCCAGTCCTGACAGTTACCTGGCTGCAGCAAAAATTACTAAAAGAAACAGGGAAAGGAATTCCCCCCCCCCCAAAATGAAAGAAAAAGTGGGGGGGGGGAGAGAAGTTGAAGACACCTGGAGCTCAGCACATTGGAATCCCACAAAGTGACTGAAGAAAAGGTCACTGTTCACTTAGTTCCAGGTCCATTTACAGATTCAAAATTCCCACTCCCACTGGATGTTCTGACTGGCTGCTCATAACACTTAGTACACATTATTGAGTGAAATATTTCTCAGGTGATTTGACAGACCAAAAGGTACAGGAAGTTCATGTGAAAGAGAGAACACAAAAGAAACATGAAACTTTGATGAAACCCCACCCCTTCTATAAACACAAACCATTAGTCTATAAAAGACTTTCTTTTGGTGCTTTGTTTAAACATGAAGGGCCCATATCTAGTTCCTAACACATGTCTTCCCTGGTCCCAACACATACATCCTGGGGGGGGGGGGGGATGACTTTCTTCTATTCTTTCTTTTCTGTCTTTACTCCTTTCTTTCTGTTGGTCTTTTTTTCCTATCTCGATGTTTGTTCAGCTTTTCTTTAACTAACTCTCTTTCCCCATGCCCTGTTACCAGCTGTGCTTCTCTGAATTATTTGAAGAGTTTTGGAAACATGCACTGAAAATTACATATAGAGATGCCTGAATCTTGCATGCCTACCACAGTAGTTTTTCTTGTGGTTAGGAGATGTCTGACACCTGGTGGCAAAATATCATATTGCAATTTGCAGATAATTTTTAATTAACTACAATTAACTAAGGCATTAAAAAATAAACTATCTCTTGGATGCACACCTTTATGATAGTTTTAATATCCATGCCAAATGTCATGAGTCTAGATTTCATGGTCTTGGACCTAAAGTGTAGACACACAGTTTTGAGTTTTGAGTATACATAAAATGTAAATAAATAAATAAATAAATAAATAAATAAATAAATAAATGTACATAAAAGTAACAATATGTAGGAATGAATGAATAAGTCTACTGAGCATTTTCTTGAATACACACGTGCGCATTTCCCCCATTATGTTGACATTTATACCCAATTGCCAAAACTCAATTAGGCACACCAGTGCACATAATACAATCGGCATAATAAAGCTCACTGCCAAATTGTTTTAAGTTAAGAAATTAGTGTGAACATTTGCTATTGGATGCTGACTCAGCGTGGCTCCTCTAACTTCTTAACTTAAAGCAATTTGATGGTTGTTGTGGGTTTTCCGGGCTGTTTGGCCGTGTTCTTAAGGTTTTTCTTCTTAACGTTTTGCCAGTCTCTGTGGCCGGCATCTTCAGAGGACAGGAGTCAGAACTCTGTCTGTGCTCTGACTCCTGTCCTCTGAAGATGCCGGCCACAGAGACTGGTGAAACGTTAAGAAGAAAAACCTTAAGAACACAGCCAAACAGCCTGGAAAACCCACAACAACCATTGGATCCCGGCCGTGAAAGCCTTCGAGAATACATTAAAACAATTTGCCAATTGGATTTGCACCAGTTCTGTTACACTGGTATAAAAACTATATAGGATTTGGACCAATTTTTCTAGGAAACCTTTACCTGGTATTCACATTTTTATTTGTATTTTCCTCTCATATAAACATTTCTGGGGCCATACTTACCTGAACCTCCATAACGTCTCCTACGATTAGCAGTTGAGGGGAGGGAGAGGGTAATAGGCTTCAACAAAGTTTCCAATTGCATCCTCCCAGTTGTTTGCCTAATTAGAGGTGCAGTGAATCAAAACTCAGTCTTGAAACCCAATAACTCCCTTTGAGAGTACTTCAGCTATAATGCTATTTAAATGTGCAACAATTCCTATTCTCACCTGAGGAGGCATAAAGCAAACAAAGTTGTAATTAGAAGTAATTAAAGATTGCTCGTAATTATCAAAGACTACTAGGCAGCCATGCCTGGGTAGGGTAATCTTCACATGCTCTGTATCCTACAGAGGCTTCAAAACTGCTCAAATCGTGCACGATGGTACAAATTTTGCACACACACACAGCTGCTTGATTGGACTGAAATATATTGTACAATCTCAAAACAAAAGACAAGTCCCTCAACAGAATAAGTTCTGAAGTTGAAGAACATGCCTACTCAGCTAACCCCGACATAAGGTAAGTGCCAGAATCCTAATTATGATCCCTGTGAATTTCTGCAAAATTTGTCCTCTGAAATTCTTTTCAAAGAGAATTTCTGTTTTCTGAAACTGAATAATTTTTTTAAAAAATGTGAATGAACTGAGGAAATGGAGTGGTTTCACCACGCAAATGAAATTCTCAGTTGTTCCCAGTTGCCAGACAAACCGGTCTCCCCCTCCCATTTTAGAACTGAGGGTTTTAACCCACTAAATTTTAGACCTGCCTTTACTGATACTGTGTATCTTATTATGTTTAATTTGCTGCCCTTGATGTTTTTGTGTCACATTATTCTTTTGCTTGGTTTTGTAAACCACACAACACTCCCACTGGGTGGCACATAAATATTGCACATAAATAAATGAATATTTCCAGGGGACTGGAAACCAAGCCCTATGAGGAAAGACTGAAAGAACTGGGCATGCTTAGCCTTGAGGAAAGAAATCTGAGCAGAGATTTGATAGCACTTTTCTAATATTTGAAACATAATCATACAGAGGAGGGGCAGGATCCGTTCTTGATCATCCCAGATTATAGGATACATAATAATGGGCTCAAGCTACAGGAAGCCAGATTTAGGCTGGATATCAGGAAAAACCTCTTAACTGTTAGAGCAGTACGACAATGGAACCAATTACAGTGGTGCCTCGACTTACGACCATAATCCGTTCCAGAAGATGGACATAACTTGAAATGGTCGTAAGTCGAAGCACCATTTCCCATAGGAATGCATTGAAATGCAATTAATCCGTTCCAGCTGAAGAAAAAAATCACCAAAAAATAAATAAATCACTGCAAGACTTATTGGAAACGTGATTAATCCCTTCCGGCCGAAGGGGGGGGGGGGGAAAGGAAAAGCAATCAAGCGTGCAAGACCCATCGGAAATGCACAGAAAACAAACAGAGCAGATCGAAAATGCACAGAGAACAAAGGGGGCAGGTCGGAAATGCAAAGAAAACAAAGGAAAAAGCAAGGGAAGCATGCAGGACCCATCGGAAATGGGGGAAAAAACCCCAAAAAGCAACCAAACCCCCCAAGACCCATCGAAAATGGGGGGAAAGCCAAAAAACAAACAAACCCACCAAGACCCATCGGAAATGGGAAACTCCTCCAAAAAAGCAACCAAACCCCCCAAGACCCATCGGAAATGGGGGGAAAAACCCCAAAAAGCAACCAAACTCCCCAAGACCCATCGGAAATGGGAAAAAACACTCCAAAAAGCAACAGAAAACCCCAAGACCCATTGGAAATGGGGGGAACCAAAAAAAACCAAACCCCCCAAGACCCATCACAG
Source organism: Intellagama lesueurii (assembly GCA_037013535.1). Taxonomy (NCBI): domain Eukaryota; kingdom Metazoa; phylum Chordata; class Lepidosauria; order Squamata; family Agamidae; genus Intellagama; species Intellagama lesueurii. The sequence continues at coordinate 19,438,283 of JBAJHW010000009.1, forward strand.
CACAGAAACATAACCCCTCCAGCTCAAAACCACACTGCAAAAACACCCAGAACAGTTTTTAAAAAGCAGAAAACAGCACCTTACCTTACAAGGCAGCCCGAAGCCTCCCTGCAAACACACACACACGCTCACTCAGAAGCAGAAGCCAGGCAGTCCCAAGCCTCCTCCGACGCACATTCTCTAACTGCTGGGGCGAAAGAGCTACAAAGAAGCAGCCTCGTCGCCACCTACAGTTAGAAATTTGAATTTCCCCGCCTTTTCCCCCTGCCTTTTTCTGTTCGTAAGTGGAAGCTCCGGTCGCAAGTAGAAGCAAAATTTTGCGGCCGGAGCTGGTCGTAACTCGAAATGGTCGTAAGTAGGGACGTTCGTAAGTCGAGGCACCACTGTACTTCAGGAGGCGGTGAGTGCTCCAACACTGGATGCATTCAAAAAAACATTGGACCACCATCTGTCAGATCTGCTTTGATCCTTTTCTTGCCTAGAGCAGGGTGTTGCACTCAATGGCCTTAGAGGCCCCTTCCAACTCAATTATTCTATGATTCTATATGCCTCTGCATTAAGAATATTCTACTGTTTGACTTTTGTTCCTTTTCCAAACTGTGCACAAAGTGTTGTGCACAAGGTGTTATTATAACTACACCCAATTTACACCCTGTTTTACTTACCAATGCACCAGTGTGTATCAATAAGATAGAAAAGACTTGAATTCTTGAGATATGTATCTCTATGTTTACATTTTAATCTATTTCTTGATCTGTTATCACATATTTCTTTTTACGAGTTGATGGTGGTGTGTAGGGCCAACTTGTTATCTCCTTCTCCCCATCTATTATTTATTTAAAATATTTTAGTCCACCTTTCTCCTTAAAAAGGACCCAAGGAAGCTTACATCATTAAAAGATAATATTCAAAAGCTAATCAGAGTAAATATACAAATATTTAAAAATAATTGAACAAATATGTTTAAAATGATAAATAAAATCAATACTTCAAACATATTCAAAAGCAACAAGGCACAATACTCCATTTTTAAGAAGCCCTCTCAGACAGCCAGTCACTAAGAGAAAGCCTGCTGAAGAGAAAGATCTTCATCTGCTTGCAGAAGGGCAGCAAAGATGGGGCCAGTCTGGCCTCCTGTGGGAGGGAGTTCCAGAATCTCAGAGCAGCGACAGAGAAGGCCCTCTCCTGTGTCTCCATTAGACACACCTGTGAAGGTGGCAAGACTGAGAGAAAGGCCTCCCCTGATCATCTCAGCACCTGACATGGTCCTTCAGACAGCTTGGGCCCAAGCCATCTATCCTCACCTGGTGTCTCCACCTTTCTATCGATCCTCACAAGGGAAGCTGTTTCTTCCTCTCTCTGACACAAACATATTACAGGCTGTGATGAGCCCCAGAGCATGCAATGAGCTTCACAGCTAAGCAGAGCCTTGAATCCATATCCAGATCTCCCAGTTCATTGCCCAAAACTTTAACCACTACTACCTGCCACATTGGCTCACAGAAACAGCAAATGCAAGGGAGGATGGTTTGCTGTTGAGACCTTAATACTTCCCACTGTTGGGATCTTCATACTTCCTTTTCTCTCTCTCTCTTTTTCTGACACAAACATATACACATAACTGAAGCTGCTATTAGTCATAATGGGGACAAAATACGGGTTCTTATGTTGCACACATTCAGTGGCCACATCAGTTTCAACCAGCAATCACAACAACTCTTGTTTTCTTTCTAACTGATTTCTATCTGCTGCTTCCTAAACATTCTTCTATGATGATTTACCATATAGTAGGGCCACGGTATCTGCAGGGGATTAGTTCCAAGCTCACCGCGAACACCGAAAAATGCAGATGTAGTAAACGCTATACATAGCATTGTCTCTGGATCCCTCTAGTGACTAGCTTTGGTAACGACACCATAAAGATACATACAAATATGTATTTCTGTGGTTTTTAATTTAATATTTTCAGGCAGTGGATAAGTGAATCTGAGGATGCTGGTTCAACGGATAGGGGACCCTACTGTATTTGATTGTTAGCTGCCTTGGAACACTAAGGCTAAAAAATACATAATTAAATACAGTTATGCTTACTGACTTTCATAAATGCTACTTAACCCTCGTGGAGTTGTCTCAAATCTATTTTAATGAAAGAAAGAAGTCCCATGAGCTTACAGAAAAAAAGAACTGTTTTCTATGCACAGCTGCTGGTGGAAATGCCTCTTGCCTCCCCTCTCAGTTTCATCTCTTTGATGTATCTCCCATGATGTTATCTGTTGGAGGAAAGAAATTCCTTTGGTTGGTTGATTGTAGTGACTAGTTGGTCTCTGAGCTAGAGAAATTCAACAGTGACAAATTAGTACTCGAAAGGCTTCTATTCTGCATCTGGGTGCAATGCACAACTGTGCTTTATAGCAGCCATCACAATTTTTTCCCATTTAGAAATCATAGAGTAAACCTTTACAGTAAGGGAAAGAATCCCAATCCTGCAGGATTATTTTCATTATGCACTGAACTCCTTGGGGAAATGTTGAGATCCATCAATAGCGAAGGGTGTTAGAAATGTCCAAGAGTTATGTCCTCTGTGTAAAATTAGTTCTAAATCTTGACAAATCGCTTCAGAATAATATGTGGGATTTGGGAGTGGAAAATCCCACCAAATATATGAAGATTAAAGAACTGTTTTGAAATGGCAATCTTATTAGCAGGAAAGATATTTTGTCCCTGTCTGTCATCAAAATTTTATCTTTCAGCCTCCCATGAATCAGGATGAACAACCCACTGTGAGGCTTACCTTTATCTTCACACTTAAGGCAATTGGTAGACCCCAAGTTTCAAACATAAATCCTACATGGTTTTCCCCCCCCATCCACATACAGATTCAGGTGACTTGATAACATGATCTGTTGGCTTTGGCTGTGTGGTTGAAACAAGTTGAAGTGATGTGAAATAGCCATCTTCCCTGAGTTATTTGCCAGAGGGCATGAAAAAGATTCACCATACCATCAGCCATGCACCAGAGAAAGTGATGTATAGACAGATATTCTTCTGGTAGTTTCAGACCAAGTATACATAAAGCTGTTAAGTTCTAAACATCACACAGGTATGCTGCAGGAGGACACAAAACTGCCTGTATGTCAGGCAGACACGGTACAAGTAGGTAGACATCTGCCACTGAGCAACACAGATAAATTTCTTAGTCTAGAGATGATGCCTCATTGGTGAATGTGTGCAGTTCTGTGTTCAGGGAAAAAAGGTATAGCAGGCCAGATTACTTAGAGTGGATAACTCTCTTACATCTCAGGCAGAGGTCTTCCCATCAGCTGCTACCCTGATCCATTTTAACAGGAAATAGAAATGTCTGAACCTTGAATTTTTGCCTGCAAACCATATATTGTTTTACTGAGTAAGAGTGTCTCGCATGAGGGAATTCACCATGCAGGGTTTGAGTAGTTACTTTTAAGAAGAATGAACTAATGAGAAGCTGAAGCCATCAGCATTATCTTTTTGAAGATTAGTACTGGTGTTTCCAGCATGTCATTACCTTTATTCTTCTCAAAAGTAACTTTTGACTCTCTCTGTCTCCAAACTAAAGAATCATCATGTGGTCATTGTTCAGGGTTCTTGTTTCAGGGTTCAGCTTTGTTCCCAGGTGGCCTCTTGATCGCTTAAAGGTCTGCCCCTCCATTGCCTAAAACTGTTACTGTTACAGGTACCAAATCCTGCAACAAGACCATTTCTACTGTGAAAGAATTCCACCTCTGGGCCAATCCTGTTTACATCTGGCTGGGGTGACTGAATCATGGACCAATCCAATATTTTATGGCCCTGAAACTATACAGTAATATGTAATGTTAAACAAAAGGTTTCAACCAATTCTTAAGGTATTGCTGATGAAGGCAAAAGGAGAAGTGTGTCTTAGTTAGCAGGGCGATGATTGTACTATGCAACGAATCTATGCAATCTTTTTGCCCACCCATTTCATAAAAAGGGGTGTAAGATTCAAGCTGGCATTTGAATTTTGCATGAAGAGTTACATCACAGATGTGTACACTAAGGTTCATTTCAGTATTACATTCTTCTAGGTAGATATTTGCATTAGACAATGACTGAATTTACAAGGCTGTAAAATGGCTGAGTCCAACAATCCAGTGTTCAGAAACCAGAGAAAACAAACCCCTATAATTATGTTCTCTCGGTTTAATGAACCCCATTTAACTATACAACAAATATGGTGATGAAATTGCTGCAGTATTTAACATTTAATGCACTGGTGTACATTTTTATTAATTATTGGGCATCAAATGCTCTTTGTGTTTTCAAGACTTACTCTATTACTTGGTATGTTTGTTTCAAACCATGTGCTAGATGCATTAGTTCAAAAACAAATGTAACATGTTGCAGATGTCCCCTTAAGTTAATACTATTCCATAAAGTTGATCTTTGTGTTTCTCAGGATAATGTATTTATTTAATTTAATTAATTAATTTAATATATTTACCATCCTATTAGTGCAGGAGCACTATTCTAGGTGGTTTAATAGCAAATTAAAACATATATTAAACAAACATAAATAATTTCCCAGAGATAACAGGACAGGAGGCAAGCAACCCATCAACCAAGGTTGGTATGAAAGGCCTTCCTGAAAACAAATGTTTTGAGTTGCCTCTTTAATGTCAAAAGGGAGTGAGTTGGGCTTAGCTCCTCTGGGAGCTGTTTCCTTAAGGTTGGAGCCACCAGGAAGAAGGCTCTGCCTCTTGTAGAAGACTTCCGGGCCTATTTTGTTCTCCAGCAGCCTATACCTTTTTACCTTTTCCTAATCTTGAATTTTTTTAAACCCCAAGTTCTTTATGCCAATAAAGGTTATGATGGCGATAAAAAAACCCAGGTTCTTTTAATTGTATTTATGAAGAAAAAGAAGAACTTCAGCAGATTGTTTAGAAATAATCAGCAATGAAATTCTCCTCCATTTTCTTGGGCCGAATTAAAAAAGGACTGTAATTTCTAGTGTGGAGAGGCATGTTGTAGTATGTTTTATCTGCCTTCCATATATTAAGGATGAGAAACCATTTGGGAAAAGAGCTATTACAGATGTGATTGATTACAGAGAGATTCAAAGTCGGCCTTTAACAAGCTAAAGCCTGGGCCTCAGTGGACAAATTTCTCCACTTCAGCTTCTCCCACATTTGAGTTTTTTAAAATCTCAAGTGCTTTCCATTCCAAATAGGGAAAGAAATAATTTTGGTACCTTCCTATAAAAAATGAACTCAGCAGAAATGTCACTCATTTGTTATTCAGTATAATTCAAGAAAAGTCATAAAAATTCATCCTTTTTGACAGAAGAAAAGGAGAGGGGAAAAAGAAAGAGGAAAGGAGAAACCACCACCACCAGCTCCTGCAACTGCCATGGCTGCCAGCATCATAATTGGGTTTCAGTGAAAGAGATTGCTGCTGCTTTTCGTACGGCTACTGTATCTAAAAAGCAAAAAGGAGCCACACACAAGCTCTGCAAACTTTGTACTGACTAATGCCAAGTGAGACCATTCCTCCATCTGGCCCACTATTGCCAACCCTTAGAGGCAGCAATGGCATTCCAGGGTTTCTGACACAGCTGTTTCCTAAACCTACCTGGATAGACTTCATATTCCCTGGAGCAGGGATGGGGACTCAAGTCATGGACTCGCTGGCAAGTCAGACTTATGTCACACTGTTGACTCGACTCAGACTTGACTTGCTTTTTTTTTATGAGTCAGACTTAACTCACAACTCGGAACCCACTCATCCCTCCCTTTTTTTCTGGGGGAGGGGGAAAGGTTGTTTTTAATAGGGATTCAGAATTGGGGTTTGGGACTTGATACCAAAGACTTGGACTTGGGACTCGGACCCAAAGACTTGCCAACATCCCTGTCCTGGAGGCCTCCCATCTATGTGCTTCCTTGGCTTACTCTTTCTTAGGGTCTGAACTCCAATGAGATCGAGTGGGTTCTTGGTCAGAGAAACACAAACAAAGTAATGCGGTCCTTGCACAATACAAAAAACAATACACAGTACTTCTGTGTAACTTCATTCCCCAGCCAAATAGGAATCTTGAGTTTCAAAATAAGGTGACAAAGGATAGGGAAATGTTGAATACCTTGCAAATTTTGGTTAGGCAAGTTGAGAGAGAGAACCAATGGACAACAGGGATGGAATTTGAGCCAACACTTCTGACTAGTCTTTGCAGCCTGCATTTTGAAACTCACTTTTAAGAGACAGAGCTGGCACAGACATCTGCCATAACTTTATAACCACCAAAATGACAGTTTGTTTGTGGTTTGTGGAATTCATGAACCACTAACCACAAATTTACAATTTTTTCCTGAACAACCCAACAACCCGATTTGTGGTTCGTTTCAGAATTTTTGTTTGAGACAGCCTAGTGGCTGTCTAAAAAACCCCAACAACCCAGCTGCCTCCCTGTCATCACAGACTTCCCCACCCCCTTCCCACTGCCCCCATTGCCTCCCTACCTTTTCCTGCCGCTGCCTCCCCCTCCGCCAACTTGAGAGGCTGCTGCTCAGGCAGGCAAGCCAGTTTCTGCTCATATCCCCACCTCTCAGCTGGGAGGCAGAGATATGCACAGATGCCCACTTTAAATATTATTATTATTATTATTATTATTATTATTATTATTATTATTATTATTATTATTATTATTATTAGTAGTAGTAGTAGTAGTAGTAGTAGTAGTAGTAGTAGTAGTAGTAATAGTATATTATTATTATTATTAGTAATAGTAATAGTAATAGTAGTTATTATTAGTTGTTACTACTACTACTACTACTACTACTACTACTACTACTACTACTAATAATAATAATAATAATAATAATAATAATAATAATAATAATAATAATAATAATAATAATAATAATGAACCCAGATAAACCCAAAACAATCCAAATCAACCAATTAATGATTGTTGATGAATTTCCTGGTTCATTTTTACCTTCGTGCCCATCTCTAGTCAAAAGCTAGCTTTTCAAATAAACTTGTATTTTGGATTGTTTTCAGGGTGTTACAGTGATAATGCCTCACCTTGTTTCCTCATCTGTTCAAAAGGAAATGCAAAGGTTAGTAGGAAATCAGATTCAGTGCTCTTCTCCAGAGTCTGCTTAATGCCTAACAACATTTCTGTCAGGAAAGTTCTAGAGCTAAATCCAATTGTTAGTTCCAACTAGAGTAGATCCATTGAAAAGTGAAACTCGTTCAGTCAACAAGTACATAAATACCATTGATTCAACATATCTGCTTTAGTTGGACGAACAATTGGATTTAGCCCCTGGAATTTTTCAGTTCATTGTCAAAACCTTGTTTTGAAAGAAAAAAAACAACATTTAGTGTTCTCTAACTTAGCAGTGTTGCTTAGCAACAGCTACACTTATTGAAGCATTTCTTTGAATAATTGCTGGGATCTCAAAGGTACTATTAGCAGTTTTAATGAAAGGGGGCATCTGATCTTCAAAAGAAGCCTGCATCTGTGAGAAAGTGTGTCCTTACACATTACAACAATTACTACAACTTTTTCTTTTCTTTTTTGCATGCCTCCCTGATTTCATTCTCAACTTCAAGATGACCTTAAGATTAGTATTTTGGTCAAAGTGGTACACCAATGCTTTTGTGTGAGAAAGTACTTCATTGAGGTTTTTTGGTTTGTTTGATACGATACTTTTTGGATGTGCAGAGTGGCACCATCTTGGCTGGTCTAGTATTATTCCATGGTTGTACAAATGACTTAACAGAATGTATGTGGTCTGAGCTGGATGAAATTTGGTGCAAGATGCCCCAGCTTGGACCACACACTATCCTAGTATAGAGGCTGAAGTGACAGACTGATGAGGTGGGGGGGGGGGGCAAAGGGAAGTATGTGTGAGGCAGAATCAAAGTTTTAATACTGCCTGAAAGATCAACTGTAGCAGTAAACCATGCATTCTAAATCACAGGTGAAGCAAATGGGTATGGAAATGCATATTTTTTTTTGCTCTCCTGTCAGTATCATTCTTGCTAAGAGGGATGTTATCCTCCAGTGCTATCAGATTTTTTTTGGAAGTCACCAGTATATTTACCAACAAAGTCACAATGAAATTCTGAGATACTGAATGTGTATGTGCTACCCAGTAACCACCATTTGCTGGCACGTCTACTGCCATGTCTCCATCCTTTGGAATTGTGGGATTGGTTGTTTGCTGAGGTCCTTCGAATTCAGTGCTATAGCTGAAGAGAGAGCTCTGGAATTCTGTAACACAGAATTCTCAGCATCTCACCAAACTACCAATCCCAGCGTTCAATAGGATGGAGCCATGGCAGCCCCAGTGGTATTACACTGTAAACAGTAAAGTGTACAGTGTACACTGTACACAGTAAAGTGTACATACATTGATACTTGAGTATGGATTTATCTGTAAAAAATCTATCTGGCCACGGAAATCATTGTCATTCTGGCAGAATAAATGAACTGCTGGATAGCTCAGTGGCTTAGGCATCTGGTGGTGGAGTCAGAGGTTGGGAATTTGATTCCCTGCTGTGCCTCCTTGACAGGGCTGGACTCGATTATCCATAAGGTTCCTTCCAGCTCTGTAATCCTAATCATCATTGAAGGATCACTTTTTGTAGAGTACGTCATCTTCTCCACTATCATATTCCAACTAGGGATACTGGGATAAAGAAATATGTAATGAATTACACATATATTAAAAAAAAATTAATTGTATTTTTTTTAAAAAAAATGTCCAGGCACACATACTCTACAGACTGTATGCAAATGAAGAATAGCACTAATACAGTAAAACATTGGCCAGCATATCCAATGGTCAGGGATGATAAAAGTTGAAAACTAACTATATCTGGAAGACCAAAAGTTGCCAACCTTAATGTAAAACTATTTTTAAAAAAATTAGTCAACAAAGCATTCTGAACTACAGACATGAATTAAAAGATAGACATGAATTAAAAAAAAACAGATCACAAATTCATTTTTAAAAAATCACTAATTCGTCAATGCCCCGATGAATCACAAATCAACAAATTTGAGTGATTTCTGATTTGTCAATTTGTTTGGTTATAAAATGGCTCCCATGACACCTAGATACACCACAATTGCAATGAGCCTTCCTCTGAGTCTCCTCTGCAATTTCTCCATGTTTGATGCTTGGGTTTCCCCAAGCCAGCTGCTAAAAAGTGCTGGTGGGAGTGTATAATTTGGATGTCTTAAAACCAATTTATGAGTGTATAACTTGGATGTCTGAAACCCAATCTTCACCACATATAGAGGGATTGTAGAGAAGAGTCATTTGAAGCTTCTCTGTGATTTTGGTGTCTCCTGGTTCCTGGAGGAAACTTTCCTAGGGGGGCCTACTTGTGGATGTATAACTCGTACATCTGAAACCCAAACTTCCCCAATCATGCAGAGCTTATAGAAATGGGTCATGGGAAGCTTCTCTGTGATTTTAGTGTATCTAGGTGCTTGGGGGACCATGTTATGGGGTTTTAAATGCAAAAATGAATTGACATCGATTCACCACAAAAAATTGTAAATTCATAATTTGTAATTCTTGACAAATCATGAATCAAAATGAATCACCATTTTTCTGATTCATATCCATTTCTAATCATCATCCAAACTACAGCAGGAACAGCAAAACTAATATCAAATTATATGAAGGACCTGTTTAATAAAAGCAAGCACAAAAGGAGCCCGATAAACTTACGTTGGGAGATTGTTCCATAGTTTAGCCACTAATTAGGATATAACTTGTATGAGAAAATTTATGGAGGTAGCTTTACACCCAGCTTTTGTTATATGATTTTGAATATGGGGATAAGCTTTCTCTCTTCACCAGCTAGCAAGGATCAAGTGATACATATGCTGTATCATTTTGATCGCTCATTATATTTAAGCTGCGCCATTTATGTTGTTTATAGTGCTCTTGAGTCAATTTTTGCATAAGTCTGAAAGTCCCTCTCTCTGTGTGTATGTGTGTATGCTGGAGAAAGTTACATTTCCTGCATAACTGAGAATAATAAACAAACATATTTAACATAGAAAAAAGAGAAGCATATGCTGTTAAATTCTGCTTGGAAGCCATCTGATGTCTGGCTTTTGTTGCTTTTTTTTGGTGATGATTGGAATGCTATCTAGCTGCTCTCCTCCTGCAGTTAACTATAAATGGTTTTCTGTGATTTTCTGTTATCTGAGGACAGGGGATGATGAAATCAAATAAAACATTATGTTCTGTATTACCGTGCACTGAAACACCAATCCTAGCAATAGTGCTTCCATCAATCCAAATGGTTCATTCTCTTTTTCTCAAAGGATATTAAACACACAAAATGCAGAATCTTCCAATGCAAATCGGAGCAGCTGTGCAGGTGATTATGGGAGGAATTTTCTGGAGGAAAACAAACAAATAAACAAACCAAGGCATTGTGTTTAGGCATTCCAGTGTGTCTTTGAAGTGCTACAGAGCTGAATCACCAAGAGAGAATCAGGTGGATTTTTAAAAATGACTTAAAAGTACATTTTTTAATGGGGAAATGGATACATTTGTGGTGTAGACCCTGCCGTAAATGCTTTCTCATAATAACTGTATTACCCTATAAAGCCAAATTAACAATAACTAGATGGCCAACAGATCCTTCGGAGAGCTGTCTTCTTTGGACTATGGCCACTTCTTCCAATCTTTAACTGGAATGAACTATATCTGGACTTTAACTCTGGCAGGTTCTTCCAGATTTTTTGCCAGGTTTTTCTGATGAGCCTATGGGTGGGATGCCATAGTTCTCAAAAGAGCCAGTATATACATAATCTATAATGTGTGTGTGACCTGTGTATAGTCTGCAAAAGTTTGGAAACCTGATCATAGTAGTGGAGTTTCCATGCCTGGCCCAAGGACAAAGATCTGATCTTTGGAGGTTGAAAAGGCTGAACTCCTGATAAAACTCTCATGATTCCAGTAGTTCCATGGACTCTCATTAACACAGACTGGAAATTGTAGACTGGGCATCTCAACAGCTAGAGTCAATCTTAATGAAGTCCTTTATCTCACTCTGAGCAGGGGGACAAAAAATCTTGGAAAGCTGCAAATGTCTCATCAAAGAGTCTCATGATGTCAAGACAGCCAAAATCATCAAGAGCAAGGAATTTCATGAATAGTCTGCACATCCATCCATGTAAGCAAGTATGAATAGTCTGCATATCCATCCATGTAAGCAAGTTGTTTGGTGATCCTTCTATACTCATGGTTTCTGGTTTCCATTGCCCTAGTTCCTGAATAGGCTCTGGTTCCTTATCTGACTCCCCTGTGTAGGAGGCCACCTATGTACTTGGCTCCATTTTTGGATCAAAGTTGCAACAAACAGACTAATTTGGTGAACTACTTTTCCAGATGTGAATGCATTCAGATTTACTCACCCAACAAGAATAACCTGTAACATCCTGGCTAAAGCAGGAGAAGAATCGACATTTTTTTAATTATTATTTTTTAATTTTTGCAAATAAAGGTTTCTCCCCAGTTAGGAAGAGCAGGTGTTTGGAAAGGGCAATGTCAGCAGCCTTAACTCTAACTCCCCCATTTTGTGCCTTATCCAAACATCATAAGTATATGGGACCCATTTTTAGAAGATGTACACAAAACTGATTTTTTATTTTAGTTTAGTTTTTGAGCTCAGAAAATGCAAAATAACAGCCATTGCAGTATTCATCAGCTTTGGGGAAAGAAAATCTGCTGTTGCTCCAGTACATAATAATCAGAAATTCCATCTTGGCAGGAGTCTTAGTCATTAAAAGAGAAAGGATGAACAAGTCCCTACTGCAAAGAAGAGAACAGATAAAACCATGCAAAGAGAGGAATGGTCATCCTAGAATCCTGGCTAAATTCCAATCAGGTAATTACTTTTTGTCCATGTAGAAATTTCCCAGGAGGAGTTGTCATCAGTAGAAAGATTTGTCACATTCATTCCTAAAGAGCTCTGGTTTGCTGGGATAAATTGTCGACTAGATAACTAGTGGTGGGACTAATGGAACCATTATCATCCAACAGAACAGACTTACTGAAATGAAGACTGGAAAGTTAGAAAAGACACATAGAATTGCCCACCTGTAGTGTGTGATCCTGGTTTTAGACCCAATGTATTAAAAACATCAGTTGGGTGTAACTTGATAGCAATTGATTGCAAAGGAAATAATTGAATTGCACTTCAAGGGTGGGCAACTGTGCTGTCTAGATGCTATTGCCGCAAACCTCTCATCACTCTGAGCCAGAAAAGCCAATGGGGAGGCTTATCTGAATTACAATACAAACATTTTTGAAAGCTGCCTTCTCCAAGATAAAATTTCCTAGAATCACAGAATCACAGGACTATAGTGCTAGAAGAAACTCATAGAGCCGTTGAGTCCTGTCTTCAGTGCCCAGGCATCAACCTCCCAGGACACTTTGTTATGGCCTCTCCTGCCAGAAGTGGAGGGGGGGGAGACCCACATTGCTGGCTCAAAGCCAGACAACGAACACTCCACACTCCCCTCAGGGAATGCAACAAAGGGGTATGGGGCCAGGCTCACCAGCCACTGCCACCCAATGAGCATAGAAAAAAGGAATGAGGCAGGGCCCCAATGGGTCCATATCCCACAATGTCCTTGTAATGGAAGGAACACCTCTTGCAAGTCCAAAGGCCTCCTTCCCAGAATACGAGGCCTTCAAAGCCTCAATCAGCCCACCCCTTGCCCTGACCCCAAATTGTAAGGTCCAAACCCCAAAAGGCCAAGGCCATCCTCCAATGGACTTGTGAGGAATCACGGGTCAAGACTTCCATGGCACATGGCTGAAAAGAGCCGAGGTGCTGGCAGCTGGTCGGTCTACTTTCATGCCACAAAAGAGACCAGGATTGGGTCAGGGCCACCTTAAGAACAGCACTCTGGCTCCACTCCTCAGCCACATGGAACATGTGAGTGTCCCTGTGCTCACCAGGCTTTTGGGGGTGGGCAAAGACTCATGAGAAGTTACGTTTTCAGGAAAGTGCAGCAAAATTATCTGACATTTAGTCTGCTAACATTGTTAATATTGTATTTGTAGGTTCAGTGCTGGAGTGATAATGTTTGAGACATTTTCTTGGGGTAACTGGAGATCATTTTCCTGCATTTTTTTAATGACACTGTTGCTGCAATTTACTTATTATGCATGCATTGTGCAGGCGTAATAAGCAAAACAAAAGAAATTACTGTCTGCAAGCTGCAATAATGACAATAATAATGGGCTGATGTTCAAAATAATGAGTAACACAAGAAGTTCCTTTCTGAAAGTAACATTCCAAATTCTGAGCCATATCTATTGATATTGTCCAGTGCAGATTTTTTAAAGATGGTTGAAAATTTAATCTAGACTGTTTTGGATAATAACAAAATTTGCAAATTTCTTGATCAGTGAAATGGAAAGCATGGAAGATTTGCAGATTTAAATTAGAGAAGACAGGGAAAAAATTAGATTTGTTGTTTGTGCTACACAAACAAATTTTATCAAGCTTAATATTTCATATACTTTTAAAAGCAAATGTCTGGATTTTGAGTTAACATTTGGATAAGTGACCAGAACCCCCAACTATTATCCATGCTAGCTGTGCGACTCTGGGACTTGTAGACAAAAGAAGCAACAGTTCCAATCTCTGGTTGGAGCTGGGGTTCCTCTGCATAAAAATATGTATTCTGTTCCGTTTGTGTGGTTTTTCTTTTGTACAAGTTCACTGGAGGGTTTAAAGGCAGTTCAGACAAATGGGAATACTTCATGTTGTGTAAATTTGAATACAAGGAACAAGCAAAATCCAGATATCATTAGGTGAAGTATTTTTAAAAAAATACCTCAGACCGTTTTGTGTTTTTCTTTGGATTTGATTCCCACATCAAAATATGCCTTGAGTATGAATTGCAGGAGAAATCAATACTGCTTCTCTGCAAGGGGCCAGCTAACAGCGTTTCTTATCAAATCACTGTTGCAGATCTCAGTAAGGTTAGCGTTTTAGGATGTGAGCGTCTTCTTTCTATGAAAGAAATACCCACACACTCCAGAATGGGAATTCAGGCAAGTGGGGAAGCTACAAGATCAACAGCAGTAAGGACCATAATACTTCAAAATAATTTGCAAAGGCAATTTTGCCAGTATATTTTTTTATTTGTCAGAACTGCCATGATCTATCAGAAAGCATCTTCAAGAGTAATTTTCCATTGTTTTCTCTTTCTTACGTGCCACTCCCAAAAGAAAGCTGCACTACAAACCTTCTTCAAATATGATGACAACGTCAGCAGTAAAAATGAAGGTGATTTCGAAGTATCTGTGGTTTGTAAGGTCCAGGGCATTCTAGAGGATGCTAACAGTGTTGCAAACAAGGTTACTGCTGTTGCTATTTGCAGTAGCAGTAGCTGCAAGAAAAAGAAAAACACCTTGGGGGGAAAAACAGGAAGTTGGCTACTGCCACTGTTGTTGGTGATCCTCACCGAGAAACTCAATGTCCCCCTGCCCTGAATAAATTCATCAAAGTTGTCCCCCAATTTTCTTTGCCCACAAATATGATTAACTTCAAGAGAACAGAAATGGCCTCATGCTTACTGTACAATAATCTTATTCCTCACGTATAGATGCCTGGTTCAACACCTTCAAATATCATGAGAAATAAGGATATGAAAATCTCTATTTTGATTTCCTGACATTTATATCAATCCTAAATAATAATCATGTGCCATCAACTCAATTCTGACTTCAGACAACCCTTTTCAGGAAGAAAATACTCCAAAGTGGTTTATCATTCCCTTCTTCTGGAGTCCTCCTGGGGCTGTGCAGCTTGCCCAACGCCAACAGGCTGGCTCTTCTCCCGGGAGACACAGTGGAGAATCAGACTCCCAACCTCTGGCTCTGCAGGCAGATATCTAAACAACTGAGCTATCCCGCAGTGCTACCTATATATATTTACTCACCTTGTTTTGTACGTTGTTTTGCAAAACTTTGATCTTGTTTTGCAAAACTCTGATTTTTCTTCCCACATTGAAATTAAATTTTTCACATTTTCTGAATGATCTAAAGAGTGTTTGTTTCTTTGCCATTGTGTGCTTAGAATCATAGAGCAGTGGAACTCACAGGGATCCCAAGAGTCACTGAGACCATACCATCTGCTGAAATATCCCTGACCATCCAACCTCTGTTTCAAATGAAGGAAAGTTGACATTTTCTGAGGTAGCCTGTTCCATCTCTCAAAGAGTTCTTCCTGATGATTAGTCAAATATCTTCCTAGTAATTCAAATCCATTAGAGCCCTCTTTTCAGTCTCAGAAACAAGCTTGCTTAATCTTGCCTCTAGCAGCCCATCAAATATTTGAGGAAGGCTATCATATAATCTCTCGAATCTTCTCCATGCTGTGACACACGCAACTCCCTCAGCCCTTCCTTTATAGGATTTTGTTTCCAGAATTGTTATCACCCTGTTTACTCTCCTCTAGGTATATTCCAGGTTGTTGATACATAATATTCTGGGCAGCTTCTGACCAAAGCAGAAGAAAGTTGCACTCTTGCTTCATTGATATGGATGCTATACATTTGATGTTTCAGGTTAGTGTTGCCTTCGGTTTTGTTTTTTTGTTTTGTTTTTTGCAGCTGCATCACACTAATGACTCACATTTAATTTGTGGTTTACTAAGATCCCAAATCTTTTTCGTACATACTACTAAACTATCATCAATCCCATATTTGTGTGTCTGATTTTTCCTGCCTACATGAAAAAAACTTGACATCTTTCCCCATTGACACTCATTGGCTGCAATCCTGTTATTTAGCATAGTAAGTCAGTATTTGAGTAGGTTCATTTGAGTCAAAATATATTATGGAACAGCTGACTTTCCAAATCCCCACTGAGTTAATGGGCCTACTCGAGTGCAATGTACTACACAAAGTAAGAGGATTTCAGCCATTGTGTTTGTTTTGTCTCAGTTCTCCAGCCTATTGGGGTCACAGATTCTATAGGTTATTAGAACAATGCCAGCCAAACAATAGACTTTTTCAATGGGGGTAGGTTTCAGGAAGCCAGTAAAAATCCTGCAGAATTCATTAAGAGCTACATCCACTTGTTCAGCATGTGCTGATTTATACTATGTGGCACTAACATATTCTGCTGTGGAGCAGCACAGGAACAAAACTGTTGTTCTTATAGTTTGTGGGTGTGCACCTCAGTCTGACCAAGTTCATTTCCTAAATATGTTATTTCTGCTGGCAGCTTTCTGTTTTGTGTTTAGACAATGGTTTTGTGTTTTGACAATGGATTTGATCCAGAGTGATGCTCATATACTTTGGGTTAGGTAGATGTTCCAAAATCTTGTCTTTCCAGCTAACTCAGAGCTTCCTCTCTGCTACTCTGTTCTTTAGGTGGAAGGCACAGACCTGTGTTTTTAAATGGTTTGGGTTCAGTTGGTTGTTTTTATAACATAACAAAATGTCTTCTAATTCAGAGATTAGCTGCTACTTGATGGCCTCAGTTTTCCCCTAAACAATAGAATCATGACACCCAAATTTATTATCTTGGCCGCAATAGTATAATGGGAGATCTTGTCTTTCCTTGCCTTGCTGAAACCAAGATACAGCACCTCTATATCACTGTCACAGATTAATCATGTTCTGTTCTTGAAACTTTTCTGATGTTGATGTCCAGCTGATCAGTCATAGTTGTGGAGTTACAAGGATCCACTTTTTTTCAGATGGGGATGGCATTTGCTCATCTATTTTTTTGCTCACCTGTTTTTCTATAGATCATTAGCACTGAGTGTTTCCACATCACCTCTTTACCAATCTTGGGCAGCCTCTTTGTTCTACTTATGCAGGGCTTACCATTGTTCCATTTTTGGCATTTCAGTTATCCGCAGTTTTAAATGTCTACATAGTTCTGTGTTTATCTTGAAATTCTTTTTTCATTGATGGAGAAACACAATGTCTAAACACAAAACAGAAAACCAGGAATGGAGAAAGTATGACAGACAATTTAACATAGCTCTAGTATTTTCCCTTCATCTTCTAGTCTGATCTTATATAAGCTCACACTATGGACTCAGCTCCTGTTATTGGCTGCCTAGCTATGCTTCCCTTTCCCACCAGCATAGGTGCAAACACCTAGGAGGTATCAACAGGAGCACAAATAAGTCAAACTACAGAAAATACTAATCAGCTCATTCTCCATTTCATTTTTCTTTGTTAGAATTAAAATCTGAACAGAATTTAAAAGCAGAGTCAAACAGACTCAGTCCTTGGTGAGGAAGGTGCCTCCATGGGAAGTGTATGGCACTGTAGTAGGAGGGATGGAAAACAATTTCATAGCATCTCAAGCATCAATTTGTAGAGGATAATTCATCAAAATAATGGCTGAGCAATGAACAAGGTCTAGCATGGGTGATTTAATAACAAACAAGCAGATAAACTTCCCAGTTATTTTAGGGCATGGCTATCATTTCATTTTTGTATTTACAGTCAGAACCTTTGTGATAAATTGCCTCTTATAACTTCCTTCTTCATTCACTCCAAGTTATTAAACTAAATTACATTTTCCCACATGTTTTACTACGGTAAGTTATGAATTTTCATAATGCATCCAACATTCATAATTTGTTACAACCTTATTCTTTTGCTCTTGTCTCATCAGCTATGATATTAACTGTGTCTATAATTCTGTCAGCCAAGAATGACTGCTGTCTCAGAAAAAGGTAGAAAGGAAAGGAAATTGTCAATTTTTTTTTACAAAGTTAGTCTCATAGATATGTGTCCCCAATCTCTCACAGCTACTGCTATTTGAGAAAGGACTCCCAACATGAGTCTTCATAGAAGGATGAATTGGGGGGGGGGGGGGGAGCTTGAGATTACATTGACGTTGCTGTATATTACATTGTGGGATTGTATTTTGGCTTCATTCTCCTCAACTTAAAAATTTATTCTGCTGAGAGTATTCTGTACTCTCTGTAAATTTCGATCTACTTCAAGTGGCTCAGCATTTGATTTGTTTTATTATTATGCCCATTATTTCATTCTAGTGCAACAAGTTTTAAGATTTCTGTTTGTTGCATTTCGAGGTAGTGTACAGGAAGTGCCTGCACATTTATTTAGCAGTCTTGCTAAGAGGAAAACATTGACCTGTACCCTATTACCTAAACATGGATTGGAAGTATCTGTTCCAGCAGAGATCTCGTCATCACGCCTATTCTCACATAGGTTGCAAGACTGGTCATGGAAGAGGTTGTGCAATAGAAAGCCTGTCAGAGTGGGGGAAACCTGTGTGAACGCCCTTCCACTCAGTGTTTCAACAACAAGATACTGCCCATTATTCATGATTTCTTCCATTCAAGCAGCAAGTGCATGAGAAGTTTTCTGAACTAACACAAAGGGCTGAGTCAAATATTTACTGTCCAAGGAACTACAATCTAGTCTCTGGGGATTTTATACCATCTGAGTCATAACACTGAAGTTGTTCCTTTATTATTATTATTATTATTATTATTATTATTATTATTATTATTATTATTATTATTATTATTATTATTATTATTATTTATTTATTTATTTATTTATTTATTTATTTATTTATTTATTATTTGATTTGTATATCACCCATCTGGCAGCCAGGGCCACTCTGGGCGGTTCACAACAGATAAACAAACAACAGAATAACAAAATAATACATATACAAAATAACAATAATACAATTGGGGCATATATCAAATATCATAAAGTGCAGTAAAAACAAATACAATACAATAAATTACAATTAAAAGCATAAAATATAAAATATTTGAACTTGAACAATCCAGAGAGGAAAACCTACTTTTATCTATGATTAGATAACATAGGCCCTAAGCAATCACATAATATTTAGATATGACAACATACTCTGTGATCCACAGCAATATTCAGAAATTGTACTGCTTGTTAAGTGGTAAAAAAGATTTGTTTAATAAAAAATGAGTTTTTGACAATAAAATATCCTTGGATCAATCTGGAAACAATTTTAACAGAGGACGAATTTCCTAATGCCCTGAAAAATACTGCAATGAAAAAAAAATAGAGTTTTATTCTGCTTTTAGAAAATTACGAGGGTGACACCTAGTCTTATACAAAACATTTTAAAACTTGCCCTTAAAACAGTTTCAAGGCAGACAAACAACATATCTGTATTTATGAATTGTCAAAATGCTAAGTATAATAGCTATCAGGAAATGACTATAAAACCTGAAAACCGTCAAGTACGGAGTCTGCAAGCAGATGTTTTTTGTTCTTGAAATTCCAAAACTCTTACGATAGTCATGCATTTAGTCCTGGGACAGATGCATATGGACCAAATCTGGGGGATTTGTGTGTTTCCACGGTAACCATGGGGCAGAGCAAATGGTTGCTGGTTGACCATAG
Source organism: Intellagama lesueurii (assembly GCA_037013535.1). Lineage (NCBI taxonomy): Eukaryota > Metazoa > Chordata > Lepidosauria > Squamata > Agamidae > Intellagama > Intellagama lesueurii. Next base: position 19,457,730 of record JBAJHW010000009.1, read on the forward strand.
GGTGTAGCAACACCCCCACAGATCTTTCACATTAAATCCATCATTCATGCATCCTTGTTTAGGAGTGGAGAAAGAAAAACAAGAAAAGATGAATGAGAGTGTGTGTCTTACCTTGAAAACAGATCTTCCTTTTCCTTTCACAAAGCCATTGATAAAATCGTCAAATACTTGCGGCCACAGCACCATTCATTTCGAATTCAAGGAACAGGAAGAGTGGGGAATGCCAGGGATGAAAAGTGCAGAACGGCAGGCTCCCTGTCTTACCCTTTCAAGAAGGAATCAGAAAGAATTGCACCCATCTTTCTTTTAAAGTCCCTCACTGCATTCTTAGTGACTAATCGGGACTTATCCTGGTGGCTGGGATCAAGTGCTCATCAAAGTGCTCATCTCTTCACAGACCTAGACAAGGAATGGGTCTGAATGTCACTAAAAAGGCATAGGATAGCTTTGCCCCAATCTTTGTGCCCTTTATTTGGGTCAGAGGGTGTCTGCACAGACCTACTTATGACTCAGATAAACTGCCATTGTGGGATAGGCGAAAAATCCCCGCTTCCAAAGGCCAATCAGGATGCGGGTCAAAAATTCCTATCCGGCCCCAAAACAGGAGACCAGTAAAACTCACACTAGTATTCAGGGCGGGCGGGTGGGCTGCCAGAAAGGAAGAGGCCAAAGGTAGGAGGAGCCTTAGCTTAAATACTCTCCCCCTCCCATTCCTTCCACTTCTCGGTGAGCTTACCGGCTCCACGCTGCTGAAGAACTCAGCAGCGGACCGGGCATTGTCCCCTTACCCCGGAATAAGACACAAGACAACAGTTATGGAATAAACATGGGCCACACTTTATTGATAATTCAAATTGATCATTTATGGAAAAGGGAGGGGACCTGCTGTAGTGCGGCATCAGGTTCTGTAGAGGGGTCTCAACGGACCTACGGACCTCAAGTCCCCTTCTTCTTGTTGACTGTTGGTCCGGGAGCGGCTCCAGCAGATCTTCTCCCCCAAGCACTGTAATCGCACGATCCACAGCGCTGGGAGATCAGATGAGCTATACCTTACCTGTGTTTGTGAGGAGACTCACCGAAACCTGTTATATCTGCACTACCCACCACGGCAAGGGGCAACCTACGCTTAAGGCCCATGCCCGCCATCGAGACTCTCGAGCTCCAAAAGCAGGCCCCCCCTGATGTCGGCCAAAAATATTTCCAAACCTCTGTCGGAGAGGTCTACTCCATCCTGACAAAAGAGCTTGGGCCGATCAGCATGGATCTCCTGGTGACCAATCACCGATCCAAGGCCATCACATACAACTCTACACACTTCTCTGTTAACCCGCCTCCTTGCGGTGTTAACATGCTGAACCTGGTGCGCCTCGCACCAAACAAGCCGAGGGATGATCGTGGACCATAGAATGCTCGTCTTGGGGTACATCGCCCTCAGCCATCTGAGGTCTCAAATAACGTCCAAAACCAAAGCCTTGCTGCCTTGCTTTGCCAGATCATTACCTCCCAGATGTATAATCAAGACATCTGGGGGGTTGCATGCCAAATGCAGCCGCTCTGCATAGCTGGCTCCATAACAGTCCACAGATCCCTCTCCAAACAATATGGGCTCTAACTGCGATACCCAAATCACTCCCCCACTCTGATTGAGCAGCGTATCTTGCAGCCCAAAAAATGAAGCTGTGGCCCACTATCATTACCTGTTGCCGACTCTCCTGTAATATCGGACCTGTAAGACAAAATACGCACCTACCTAGACGTGAGGGAGTGTTCTTACATATCTACGATAAGTGGTAGATGACCAACGCCCTAAATGCTTGATGTCATCAGGAGGATAGCCTAACGCGGCTGCCGTTGAGGCTGCTCCTATTCTAAATGAGTGAGTTCCGAACTTCATACCTTAAACCCTTACTCTGCTTAAGGCCAAATCAGTCATTTTCCAGAACTGATATTTTGTCAAAGGGATTCCCTCCTTATGTGTGAAAAAATATCCTTGGCCCTGTCCTCTAACTCGTAAATACTTACTTATCGCTTTCACCGGGCAAAGACTTGCCACCGAACAAGGACCCAGGGTCAGGTCCTCTCCTCTGCCTCACTGATCTGCCTTAGATCAGTGAATATGTACCCACACAGAATTCTCTACTATTGCCACGCCATGCATCTGCAAAGCCACTTTTGATACGTCCCCTTTTCCTGATGCTACTACCTCACTAATCCTCAATGCACCGAAAAATGTCAGCAATGAGGCTGCTTGGAACAGTGCAGTCTCATATGCGTCCCTGCAGATAAGGGGCCACATTTGACATATCTTCTCCAACAATGCCAGGGATATTGGTGTCCTCGAGTCCCTAACACGACCCCTTTCTTTACTCCAGCCTTCGATCATTTTCCTGATACGAAGGTCAACGGTGTAGTCCTGATACCCGTGAATCCTAGTGTGGAAGGCTAAAGCTGATAACTTACCCTGGATGGAACCTGGGTCTAAACCTTTCCTATGGAGAAACACTAGAAACTGCTGAAGGTGTTCAACAGGGGCAGGCCAACTCAATTCCAGCCCCACAGTCTTTCTAAACTCCTGCAATTCTATACTCACTGCCTGGTAGGCTCTCCGTGTCCTCGGAGCCAAGGACAAGTCTATTGCTCGTTCCGCGTCAACACGCCAATTTGCCAAACCTCTGCTGGAAGCATCTCTGGAATGTCGTTGGCTCCCGGATCTAACTCTGTGAACCGAGTGATCTTTTGGCGTGATAGTGCATCGGCCAGGCTATTATCCAGACCCGGAATGTGCTTTGCATGGATCAAAACATTAAACCTTAATGCACGCAACGTAAATGCGCGCACGAGTGCCATAATGCATTTTGAGCATGACGTAAGGTTGTTCACAATATAAACCACCACCTGATTGCCACACCAGAAGTGCACCAATGTGTTAGCCCATTCATGTGCCCACAGCCACAAGGCCCCTACAATCGGGAAAAATCCTTAAAAAGTGAGGTCCCTTGTGATACCTTGCTGGTGCCATTCTTCAGGCCATAGGCCGGCACACCATCTACCTTTAAAATAAATTCCAAAGCCTAGAGATCCAGCAGCATCGGTCTGCACCTGAAATTCCAACCGGAATTGCAGTTCTGACCTTCAGAAGGACACCCCATTAAATCCATCTAAAAACTGACTCCATACTTGAAGGTCCCATTTCATACCCCTGGTTATCCTTGTCCTATGAAAAGGGCGACACAGTCCCTTCATGGCCCCGCATAAATGGCGTAGAAACGCACGGCCAGGGGCAATTACCCTACAGGCGAAATTTAAATGGCCCACTATCTCCTGTAGTTCCTTCAGGGACACCTTCTTACTTCGTAACAGAAGCTGAATCCTGTCCCTAAGTGATGCTAGCTTATCTTCCGGTAGCCTAGAAGCTTGCTGCCTAGTGTCAAGCTCAATCCCTAAAAAAGTGAGCGAAGTTGCAGGCCCTTCAGTCTTTTCTTCAGCCAAAGGCACCCCTAATTCTCGTGCCAATGACTGAAACGTCTCTGGGATAAATGCACATTGTCCAGTGTGGGCTGCTCCACAGAAAAGGTAATCATCTAAATAATGGGCAGTACTTCTGCAACCCACTCTGCATCTGAGCTTCCATTGCAAAAATGAACTGAACCGCTCAAAAGCAGTGCAAGACACAGAACATCCCATTGGCAGGGCCCTATCTATATAATAAAAACCCTGAAAATAAAAACCTAAGAGGTCAAAATCCAACGGATGGACTGGAAGAATACGAAAAGCTGACTTAATGTCGCATTTTGCTAGTTCCGCCCCCTGCCCACATCTGCGCACCATGCACACTGCCTCGTCAAAAGAGGTATATCGCACTGTGCACAGCTCCTGTGGTATAGCATCATTCACTGAATCCCCTTCTGGGTAAGACAGATGGTGAATGAGCCTGAACTCCCCCTTGGTTCTTCTTCGGTATGACGCCCAAGGGTGATACACGAAGATTCTCTAATGGGGAATGCTGGTAAGGTCATAGGACCCTACCTCAGATACGTCCTTCTTAATTTTGTCCTGAACAATACTCTCCATGCCCTTTATGGACTTCAAGTTCTTCGCAAAGAACGCCTTACGCTTGCCCACTGCTGGAATTCTGAAACCGAACGTGAAACCCTCCAACAAATATTGGGAGTCTACTGGTCATGGATAATCCACCAACCAGTCCCCCAGTACCTCTAAATTAATTGGGCTGGGGTCCTCTGCCAGGGGGACCCCCTCCCCCGGGTGCCTTCTTATTACCTTCAGTGGCCTTGGTGGCGTTCCTCTGTGCTCTGGCTCGAAAGCAGGATGTGCTGGGGTGCTGACCCCCACACACCAAGCATTCATGCCGGAATCTACATTCCTTGCATGAGCACGTTCCCTTGGCATTGTAATCCCAGAGAAAACCCCACAGAGAAAGCGGGGTTGAACCGCTTGCCCCGTGCCGGCATGAGAACCCATATTCACGCCCTGTTTATGGATCAGGTGACCGCTGTCAAACCATTCTCCGGGGGTTAGGTCTAGCTTGGGTCATAACCTGCAGCCAGAGGCCTGGCAACAGCTCATCCCAGCACAAATTTGGATGAATTGCACTGCGCATACGGAACGATTCATCATATGTCAGCCAGGCCTGTCCCACGAAGTCTACATATGCTTGATAAATCAAGTCTAGGTACTGGAAGAGAGCCAGTGCCCTCCAGGGCTGCACTCTCACAATCACCCCCGCATACATGATAAATCCTGGTAACCAATTGGCCCAGGTCCTATCTGGCTTACGCCTTCTACGTCTTTCCTTCTCCCTCTCATCCTCCTTATCAACATCCTTCTTTTCCACTTTTCTTTTGAGGAGTTCAAATAAGTCGACATACTCTCCTTTTTCAGATTTTTTCTTTAGTCGCCGGTAATAGGTGGTCACCGAGAGGCATGTCGCGATCTCCAAAAGGCAACGCATTTAGAGACCCTGTGTTATAGCCCGTATCCGGTACCGATGGATACGGGCATATACATACTCCTGGCGTTGCGCCAAAGAATGCAGGGGAACAAGCCTGCGAGTAAGGGGAAGCCCAGGAAGCTATAGGTGTACTAGTACTCGGCCAATGGGAATCCCCGACACCTGGACCCTGCATGCCATGTGGTATGTGCTCTGGTGTGCTAAACTGGCCACTAAACGGCCAAGGCCAAACTGGCGTTGGTGACACTGTGTTGCGCAGCCTCTAACTCACACGTGATGTCCAACATTGATGGTTTGCTGTCCTCTACCCAGATAGCTTCCTGTCCTTTGTCACGCCCTCTATGTCTTGCGGCGGCCAGCCTTCCAGGTTTGGATGATCCTGTGCCTAGCTCCTCTTCCTCACGACCACTCTGTGGTGTAACCATTGAAACAGCAGTCCCTTTCCTAGATGGTTGCACCGCTGCATGATCCTCCTCTAAGGCAGAAAAACAAGATAAGTTTTCTGCCAAATCCTTGAGTTTAGCCTTCCGGTGTCTCCAACGTCCCTGGCAGAATGGCGAGGTTGTGTCATGCTAGCTGGCGAAGCCTGTTGAGTTGCTCGCTCAGCCTCTAATGCTGCAATCTTTTCTTGCAGCTGCTGCCATATTGGCCATGCCTCTTCATCCGAAGATGATTGAGGTGGGGAAACTTGGGGGGCAACCCTCTTTTTGGAAGGTTACTTACCCTTCTTTCCCCCCTGTCTCTTCTTTGAGGACATCACTACTCTTAAATACAAGCCTGAACCACTTACCAGATTGCTGTAGACCTATATCTCCTTTTGCCCAACAAACTCTGCTAAAATACTTTGTTGTTGTTTAGTCATTTAGTCGTGTCCGACTCTTCGTGACCCCATGGACCAGAGCACGCCAGGCCCTACTATCTTCCACTGCCTCATGGAGTTGGGTCAAATTCATGTTGGTAGCTTCGATGACACTGTCCAACCATCTCATCCTCTGTCGCCCCCTTCTCCTCTTGCCTTCACACTTTCCCAACATCAGGGTCTTTTCCAGGGAGTCTTCTCTTCTCATGAGATGGCCAAAGTATTGGAGCCTCAGCTTCAGGATCTGTCCTTCCAGTGAGCATTCAGGGTTGATTTCCTGCGAAATAGATAGGTTTGTTCTCTTTGCAGTTCAGGGGACTCTCAAGAGTCTCCTCCAGCACCACAATTCAAAAGCATCAATTCTTCGGCGGTCAGCCTTCTTTATGGTCCAGCTCTCACTTCCATACATCGCTACTGGAAAAACCGTAGCTTTGACTATGCGGACCTTTGTCAGCAAGGTGATGTCTCTGCTTTTTAAGATGCTGTCTAGGTTTCTCATCGCTTTCCTCCCAAGAAGCAGGCGTCTTTTAATTTTGTGGCTGCTGTCACCATCTGCAGTGATCATGGAGCCCAAGAAAGTAAAATCTGTCACTGCCTCCATATCTTCCCCTTCTATTTGCCAGGAGGTGATGGGGCCAGTGGCCATGATCTTAGTTTTTTTGATGTTGAGCTTCAGACCATTTTTTGCGCTCTCCTCTTTCACTCTCATTAAGAGCTTCTTTAATTCCTCCTCACTTTCTGCCATCAGAGTGGTATCATCTGCATTTTGAACCAATGAGTTGTTCCATATCCAGTTCTAACTGTTGCTTCCTGTCCCACATATAGATTTCTCAGGAGATGGATAAGGTGGTCAGGCACTCCCATTTCTTTAAGAACTTGCCATAGTTTGCTGTGGTCTATCTGTGCTTTTATCTATCGACACTACCCCTAAAGCTCCCCACCCCACAGTTGCTAAATTTGCTGGTGTGCTGCAGAAATGGAATTGAGAAATCCTTTGAAAACAAGATGAGAAATATTCCCACAGATAATCAGCCCGATCTCCTCGTGGGAGAGATGGTTCCATGGGGGACTAGAGAAAGTCCCCTGCAGAGGGAGATCAAGCAGGAGGAGGAGGGAGATGCGACGTTGCAGGAGACGCTAATGAGGGCAACAACAAGCTCCGAATTGTCTCTTTTTCCTTGCCATGGAACGGAAGCAGACCAGCCTGTCATAATTCATAAAGTCAGAGACCCCATGGGAGGCTCGGAGGAGTTCTCCGCGGGAGGCCCGGTGAGCCAGATGAAGTTGGATTGCGGAGTGCTGGGAGGCCTTGCCGAGGGGTCCGCTGAGGTCCCCGTGCTGGCTTCGCTGTGGGTCGCTGTTAGGATCTCGCTGCTGGGCCTCTTTGGGATCTGGGAGACATCATTGATGCCAACTGCTAGGGGAATCCTTTTTGCGTTCTCCCCTGGCATGTTCAGCGTGGACTCCTCTTTTACCCCCCCCCCCACTGTGGAACATGGCAATGTCAGCGCCATCCCTACCAGTAGCTTTGTTATTTCCACCTTTATTCACAATCTGGAACCTTGGTTCGTCCTTGTCTGCCTCTCTTGTAAACCTGGACTCATCTCCAAAATCCTCCTGGAGGAAATAAGATCTATAATTAAAGTGCAGGGGGACAAAACCAACTGTGGTGGGGGGGCGGGATTTTGGGTTTTGATATAACCTGTTTTATTTTTATTTTATTTATCTTATTTATACTATTTTAGTTTTGTTTGTTTTATTTTGTTTTGTTATTTTATTGATTAATTTAAAGTGTATTATGTATTATGATTGATTAATTTAAAGTGTATTATGTATTATGATTTAATATTTGGATCAAGCTTTATTAATTTGATTACTGTATCACATCTGTATTAATTTTGTGCACTTTTTACTTTTCTTTCTTGATGTGGAGTGGAAGGTCTGCCCCCCCCCCAGCGGGGGTCCTCAGAAGATCCGAGTGATTACGGGTAGAGGGAGATATGGCGATGGCACACTCCCTACTCGTGTCAGAAGAACAGTGAACAGATGTTTGAAGGCTGTTCACTGTTCTGGGACTGTGACCAACTGCCAGTCTTGAGGTAGCCAGATCAGCTGGCCCTTCACTCTAAAACTGGTGCTGCTAAATGCCAGGTCTGTGTCCAATAAATCCCAGATTATCCAAGATCTTATTCTGGAGGAGGATGCAGACCTGGCGTGCATAACTGAGACTTGGATGGGCGGGGAAGGGGGAGTTCCCTTGACCCTTGCCTGTCCTCCTGGTTATGCGGTCCAGCACCAGGGTAGACCGGAGGGGCGGGGGGGAGTAGCCATTGTTTATAGAAATACTCTTGAGGTTACTAGGTGCTCCTCGGTGGTAAAGCTGGGTCTGGAGGCCCTCCATGTGTTTGTTGGGGCCAGGGACGGTATTAGGATCTTGCTGGGTTACTGCGCTCCCTGCGACCCAGCCATTTCCTTACCGGAGCTGGCAGACTTCATCTCCGCGGCACTGTTGGAGTCCCCGAGGCTTTTAGTCCTGGGTGACTTCAATATCCATGTGGAGGCAGAGGTTTCTGGTCCAGCTCTTGAGTTCTTGGAAACCATGGCTTCCTTGGACATGTCCCAACATGTCAACGGTCCCACACACGTGGGCGGCCATATGCTAGACCTGGTATTTTCCACTGAGCGGAGCGAGTGTGGTCTGATGGTGACTGACCTGGTATCAGTCCCCTTGTCATGGTCAGATCACCACCTAATAAAATGTAACCTCTCAGTGGCACTCCCTCCCCACAGGGAGCATGGACCTATTTCAATGGTCCGCCCTCGAAGGTTACTGGATCCATTGAGATTCCAGGATACCATGAGAGGGATTCCAGCCGATCTGTCTGGCACCCCTGTCGAAGCTCTGGTTGACGGCTGGCTTGCCACCGCCACTAGGGCTGTAGACACGATCGCTCCTAAACGCCCTATCCGGCGCAGAGCTCGGCCAGTGACCTGGTATAATCAGGAACTACGAGCTATGAAGCGAAATAGGAGACGGCTAGAGTGCATTTGGAGAGATAAACCGATGGATTATAATAAGAAAGCTGTCAGGATCGCAACTAACCATTACCTGGCTAAGGCGAAGGCTGCTAGACGATCACACTTCGCTGACCGGATAAGCGAAGCTTCAAATCAGCAGGCAGAACTTTTCCGTATAGTTCGCGATCTATCCGGAATTGGTCTGGGGGACGGGCCTCCCACTAATATCTCACCTGACCAATTTGCAGCATTTTTTAAATCAAAAGTGGAGGCCTTCCGCCGGGATCTCTCTCCTTTTTAAAATATACTGGATCGAGCAGAGATGTCCAGCGCTCCGCCTTGCCCAGTGACACTTGAATTCTTTTAGCCTGTGATGCCAGATTTGGTGGACAAAGTGCTTGATCGCTGTCGGGCCACCACTTCCTCTCTTGACCCTTGCCCGGCCTGGCTAATCAAAGCAGCCAGGCCCACAACAACGGAATGGGCCACAGCGATAATTAATGGGTCTCTCCAGGAGGGCAAGGTTCCTCTTGCTCTCAAGGAGACACTCATTAGGCCCATTAGGAAGAAACCAAATTTGGCGGCAGTCGATATTGGCAATTATAGGCCCATCGCCAATGTTTCCTTCCTCAGCAAAGTGGTGGAGAGGGTGGTGGCTGATCAGCTTCAATCTCTTTTGGATGAAACCAATGCCCTGCATCCATTTCAGTCGGGCTTCAGGCCGCGCCACGGCACAGAAACGGCACTGGTCGCACTGTTGGATGACCTGTTGAGGGAGGCTGACAGGGGCAATATGTCCTTGTTGGTCCTCCTCGACATTTCAGCCGCCTTCGATACCATTGACCACAGTATCCTCCTGGGGAGGCTCTCCGAGCTGGGAATCGTTGGCCTGGCGCTTGCCTGGCTCCGATCCTTCTTGGAGGACCGTCCCCAGAGAGTACAGCTTGGGGAGAGTGTTTCGGCCCGGTGGAGTCTCAATTGTGGGGTTCCGCAGGGGTCGATCATCTCCCCAACACTGTTTAATATCTATATGAGGCCGCTGGGTGGGGTCATCAGGGGGTGTGGGGCTTCATGCCATCAGTACGCTGATGACACTCAGCTCTACATCTCCTTTTCACCTACTTCAGTGGATGCCGTTCTGTCCCTTCAGCGATGTTTGGAGGCCGTACTGCAATGGATGCAGCTGAATGGGTTGAGGCTGAACCCGGACAAGACGGAGGTCTTGAGGGTGGGTGGCCCCTCCATTGGTGGTTTGGGAAACTCCCTCTCTTTTGGGGGGCGACTCTCACCGCACGGAATGGGTTCCGCAGCTTGGGGATACATCTGGACCCGGCGCTTACCATGGAAACCCAGGTGGCGTCCGTGGCCCGTTATGCCTATTTCCATCTGTGGCGGATCGCCCAGCTGCGACCCTACCTTGATGGAGGGGCCCTCACCACTCTCGTCCACGCACTCGTAATCTCGAGATTAGACCACTGTAATGCGCTCTACGTGGGGCTACCTTTGAGATTGATGCGGAAGCTTCAAATGGTGCAGAATGCGGCGGCCAGACTCCTTAGTAGGGTGAGAAAACACCAGCATATCTCTCCCACTCTGGCTGCCTTGCATTGGTTGCCCATTCGTTTCCGCATTGACTTCAAAGTGTTAATGATGACATATAAAGCCCTAAATGGTTTGGGACCTCGATATTTGACAGATCGCCTTCTCCCACCTAGATCTACCCGAATTACTCAGCACAGCCAGGAGGGACGGTTGAGGGGCCTAACGCCGAGAGAGGTCCAGAAAGAAAGAACAAGAAACTGGGCCTTCTCGGCAGTGGCCCCTTGACTATGGAACAGCCTTCCAACAGAGATCCGCCTGGCACCCTCGCTGGGTGTTTTTAAGAGCCATTTAAAGACTTGGCTCTTTAGGCAGGCCTTCCCTTCTGTCAATCCTTGAATTCTATCTTCTTGTTCTCTATCATTCCCCATCTTGAATACACCATATTATTGATTCAATTGTTTAATGTTTATGATGTTTTTATGATATTTTATGATATTTTGTGATATTTGTAAGCCGCCCCGAGTAGACGCTGTCTAGGGGGGCGGGGTAGAAATCTAATAAATAAATAAATAAAGGCTTTTGCGTACATAGTCAATGAAGCAGAAGTACAGTGGAACCTCTACTTATGAACTTAATCCGTATTGGAATGGTGTTCTTAAGTTGAAACGTTCTTAAGTTGAAGCAAAATTTCCCATAGGAATGCATTGAAAACCGATTAATCCGTTCCGGCTGTTTTTTGTTCTTATGTAGAGGCGCGTTCGTACGTTGAAGCATTAGTTCCCATAGGAACTAATGCAAAGCCGGTTAATCCATACTCTACCACTAGGGGGAGAAATTGTTTTTTTAACCTAAGAGGACCTAAGGTTAAAAAAAGGGCAGGAAAGTTTTTTTTCCCGTTCCTATCTTGGAGCTCCATTCTCAAGTAGAAGCAAAATTTAGCGAACGGAGCTGTTCTTAAGTTGGATCGTTCTTAAGTAGGGACGTTCTTAAGTAGAGGTTCCACTGTAGATGTTTTTCTGGAACTCTCTGGCTTTCTCCATAATCCAGCGCATGTTAGCAATTTGGTCTCTAGTTCCTCTGCCCCTTCGAAATCCAGCTTGTACTTCTGCTAAAATACTTACCGTATGGTAATTATGTTAAATGGTGCTATTTATACTATACTTTATTTCTATACTTAAGGATCATAGTCCAGGTACTGCACATGCAGTCCCAGTAAGAACAAACCTTGTACTGCACCTCCCCAGTGGCGGAAGCCGAATGTAGAATTGCCTGGTGGGACCCAATCAATTCAAAAGACCTGGTCCAGTTAAGCCAGTATAATAACAGATAATAAATCTATACTAATCAACAGCTATATATTAGACTAGCCAGCCAACAGTTATTATTCTTATAATTATTAATTATAATAAAGAGCCTACAATGACTTATCTATAGCTGAATATTAATCCAGCAACTCAACTCCAATTATTAATTTTGTAAATATAATTATAATTAATAGACTACAGGAAAATGAATTATGTATCAGACTATTATTCCTATAAATTTATTCTAGAAATTAATATAATGAATTCAGCTTTGTATTAAGATTGGCAATATATCCCAAAAAATCCCAACGATATCAACCAAGCAAAAGTCTTCCTGCTAATAAAGCCCAATTAGTACTCCACGTGAAGCCACTTATCTACTGAACCAAAGCTAACTTTAATGTAATAGAGTTTATGAAAAACGCATAACACCCCCCAAAAAACATTAACAAGCCAAAAGGAATAAATTAAGCGCTATTATATTAACTTTAATAACGAATACTACCTAATTAATAACTCCCGGTGTATATTAAAATTGGGAAAGGGGGGCGGGGGGGATTTAAACACGTGCCTTCAAACGTCCACTTTTTTTAAAAAAATTAAATAATTAAATGCCACAATTCCTCTCAAGTTATTGATTAGTGATCAGTTCCCCAATACTCCAGCACTTCTTTAGCGGCTCTAGCAGGGGCGCGAGCCCGGCCCAACGGCCGCGCCACATCGCACCCCATTCTCCGCTCGGTCCCTACTTTCCCCCTATTTGCTTTCTTTCTTTCTTTCTTTCTTTTTTTTTGGTAATTAATTAATTAGCAACACTTCGGGCTATAAGCCCTGAATGCCGAGCCAAAGCCTGGCAAGCAAACCATGGGGGGGTGTTGCCGATGCAACCCCCCGTCCAAAATGGCATCTGAACGACTGACGCAGTCCGAATGATCTCTCGAGCAGCGCTCCGTCCTCCTTCTCTGACTGCCAGAAAGGAAGAGGCCGAAGGTAGGAGGAGCCTTAGCTTAAATACTCTCCCCCTCCCACTCCTTCCACTTCTCGGTGAGCTTACCTTGTCTCGCGTTATCCCGGGAATAGGACAATGGTGGCTCCACGCTGCCGAAGCACTCAGCAGCAGACCGGGCATTAGAGCTAACATTACTTTAATATACAGGAGATGGGACTGAGGTAGTCTTTCATGTCTGGGAATCAAACATGCAATGAAAAACATCTCTATGTCTTGAAGACCAGCTGGAAAATGAAGGGAGATTGTTTGCAGAATATGGGAGTGAGAAAAACTCTTGTTGTGACAATCACATGCAATCAGCACATAAGGAATTCCCTTTACTGGATTGGGTGTAGTTTATAGTTTACATCTATGCTTTTGATAGGAAGCTAGATAGATTTATATGCAGGTGCAATGAGCAATAAGAAAATGCAACAAGAGAAACTGAGCATTTCTTTCCTCTATAAAGGGCAGACAGTATCTGAAAAATAAATGCCTTGGAATTGGCTGTAATTGATTTCAAAGTGCTCATTTCTGAATGTATTTTACTACTTGTTATGAGCTAAGAATTTCAGCAGAGCATGGGAAAGTGAGAAAGCTGGTTGATAACTAGCATAGAAATTCTATAGAGAAGTTTCTAGTGAGAAGTTACAATGAGTTTCAGAATGTGTAAGCAAATATAGGATTGTAACCAAAAATCTGATCTGATCCAGGAAGTGTGGAACAGGTCAGTTTACACTGGGGTTTGGCATGGATTCTACAAGTATATCTAAGGGCTGTTTTTATTGGCTTGGAGGCCAATTCATAACTTTGGGGCAGATGCCAACTTGACCTATGTTCATCCAGTCCCACTGAATCCAGACCTCATGAAAATCAGCCTAGATCAAGTTGGTTCTGTTCATTGGGACTTTATCCCAAGCAGTAAGAACCTTTTATGAACTATATAATATATGCCGTGCCACTAGTTTATAGGCAGTGATAATGCTAGAAAGATATCATATCCAAAATCCTGACTTGATGAAAATAATTTAAAAGGTTTTGTTCTGAGGGTAGTTCATCTTATCTAAGATGATGAGTCAGAGAGGTTCTTGACGTTTGGCACTGCTGAATGGAGGGCACTCACTACTGTTTCTCATTCATCCATGCCAACTGCTCAAGTCTTCCAGGAATATAAAAACTCACAGCCAACCTTCTAGTTTTGTTCTCTTCTGGCGTGGAGATAGTAAGCTGCCATGTCCAGGACAACACCCCCTTTGGGAATGATGTGGGATACTTGCTTGGAATTCAAGTCTCATGAGGGTGGGTGACTGCTGTCTTTCACATCCTACTCCATCCTTTAAGATCAGTAAATTTATTTTATCTTCCCCAGCATTGTGAAATTTCAGATTTTGGATCTGTTTAAGACACTCCAAATTAAGCCAGTCTTCTAGTACAAAAACCATTGAAGCTAACTAGATGGAATTTGGCATATTTATTCACCATATGAGAGGAAAAAATCTATTTGTCATGGGGGACTACTTCTTTTGTGTACCATATCTGGTAGTTTTTTTCATTTTGATCCGGAGTAGCTTGCAGAAGATAATTGAATGGTACTGTCAATGTCTCTAGTGTTATATTCAGTTTTGTCCATACCTTGATATACTAGGAAACAATTTTCCAGTATTTTTGAACTTCCAAAAAAGGCCACCGTGCATGGATTAAATGAAACTTCAATTTATCACACTTCCATAGCCCATCTTATTGGTTTCATATGGCTCATCCGCTGAAGACTCATGTAGCAGGTTTTTACCACATCTGAGGCACACTTGCCAACGTGTACAGCTCTAGGAAGGAGGAATTGAGACTTGTCTTCCTCACAGGCTGTACCTATGCAGTTATCTTAGAATCTCAACCTGGGGTCTCTACCACCCCCAGGAGCTTCCCAGTTTCCAACAACATGCCAATAATGGAACCAGGGAATCAGAGTTCCATTTAATAGAGACAGCAGCCTCTTTGCTATTTTAACATGCTGTGATTTGTCATGAATCTGATCACCTCATGCAACTGATCACATTCAGCAACACCCTCAAATTATACACAATCTGTCTGTATAGTCTCTGCAAGAAACAGTTGTTTTCTTATGTGCTAGTGTTGACATTTTTCTATGGGATGGCCGCAAGATTCAGTGAACACAAAATCCATCCAGTGGTATCTAGGCAACAGTTATCACATTTTTCAATATTGTGTATTTTACTGAATGTGCCCCCCCCCCAAAAAAAAGCAAGAAAGAAATGGGCTTTTTTTTTCCTGAGGGGAAAAAAAGCAAATCTCACTGACTCACAAACCAGACAAGGATGTGGATAAATGTAATCAAAGTTCAAGTCCTTATCCATAAACCATTATGCCTTAGTATTTATTCCTCATGTATACAAAAGGAATAATTCAATTCTTTAAAAAGCCTCCAGTTTATGAATGTGGGATATTGTGCTTCTGTATCCATGATTCAAAACATCAGGACATGGACCTACATTGCTGCACAATATCATGCCTGCACTGCCCACAGGAAAAAGGATGCCAAACTTTATGTAGCCATGGGTAGCCTGAATGTTGACAATACCAATGGCAGAAGTCAAGATGGTCTATGGTAGAGGTTCTTAACCTGTGGTCCACAGACCCCGGGGGACGCGCACAATGTCCTCATGGGCTTGAAGAAATGTTATGATATTTTGCTGTTAAAATAGAAAGAAAGATAGAATAAATGAAAGAAAGCAAGAAAGAAAAAAGAAATGCAGAACAATATCTTAATTTACCTTGCTTGTTTGTGTAAAAATTGGCTTTTCAAACCTACCTCCTCCATTAAAAACAAACAAAAGTAAAAATTGGCTATAAAAATAACTGTTTGAGAGCAAATAACTGTTTGATATTTCTTCACACTGTGAGAACATGCAATTAAATGATGCTGAGTGACTGAGAGACAGCCTGTGACATTTCTTGATACTACACAGATGGTCAGAAGCTGCAGGAAGAGAGAGTCGGAGTCAGTCAGTGTCAGTGTGAGTGAGCGTTTGGACGGATTTCATGATCGTGTTTCTTCTTCGATTTCTGCTAATAAAACCATTTGGTTATTGTAGGATAAAGTGACTTTTCGACATAATCACAGTGAATTTTGCAACAATACATTTTGGCTGAGCCTCAGAATCGATCGCTTACTGAATTTGAAACATAAAAGAACTGATGACGTTGATGAGGGTGCATCCTGCTCAAACCAAAATGAAGCTTCTTCCATTCATTTTAAAAAGTATTATCATTATAGCAAGGAATATCTGTCGATTGGCTTCATGTGTACACATCCCAGAGAATAGCAACTACCACAGTGTGTGTGGTGTTACAAGATATTGTTCAACAAGTCCATAAAACTGTCAAAATTGTGAAGACATCTTGATACTAAACATGAAGAACATGCCACAAAGAACATCATTTTTTTCAAAAGTAAGGAGCATAAGCTTTGGGAAAGTAAGAAAATGATTAAAAAAACTGCAACTGGTTGTAACAATCCATTTTTGTAGCTCTGATGATGCCACCCCCAAGATCTGTCAATGATCCAGGCATTTCTTCATTCTATTAGTACTATATCTGGTGTGATGTTCAAGGTGTATATCAGTTTGGATCTGGAAATCCCTCAAGATCTTGACTTCATCATTTTCTAATGGGTTTTTGAAGGCTGGCAAAGTATTTTTTTGCATTATTTATTTATTTATTTATTTGGCTTCTACCCCGCCCATCTAGATTCAAAGGAATCTACTCTGGGCGGCTAATGACCAGTGCGCTAATTTTGCAACTCTATCTTGTCTAATTTTTATGATTATTATTAGTAATAATAATAGTAGTAATTATTATTCAAAAATACCAGACACAGGCAATCAAAATTATAAAAACATTGACTGGTGTTATATAACAGATACAAGTTTTAATCAAAAACTGAAGCATTTGTTAAGTATTGGCACAGTATGTATGCTGTTCCTAATACTGCTGTTTTTTGTAGCTCTGATGATGCCACCCCCAAGATCTGTAACTGCCCACAACACTGTGTGAAATTTCTTGACATTGTTCCCAAAGCCCCAATGATTATATCAAGAAATTTCAAACAGCATTATTATTATTATTATTAACATTAACACGTTAACTAATTTGTCCCTTCTCTCCAAATTTGAAGACCCTTCATGAGAAACTTTAAATAAATATTAGACGCACTTTAGGGCTTTAAATCTTGAGTTAAGTCTTGGTGGCGCGTGGCAACAAAATATATTTAAAGGGTGTCTGTGGTAAAGAAAAGGTTAAGAACCTCTGGCTATGAGATACCCATTTGTGTCCACTATCATTCACAAAGAAACACCAAGCATGGGGAAACACTAGCAGTTGATTCCTTTTTCAAGCAGTTGACCACTTTACATTAAGTCACAAAGCAATTGCCCTTGCCTGCTCATCAAGCCGCAACAATGTATCTATTTTCCAAAGTTCTTGCTGGCAAACTGTTCCACATATATTCAGTGTGACAAGAAATCACTGTCTTTTCTCTCTTTTTTTTTTTGAAAGGCCTTTTCTGAGGACCAATACTTCAGCCCCTGCAACCTTTCCAAATTAAAAAAGGGGGTGGGTTCTCTTTCAAGATAAGCATTTCAATTTTTATGAGCTATTTTAAATATGGTGACTTTTATTGTTACCTATTTTTAAATGGAGGAGAAACAGTTTTATTTTTTAAAAATCATAACTTGAAACCTCTTTGTCTAAACTTCTCCAAATTTGGCACAGAGCAAGAAAATACTGTCTACTACAACTGAGGCAAATTGGGTGTTGATCTGGAACCATGTTTGAACATTATAAAGTTAAACATTATATTTATTTTATTTGGGCTGCCCCCATTTTACGAATCGCCTTATAGAACATTGATTTACTTTGCCAGCACAAGATCATTGCTGCACTCTCATGGAGCAATAATAATGTTTAATCTCAGAATTATGGAAGTATTAACATATATATAAATCAGTAGCAGACGCCTATTCACATGTTAATTAGTAAAAGGAATTGAGAAAACATGACATTTGAAAATCTGACTATGTCAGAAAGGAAAAACAATAGGTTTCTCCATCCTGGCAGAGGGCTTTCGGTGCTTCATCTGGGTTTGAATCCCTGTTTAATCAATCAAAGCTGGGTGCCCCCAGAAGAAGAAAAAGGTAAACCACTTATGAGTACTCAATACCTAGGAAATTCTGGAAAGGGTCACCATCAGAATTAACTTGACAGCACATTCTTATTCTTATTCTTATTCTTACTATTACTATTACTACTACTACTACTACTACTTAGTAGTAGTAGTAGTAGTAGTAGTAGTAGTAGTAGTAGTAGTAGTAGTAGTAGTAGTAGTCGTCAGCCAAATTTGTCATGCTGAATGGAGTTTGCCTTTTTTTTTTCCCCTGACAAGCATGCAATCTTTAACTATATGTCAGGGAGGTATAATATGGCCTTCTCCAAGATGAGAATATAAAATTTGACCATTGCAGATGGGTGAGAATTTCATGTGCTCTCTTATTTTTGTTTTCAAATAATAACTTGCTATGCTTCATCATAAAGGAAAGCAAGATGGACAGAACTTGATATCTCTTCTGTAAAGAAAAATGGGAAAACTGAAGAATTCATTCATCCCTACAATATTATGACATTGAACACAGTGAGTATGTTAAGACTTCTTTTATCCCCAGTGTTAGATGTCATGTTGCTGATATACGTTACAGAAGTATAACTGAAGGAAAAATACATTAATGTTTGCAATCTCACCATCCACCTATTAAAAATCCTGGAGGTCCTTTCTTTAAAAAATGAATGCACATAAAAAAAGGTGAACGCCTATAGCAAGTCACATAAAATGTGAAAAGCTTTGCTCACAAGTTTATAGAACAAATGATGTTATTGATGGTGTGCACAGTAAATGGGTTTCTCATTATCAGGAGCTCTTAAAGGCACAAAACCATAGGAATAGAGTTTGCAAGCCTTCTTTATTGTCTCCAGTAATTGTCCGGATAATGAACTAAATACTGCTGGAAATTTAAAGAAGATATTAAACAAGGAATGGTGCTGAGAAAACAATTGTGCTGCATTTGGATCGCATCCCTGTGGGCAATGGCATAACCGCTGGCTAAAAGACTCTTAGGTTCACATACCAACTTTGCTGTGAAATAAATGTCTTTAGGCAAACTGCAAATGCTCAGCTTTAATTTCCGTGTCCCAGATTGCAACACGGGGACAATAATAGTGAGGGGAAAAAGTAGCTGTGTGAAATGCTCTGAACATTCAAGAGCTCTTCAGCTGTGCTTTCTTGTCATGTGCTGTGAAGTAACTTCTGATTTGTAGTGATTTTATTAATTAACAACCATGAAGAGGTCCTGTCATTAAGAAACCTTCTAAGGCTTGAAAAAATCAAGGCTGTGCTTTCCTTTATTGAGTCAGTCCCTCTCATAGCCAGTCTTCCTCTTTCTCTGCTGCCTACAACTTTTCCAGTGAGTCTTGTCTTCTCCTGGTATTTCCACTGTATGATATGCTCCGTATAGTCATTTTAGCATCTAGGAAAAGTTCAGGCTGATTTGACCAAAACTCTTTTGTCCTGGCAAAGGGTCATAGTATTCATAAGATTGTCTTCTAAGACCACATTTTAAATTTGACCTCCCCCCCCCCCCAGTCAGCATTCTTCACTGTCCAAATGTTTAGTGTCTGTACATTGTCATAAGGAGTGCTATATATTAGGCTTGGTCATGACCTTCGTTTGGACACACACACACACACAAACAAATATTTAAACTCTTCCGACTCCTTTATACATGCCCTTCCAAGCCTCAGCCTTTTTCTGATTTCTTGGTTGGAGTTCTCACTGGGACTGAAGATGTAGAAAGATACAATTTTGATTTCTTAATCATCAACATTCAAGTTATGTAATTCTTCTGTAATCATAGTTTTTATCTTTATAACATTTAATCCTTTTTTTGCACATTCTTTTTCAAACTTTGTGAGTAGTTATTTCAAGTTATTGCTATTTTCTGCCAGTAGTATGGTGTCATCTGTATATCTTAATCTGTTGATATTTCTTCTACCACTTTCCACTCCTCCTTCATCTAAATTTTGAGTATCACATTGCTTGCACTGAAAATTAATGCAATGTTTCTATAATAACCATCTTCTTTGTCATTTCATTTATTTGAGACTCACACATATGTTCAGTGCTTCCTGTTCGTGGGTTATGATTTTGTTTTCTATATTTCCTGGCATACTTTTGTTAGAATTTTGATAGAATCATCTCTGTAGTTTTAAGTAGCTTTGTTTAGTATCCCATCTAGTCTTGGTGATTTATTTGTCCAAATTTCTTTAAAAGAAGTATTCACTTCACATTCTAAAATGGGTGATTCTTCAGATAAAGAATTCTTCTTTAAATGAGTCTGTAATCCTTGCATCTCTTTTGTACTGTTTTTTAAGTATATTGTTGCAGAGTTTTGAATCTCTGGTTAAACTCCTCTAGCTGCACAGCAGAAGTGCATGGACTTAGAGAGCAGAATACCTTCAAGTTTTCCATCTGAGT